>CM031233.1:380560654-381760654 GCA_018340775.1 Taxus wallichiana var. yunnanensis | reverse complement strand
CCAATTAGGAACTCGACCTCAAACTAAGATAGTTGGTTTAGTGGAGTTAGACACCGAGCTACCCATAGAAACCATAACAAGAACACAGGATTATTCATCCCAACCTACTCCAAGTTATTCATTGGAACCTGACAACAGACAACAAATGGTGGTAAAACCCATAGGTGCCTATGATTTAATTAATGATTTAACTAAAACCTTCTTGCACATCTCCTTCTTGGATTTGTTAAAGAACTCTCCCGCCCATAGGGCTGCTCTATTAGAAGCGTTAGGCCTTGGTCATTTAATCAACATCACTCCTCCCTCGGAAACACAATTAAACCATGTAGACTTTGATGTTTATCCTCCTGGACAGCCTATTAGGGATACAAAATTTATATTTGATATAAGAAAATGCCAACAGACGCTGAAATTACACGAAGAAGCGACCCAAATTTACATTTAAAAGTTTTGGTCTACAATAATTATGTTAAACGTGCAATGGTTGAAAAATGGGGCAGCAGTTAATATAGTCCCCTTCACTTTTCTTCAAAAATAAGGATATGGAGAGACAAACTATTCCACGACGTGAAATACACTAAGAGGTTATGATAGCCTCAAAGCCACTTCGATTGGAACCATAGTTTTACTAGTCACTTTAGGACCCAAGATGGTCCTCACTGAGTTTTATATTATAGATCAGGAAACCAATTATAATATGATCCTTGGTCAGCCATGGATACACCGCATGAAGGCAATCCCTTCCACGCTATTCCAAGAAATAAGATTTCTACACTTAGGGAAAATATTCATGGCACAAGGTAACCCAAAACCCTTCGATATACACCTAGCTGATTTGAAGAAAAGACTGGGTGTTCATTCCGAGTTTGAACTCCCAACAAATCAACTCATCAAACCAATTAATTCAAAACCAAGAGAAGAGTTGATACCCACCATAGAGTTGGAGATTACAAATCCAGCCGAGGACATTCTAGCACTAAAAATGAGACCAATGTTATAAAAATGGTGTCACTAGGGACTACCACCAAAATTGTCAAGTTGCTAGAGAAATATTTACCTATTCTCCTACCGTTTGATTCCATGGGTATGGGACACACCTTGGGAATTGCTTCTCTTCCATCAGACGAAGTTTTTATGGTAGAAGTAATCAAGCAAAAGAAATAGATACAACAGATATCCCAACATCCATTTTTCCAAACAAGTATTAGACTCTCCACTTTGATGGAGCTAGATGTCACTTTGGAGCTGGGGTGGGAGTGATATTTACTTCACTTGAGGGAAAGATCCTACCTTTCACCTTTAAATTAAACTTTGAATGTACAAACAACGGGGTTGAGTACGAAGCTCTCCTCCTTGGCCTCATTCTAGCTAAAAGAATGGGTGTCGACAACATTAGAGTACTAGGAGACTCGCAATTGGTTGCAAACCAAGTCTCTGAGGTATATGAAACTAGGGCTGAGCATTTACAACTCTATAAGACAACAATATTAGATCTAAGTAAGGGATTTAGCTTCATATCAATTGAAGTAATCCCACGAGAGTAGAACCTTCTCACAGACTCGATAGTAACCTCAACTTCCTGTTTCACCCCAAATAGTGAGTTAGAGGATACAAATTTCATGGTATCACTTTGTACCAAGCCATTAGTGTGCAAAATACCAACAAACTCACTCCTAACTCATGGAGAGGCTGAGGATGATTTTTCCATCATAGATCGCTTTGATGATGATAAAGTCACTCTCAAATATCTAAATGCCTATGCGGAGCTACACCTTGCTCACCGTATAGTTGATCTTTCCTTAATACCACATTCCTCTTCCTATTTTGGAAATCCCATGATAGAGTCTCCTCCATAGAAGGATCTTGATATCTACGAGATAGAAGATGGAGAAATTTTGGAACTACCTCTAGCCCCACTTGAATTTGAAGAAGGTAATGCTTCTTTAATAGAAGAAACCATTGACATAAACATTGGAACGGAGGAAGAACCAAAAATTTTAAAGTTGGGATCCTCGTTAACTCCAGAGGAGATAGAAATACACACCCAAATCCTTAGAGAACATCAAAAGGCTTTTGCATTTAATTATAAAGAAATGACGGGCATCACACCACAAGTCAGGTACATAATCTTGTCACTAAGCCGATGCAAAGCCAATTAAATGCAAGTCAAGACCAATGAAGCCAAAAGTGGCTCTCATGGTAAAATAAGAAGTAATAAAACTTCTCCAAGTAGGATTCATCAAGTCCGTGGACTATTCACAATGGGTGTCTACTATTGTCCTTATCCTAAAAAGGAATGGGAAGATACACATTTGCATATATTTTCGTGGATATTAACAAAGCTTGTCCCAAGGATGACTTCCCATTACCATCCATTGACTTCATGGTTGACGCAACAACTGGATTTGAACTTTTGTCCCTCATGGATGGGTTCTCAAGGTACAATCAGATTAAAATATCTGAACAAGATCAAGCCAAAACTACGTTCATAACTCCTTGGGAAACATATTACTACGCTGTCATGCCTTTTGGTCTTAAGAACATCAGCGCTACGTATCAACGAGAAATGACATATATATTCCATGATCTTATCCATAAAATTGTGGAATCCTATGTGGATGAATTGTTGGCCAAAGCCAAGAAACACTGTGATCATCCAGTGGTAAGTGCTCCGTATCATCCTCTCATGATTAATTGAATATGGCATCATGTTAAATCTAGAGAAGTGCATGTTTGGTATGACAGGAGGAAAACTTCTAGGCTACATTATATCTTCATGAGGGATTGATGTTGATCTAGCCAAAATACGGGCTATTCTTGAAATGATCCCACCATTAGACGAGTTTGGAATCAGATCATTTCTTGGGAAACTCGGTGTAATCCATAGGTTCATCCTAGATCTAAGTTTTTCCATTCATCCAATCAAAAATATATTAAAGAAAGATTATAGCATTGATTGGACTAAAGAGTGCAACGAGGCCTTCAAAGTAGTTAAATACTTCTTGTTGTCTCCACCCACACTAATGCCTCCCAAACTAGACCACCCTTTGATCCTATACTCATGAGCCACTCATGTCTCGCTAGCCTACATGCTGGCTCAAGAAGACAATGATAAATGGGAATGTGCGGTCTATTTCATCAGCTGAACGTTGCTCGATTATGAAACATGCTATACACAGGCAGAGAGAGAATGCCTTGCCATAGTCTTTGCAACAAAACGTTTAAGACATTACATGTTAAACCAAGAAATAAGGGTCATTGTAAAAATAGATCATTTACAAACGTTTCTCACACAAGGGTCTTTATCTAAAAAGGCTAGACATTTCATAACCTTAATGGGTGAATTCAAGTTGACATTCGTAAACCAAAAATCCATTAAGGGACAAATCATTGCAGATTGGCTAGCTGACAATCCACTAGATGGAGGTGATCTGGTAAATTTGGACTTTCCTGATGAGTGTATATACTTCATCAAAACTAGGCCTCCCATCTCTACATGTCCCTGGTATACTAATATAATCAATTTCATCATAGGCCACACATACCCGAAAGGTGCCACGTCACGAAAAGAAGGCAGTTACACATTATTATTGCTAAATATGTTGTCTTAGAATAGGTACTCTATCGTAAAGCCTTTGACGGCATGCTTCTAAGATGCGTCGATACAGAAGAATCCAAGAAGATTCTTCATGAATCCCACAATAGGATATGTGGAGGCCACTTCGGTGGTCACACCACCACTCACAAAATACATCGGATGGGCTATTTTTGGCCCACTCTTGAGCATGACGTAGTGGAATTTATATGTAAGTGCCACAAATGCCAAGAATTTTCTCACGAGATTCATATGCCAAAGACAATCCTCAACCAATAAGCGACTCGTGGCCCTTCTCCATGTGGGGCCTAGACTTGATAGGGAAGTTCTCTCCCTCATCAACCAATGGCCATAATTTTATAATTATAGCCACAGAATATTTTACCAAATGGGTAGAGGCCATGCCTCTCACCACTGTACCAGGCTCGGTAATTGCTAAATTCATTTTGAATCAAATTATCCGTAGGTATGGTGTCCCAAAGTCATTATCTCAGATAATGGCACGTCCTTTAAAATGAAGTCCATGAGTTATGTAGAAAGTTTAAGATAAACCATCACATGACCTCTCTTTACTACCCTCAAGCCAATGGGCAGGCCAAAGCGACAAACAAAACGTTAAAAGCTATTCTCCTCAAAACAGTCAAGGAGAATAAGCAAGATTGGCATCTAAAACTATATCCGGCCTTGTGGGCCCATCAAACCTTAGTAAGAACACCAATAGGAGCAACTCCTTTCGTTAGTATTCGGGGTAGAAGAAGTTCTCCCGCTTGAGGTTGAAACCCAGTCTCCACATCTCATTACAAGGAATTCTGGATGAAGAAGCTTATAGGGAGGCATGCCTCTCTCATCTGGAAAGCCTCGATGAGGCTAGGCTAAATTCCAAACAAAGGTACAGAGCCTATGCTGACTGGATGTGCCAGTAGTACAACAAAAAAAAGTCTATGAGGGAGATCTAGTTTTAAGACTAGATAGCCAAATCAATAAGAAAACCAATGAAGGAAGGAAGTTCTGGCCCAAGTGGTTGGGCCCATACCAAGTCATGAAGGACTACGGAAATGGTGCATATCTTTTGTGCATGCTAGAAGGTGAGAAGTTGGGTGATGTTGTCAATTCCTTGCATCTTAAAAATTTTATGCATAAAACATCAAAATCATTACTTGTACATTATAGCTACCTACATTGCATTAGTATTTTAGCTACTTCATTTTTTCCATTTCGTAAAAGTGGTAGTCCGGAGCTTACTCTTAAAACAATCTGTTACAAATTTCTGAACGTATTGGAAAAAGCATTCAAAACCCATCTCTTCAAACATCATCAAGTATTTTCAAATCTTCTCATCAAGTTTGACAGACAAACATTAACGAAAACCATACCAAGGCCTGCATACTCGGCTTTGCTCTTTCTTTCTACTAGGTGAAGTTGTCCTTGCCTACAGTCTATTCTAGAAGCTTCTTGGTGTCACATCTATCCCTCTTAAATCTCTTTGAATGAAAGGATATCCCAAAGTTATAGGTCAGAAAAGTCAAAATCAAATGAAATTCAAAGCACCAAGCGAACAAAATATTTTATTTTACACACTTCTTTGCCCCATCAACCTTCGGTGATAAGCCCACATCTCTTCTGGTGGTGTGAGATTGGGAAAGGAAAGAAGTGCCCTTACTCACCTATATCTTGCCTTTGGTGACAAACCCATGCTTCTTACTAGTGGCATGAGGTAGGGTGTAGGGGGTCCAGTCACACAAATGAACAAATATTGGTATGCTAAAAACACAAATCAAATTCTATTAAGGGAAAACAAATATCCAAATTCCAAAGAGATCAAATCCTCAAAACCAGATTTTGTCAACCGGGTTGCCATTTATGAATCTAAGTCTAGATAAACTAGAAAGTGAGTGGCCTTCTAAGCTTGGTGGTAGTTCTGAGTAGGGTAGGTGTGTAGGTCTAAACTTGGTTTCTGTTACTAGTTTGTCTATCTCTCATCATTCCATTCAATCAAACTCATACAACTTGTGCCCTTCCTAACTCTTGGTGTTGAGCCCTCACATCTTACTAGTTGCGTGGATTTGGGATTGGGGTAAGTTCATCTCTTTATCACTATGCATTCATCATGTTTTGCCAACATAAGAAGAAATTACAAACATTTCCCAAAGATTTCAAAAGTTCAGTACTACCATATGTTAGTATCATCTCGTATCAGCATTACAACAAGCATACAAAGTAAGACATCCTGTTTACCATCATTTGTTATCCATTGCATACATTCTGAAAATATGAACACAAATATTCTAAAAAAATCTAAGTACACATATGGAAATGAGTCATGAAATTCTAGATGCCAAGATTCTCGGATCCAAAAAGAGATACATATATATATATATATATATATATATATATAAATCAAGGTTCATATACAATGCCATCATGCACTAGGCATGGTAAAAACACTCAATGTACCCAAAAGTACAAAAACACTCATATAGACATCTGAAAAAATGTTGCAAAGTGGTCTCTCAATCCCTATGGGATCCCTCAGAGGGTGCACGACCATGCCTAGGACTCCGGCTATGCGGCGCTCACGAAAGTACTAAGGGCTCATGCGGTCATGACCATGAGCTGCTTTGTCTCATTACGAGAATGACTCCTCCTCATCAGGTGCTTGGCTGTCCTATATCTAGCTACCTCCGTGTGGAGAGAAGTCATGATCTTCACCGCATACCAAACAAAAGCAAATACATCAGTATGCCTACCAGCTGCTGAGGGCTCCCCCACATCCACGAAAGCTCAGCACAAGTCTTCTCCAAGGGGAGAAGCAAGGTATCAGTGCACACTCGGTGAATCAAGTCTTGCCACTCATCAGTAGTCACTGCAAACAAAGGAGAAAACAAGTTAGAAAATGATCAATGATAAAACCAAGAGTAAACAAAACAAAAAGAAACAACAAACTAGGACAACTCTAACTAAAAAAAATGTCAAGAGAAGAGTGACAACTCACTCGGATCGCCAGCCTCTAGGAAGGATCTCTCGATCCGCACCCGCCACTGATGCCGCTATTGACTGGTGTCCCTCTCCCACATCTAGGGCAATGTGATGGCCTACAACAGACTCGCCATCTCCACCTAGGTCCCAAGAGAGCAACTCCTCTAAAACCAAAGTCACCCTCTTTGCACTCTGCTCCACCCTCTCGGCCTATAGGATCTCCTAGGTATCATGCCACTCAGGATCACTCTCATCCCCCACCTATCTCATTGATCTCCATCTCCTCTGTCTCCTCCTCGGTCTCTCCCCGTAGTGAAATCCTTAGACTCGATTCCACATCAATGGGCTCATCAGCACATGCAGGCGGGACCAAAACAATCCAAAGTAAGGGTGCCTGAGGAGCACCAGCTCTCCCTCATGCACATACCACCCTCCTGGCCACAATAGGAACACCAAGAGTAACAATAGTCCAACCCTAGCCTCTAGGACCTCCCTGAGCCTCACAAATAGATCTATATACTAGCCCCATCGGAGGAATCATCTCACTATAGGGGAGGCCGAACTGCTGTGGTACTCTATCAAAGGGGTGGATCTCTAGCTTCCCGCCCTGTCTATCAACTAGTTGGTGGTCTGATAGGTAATTAAAGTAATGGTATCCTCTCCCCATACCCTTGCCATGGTCTGATAAGGAGTGGCCTCCATGTCTGTAGTGGTCAAGGAGGCCACTGGTTGGTGAGGTGCTCTAAGAACTATCATCCCCATCCACCTCGCTGCCTTGACGGCCCTAGGATCCTCTACCTCTACACCTCTCCCATATGGGATAATGTGCTCATACACCCAACTCATGACAAGAGTTGGGTGGCTCAGTGACTGTCCCTGTAAATGAACTACCCTAGTATAAGTCATGGTAGGTAGTCCCGAGGATATCTGCTCCCAAGCATAGACACATCCATGGCCCTCAATCTGTGTAATAATGGGGGCCTAGAAATATAAGAGGGTGTCCCCTCCCTTGTCCCCAATCAGTCTGGATGCAAGGATGCCCATGATGGCCTTACGAGCAAGGGAATGTCTGACTCAATAATAGAGTGGATCCTCACGCCCTTCTTCGATCCCATCGATACAACTACATCTCCCATGTAGGTGGCCCACTAAACCACCTGTGATCTAGATACTACTATCTTAAGAGACAACCGCCACCCAAGGATCAGAACCCCTAGTATACGGTAAACATCCTCTAGGGTGATGGACCACTCACCCCTAACTCCTAACAATCAAAAGGTGTTCCGATTTGCATCCCAATATGAAAATAAGTCACACAGAATGTGACTAGCAGGCACAACACAAGGGACTCGCTCAATCCTCCGGATATGCCCCTCTCCGAAGGGTATCTTGCTCTGCCTGAGAGAGTGCCTCTAATACTGCTTTGGGAGCCAATCACACTCCCTCTCCCGGCTCCATCTAATGTACTCCTCCTTCTACATACACCCAAAAACATAAAAAAGGAGTAAGTTAGTACTTGAAATCCAGTTGGAAAAACTACTAAAAACATGTGAAAGTCCAAAAAATGCAAAAACAAATAAGGTAAAGCATTGTTTTGTCACTCAGTCATGGATGCTGCCATGTGTAGAGTGGCGGTTCTATAACCGCCACCTTCTAAGGTGGCGGTCCCATAACCGCCACCCTGCATAGGGCGGTGGTCCTGTCCCGCAAAGTCAAATGGGTCGTATACCCTAAAAATGCTTAAAAACAAGCAAAAACACCATTTTAACAAAAAAGAGACCTACCCTATGGGTGCCCCCCCTAAAGACATGTTTAAAACTAACATTTTCAAAAATGATCCCCCCAAGAGAAAGATTTCATCATTTCCACATTTTAGGTCTAAAAACAATAAATCGAGAAGAACTAACTTGAGACTTCGCAGGTCGATGTTCCACTCCGAGGCATGATCACTATCTCACCATGAACGTTTTGACTATACTCGTCAAAAACCGTCACCATGGGTCCCAGAGCTCAAAAACTATCAAATCAATCCATGTAAATGAATAGTAAAATGACTTCATTTTATATAAATAGCCCTCTTAATTTGATTTCAAATGTCTTTCGTAGGGTCAGAGCACCAACGGAGGTAAGTTCTAAACCCCGCATAGATGGTAAGTCCTCTTTTCATGTCAATTCAGTCTTATTTCTCAATTTGTTTTATCTAGCTGCACTTGAGTCCCCTTTTTCATTTTTGTAGGTAGTAGGATCTTGGATGGCAACTTTCCAGCACACGGGCATGTCAGGTATAACTCCTAACTCCCCATTTTGGGACCGCCATACTCGAACCCACCATTTTATGCCTCTTCATGGCTAAGATGCTTCTCCAAGGGGGCAATATGTACGTACCCAAAATTGTAGGGTACTACACCACCGAAACGATGTTACATGTGCCCCAATGATGATACAGTCTCCTTGCAAGGTGTTCAGAATCCAGAAAGGCTCGCCATGTATACACTTGTATCCCGCATGCCCCGCTCAGCCTCCACATGCTTTGTGTTTCCCTTTTCCCCTTTTCTTCTTACATTTTTTCTTCAGTGATGAAACCACCGCCTGCTGCAGGTGGTGGTCCCATGACCGCCACCCAGGACAGGGCGGCGGTCCCATAACTTGCCACCTTGCATGTGGCGGCGTCTTGTACGCATTTTCTAGATCCTTCTGATGATCACATCAAATGTAAGTCTTCAAATTTACATGCTTTCTTCAAATACTTTGGCTTGCATTAATGTTTCGGTCCCCTGGTAAAAGTGTTTTTCCTTTGTTTATAGTAAAAGACTTCTAATGGGAGTTACCCTCTGGTAAATGCATTGGTTATAAATAGCCAGCTTGTTTCCAAGCAAATGGCCCCTCATCCTCTCAATTCTCTTGTTTAGTTTTTCAATTCCTTTCTTAGAATTCTGTTAGTTTCATGTTTTACTTCCATTGTTGGCATTTTATAGGTCATATCATCTTCTTGTTTCAATCTTGTTTCATTGCTGCTGCATACAATCAATTTAACATAGAATAACTTCATTTCTAGACTATAATCCATTAAAGTTGTAGGTTTTGTTTTGTCACAAGGATAGTTTCTGAAACTCTCGGTACACTTGTGTTGTATTCCCATAATAAATCCTGCTAGGAATTGCATAGTCAAGCTCTATTCACTTGCGCTATCCCTCTCCTACTCGCATTGTATTCGGTCTATATCCAAAGCTGCCATTGTTTGAATGCCATCTTCTGTTGATACTATCATATACACACTTTTCTAGATTCATGAGGACACGAAGGAATGAGGAGATCACATTGAGGGGATGAAATCACACACAACTAGATTTACCACTGTTATGTAAATGCTAGGTTTGAGCTATCAAAGTTCTAGTTATAACATATCAAATAGAGTAGTGAATTATTTCATTTCAGTTAAAAGTTCACTCTCGATATCACCGGGAAGCTATGGGGATTGATATTTTCTGAGAAACTATGATTCATTCCTCACTTCTGAGGTAGGATCGAGATCCTTTCAATTTAATCTATTTAGTTGCTTAGATATTTAGGATAAAATCACAACTGCATAGGCAAATAGCCATACTGGGCTACTTTGCTTGTTTTTATTCTGATTACTAGATTAGTTGTCCATTTTATAAATATACTAGAGTAGCTGCTCTTTAAATTTCATTGAAATACGTCATTGAAAAATACAAAAATAGAAGAATGCTTACGTAGTGTAATACCTCTTTCGTAATCATTTTGTTAATTCTAGTTAAGAGTTGAATCACTTTGTATGATAATCACAGGACCTAGAGAGCCTAGAGAGTATATATTTGAACCCGTAGTGCCTCAGCCAAATCTACCCACAACATTAATTGATATAGACCAGGACCTTAGGATATAGGTATTTTGAACAACAAAAACTTACAAGCAATTAGTGAGCAACTAAGAGGATTAAACATCGAAGACGACAAAGCTTACACATTCTGGTCAAACCATCCAAACTATAGATTGCCTTGATAAAACATCTGAATGATTGTGCAAGGATTTGAATGAAAGCAAACATTTGGTTGTGATCCTTTGGTTCCACAGCCTAATGCAGGAGACCTCCTCATTGACATAGACACTAGCTTACGTATTCAAGTTGCCAGAACACCTGTTAGGTACTCTGAGAAAATCATACAACTTCTAGTTCTAAACGTAGAGGATGAAAAGGCATACGATTACTAGATAGTTGGGAGAAGGGATTAATTCTTCACATGACCATAACAGGTCCACAACAAAAAAAAACTCACGGTTGTGATCCCCAAGTCCCACAACCCAACGGGCCTATAAATCAGTTAAGTATTGACACCAACTTATGAACGCTATTATTTAGATCCTCACCACTCCCGCCAAATATTATAAATACAGCTTCTCCGTATTAAACAAAGAAGCTTGATCAATCTAATATTTCCTAGGCTAGACCAGAAAACCACCCATAGTTCACTACAAATCCATTAAACCACCTATCACTACTTTCATGACCTTGTCTTGAGATATATACGAAGCTCCCACATGTCACTTCCCACGTATCCAATAACTAAGAAACAAGATCTCGACAGAGCTTGACATTGATTGGAGCCTCCGAGCAGCCATTATATCCAAATGAACCATTACACCAATTCAAGTTAGGAGGGTCTTCTTCACCTTAGATTCGTAGATTCTGCTATTGCGTATTGAGGATACAAGATTACCCGATTAGCTTGTCTGTATCTATTCACATCCAAACATTCACCGATTGTCTCGACACGACCTCGGGAGGTCAGGTATGAGGAAGAGGTACTTGTAGATTCCCATGCTTGCATGTCACTTTTCCATCGTACAAATGAGTTATGTGGTTAGAAAAATTTAAGAAAAAGTGAGGGAAAAATTTCCTCCAAAAATCCTTGGCAAAAACAAAATTCCAAGTCACACAGTGAAAACCTCTTTGAGGCGTTGGCTAAAAAAATCAAAAAATCTATGGACATAAAAAGTGACCATGCCAAGGGTGAAAATATCATTGAGACACCCTTAGAAGAAGATCTCAACCTCCCCCTTAATCCTACGTGCATGGAGGATACATCCAAGATGTTAGTAGAAGAAACCATTGATGTCAACATTGGCACAAAAGAGCAACCTAAAATAGTTAAGCTAGGAGCTTCGCTTTCAGTGCAAGAGCAGAAAACTTTTGTAATTCTTCTCAGAGAATTCTTAGACATATTATCTTGGTCTTATGTGGATATGCCAGGCTTGGATCCATATTTGGTAATTCATAACCTTGTTGTGCACGCAGATGCAAAACCCATCAAACAAAAGCTTAGAAAAATGCATCCGCGGGTGGCCCTTCTAGTCAAAGAAGAGCTTAAAAACTCTTAGCAACTAGATTTATTAGACCAATTGATTATTCATAATGGATATCCAATATAGTCACATCACGAGAAAAATTCCATATGAATCAAAATATGTACAGACTTCAGAGACATCAACAAGGCATGTCTAAAAGATGACTTCCCTCTTCCTAACATTGACATGATTGTCGATTTAACCGCTGGCTATGAAATTCTATCTCTCATGGATGTATTTTTTGGCTATAATAAGATTAAGATCATGGAAGAGGACTAGCATAAAATTTCCTTCACAACCCCTTGGGGGACTTTTTGCTATCAGGTGATGCCCTTTGGCCTTAAAAAAATTGGCACAACATATCAACAAGCAAACACATTGATATTCCATGACATGCTTAATGACATCATGGAGGATTATGTGGATGATATCTTGGGTAAATCAAGGATGAGAGAAGAACATCCTAAGGTCTTGAGATGCATCTTTGAATGTCTTAGAGAGTATAAAGTCAGGTTGAATCTAAAGAAATGTGTCTTTGGGGTATTATTAGGTAAACTATTGGGTTTCATTGTATCCAGAAGAGGGATTGAGGTTGATCCTACTAAGGTAACTACAATTACTAAAATTCCTCCTCTCAAAAACTGAAGCAACTATACATCTTATAGGGAAAATCTAAGCCATTCACTACTTCATATCACACTTGTAGACAAATGCCATCTTTTCACTCATCTACTGAAAAAAGATGTTGAATTATTTTGGGGACCTGAATAGTAGCAAGCCTTTTCCTTACTCAAACAATATTTGGCCAATCCTCCAGTCCTCATACCACCAACCCCAGGTAAACCACTATTTCTATACATATCTACTACCCAATTTTCTATTGGCATCCTACTCGCTTAATACGATTTGAGTCGAATGAGAAAGTAGTATATCATGTCACTGATCGTCTATGATTGCTTATGAGCTCAACTACCCTAAAATTGAAAAATCTTGTTTGGTTAATGTTTTTACCTTTCAATTTTTTTTCCATCATTTATTAAACAATAAAACCAATCTTATATCTAAATTTGACCCTCTAAAATAACTATTGTCAAAGCTAGCACTTACTAGTAGGATGGCTGATTAGATCATCATATTCAACAAGTTTGATATTGAATATGTGCATCATAATTCAGTTAAGGGACAAGTGCTTCCGACCAACTAACTAAGAAAAATTTACCCGAACAGAGGCAATATGTTTGGATCTCCCAGATGCATCACTAATGTATATCAATTTTTTTCACATGACAAGTACACTTTTATGGATCATTAACTTTCCATAGTTTAGTAACAGGAGTAGTGACAGTCACTCCTTCTAGGGACTTTATACCTTAGGATTTCTGCCTTGGATTTCCATGTACAAACAACATAGCATAATATGAAGCACTCATCATTGGGATGAAGCTAGCTATCAAATGGAACATCCACCAACTTAAGGTCATTGTAGACTTGCAATTGATCATCAAACAAGTCAACAATAGATATAAGGTAAAAGATGAGAAGCTCATCCCATATAAGAAGTTAGTGGAGACTCTCAAAGAGTATTTTGTGCATATCAATTTTTAATAGATCCCAAGAGCACAAAATTGGTCTACAAATGCTATGGCGATAGTGGGTTCCATGCTACAAATTCCACCAGAAAATAATGACATGCCATTCTTTGTTGAAAATTTGTAACAACCTATATATGACATGTCGGAATCATGCCTGGCCTATGAAGTTGTTGGTCCTTTATCCCCTTGGTATGATCCTATCTTTAACTACCTACAAGATGGTACATTTCCCTAATTATAACCCACTCTAAAAAGAGGAACCTTATCCAAAATATAGCTCGTTACACCCTCCTCGGAGGCACCCTCTATCATCATGGCTATGATGGGAATCTGTTACATTGTCTAGATATAGCGTAGTCAGTCCAAGAAATCAAGGAAGTACACAAAGGAATTTTGGATCCCACACCAATGGAATGGTCTAGTCAAGAAATTATTGAGAGTAGGATACTATTGTCCTACCATGGAAACTGATTGTTGCCAGTATGTCAAGAAGTGTGCATTGTGCCAGAAGTATGGGAACCTTATTCATGCAACAACACACCCTTTGTAATTGATAAGAACACCATGGCCATTCTCTAAGTGGGGACTTGATATTATAGGGAAGTTCACCCCTACCTCCTCAGATGGACATGCCCATATCATAACTGCCACATAATACTTCACTAAATGGGTGGAATCTATTCCTCTCACATATGTTACTGAGGCACAAATCTCAAAATTTATCATGAATCATCTCATCTGCCATTATGGCATCCCTTCCACCATTATAGCTAATAATGGTAAGTCCTTCAAGAAAAATAATGTGAAATCTCTATGCCAATGCTTTCAAATATGCCTAAAGTGGTCTACTCCCTATTACCCTCAAGGTAATGGACAAGTAGAGGCCTCTAACAAAACTCTTATTTGAATTATGGAAAATATGGTAAGTAAGATTGGTCATAATTGGCATTTGCAGATCCATCCCACCCTCTAGGCTTATATAACTTCCATTCGCACTCCTAATGGTGCAACACCCTACTCCTTAGTCTTTGGAATTGATTCCATCATCCCCTAGAAATTGAGCTTCCCTCCCTGAGAATATCTCTCAGAGATTATCTGGACAAAGATGAAGACTACCGCGTGACTAGATTGGCAGAGATTGAATTAATAGATGAAATACACCTTCCCACACTCAATAACTTAAAAGTGTATCATAATTGAGTTTCCTGGAGCTACAATAAATGTATTATACCTTGTGAGTTTGAGGTTGGGGATCTCGTGCTAAAGGGAAACATGTTCAACATTGTGAAAGAAAGAGAAAATAGGGGTAAGTTCTAACCTAATTGGTTGGGACCTTATGTGATAGAGCAAAAATATGGATTAGGAGAATACAAACTTGCCCGTCCTAACAAAGATGAGCTACATGAGCCTATGAATGTATTACACCTCAAGCATTTGTACGCTTAAACATGGTGAAAAAATAAAAAACAACCAAAAAAGTATAAAAGATCAAAATATAAAAATCCAAATTTCAAGAAAAAGTAAAGAAAAAAGAGGTCATCCAAGTGTGAAAAGTGTTATCTGAATAAATCTCCTAGTTATTTGGAGAACTTACATCCTCATTTTAACTCCCAAGGTTCTACATTACAGGTTGCATGCACTTCAGTTATCTCCTTGACACATTTCCTTGGTGGAAATTCCTTGCACGCCTATGTGCACTCTTCTTCTCTCCTTTACTTTTCTCATTTCTTTTATATTTTCCTCTTTATTCCATTTTACCCTCGTGTGTGTAATCCTTGTGCACTCATCCTTTCTTCCTAGTAGTTTATGCACCCTATGAGTGCGCCTTATAATTTCTACCCAAATTAGCTAAGTCCTTGGCACTCTCATGCGCCCTTTCCTCATGCATCGCACATTAATTTATAATAATTATGGCTTGACCATACGTTCCTCTAGCAAGTATTTCTCCCATTCCTCCCATGCATGTTACATTTACGTGTTCCCTCCCTTTGTTCTCCTTCTTCGCACTCATTATTCTCGCATGCCTACCTTTGCACCTTCTTCATCACCATCATGTGCCACATCATCATTTGATGAGTTTGAGTGTGCTATAATCAATCCGATCAAAGCACACCAATAGGGTGCTAATTCATTGTATAAACCAATGAGTGACATGTGGCAGAAATGACAAAGCACTTGCATAGTTGGCTGAATTTTCAGTCAATCAACACATGCCACATGTCTTGCATATTCATGCAGCTTTGACATCTTCCGATAACCTTATCTTTTGCTATAGGGATCCGACACACGTCAATCAATATCATTCGAAAGCTACTAACGTGGGCTACACTCTAGGCCATTCAAATTAAAATTTTAGCAGATATGGTACGTAAGAAGATGGAAGATTTCACTCACACCATTAATGAGAAGATCTTATTGCTCTAACCACCTGATTTGATATGAATCTCACCTCCTTCCTTCTCCTACACTTCAAAAAAACATAGGAAGTGCATCGGATAGAATTACGGTGTATTTATAGGCATTAAATGCTTTTTTTGGTGGTTTTGATTCAAATTTTATTTTTCCCTCCTTCTCCTCTTCTCTTCTCATGGTTTATCTATAAATGTAAGAGCTTGGTTCATTGTTAATGTTGGACATTTTGGATCTTTTTTCATTTTCTAATGACTTCATATATTTGCATTTTAAGTTGTAGACCTCTGGATCTGGTTCTTGCATGTGGATATTATTGACCTTCAAACACCATTGTAGTTAGTTGTGCATATCTAGAAGTAATAGAAGCATCATTTTGTGGTTATTCTCTACCTTAATGTGTCTATATTCTTCTTTCTTGCCTTATCTTTGCATTGTGTGCTTTTTGTGTCATTTTAAATCTCTTGTAGCTCCATTTTCTTATTGTGTCTCATGAAACCGATTGTGTGAATGCATTATGGCATGTGCTATGCATGCCTAGCCTCCCCCCAAAATTTCTCCTTCATTTTCACTCAGAAAAAATAGTGTTCATCCCTCTTTTTTTGGTGCTATTTCCTCATTTAGTTTCATTTTCCATTCTCGCACATCCTTCTATCCCCGGATGCTTGACATTATTAGCTTAGTTTTCCCTTTCAACATTAGGAGTAGCAGTAGCAGTAGAAATAGGTAGAGAAACTAGTCTTCTCTAGAGGTATTTCTCAAGCACGCAAGGTCCAACAACTTGGAGACAATACCATTATTGACTCAAACCACTTGGTTTTTCTAGATCCGAGACACGGGTACAAGTTTGAGGAACCAATAGTTTCTGGAATTCCTAGAAGGACAAGCATTAAAAGCTTAAATTTCATTATTACTAAGTTTTGGTGTGTGAATTAGCAATTTCTAGCCTTTGGATGCTCGTTTCAACACATCTAACAACTCCCAACACTTCTAGATCTCCTATTTTTAGCGATCCCAGTGCCTTTCATGAGAACAATGCACATAAGGAAAAGAACATTAGGCTGAAGCTTCTTTCGAGTACCTCTAGATCTCTTTGAGGAAAGTACATAGCAGAAGACCCACACACGTATCTTTATCTCCAGTGTGCCACACTCATTCAACTCCTCCTCATAATGGACAACCTATGTGCCCTACCATGGCACTCTAGCCACCTCCTTCTCCAAGGAACTTTACCAATTTCATTGGCGGAAGTCCTCTGGTTCTAAATACACAACATGGTATGCCACCACTACACTTAATAGTATTCCATACTTCATGGGAGAAAATTAAGTCACCCCTATTGAAAAAAATTCAAGATGTAGCAAACGTGTGCTCATTTTATTTGATCATGCATGGCGATGTAGTAGTCATGTTTCTTACAACCTCGTTTACAAGAAAAGCACTCCAAAGGTATAATGGTTTAAGACCTACATCTATTGTTACCTTTGAAAAACTTGGTACAAATCTATGTAATTATTTTGAAAACAAATTAGATCACTTATCTCTTGTGGAAGAACCGACTATAATAAAGAGGGTACCCAATGAACAAATGACCGATCTCAATATCGATTCCGTAAGACTTGGCATAAAATTACTTAAGTGTTAAGGCCTATAACCTAACATGCTTTATTGTATCATCTAAGGGCTTTAAATAGTGACATCTCAGTCATGATTCAATCCATGGGAGGTAGAACCTTACCTGCTGCTTACAATATTGCAATAAGGGTAGAAAATAGTCTCATCCAGTGGGAAAGTTAGCTCCTGACCTCTTGCACCCTTGTTCCCGAAATGTCTCCAAGGTCCCATCCTTCGCAACTCATGTTCGGTGCAAATAACATAGCCAATTGCATCCACATCCTACTCTCTCGTGCAAAATAAAGAAGATGAAGAATTGAAAATCTTGATTAGAAACTTGTCCAATAAGGTCATATCCTTGGAGAAGTAGCCAAAGAAAGACTTCAAAAAAGTTATAATCAGGCGCATAATCAAAATAGTCAACCATGGAGGAATCAATATGGAAACCAGATAAATCAGAGAACTAATAGAATGATAGATTACATGCTCACACACATTAACCTTTACAAGTAGTTCCTCCTACACAACCTCTTCCAAAGGCCCAACATAAGTCAAGAACTAGTTCTTGTTCATAACAACTTGGCTCAAGAGTCTGAATGGTGCTTCCCTTACAACATTCCTCATAGTCGGTACCACTATTCCAATGCTATGCACACACATTCTTATATGATCCATAATGCTTCTAACTATGAGCCTTCCACTAGTGCGGCACATGTAGAATAAAATAAAGAAATGCTAGAAGATACTCTAGAAGTAAATATGATGTTCTTTGGTGCTTTGAGGACTTCTATACATCAATCAAGTTACAAACATCTCAAATAGACTACTTTACCAAGTGTTTGATAACACGAGGTTGAAGAATAAAATGTTAGACTCATGCACAACCGTCAACTCCTATTACACAAAGTTGACCATCAAAAGTAAAAGGATGCAACTAAGGCATCGGAAAAAAATTACACACATTTCATTAGCAAGACTCCACACAATACTCCCTCTAAAGTAGCATGTGCCTCTTCTTTGGTAGGTCAATCATCTTCTCCAGCTAAGGTTCCCACCTCCGTGCTGAGCAACCAAGAAAATAAGTTGTTGTGCCCCATATGTAAAAATCAATGGGAGTTATATTTAACATTGTGGACCATATGAAGAAGAAAAATGTGAATGTCACAATGTGGGATGCCATAACCATTTAATCTCGGTCGACCTATCAGATTAAGCTCCGCCCAACTTCCATGCATTGATCTAGTTTTCCAAAGTCCGTGCATTGCTATCAATATATGTTAATTAGAGGAGAAGCAAGTAAGTAATGTTGCTAAAACCCCACCCTTCTATATGTCCTTGATCATAGGAAAACACCTTGTGCATAATTACATGATTGAATCAAGCGTCAATACTTCTGTTATGCCAAAGAAAATAGCTAATGTCCTAGGTCTAAAGTATAGTCCTTTGTCCAAAGGTGTCCTGTAACTTGATGATTCAATTGTCACAACCTTAGGAGTCATCAAGGATCTTGAGTTGACCCTCCATGCATGTCCAAGCCTAACCGTAACTCAAGATGTGTTAATCATTGAACTACCTCCTTTGTTTTCCCTATGTCTTTCAAGATAGTTTACTGCTAAAGTGGGTGGTTTCTTGTCTTTTGATTAGTCCCATATGTTACTCAAGACAAGGTATGATACCCGATTCAAGATGAGCCAATATTTTCTTATCACGTTGAGTAATATGATATTTCCCCTCTCTAAGTTAATTGCTTAATCTAATAAATCCAAGAACAAGTTTATGAAGAGCAACCTATTCCACCTACTCTACTTGACTTAGTGCTAGATGAGTGGGCAAAATGGCATCACAAATTTGATCTATATGTTGAGGATATTGACAATTTTCAAATTGTACTTAGCACCTATTACATCCTTGAAGAAGAAGTTGTGGTGCCATGCGTGCTTAAGAAAAATGAAGAAATTTTTAGGTTATGGAAGCTATATTTTTATGGCTTTAGAAGTAGAAATGGTGTGGGCGCGGGGTTGTTCTCATTTATCCTAAGGATGAGAAGTTTTTCTTCACACACAAGTTGCAGTTCACATGCTCCAATAATGTGGTAGAGTGTGACATATTAGTTCATGGTCTTCTCATTACTAAGAAGAAAAGGATTAAGGTGATGCAAATATTTGGGGGTATAGAGTTGGTTATCCACCATGTCACCAACAAGTGTGTGAAAAATAATAAGCTTCTCAAATATTATAAACATATAGTATAGAACCTCCTTAATAGATTTGATGCTCTAAATTTGGAGGTGGTGCTTTGCGCACAGGATAAATAAAGAAGCTGATCGATGGTCATGCTTGGTTGTGATTCTCTTCTGCTAAGGACTTTGTCAAAGGAAACACATGACATGTCAAGATGGTAATCATACCATCCATCCTAGAAGACAAAACTAGATGGAAAATGTTTGAAAATGACACACAAATCATACAACTCAACTAGAATGAAGTTGAGTTCTGTTCAAGCATGCAAGTTGACTTGCATGATAACTATGGTGACCAAGTGATCTAGCTAAAGAAAAAAAAGTTTCCTAAAGGTATGGTTACCTTAGAGAATATTTTTAGCCATGATGATGAGTTCAAGGGTGAAGAAAATAATATGCACGTGGCACAAGAAGAATCTAATCTGGTCACTATTACACGCGGGAAGGAGTTACCGATCAATAAAGCTTGCACACATGATGAGAAATAAGCCTTCATCTCTCTTTTTAGAAATACAAGACATATTCTCATATGAGTATGAAGACCCTCATGAGGAAAGATTTGTCTAAACTCATTAAGGAAAAAATTATTTTTCCTATCAAATACACCACAGGTTGTGAATCTAGTTCCAAAGTGCATAAGAAGAATGGTGAAATCGGGATCTGCATTAATTTTAGAGATCTAAATAAGGCACCACTAAAGGATCATTATAATTTCCATTCTATGGAGAATATTATGCGTCTTGTGAATGGCATGTAGAGATTCTCTATGCTAGGTACTGCGCTTCAATTAGATCCTGGTCAAACAAGAGGATCATTTCAAGACAATGTTTATGACCAAGTGGGGAATATATGCATACCAAAAGATGCCCTTTGGTATTTCAAATGTAGGTGCAATGTTACAAAGGTGTGCCATGGAAATTTCCTTCAAATGTTACATCAATGAGTTCATCTTGATTTACCTAGATGATATTATAGTCTTCTCAAATTAGGCTACGAGATCATATGGCACATCTAGAGAAAGTATTTGAGAGGTGTAGAAAATTTGGGGTGTCTCTTAACCCCAAGAAGTGTAATTTTTCTGTGGCACATGGAAAGCTACTAGGCCATGTGGTCTCAAATTAATTCATCACCATTGATCTTGAGTGTGTTTCGCTATCCTGGCCCTTTCCCTGTTGGTGCACAAGAAAGCCTTACAATATTTCCTCAACAAGATCAATTTTGTTAGGCAATTCATTCCTCACTTTGCACGGATGGTAAGGCCCATTACCCTCATGCTTAAGAAGGAAAAACCTTCAAATGGAAACTATAAGGAAGAGAGAGCTTCAAAAATATCAAGCAATAAATTTCTTGTGTGCCAATAATCATCAACCCAGGACTAATAAAAGGATTTACTCCTTTATGCTTATGGCACCGATGCAAGTGTTGCTGCTATCCTAACTCAAGAAAATGAACAAGGACTAGAACAACGGTAGCTTTATTCGGCTTAGACAATCGAAGGATTATGAGTTGAAATACAGATCACATAGAGAAGTAGGTCTACACCATCATACACACACTCAAGAAGTTAAAGAGTATGCTCGCCACTAATCATATCAAGGTGCTAGTCTCTCACCCTAGCGTCAAAGAATTCATCATGGGGAAAAAATCAGTGAGAAAAGAGAAACATGGGTGATCAAAATCATGGAGTATGATGTGACTATCAAGGCCACAAAGCTAGTAAGAGGTAGCACACTCTACAAAAAACTTTCTCGAGTATGCATTAGATGAGCCTAAGACTTCATTATTTTTTGATGAATATATTCCGCTCAAAAAACTTGAATAGAATGTAGATACTAGCGTGCGAGATTGTATAAAAGACATGATAACATTAATTTTCAAGGGCACATACCCTCCTGGCTTAAACAAAAAAAAGAGAATGTATCTGAGGCTGCAATTTATTCCATACATCCTTATTGATGGCCTTATTTTAAAGAAGACTCTTGATGGCATGTTTTTAAGGTGTATTGATGGCGCGCATATTGAATAAGTGTTAGCAGAATTTCACTATGGATTTTTTAGCGAGACATTTCTCTACTAAGACTACAAAAATGAAGATCATAATGACAAGACTCTTTTGGCCCTACCTATTTGTGGATGTGCACAAGAGGGTCATAAAATGCAAAGAATGTGATTTATTTGTAGGAAATAAGAAATTGGCAGCACTTCCCCTCCGACCAATCCAAACAGATCAACCTTTTGTGCAATGGAGTCTTGACTTCATAGGCATGATCAATCCTCCTTCAAGAATTAGCCAAAAGTGGGTGCTGACAACTACGGACTACTTCACCATATGGATGAAGCTGCATCACGCTCAAGGAATCAAATGAGTCAGTCATCCTTGAATTTCTCAAAGGTATTATAATAAGGTTTGGTGTTCCTCAAATAATCATTTTAGCAGGTTAAATTTTAGGGGAAAATATTCGTGAATAGGAGAATATTAGGAATTTTAAATTTTGAATTTGGTGAATGTTTTTCTACCGTATAGTTATAGCATTCTACTATATATATATGATTACTTCACCATAATATAGTCATAATATTTACATTATAAGCCTTAGAAAAAGCTGAAAGTATAAGAAAAAAATAGTTGAAAGATTCAATAATAAGATAAAGACTCAAGAGGTAAGTGAAAAAGAGAACTATGTCTCAGTACATTGTCAAGTTTTTTTTTGTTGGTGGATGGTAACAGATTATTTGTGTTACTATCCGAAAATAAAAATTTGTGATGTTAGATGACAATGCGCAATGTCAAACAACAATAGTAAAATGTTATTGGCCAGTAAAAAATATATGTGTTACTGGCTAGTAACACTCCGTACTTGCTAGTTGGTATTAAAAAATATTGCCATGCCATTTTCTTGAAAAAACCTCAATTTTCCACCGTCATGAAACCCTAATTTTGAACATTTTCCTATAGTGTGAATGACATTTTATTTAGATTCACCATCCATTCTATAATATTTTTTGGGAGGGGGGTTTTAAAATGAACCCTACATTTTAGATAATGCAAAGGTCTTCCTTGGTGGTAAAATCACTGATTGGGATCTTATTCTTGGTATATATTTGAAGAATTCTTCCAACTATTACCATCAAAAGAAATGGTCTGACAAAATCTATAAAAAAGAACCCGATTAGAATAATGAAGCACACAATGAGCATCATCTAAATAAAATGGCATATAAAGGTCTTGGGTGCACTCTGGGTAGATAGAATCATAGTGAAAAATAAAATAAGAAATTCACCTTACAAGCTTGTCTATGGTAAGGAAGCTACACTTCCTTTAATATTTGATTTGAATTCGTTTTCACTTTCCCAACCGATGGAATTCAAAGGTACGAGACCAAGGGAAATCAAAATGGTAGAGCTGGTTGAACTTGAAGAATCAAGGAACTCTACCATGATCAAGCTAGAACAACATAAAAAATTAACAAAGAAGTGGTTTGATAGAAAGGCTAGGCCCTAAGTTTTTAAATTTGGTGAGTTGGTCTTGAAGTGGGATCTTTGGAAGAACTAAACTAGGGCACCATTCAAAGTTTGATGCAATTTGGAGTGGCCCATGTCTTATAAGTTTTTACAAGTAGGCCAAATTATTTGAGTTGTCTCAACTTGATGGATGTGCACTACCAATCCCAGTAAATGGGATCTATCTCAAACCCTTCCAATAAGCTTGCTGCATCATTTTGTATATATTAGAATAGTTTGCATTTCTATAAGTGCATTGTGTGCACATTGTAGTTTTTGAACATAGTTCTTTCCTCTTGTGTGATTCCTGTGTGGGATCTTTTATTGCTTCCAGGATTACAGTCATTTTCTAGTAGTTTTGTAGGGTTCAAAATATAATTCACATGTGTTTATCTAAGTGAATTCAAGGGGAAAATCTTCAAGGTTACAGATAAGAATTTCATGATTACATTAATAGATTTGATGTCCAATGGATGCTCTAGGATACTCATCTCCTTCATTTAGCAAGAAGATGGCCCCAAAAGTCACCAAACTATTCTCCAAATAACTCTCCTAGTTATTTCGACAACTTACATTCTCATTATAACTCCTAAGGTTCTACATTGCAAGTTATGTGCACTACTGATTATCTCCTTGGCACATTTCCTTGGTAGCAATTCCTTATGAACCGATACATGCTTTTCTTCTCTCCTTTAATTTTCTCATTTCTTTTTTCTTTTCCTCTTTGTTCCATTTTCCCCTCGTGCACACACTTCTTGTGTACTCATCCTTTCTTCCCAACAATTTATGCACCTTGCGAGCATGCCTTAGACTTGCTTCCCAAATCGATAAGTCCTTATAACTCTCACATTCCCTTTCATCATGTGCCATACCTTAATTTTTAATGATTGTGCCTCAACCATACATTCTTCCTCGACAGTGTTTTCCCCATTCCTCCCATGTGCATTGTATTTACACAAACCATCCCTATGTTCTCCTTCCACGTGCTACCTTTGGGCCTTCTTCTATTCCATGATGTGCCATGTCATCATATAATGATCTTGAGTGTTCTACACATAAAAAATTAAAGTGTGCCCATAGGGCACCAATTCCTTGTAACAAACCAATGAGCGACACATGGTAGAAATGACACAACACTTGCACAATTGGCCATATTTTTAGTCAATTAGTGTGTGCCATGTGTCTTGCGTGTTTAGGAGGCTTTGAAATATTCCAAAGATGTATATTTTTCTACATGGCTCGACACATGTGTGCGCGAGTCTCATTCAAAAGCTACTAATGTGGGCTACACTATAGGCCATTCAATTCAAATTGTAGCATATTTGGTAGGTGTGAATCTTGAAGATTTATTTTGCGCCATTAATGAGAAATGATTTCTCCAACCACCTGATTTGATATGGATCTCACCTCTTTCCTTCTCCTACATGCCAAATATAAATGGGGAAGTGCATCGAGATAGACTTGCAGGTGGATTTGTAGGCATTGAATGCTTGTTATTGGTGGTTGTGTTTCAAATTCAAGTTTTCCTTCCTTCTCCTCTTCTCTTCTCATGGTTTATCTATAAATGTAAGAGCTTGTTTCATTTTTAATGTTTAATATTTTGGATCCTTTAGCATTTTCTAAGGAATTCATAAATTTTTATTTTGAGTTGCAAACCTTTGGATCTGGTTCTTGCATGTGGATATCATCCTTCGACGCCACTTGTAGTCGGTAATGCATACTGAAGAAGTAATAGAAGCATCATTATGTGGTTATTCTCTACCTTAATGTGTTTATATTCTTATTTCTTGCCTTCTCTTTACATTGTGTGCTTGATGTGTCATTTTAAATCTCTTGTAGCTCCATTTTCTTGTTGTGTCTCATGAAACCAATTGTGTGAATGCATTTTGTCCTATGCTATGTGTGCATAGCCTCCCTCCATGATTTCTCCCTCGTTTTCAATCAAACAGATAGTTTTCATCCCTCTTTTTCTGGTGTTATCACATCAATTAGTTTAGTTTTCCATTCTAAACATCCTTCTATCCTTGGTCCCTTGGCAATGTTAGCTTAGTTTTCCCTTTCAACATTAGGAGTAATAGTAGTAGTAGAAATAGATAGAGGAATTGACCTTCTCCGGAGGTATTTCTCAAGCACGCAAGGTCCCATAACTTAGAGACGGTCCCATTGTTGACTTAAATGATGTGGTTCTTCCAAATCTGAGACACAAGTGCAAGTTTGAGGAACCAACAAAAACCACACAATTATGGCATTTTGGATAAGTCTCTTTGTGAAAAACAATTTTCGACGCCTTGGGAGGATTCGTTGTTCACAAGCATCTCACATCTAGGGGGTACATTTTATTTATCTAGAGCTATTTTTTCACCTACATTTGAGATTCCTTTTGAGCCTGTCCTTTCAAAGCCTTGATCTCGGCTGATCCTCCTCTTGTAAATTTGTGAAGAGATTACCTTTATACATTCTCATCTAACATTGGGGGCATCTTCACATCTTAACATCTTCACTTTCTTGTACATAACACGTGGAATTTTCCCTTTTATATTCCCATCTAATGCCGGGGGCATCCACATTTCCCTATTTTTATGTACATAACCTCATAAAACTTTCAAAAAATTCCAAAAACATTTAGAAAATCACAAAAACATTCAAATATGGTTGATAATCCCAAAACATTAGAAAACCATCTCATAGAAAATACAAAAACAATAGAATATTGTTCCCAAAAAATCCCAAAAATAACATAAAACACATTGAAAAATGTCTCACAAAAACATAGTAGTACTTTGCTTACTTGTTTGTTTATTTCTTACTTTTCTTGTTTGTTTGTACATTTTTGTATAGCTTTACTTGCTTGCTTGTACATTTTGTATAGTGTGTTTCTTAACATACTTCTTATGATTGATCTATTCTTTTCTTGATTAGATTCATTCTTGTTTATATTTAGTGTGTTTTGCATGCTTGTATATATTTGTACATAGTTGTGTTTTCAAATTGTTTAGTGTGTAAATTTGGTAGATTTGTTAACTTTTGCTTGTGCTTGTTTGTTACTTGTACATTGTTTTCTATGACATCATCATCTATATCATCATCATCTAACATCACATACATCATATACAACATCAATACCAAATACACTACATCATTATGAAAATAAACATCCAACATGTATGCTAAGCTACTATCATCCTACTAAATCACGAATGGGGCAATAGGGACTGCCTCCTATCCCCCCTCCCCAATATAAAAAAATTAAAATGTGGACAACCATAAATATCTCACCAAAAATAATGTGATATCATCTAATGCTATCTCATAAATCAAACACATTTGATACAATCATCCATCATAATAATGTTCATCATATACATGTAAATATGTCAAAATGTTAATGTCCATATACAATGTGTCTCAGTACATAATCATCAGATACAATTTATGCCATCATGGGCATGGATAAAAAATGTGCCTTCATATCGAGGCATGTCACACCCCTCAATCCCTCATTCTCTTTTGTTGTAAAATGAATTTAAGCATTAAAATAATTTGTGAGTGGCACTACAGCTGGTACCGCTATGCTGTCTTGTATACCACTGTGGAAACGTATGCATAGCCAAAAGGGTGAGCATACACGTGAACAATTGTTTATGTGACACTGTAATGGCTCATGTTGTCATGTAGTAGTAAACTATGTAATGTCGTAATTCATTTTACATATCGGTACACTACTTTTCTACTGATGATAGTTTTAGTAATCATCACGAATGACTTTATGGTCATGCTTTGTGTGTTGTGAAATACCTTCTGGTTAGAGAAGATGGACTTTCATTATGGGATGCATAACTGACATCTGTACCTTCATGACTATTATTATTGTTTTACTTTTGCATGTTGGATGAGTTTAAGTTGTAAAAATATGGTTGAACTTATACACAACTTCTATACTTTAGTCATTATGAGGAAATAATGATATTAAGTAAGGTATTAAATTGTATATTGAGCTCGATTTCTTACATGGCCGTTATCTCAAGTATGATCAATTATTACATTAAGTAGTATGGGATAAATGTTTGATTAATTTGTCGATGAGCATGGTTATGAAGTTGTTATAATCTTCACCTTTGACCTATCCAAATATCCTCCATGAAAACTTTGTTATGGTAAAATTTTATAAGTTTATGTACTTAATTGAAGAACATTTTAAGTTATAATGAGGCATTCGATTATTAAGATAATTGAGAGGCTATGAGATAGTGTTTTGATTAATATTACCTATATTCCGGCAATGAAATCAATTATTTTTGGGTATCTTTTTTAATTATATGGGCCATGCATGAGACTTTAGGATCTATAAGTCGAATGTCAACATCAAGACCCACCAAGTATATATTAATGCAATGGATGATTTTACTACAGGTGTCCCCATATTTCACCTTGAAATTTGGGACTACCCTAGTTAAAAAAATTTGTACTTTTAAAATAATGGGTCATTTTGTAGTTTTATTGCCGGAAAGTTCTGTAATGTGTCAAGATATTCCCAAGGAGCCATATAAGCTATTTTTAGAAAAGTGGACAAAGGAAATTAGAATTAGAAATTCTAAAATTAAATAAATATTATTTATTTAATGCAACCCCTTCATGACAAAAAAATGTGCCCCATTTGGGAGAGAAATAATACTTTTTAAAGTATTAATTGATTTAATTAATTCCTATTTTCAGTGGCTAAGGTCAAAGCATACTATGAGGCTTGAGTTAACTAGAAGCAGAAGTCTAAAATTAAATAAATTTAATTTATTTAATGGCAGCCATGAGCATGCACAAAATAGGTGCCCCATTTGAAGAGTAAAGCTTATTAAATAATTAATTAATTGCCAAGAATAGGAAAGGCATTAATTAATTATAGAATTATGAGGATTATATAAGTAGGGGCTACCATAAGGATGAATTAATTAATTCAAAAGTAGAGAAGTGCAGCCTAGACAAAAAGTGCACCCCATTTGAAGAGGAATTTTGCTCGAAGAAGGTGTAATTAATGCTGGAAGCTTCCAAATTTGGCGCCTAGGTTTGAAGGAGCTTGATTTGTGTCTGGATAATTGTCTACATAGTGGTACATGTCCTTAAGTGAAGTTGGTAAAAATTAAATTTTGGGGCGATGAGGCTTGATATATGCAGATTTTTATGATTAAAATCCATTGTTCATGTTCGGTTGCCATCTTTGTCTGAATTAATTGCAAGAATTCATCACATGTGCTTTTATAAGAGAAAGGGAGGTTAAATCAATGTCCAATACATTGAACATATCCTCCAAGTTTGAATAATTATCCAGATCTTCACCGGTTGTGAAGAATTCCAACCGAATAAAGAGGAAAAAAATTATTCAGACAAAGATTGCTCTAGCCATAGCAAAGTTGGATGAACGAGAAAGCTCAGCGAGAATCATGTATTACTTCTAGATTTTCTGACATCGGAGACACAAATCCAGGCCCAGATCCAGATCCAAATTTAGATCTAGATCTCATAATTGCAAAAGCTTCCGGCAAAAATTCATCCTCTTGTTTCGATGCACCCATGTAGAAGTCAGTGCGTGGAGAATTCCTTCCAGGACCTTGTGCATGTTCTCCCAATCTTTCAGTTGAAGCCTTCATTGAATTTGCATTCACCCGGAGTGCTTTCCGAATTTTTAATTGAAACATTGCACTGATGCATGTACTGGAGAAGAACTGCAAAAGCTTCAAGGATAAGAGGGAAGACAAGGCAAAGGCAACACCCGTAAGCGAAATTCTAGATCTAGCTTCTTCCAAATCTAGCTACTTCCAGATCTAGCTATTTCTAGATTCAGTATGGTGAGAATCAAGGGAAAAAGAATCAACTACATGTAGAATATGAAAAGGACAAGGTCATGACTTTCCTCTTTTTCTTCTTTCTCTTATTTCCTCCGATTAAAGTAATTGAGCAATCAATTAAATTATACAACTTAAGTGATTGCTTTAAAATTTGTTACTTGAAGAAGTCAATTAATTGGAGATAGGTGGCAGCTGTGTAAAATAGAAGGTTCTATTTTCAGTTGTAAATCATGCATGTCATGCAAAGAGGAATTCCAGGTGGGATATTTCTAGTTGTTTCCTTTCCAACTTCCACATGTGCCAGTTCAACTAAAATCTTCCAACTTGTAATTTCCCCTCTACATTCTATAAGTAGAGGAAAAACCTACAGGTTAAATAATCATAATTTGTAAGCAACATTCTTGTGTTCCAGAATTTGTGCTGAAACCCCTGCGAGCCACTTGAAGCAAAGGAATATAAAGGAGATGATTTCCAGAGAACTTTGTGTCACGGTGCATTGTGTTTCTAGCTTTTTATCTTAGATCTTCTAATAAAATTTGTTTTATTTTAGATCTAGATCTAAATTTTCCTTTGCTTATAATTCTGTGTGTTGATATCTATTGGTTTCTTCTATGTGCATGTAATCAACTCTGTTATCTATTGATTGGGTTGCACATCTTCCCCATTTCTTCCCTGTGTTTTATTATTTCCTTCTTCTATAAATATTTCCTTTCTTAAATAGCTACTTACTTGTTGCAGAGCTATACAACTATGGTTCATGAGCTGAATAGTTAAAGTAAAACCCCCATATAGATACTAGCATATTTTAATTGAAAAATCTGACACGAGAGCCTCACCGGTAAATGAGGGAGATTTATCTCATGACTGCCTAGGTTTTCAACTATGCAAAAAATCTAGCCAACAGTTTTTGGTGACTCGCTTGGGAACAACTATCTTTGCAGATCAAAGCTTATCTCTTGAAGGTCAAAGTGTTTTCCATACAAATTTCAACCTGGATAAATGTTCATTCACCCGATCTATGAAGGCACAATGAAGGACTAATCATTTCTTTAGACTACAGGAGTAATTCAATTTCAATCATCCTCCTCAAGTTAGAAGCCACAGATCTAGTCTTTCACCAGGAAGAAGAGTGCAAACTCATCCAGATCTAGATCATCTTTAGCATAATCTAGTAGCTGGAATTATTCATCAAGTCTATTCTCAAAGAATACGTGCTCCTTTCATGATGCAAAATCAACCACTTGCCCCTGCAGCACCTATTCCATGGGGTGTAACCTTTAGACCTCTAAATTTGACTCCTCCTATGCATGATCTACCTAAAGGGACAAGAAATAATTTTCCAAAATTCTTTGGAGATGGAAAGCGAATCTAGATGACCACTTGGCTACATTTTTCATATCCTGTGGAGTGCTTGCAATCGAACATGAAGATGTATCTCATTAGACTCTTCATAGAGACTCTGCATGACTTGGCTGGAGAATGGTTCTACCGGCTAGCTCCTAGCACCATAACCAACTAGGCTACTATGTGGGATGCGTTCCTGAAAATATTCAAGGCAGCCAAAGATTCCAACACCTTGATAACCCAACTGACTCAGTTGAAGAAGGAACCACATGAGCACATGCACTATTTTATTGCAAAATTCCAAAGATTACTGTATAAAATTCCGGATTCTTCTTCTCTGAATGATGAGAATCAAAAGGTATTCTTCATAAATGACTTGCTTCTTGAAGTAAGCTATCAACTACGAAGAGCATGTCTTGCTGATTTCTTAGCAGCTCAAAAAATGGGGGTTGAGATTGAAGACAACCTCATCATGGCTGGAAAGATAAAGAGCAACACTTGTAGAGATGAAAGTTCATCCTCTGCTACTACCACCAATTCAATATTGCAAAGGTTAGCAAATGAGATGTTATAGATAAAGAAACAAATGGCTCAAATGGCTCGAGCAACAACACTTCCCCTGCTCAGAAATTCAGCAACAATTGGAACCGCATTGTTGGTTCCCAAAGATTAGCAATTGAAGCTTCTCCCAGAAATAATGTGGAGATGAATGAAGAAGACCAGGAAGCTGATGCTGATCAACTCAAGAATGATGATTTTGTAGGTCCTGCTAGTGACTCCAACATTAATTACCTAAACTACAAATATGAACATGAGTATGAGGAGCTTCTTGAAGACGATCATGGTCATGCATATGTAGTACTTACAAGATCACAAAATCGCCAAGCTGAGGCATTAGTAGATGAAAAAATAAGGTATATCCCTTTGCCTTCTTCCTTAGCTCTCGGAAGTAAGCAAGCAAGTTCTTCATCTCAACTACAAAAAGTAGCTCAGGTATCTGAATCTATACCTTCTTTTGACATTATTGATCATGCCAAGAAAACTAGAGTTCAAATGTCAAAAGCTGAATACTTGAGAGCCTTTCCTAAGCAGTTAAATAGGCTAGTCAAATATGTGCAATCAAAAGTTACATCTAATGCATCAAAGGGCCTTTTGCTTAAGCCCAAGGATACTCCTCCCCAGAACAACACTTGTATTGTTAAACCCTCATTATCTTCTGAAAGAGTAGAACCTTTCTATGTCTCCTTATTGCTTAATGGTTTCAAGTTAAGTAATTACATTCTAGATTCAGGTGCTTCTTACAATCTCATGCCAGCTAAATTTTTAGATGCTCTTGGGCTTACCTCGATGAAGACCATAAAAGGTGTTATTCCATGGAGAGACAAGTCCCTTTAATTAGACAAATCAAAGATGCACAAGTTGTTATGGCAGATTTTCTTGAAAAAATATTAAATATGACAATTCTAGTTGCAAGATATTCTTGTCTCCTACGGGATGTTGCTAAGCAAAAATTATGCAAAGAGCTAGGAGGAGAAGTAAAGATGGATTGGTCCTATGCTCATATTCCTATCAAGGGGATTAATCAGAAGCTAGAGCCGGAAAAGAAGTCTAGGTACACGGTTACAAAATCTGAGGATCCTAGATCTCAGATTATTTTTCAGGAATCTGATCGTGGGGTCTATTTCTTGGAAATGGATAAAGACATTCCAGAGCCAGAACTTTGACCAGAGCCAGAGCCAGCAAAAGATGAAGAAAATTTTGGACTCTAGAGTTTAAAGGCACCTATTGTTCTTTTGGATCAAGAGCCGGCATTCTACTAATATCTCTAGATCATGAGATATTCCCATACTCCCACAAGCTGATGTTTGAGAACACCAATCATACGGTGGAGTATGAAGCATTGCTTCTAGGAATGGAGCAAGCTAAAAAGAAGGGAGTAAAACTCCTCAAAGCCCAAGGAGATGTTGAACTTCTAGTAAAGAAAGTTTGAGGGCAAAGTCAAGTCAAAAGAGATAAGCTGGAGCATTACAGAGATAGAGTACTTTCTGCCACATTTGATTTTGTAGCCTTCTCTATTGAATTCATTCTAATAAATCAAAACTCCAAGGTAGATTCTTTGGTAGTCACGACTGCACTATTGAATCCAAATAGACCACCGTCCATATTCAAACAAGGAAACTATAAATTGGAGATGGTTTACCACCCCAAAGTCCCTGAACAAACATTTGCATGTTTGTATGTTGAAGGGAGTAAGTCACTACCATGACAAATAATCACAAGCACAACCGATCCGAGTTATGATGATAGCGGTGGAATAGTCTAACCAAAAGGTAACAAAATCCCCAAGGGTTTGGTTTCCTTATTGGAGACTTTCAACAAGAATGATCAGTACTCAAGAAGAACAAAGAATATGGTGATAGTTCTTCCTCAGAAATGCAACAAATAAATCGGGAACAGAGCAAGTTGATGCAGACTTACCTACCACGGAGAGAAGAAAGGATGAGCCACCACCGATGAAGTTGACAAGGACTTTCCCAAGATATCGACAAGAAGGCCAAATAAATGAAGTTTGATATTGGATCTTGGGTACTGCGGTGGGACAAGAGATATGAACCAAAGGGCATGCACGAAAAATCTAATTCACTCTGGAAAGGGCCCTTTGTGATCAAAAGAGCTGCCAGAATGGACACTTTCTTCCTTACATGCCAGGATGGAATTAAGTTACCACTGCCTTTCAATGGGCAGCATCGAAGCTTTTCTAGACATAACAAAGCAAGGTAACACCTGTATGTATAAAAATAAAACCTTGTTTGTTTTTCCTTGTTTTGTTTTCGTATGTTGTGTTGTTTTTGTTTTCCTAACCTTGTGCCCAAAAGATAAGATACGAAACCAAAGATGCTTTGGGATCTCATATTCACTCCTTTCATTTTGAAAGAGAAAAAGATGTCCATAGACGGAGTAGACTGGTGTCCCAGTTTCACCACAAATTTAGGACTACCCTAGTTAAAAAAATTTGTACTTTTAAAATAATGGGTTGTTTTGTGTTTTTATTGCTAGAAAATTCTTGTAATGTGTTAAGATATTCCCAAGGAGCCATATAAGCCGTTTTCGAAAAATACCTAGATGCCCAAAATTATTTTATTCTGTCGCTAGGGTTTACCTCTGGGAAATTTATATTTAATTATTTTGAGCCCCATTTGAGGCAATTTGTGCTCCGGTTTAACTCTTTTGTGATCGTACATATCATTATTCCCATATACCAGTAAGGTTTTAACCAGGAATGAATCTTGGGCTTTATTTGTGACTTTTGGCAACGTTTTGTGTTTTCCCGTTTCATTTTCTGTGAAATTTTTCTAGATCAATTCCTTTGCCATTTTGGTCTGATTATTATCCCGGAGTATCTAGGGATCACCTATACACATTGATCCGAAGGAATTAGCCATTGGAGGTCTGGTTCTCTTAGAAAAGACGAAGTCGTGCACCAAAAAGCTTCTTCAGGCTGGCCACATTTTTGGAAAAAGAGGGTTTGAAGTGAATCATGGGATTTTTGGAAGCAGCAAGCAGGTGGGAATTTTGTACCTGCCTAGCAGGGTACTTTTTCCCATGGAAGCAATGCCACTTAAGTCACAATGGGAAAATTAGAGGCAGCAGGCAGGCGGGAATTTCTTACCTGCCTTGCAGGGTAAAAATTCCCATTGTGAAATAAAAGAAAAATCACTTAAGGCATTGATGGGATTTTATTACCTGCCTTGTAGGGTAAATAATCCCATTATGAAAGTCAAACAACTTAAGTGGATCATGGGATTTTCGGAGCTGCCTTGCAGGGTAAATAATCCCATTGTCAATTGACTTTTAAAAATAGAATTCACCCGTGCCAAAAAGTGCGACCCACCTTGGGTGAATAATAATGCATTAAAGGAGTGTGAAGAAGATTTTTTGAAGCTGTTTGGGAGGGAAAGTGATGGAAGGGAAATCTCACCTAAACCAGAGGAACAGGATGCAATGCGGGAGGAAGGAGAAATAGAAGTATCTATTCTCAGTGAAAGGAATACATTAACAAAACCCAAATAAACTTGGTCTAATGTTGTCAAAAATGATGATTCGACTTTGAAAAACAAAAAGTTTTTTCTTCAAGTGATCAAGGAAGGCTCTGGTTATGTCCTTGAAATTCCTGACCAACTTCTTCATTCTACATCAGAAAATTTGAATAAGTCATTAGTAGGGAAGCTGATGGGCGGGAGACCTAATATTGATGCAATCAGAAGATGGACTAAACTGAAGTGGTCCCCTAAAGGGAATTTAGAGGTAAGTGATCTTTCGAATGGATTTTTCCTTTTCAGATTTAATCTCCAAGAAGATATGTAGAAGGCTCTGGAAGAAGGTCCCTGGTTTTGGGGAAAATCAGGATGGTATCTCCGGAAATGGGAACCTTCTTTCAACTCGGAAAAGAAAATCTGAATCAATTCTGGTTTGGATCCACCTTCCAAACCTCCCTCTAGAATTTTGGCATGAGGATATTGTTAAAGGTATTGCAAATTTGCTAGGAACCTTTGTCATAATTGATAATGCCACCAGAAAAATGTCCCGCCTTATTTGTGCCCATTTCTACATTTACACTATAGTGGATAGAGAAATCCTGAGTAGTATAAAACTCAAATCTAAACTTGGGATCTAGGATCAAAGGATCGAAATGGAAATCTCTCTAGCTAAATGCTCTAAGTGCAATGGGTGGGGTCACTCCTCTCAGAGCTGTAAGTTTAAAGTTTCTAAAGTGTTTATCCCTATCACAACTAAGGAGGGTAATGGGGAAAAAGGGAAAGGCATTATGCAAAGTGCGGAGGATCACAAGAAAGCTTTCTCCAAAATCATGCCAAGTCTTCTCTCCACTTCACATAAAGGAAAAGACGGTGGCTGAAAGCCCCATTTTAAAAGAAGCAATGGAAAAGGATGAGGATGGTTTCACTTTGGTGACCAATAGAAGGAAATCTAAATATCTGTCAAAGTCAGAATCAAAGGTAAAAGAAAAAGAGGAGGAAAATTTGAAGGATCTTATGAAAGGCAGGAAGATTGAGATTGGTAATTTTAACTTGAAAGAAGGGAATTGTTACGATTTTTTCAGGAGTGATCTAACCTCAAATGAATAAAGGGAAAAGGAGGTCAAAGAGGAAAATCGAGTTTGAGGATACACAGGACTAGAATTTGGATTTGGATCCCATCAAGGGGGTGAATATTTCTCCCTCTATTGAGGAACTCTCGAGAGCACAATGAACCCTAATCAAGGAGCCTGAGGATAAGAAAGAAGGCCTAAGTCCTGGGATAAAAACCCTACTTGGGGAAAAAATTATTTCCGGAAAAAAGAAAATAGATCCAAAAGGAAAAAAGGGGGACTCTTCAAGCTCTTTCCCTCATTAGGAGGATGAGAATCCTATAAATGTGGAAGCTACAAATAACAAACAAGGTAGACCGAATAAACTTGAATCAAGGAAAAAAACTACCCAAAAGGAGATAGATTCAGGGAAATAGATGTGCTTGGACCAGAAGGTCTTCAGGAAAAATAAACCCAACCTAAGAAAATGAATTGCATATCATGGAATGGGAGAGGGTTGAATAGTCCTGTGAAGTGGAGAATCCTTAAGGATATGATTGAAAGACAAAAAATTGATGTGCTTGTTGTGTAGGAAACTAAAATGAAAGAAGAATCCTTCCTATCCTCTTGTAAATTATGTTGGAAAAATTCTAAAGCCTTTGTTGTTAGCTCAAAAGGAGCTTCCGGAGGTTTAGCTGTGGTTTGGAGCCCGAATAAGTTCAAGGGTACATTGTTGGTTAAGAGAGATAACCATGTGGCAGTGATGATGAGAGATCTTGAAAATAGGAGTATATGGGTTATTTCAAATATTTATGCTCCCACCCATCACAAAGAAAGGAAACAACTTTGGCACCATCTTTTATCCTTTAATCACTCTATTAAAGGTTCTGGCTGGATTGTTATGGGGGATTTCAACACCCCAAGGAATCCCATGGAAAAAAATGAGGTTCTAAGGAGTTCTCTGTTGGCATGGAGGATTTTAATCATTTCATAACATCTTCCCAACTCCATGATATAGATCTAAAAGGCAACAACTTCACATGGTCTAACAGAAGGACTGACACTCAACATATTCAAGTTAGATTGGACAGGGCTATGGTTTTAGAGGAATGGTTAAGCCAGGACATCTCCCTTTTTTCTCTTCCTCGGATTGGATCTGACCACAACCCCATTCTTCTTCAAATTAAGAACCCTTCTCGAAGAAGAACTCCCTTTCGTTTTGAGAAGATGTGGCTCCAAAGTGAGGATCTGAATGATCTCATCAAATAATGGTGGAAACTAAAGGTTAAAGGAACAACGATGTTTAGACTCTCTAAAAAACTTCAGAATGTGAAAGCTCACCTTAAAGTATGGAATAAAAAAATCTTGTAATATCTTCCAGAAGAAGCCAGAAATAAGAGATGAACTACAGATTTTCCAAAGAAGAACTGAAAGATAGGGTATCGAGAATGATCCTGCTGATCATGTTAAGGAAAGATCTCTCCTGTCGGACTACCACAATATTCTGGGAAAAGAGGAAATATTCTGGAGACAAAAATCCATAATCACTTGGTTAAAGGAAGGAGACAAAAACACTAGATTATTTCATCTATCCACCTTAAAGTGGAGAAGCTTTAACAAAATTAAAAAAATTAGTAAGGAAGGGGGTGTCATGGTTGAGGAACAAGAAGAAATTGACAAAGAGACAATTTCTTTCTTCCAAAATTTACTCTCTAACAACAAGGATCAATAACCTCTTGAAAGAATAGGATTTCTTAAATTGTATTCCTAAGTTAGTCTTGGTCGAAGAAAATGCTATGCTCTTAGCAATTCCTACCATGGAGGAAGTGGAATTTGCTGTCAAACAACTCAGCCGACAAGGCACCTGGGCCTAATGGATTTCCAACCTTTTTCTTCCAAAATTTCTGGGACATAATTAAAAAGAGGTTTTTGAAGTAGTGAGGGAATTTTTCAAGAAGAAGGTTATGTTAAAGGACATGAACTGCACCTTTCTGACTCTGGTTCCGAAATGTAGTAATGCTATGGAACTAAAAGACTTCAGACCTATAAGTCTTTGTAACACTTCCTATAAAATCTGCACGAAAATTTTGGCCCTCAGGCTTCAGATGATCCTAGCCCAATATCATTTCGGAACAACAAGGGGCTTTGTTATAGGTAGAAAAATACGGATGGGATAATTTCTATCAAAGAGACTATTCATTCGACAAAAATTAGTAAGAAGGCTACTTTATTCTTAAAACTGGATATGGAAAAAGCTTATGACAGGGTTTCGTGGAGCTTTCTAGACAAAATCCTTGACAGGTTTGGCTTTGAAATAGATTTGAGACATCTGGTTCAGGCATGCATCTCCAATGTATGGTTTTCTATTCTCATGAATGGAAGTCCTATTGGGTTCTTTCCTAGCACACAAGGATTACGGCAAGGGGATCCCCTCTCCCCTTTCCTCTTCATTTTAATGGTAGAAGCTCTCAGTAGAAGACTCAATGTTGAAACAGAAAAAGGTTCATCAAAGGGATTTCTCTCGGCACTTGATATGGAAAAAGTTACTCACCAAACACTTTTTTGATGACACTTTTGTGGTGGGGGAAGCTCTGTTTCGGAAGAAAGAAAACTTAAAATCATTTTTGATGACTATATGGATGTCTCGAGATAGCTGATCAACTTTAGAAAAAGTTCTCTTTTCTTTCTGAATACTATGGACAACTGTTGTAAGAAGATTGTAGAAATTTTTGAATGTACCTATAAACCCTTTCCTACCTTATATTTAGGAATTCCTCTTGGGGATAGGAGACCCTCTTGTTCTGAATGGAACTTTCTAATTGAAAGGTTTGAAAGGAAATTAGCTGCTTAGAAAGCTAATCTGTTATCCTAAGCAGGAAAAATCACTCTTCTAATTAGCTCTCTTCAGAGTCTTCCTATATATGCCATATCACTATACCAACTTCCTGTTACAATAGGGGAAAGGTTGGAAAAGATCCAAAAAGGTTTTTATGGAGTGGCATAGAAATTTAAGATAGAATCCCTTTAGTTACATGGAGCAGAGTGTGCAGACCCAAAAATCTTGGAGGACTTGGTCTCAGAGATTGGTCCAAGATGAATAAAGCTCTACTTGCTAAGATTGGATGGAGACTAACAAAGGAAAATGGAGTTTGGGCCAGAATTCTTAAGAGAAAATATTGGCTGGATAATAATGATAAAAGATGGATGTTTAACCGGTTACTTTCAATGGCTCATGCATATGGAAAGCCATCAACTGGGCCAAAGAAATTCTGAACAAGGGAAATAGATGGAAAATAGGAAGAGGCAATGAGATAGGTTTTTGGAAAGACAAATGGGTAGGAGATTTCACCCTTCAAGATAAATTTCCACAAATCTCTGCATTACTGGAAGCTAAGTATGGAGAAAAAGTAAACAACTACATGGCTAAGGAAGAGAGTTTTCAGACATGGAAAACTCTAGAATTGGATAGACAGAACTAAATGATCAATTGAGAGGGATCAATGAGTTTTTAAAAAATTATGTATCATCTAATAACAAGGACCAAGATAGAATCATTTGGGATAAGGAACCATGTGGAAATTTTTCTGTCAAATCAGCCTATGGCCTCTTTTTTGAGGGACAAATTAGAGAAGAAGATTTAATGGTTGGAAATATTTGGAACAAGAATATAACACCTAAGGTTAATGTGTTCAGCTGGCTCACTTTTGGAAATAAAATCCTCACGGTTGATAATCTGGTAAAAAGAGGTTTCCAATGGGTTAATAGATGTGTGCTATGCAAAAGAAAAATGGAATCTGTAAACCATATGTTTCTGGAATGTCCGTATGCACATCAATTGTTATCCTCCATTTTGGATGGTTTCTCGGTTAATTGGGTCATCCCCAAAGATATAAAGGAAGCTTGGAACCAATGGAAATGCCCTTTTCATAGTCAAGGGATAAAAAATCTATGGACCATAAGCTTAAGTCATCTATGGTGGGAAATATGGAAGGAAAGAAATAAAAGGATATTAAAAAACAAGAGTCTTCCTATCAAACTATCTATAAAAACCTCTTTTAGGCAGTTAGAAACAATTTCTCTATCCTCCAGAATAAAGAATTGGAAATTCTAGATAATGAACAACATTTCTTAATGAATTGGAATGTTTCAGGGATTCCTCAATCAAACAGGCCTAATCCTAGATTGGGGATTAAGTGGAATCCTCCTTGTGAAGGTTCTCTAAAACTCAACTTCGATGGAGCAGCTAAAGGAATCTCGGGAAAGCAGGGGGAGGAGGAGTCATAAGGGACTCTTTTGGTCATTTTATTCTTGCTTATTTCTTTGACCTTGGACAACAATCAAATAATGTGGCAGAGGCAGCTACTCTGTTCTAGGGGTGAAGATTGCAAAAGAAAAAGGTTTCAACCTTCTGGAAGTGGAAGGAGATTTGTTGTACATTATTTCTTGTATGAAGGGTTCATCTAAACCTACCATATCTATAGAAGACTTCATCAATAAAACTAAGTCATTTTTAAATTCTTTTGTGAATATTTCTTTCAATCATGTGTATAGGGAAGGCAATGCGGGTGTAGACTTTGTTGCTAATCTAGGGGTTACCACTAATGGTCTCCATGTTGTCGAGCACCTCTTTGGTATGAATGCCAATTTCATTGAAATCATGAAAAGGGAGGGAGTCTTTAATAATTTTGCTAACTCTCCCGCTCGTGCCAGTAACCTTTCATGATTTTTTCTTCCATGCGTGAGTTGGATCCCTTTTTTCACATTAGCGGTGGTCTTTTTGGATTTGGGGAAGCTAAAAAAGAAAAAACTAATTTTCAAGTCTGGTTTCATTGCAATTTTTTTTTGGGTACAGAAGGATGGGAGGGGACCTAGTTTGCATTGAACTATTTAGGTTTCTAGAGATATCCAAGAGGTTGAAGCTCTTCTGGAAACAACGGGATTGTTATCTTTTCTCAAAAATTTTGAGGGCCATGATGAGAGTTTGAGCGAAGTGGTCACAAAAATTGGAACGAGGGCAAGGTATAGGTCAGCAATTGTTCTCTCACAATTTCTCCCAAGCTCATCACTAAAGTGACTAGCCTTGCGTTGGAAGGTAGATGTATTTTCAAACCGAAATCTGATTACAGTCTTGAGATTGATTATTTTTTCAAGGAAAAGGGGATCCCATTTCTCTGCATAATGGATATGCTAGGAGTAAGTTACCTTCCCCTTTTGATGAAATTGCCAAACTGATAATGTCTTACATTACATTGGAAGGTAGATATAAAGTAATATATGGCTACCATTTCCCAATGTTAAACCATATTCGCAATTCCAAACCATATAACTTTCCTTTCTACTTATTCTCTTCTTTGGCTAAATCTATAACTATGGTGAAGAAAGGCACTTTCATTTTCCTTTACACCAGGGTCTGATAAAAACTATCATTCGGCTGAGCACTCCCCTGTTGGGAAAAAATGATAAATTTGGGGCTTGACTTCAAACATCTCACTGGGTAAAAGGATAGGGAGTATAGAACCTAAGGATGATAGTTGTGATGATTTTGGTCCTGGGAATCTGGTGGCCAAACGTACTAGGTCAAGCATGGGTAAAGGGGGAGATAAGTTTTAGAACAGAAAGTGCAGTATCCTGGTCGGGCTGAGGAGGATAACATCACCTATGTTTCAGATGAATGCCCTAGTGAAACCCCTACCCAGAAGGAATCCTCTCATGAAAAAGCTGAAGGGGAAGCAAAGAGCAGTGAGGATGTGGCCAACATAAAAGAATAGGAGTCTTCCGAGGAAAAGCATTCCAAGAACACTGAGGAAGCTATCCATAGTCTACATAATCTTAAAACGGCTCAGATGGAGCTTTTCTCGGCCCAGGAATCGGCTGTTAAAACCCATGCCTTCATGAGAGATTTTGAAAATTACAAACTAAACACTGATATCAATAGGCACAAAATCAGCTTGATCACTATGGACCTTAAGGAGCTGCATGACAAAGTGGATAAAATGTCTTCCCTTATCCTCAGTGAAAACCTCAAAAATACCAATGCCAGAAGCATGGAAATGGAAAATGAGTTGCTGAAAATGAAAGGTATTATTATGCAAATCAGGGATGCACATATCCTTAATGTGAAAAGTACTATTTACCATCTTAAACTGTTGGCCGAAATGATCCAGTCCATGGAGTTGGCAAAAGAAAAGGAAAAGGATGGTACAGGGCTGAAGGTGGTGATCAAAGAACCTAACTACAAGTACTGGAAGGAGACTATAGCAACTCTAGTCAAAGAATGGAACGGCTGTATGGAGACGGTGGAAGATCTGGTCAAAGATTAATGAAATTCAATGGTTTGGAATTTGCTATTTGTTTACCTTTATGCTTTGTTAGTTTCATCCTTGACTGTTATATATTGTAAATTCTATCTTATGGATATCATATACTGTTGTCTTTGTTTTTGAATTTTGGAACTTGAATGGCCTTTAAAGGTAAATACTTTGGCCAATATGTAAGTATGCTGTAACTCTTTGTAAGGGGGTAGGGTCCCCTCAACCCTAACTTTTACCTCTAATAAAAAAATGCATTAAATAAATATTTATTCACCCAATTTTGGTGCCCAAGCATGAGGAAAAGTCAACAAGGGAAAAGTGGATAAAGGAAATTAGAATTAGAAATTCTAAAATTAAATAAATATTATTTATTTAATGCAGCCCCTTCATGACAAAAAAGTGTGCCCCATTTGGGAGAGAAATAATACTTTTTAAAGTATTAATTGATTTAATTAATTCCTATTTTTAGTGGCTAAGGTCAAAGCATACTGTGAGGCTTGAGTTAACTAGAAGCAGAAGTCTAAAATTAAATAAATTTAATTTATTTAATGGCAGCCATGAGCATGCACAAAATAGGCACCCCATTTGAAGAGTAAAGCTTATTAAATAATTAATTAATTGCCAGGAATAGGAAAGGCATTAATTAATTATAGAATTATGAGGATTATATAAGCAGGGGCTGCCATAAGGATGAATTAATTAATTCAAAAGTAGAGAAGTGCAGCCCAGACAAAAAGTGTGCCCCATTTGAAGAGGAATTTTGTTCGAAGATGTAATTAATGCTTTGGAAGCTTCCAAATTTGGCACCTAGGTTTGAAGGAGCTTGATTTGTGTTTGAATAATTGTCTACATAGTGGTACAGGTGCTCAGGTGAAGTTGGTAAAATTCATGCTTGCTTTGCATGCAAATAAAGCATCAAATTTTGGGGCAGCAGGCTTGATATATGCAGATTTTTATGATTAAAATCCACTGTTCATGTTCCGGTTGTCATATTTGTCTGAATTAATTGCAGGAATTCATCACAGGTGCTTTTATAAGAGAAAGGGAGGTTAAATCAATGTCCAATACATTGAACATATCCTCCAAATTTGAAGAATTATCTAGATCTTCACCGGTTGTGAAGAATTCCGACCGAATAAAGAGGAAAAGAATTGTTCAGACAAAGATTGCTCAAGCCATGGAAAAGTGGGATGAATGAGAAAGCTCAGTGGAATCATGCATTACTTCCAGATTTGCTGACATCCGAGACACAAATCCAGGCCCATATCCAGATCTAGATTTAGATCCAAATCTCATAATTGTAAAAGCCTTTGGAAAAAAATCATCCTCTTGTTTTTGATGCAGCCCATGTAGAATTCAGTGCGTGGAGAATTCCTTCCAGACCTTGTGCATGTTCTCCCAATCTTTCAGTTAAAGCCTTCATTGAATTTGCATTCAATCGGATTACTTTCTAGAATTTTTAATTGAAACATTGCATTGATGCATGTACTGGAGAAGAATTGCAAAAGCTTCAAGGATAAGAGGGAAGACAAGGCAAAGGCAACACCCGTAAGCAAAATTCCAGATCCAGCTTGCTTCCAGATCTAGCTACTTCTAGATCTAGCTATTTCTAGATCCAGTATGGTGAGAATCAAGGGCAAAAGAATCAACTGCATGCAAAATATGAAAAAGGACAAGATTACAGCTTTCCTCTTTCTTCTTCTTTCTCTTATTTCCTTCAACAAAGTAATTGAGTGATCAATTAAATTATACAACTTAAGTGATTGGTTTAAAAGTCGTTAGTTGAAGAAGTCAATTACTTGAGATAGGTGGCAGACGTGCAAAATAGAAGGTTCTATTTTTAGTTGCAAATCATGCATGTCATGCAAAGAGGAATTCCAAGAGGGAGATTGCCAGTTGTTTCCTTTCCAACTTCCACATGTGCCAGTTAAACTAAAAGCTTTAGACTTGTAATTGCCCCTCTACATTCTATAAGTAGAAGTAGAACCTACGGGTTAAATAATCAGAATTTTTAAGTAGCATTCTTGTGTTCTAGACTTTGTGCTAAAACCCCTAAGAGCTACTTGAAGAAAAGGAATATAAAGGAGCCAATTTCTGGAGAACTTTGTGTCCCGGTGTATTGTGTTTCTAGATTTTTATCTTAGATCTTCTAATAAACTTTGTGTTATTTTAGATCTAGATTTGAAGTTTCCTTTGCTTATAATTTTGTGTGTTGATATCTATTGGTTTCTTCTATGTGCATGTAATCAACTCTGTTATCTATTGATTGGGTTACACATCTTCCCCATTTCTTCCCTGTGTTTTATTATTTCCTTCTTCTATAAATATTTCCTTTCTTAAATAGTTGCTTACTTGTTGTAGAGCTATACAACTATGGTTCATGAGCTGAATAGTTAAAGTAAAACCCCCATATAGATACTAGCATATTTTAATCGACAAATCTTACATGGGAGCCTCACGGTAAATGAGAGAGATTTATCTCATGACTGCCTAGGTTTTCAACTATGCAGAAAATCTAGCCAACACTACTAGGATTAGTTAATCACAAACCTTGATTTTGATGTGTTTGCCATGAAAAAATATAGTTGTATACCTAACCATGAAAGTGGTTAAATTTGGAAATTGAATATAAAGTTTTCTAAATGTGTGAATCCTGCCTTTTGTGGAGGAGAAATTGGAGGCCGGCGGTGATAGCTGGTTGGTCGTTAATGACATTGAAAATATATTAAATGCACTTAAATGAGATTAGGAAGTGGTGAAGCTTCCTGAAGAAGCTATCGACTGTTGAATTTTATTTTTCTTTCTATTCTTTCATGTCAACTACGAACTCTTCTTATTTCGAAAGCTCCACTTTTGGAACAAAATTTGCATGCATTTTTGAAAGATAATTCGTTGGAAATTATGGAAGATAAAAGGAGCTCAAGTATTTTGTATAGAAGGGGGATACATGAGATAGATGATTTTTATTTATTTGGAACTGTGTATTGTTTGGCCTTGTGCAAGGAGCATTGGTAATCACATCTCAGTGGTGAGGAATAGTTGTTGGGACTGTGAGGTGGAAGGATTTTAGTTTTAGCAGGCATGGATCGCTCTCTCCCCCTCTTAATATCTTATTCAATCTGATATTTGAATAGATAATCTTCTACAACATTTTCTTTGGTTTGAATATGCATTTGAGGAAGGTTATTACTGTGTACTGTATGCTTCTTGCAAAAATATGAGTGATTTTGATTAAGATTTCAAGGAACTACGGTATTAATTGTTAATCTGGTATTGTTATACTGCATGAATATGGCTATTAATACTATGTGTTGTTATACTATTGGATAGTGCAAACTCTTTTACCTAAGTTCTATTATTCTCTATTTTGAACATTAATTCATTAGCTTTGGGTATTACCCAGATGCCTGAAATGTTTATACGAGTAAGGAAAATACCTTAAGTGGTATGCACTTTGTAATTTTAGTACTATGGAGTTAATGCTTGCTTCACAGTATAGCTAAAACCGTGTTTAGTTTTGGGTTAATTTTCCTTCTGGAACATGGGGTCATTTACAGGTTAGAGAATCCAACGATAATCTTAAATAAAAACCCATAAGGGGATTTTCTGTTTTGTTCATTTCTAAATCGATCAGTTTCATCCAGTAAGTCTGGGCGCATTAATGATCGATACCACATATATGTCATTTTGATCTAACTGGTAATATGATTAGCATGTTGGAGTGTGAGTGATTGACTTGTGAGCTTTAAATTTGGTATATGTTGTTAGCTATATTTTATAGGTCACCGTAATGTGAATAAGGAGACCTCCTGGCAATGCAAATAAGCTAGTAATAAGTTATTCCCCTTGAGTTGTCAATTGGTATCGACGTTAGTTGGGATGAGTTTTGATTAAGCAAGAAGGTTGTTGGTATTTTTGAAGGCACTCGATTCAGTTAAGGTAGTTAAAAATTTCCTTATTAACATCTATTTTGGGAATTGGGTAATATAATGTCATATGATGAGTTTAGTGGTTTTTATATCTGGGAAAATAAGGATTCCCTAGTAAGATATATTTAACTAGGATTAACGAATAATAAATAAATATTTCTATAAGAATATATATATCCTCCGTGCCTAAAAGGAAGTATATATTATTTTCTTAAAATAATTACCAACATATTCTAGTAAGAGATGTCTAGTGGGAAGTAAGGAGGAAGAACATGTTTGTGGGTTGTTGTTCTGAATACCCATTTCTAGCGAATTTTTGCTACGTGCATTGAGTAGCACACTGAGATCAGTCCCTATGGACACCAAGAAGAATACCTTAAGGATATAAGGATATAATAGTATAATTACATGTTTAGAATTTTTCTACTAGGGCTCAATTCCATAAGTCCGTAGCGTCTACCAATTACGCCATATCCCCTTATTGGCGAACGAGATCATGAGATAATCGGATCTCATCAATTTCATTTCAATTGATTTGGTGGATATTAGTTCCAATTCAAGGTTTAGATACCTTATGTTACTTCTTTATCTTTCGACATCTCCAGTCTCATCGAGGTGAAAGTCATTATACAATTTATGTATTTTATAAGCTAGAGTTTTATTTTCCACTTTTGTATGTTTCAGACTAGTGAAACTATTGACAACAATTTATTTAGACTTATAATTTTTCATGTTATTGAAAGTGAAATGGATGCTATGAATGCTTTAATCCTATGTTGTTATATGTTCTATTCCTGTGAATTCCTTTTATTAAGGCATTTAAAATCTATGGCAAAAATAGTTTTCAGATGGATGAAAATAAATTATTCTAAACATACGATGATTGATTCTTTGCATTATTGTGTTGATACTATGATCTTAATGTTGTAGCATATAATTTAATCAAATGTTATATTGCATAAGCTATTAAGCAGGAAAAGGGCTATTCATGCCACCATACGCATTTTGTATTTTCCTTAGAATGCATGAGTGATTGGATTATATTGAAACCATAATTTTTAGTCCAGATTTATTGTGAATATGATGGCTATTGAAATCACTTATGAGCTTCTCCTTGATCGTGTGTTTTAAAAAAAAAAGACAATTGATGATGTGTAGAAAAGGTTTCTATTTTAACCAGAGGTAATAAGCCTATTTCAAAATTATGTTCAAGTTTGATTAGACATTTTGACTTCTTTATCTTATTCTTTAATTGTTGAGATGCAATCAAAGATCTTTATAGATCAACTACTCAAATAAATATAAAATATGATTATATGATTTCCATTTGGGTGCAAGATTCATTTCGTATTATGGTTTACAATAAATTTTATACCTTGGGAAATATTATTGGTTATGTTAACCACTATCTATAAATTACAAAATATGTAGTTATTATGGACTGTTTACCAAATAATAATGTTGAGAAAATATTCTATTATGTATCACTTTAACAACGAGGTAAATAAAGAAATAACTTAGATTATTTCAAGTACTATTGAAAGTAGGTTGGCATCACAACGTAGGTAATGATGCATGCAACATTGTTGCGTATCATCAAAATATAACGAGTGTTATTTGCTTAAACAATAATGGTATATCCGGTGAAGTGACTTCACACCATAGGGATATTAAGAACTTGACCAATTAGCTTAACTAAAAATATATGAATATGTATTGGTAGCATGTATGGATACCCTACAACACTCTAACCTCAATTACTGTGAATTCAATTAATAATAATAGAGGTAACTATTAATAAGATAAAAGGTAAATATCAATAGTTTTAGCCAATATATAATAGTATAATATTCTTAAGTGATGGATCATATCTAATGCCTTGAAAGGTCATGTAATATAATCCAACTTAAATAAATTATGATCTTAAAGTTTAACCATTATCAATAATGGCGAGACCTACTCTTATTTGGATTAAGATGTGATTCCCTATAAGAAAACAATAATGGAACAAGTAGAGTGACTGACATTCGGGATAGATAAATTGCAAATGAAGTAAAAATGAATTCATGGATAATATGATCCATGTTGATGAAACAATAGTTTAAGAATTTATATCCGAAATGGTATAGTAAATCATACGCGGTTGACTATTGTTCTCATGGAAGAATTTTAATCTTTTATGGTAGAGTTGAGTTGTCAGGTAGACAATCTACGTCTATTGAGAATTCAATTAAAAAATGAGATGACTCTATATAATCAAGTACTAAGGTACGTTGATACCTCAATGAAGGTTAAGGAACCACACTTATACAAAGATAAGTTTAATATAACCATAAAGAGATTCAGAGGGTGTAGACTTACTTCAAATTACATGAAGAGGATGTTGTTACTATAGCTGATTTACATTGTCATACAACTACGGTCACCAAATATGTTGACATGGAGATGTAATAAGATTGGTTTCATTGTTCTAGAATAGAAGAATGTGATAATTTGCTCTAGGAGATGATAACATATTTAAAAAAATGGGTTGTCCCATAATGCGTCAGTATGAGCATACAAGTATGGTATCTGTTTACAATGGAGGTAAAATGGGAACACACCTACTAAGTTGGAAAGAACATAGCATCTGAACCCTAACCCTAGTCAACTCTAGACTATTTTCTCTAATGAGGATTAGTAAATTATCATTACTAAATAAATAAAATACCTTATGTAGAAGGCTATGACATGAGTGGATGAAAAGGCTAGTAGCCCATCCAACCTATCATAACATATACTCCTAATATATCTACTTGTTGGACATAATAAAACAAATGAACAATCTTGATTAAGCTGCCACTAAGAAAAGTGGAGTGTTTAATTTTAAAATGTGTATTGGCATTAATAGTCTATGACTCTATAGTACTTGATAAAAATATGAGTCATACTTAAATACATAGTTTTATGTAAGTATATATATCCCTAAGATGAAATAAAGGAAACATGGTCTTAATTAATTAAGAAGGGACATATTTGAATCTTTAATTCTGTGTTAGACCTAGATAGTATAATTCTCCATTTAAAATTAACTTAAACATGAAACCGACTAAGGTAATTAGTGATACAGAGATTGAAGTCCTGGGATCAACTTAAACTGGATCTTAGGTACGACCCATTCATGGAGAAGGTGTCATAAAACCTAGACTATTATTAAATGTTAATAATTACCTTGAAAACATTAGATACCATGCTCCATACCAGGTAGCTTGCTGGGATAACTCATTGTAATTGATACAGAGTCGTATCCCTGCAATGAAAGATGTCATTATTAGGATACTACTGTTTAGCAGCTGTACCGAGTTGTCTCATCAAGAAGATGGAGTGTGGCATGGTGTTTTCTTAAGTACAAACCTTGATAGAGTTACAAAAATAGTTTGGACTTCCTGAGTACGTAACCTTATATCAACTTATGATGGTTACGAGAGGGAAGTGGTCAAGTAACAAGGTGAATTGTTATGATAACACTTACTTTCCCATAGGCATCATAAGATGACATAGAGGTACGTCTTCGTGTAGATTAAACTGATTTGTTCCTTGTTCAAGACTTGTAGCTGGTTATAATATTAACATTTGTGAATCCATATAACTGAATAAGTGATTAAGGTGAAATGACAATTTCCTAATGACGAGTGTGCCATCATGGAATTGAGCATGACATACATGACTCAAAACTTTGTGCAAAGTGGTGTAAGCGGCTGATTACACTATCGAGATTTCACCATTATCTAAGCTATGAGATGCTTGTGGATTTCATAGGTGGAACCTAGGTACACACTTAGGGGTTTTCACTTATATATCATATCCTATTAAAGGAGAACCAAAGGGATACATTTTATGTATGGCTCGTATAGAGCATTGAGGGAGAATGAGTAAGTTTAGTATTCTCTCATACAACTACACATGGTTCATGATAGTTATCGGAAATGGATTGCATTAAGGTTTATGTAGATTTAAATATATGGGTATTTAAATCAGCTGCATAAAGAGTAAAAAAAATTTCCTAGATAAGAAGTGTCAAAAAGTGGATGTTACATTTTGGTATCAAAGCTGAAGGTTGCAACTCTTGGACTTATTGGGTCCTTACACTAATTAAAAATTTTATTTTGTTTTCAGAATAAAATGGATATGAGAAGGATGCACCAAGAAGAAAGAACCAGGTCAGATTTTGCTGCGGTTTCCATGGTGCAAAAGTTAGACAAAATTATGGCAATCCTTCAATATACCCGAAACTGGATAGATGCCTTGGAGCAGCTGGTGATGGGTGGAAATGATAAGTTGGATAAAAGACAACTTGAGTTTGTTACTAATGAACAACAAGAGAGTTGTTTAAATGATGAACTGATCAATGGTGGCAAGTTTTGGACTTACCAATCCAAAGATGAAATAAACCCAAAATTGGGGAAAGCACTAGATAAACTTGGACCTTTTTTTGATAAGATGATATTTGGAAAAGCCAGTATAAAACCAAATCTGCTAGACATTCCCACTCATAAAAATGAAAAGGATCATAAGAATGATAATTCTTCTTCATCTCGGAATGCTAAGAAAATTTTGTGGAAAAAGGATAACAAGAAAAGTATAAAAAACTTTGATATGCAAATGGAAAAGTTAAATGCGATCAAGAAAGACTTTCCAGAGGATGTTTCTTGTGTGGTAATGGGAATTACACCAACAAGTGTCATTAAAAAATATGAAAAAGCATTGGATGATGAAGCATACTGCAAGAGTAGAAAACAAAGGAAAGGAACATGCACCTCTAACAAGATACAAAGGAAATTGTGAAGGGATCCACGAGATTAGTATTCTTCAATACTAAAAGAAAGAGAAAATGGATTGGTTGTACTCAATGGAAAATTAATCAACAATTATAAAACCTAATTCTTCTTGTGGTATGGAATAAAAATGTTCAATTTTTAAGCTTATGTCAGATAAAGTAGCATTTATCTGAATGATTGTTAGTTTTTTGTTAAATATTTGATGTACATAATTACTATTTCAACCCCAAGATACAAAAATTATCATATTTCAGCCTATTGACTCTTAATAATGGAATAAAATTTGTTGATGGAAAAGGCTATAGCTTATAAAGTAACTTTGATACTAGCCACTTCGTAAGATTTAAGGCAAGCAAGTTTTCTCGGTCTTCAAAAAAAACTACAAACTTCTTGCTTGAGGATAGATAAAAATACTATCCATACTCATTTGTGAGTCAATGTTTGTTAAGAGTTCCTAAATGAACTTGTTGATGGCTCGTTATGCTTGGGTAACCAAGTTAACAATGTTCTTTGATCAAACTAGGATCTAGGAGTAATGAGTAAGATATGTTGAAGTGGCAGATAGATGATATAGCCAAGTATGACTTATATCATAATGAATGCTTAGTTTTACCAGTTGCTATGAAAGACTAAGAAAGTATGAACTTATATGTTTTAGTGTGATCAAGTTTTGGTTGAGGCCTTACTTGAAATTGGATCTTATTATGACTGAATGTAATAGGAAGTAATTCGATTTTATGTGTTGTATTAAAGATTATACAAGGCTGTAAGATGAGTTATGAAGTATATTTTTCCTTCATTCTTACAAGTTATTACTATATATAACTTAGAGATATATGGTGGTAATATTATTATTCCATCTTGGAATCTTTTTGAGTTAATGGTAAGTAATGATATTAGAATGGACAGAGTATAACTTTGCGTGACATAAGTATGGGCTAATATGGTTGTGATAATATTACTTTGGTTTTGGTATTACTTGGATTGGTTGTGGAAAATGGATTGGGTAGAGAATTATGGAAAACATTATACTCAACCACCTTGATACTAGTAGATATTGAGAAAACTAAGGTTGGATACTTACACGTCTTATTCTACTTATTACTTGTATGCAGTAATTTGGTTGGAATATGTGCAGCTGAGTTATTATAATATATACTGGATGGGTATTATTTATTATAACCATCATTTGTATGATTTTAAGGTTTTTGAATTTTTTGATTTGTAAAGATAAACCATTGAGTAATGACATTACTCAAACAAATGAAACATAAACTAATAACCTAGAGGTATAATTTATGTGTGAAGGATCTATTTTTCTTTATATATGCGGTTAAGAAAGGAACAAAACCATTTTTTGTTTGGAAAAACCAGCTTTAAAAAGGAACACCACTGGGAGAAACCCTATAAAAATAGTAATTACATAGGAAAATACTCGGAAAAAAAGTAACGAAACAACCCAGCCTTGTAATACTTGGGAAAATAGAAAAGAGACAATTTTTCCTTGTTTGTTTCAGCCTTATAAAAGCTTGTTCTTGACTTTATTTTTGTATTCATTACATAATATTGTATAGTATGAATGGATATAATGACAAAATCATGCCATGTATTTTTCTGTGTGAATATTTTTGCTAGTGAAAAAGGTGCTACAACTGAGGGAATTAATTTTCAGATCTGAAAATTGTAAGATTTTGAGGAGGATGATGACTATTCTCCTTAGTAGAAGAGTATAATTCTGTGTTTTGATTTGATTGTGATTAATAGATAGAATTCATCAGGATGATGATTCATTAGAGGGGAAGAATGTCACACCCCTTAATCCCTCATTCTCTTTTTTCGTAAAATGAATTGAAGCATTAAAATAAGTTTGCGAGTAAGTACATGCGAAACCGGTACCGCTACGCTATCTCATATACTGTTGTGGATACATATGCATAAACGAAAGGGTGAGCATATACATGCACACAATTGTACACGTGACATCGCAATGGCTCATGTTGTCACGTAACAGTAAACTGTGTAATGTCATAATTCATTTTATAGTATCAGTACACTACTTTCCTACTGATGATGGTTTTAGTAATCATCATGGATGGATTTATGGTCATGTTGTGTGTTGTGAAATACCTTCTAGTTAGAGAAGATGAAATTTCATTATGGGATGCGTAATTGGCATATGTACCTTCATGACTATTATTATTGTTTTACTTTTGCATGCTAGATGAGTTTAAGTTGTAAAAATATGGTTGAACTTATACACAACTTCTATACTTTAGTCATTATGAGGAAATAATGATATTAAGTAAGGTATTAAATTGTATATTGAGCTTGGTTTCTTACACGACCTTATAACAAGTTTGATCAATTCTTACATTAAGTAGTATGGGATAAATGTTTGATTAATTTTTTGGTGAGCATGGTTATGAAGTTGTTGTAATCATCACCTTCGACCTATCCAAATATCCTCCATGAAATTTTTTATGGTAAACTTCTATAAATTTATGTACTTAATTGAAGAACATTTTTAAGTTATAATGAGGCATTTGATTATTAAGATAATCGAGAGGCTATGAGATAGTGTTTAGATTAATATTACTTATATTTCGACAATAAAATAAATTATTTCTGGGTATCTTTATTAATTATATGGGCCATGCATGAGACTTTAGGATCTATAAGTCAAATGTCAATATTGAATACCCACCAAGTATAGATTAATGCAATGGATAATTTTTCTACCAGACTTAGTTAATCACAAACCTCAATTTTGATGAAGGTGTTCTCCATGAAAAAATATAGTCATATGCCTAACCATGTAAGTGGTTAAATTTGGAAAAAGAATATAAAGTTTTCTAAATGTGTGAATCCTACCTTTTGTGGAGGAGAAATTGGAGGCCGACGGTGATGGCTGGTTGGTCATTAATGGCATTGAAAATATATTAAATGCACTTAAATGAGCTTAGGAAGTGGTGATGCTTTATGAAGAAGCTATCAAACCTGCTAGAAATCCATTTTTCTTTCTGTTCTTGCATGTCAACTACGAACTCTTATTCTTCTTTCAAAAGCTCCACTTTTGGAACAAAATTGTATGCATTTTTTGAAAGATAATTCGTTGGAAATTATGGAAGATAAAAGGAGCTCAAGTATTTTGTATAGAAGGGGATACGTGAGATAGATGAGTTTTTATTTATTTGGAACTGTGTATTGTTCAGCCTTGTGCAAGGAGCATTAGTAATCGCATCTCGGTGGTGAGGAATAGTTGTTGGGACTGCGAGGTGGAAGGATTTCAGTCTTAGTAGGCATGGATTGCTCTCTCCCCCTCTTAATATCTTATTCAATCTGATATTTGAATAGATAATCTTCTGCAACATTTTCTTTAGTTTGAATATGCATTTGAGGAAGGTTATTACTATGTACTATATGCTTCTTGCGAAAATATGAGTGATTATGATTAAGCTTTCAAGGAACTATGATATTAATTGTTAATTTGGGTATTATTATACTACATGAATATGGTTGTTAATAATGTGTGTTGTTATACTATTGGATAGTGCAAACTCTTTTACCTAAGTTCTATTATTTTCTATTTTGAACATTAATTCATTAGCTTTGGGTATTACCCAAATGCATAAAATGTTTATATGAGTAAGGAAAATACCTTAAGTGGTATGCACTGTAATTTTAAAACTATGGAGTTAATGCTTGCTTCATAGTATAACTAAAACCATCTTTAGTTTTGGGTTAATTTTCCTTAGGGAACGTGAGGTCGTTTACAAGTTAGAGAATCCAACGACAATCTTAAATAAAAACCCATAAGGGGATTTTTTTGTTTTGGTCATTTCTAAATTGATCGAGTTTCATCTAGTAAGTTTGGGCACATTAATGATCGATACAAATATATGTCATTTTGATCTAACTGGTAATATGATTAACATGTTGGAGTGTGAGTGATTGACTTGTGAACTTTAAATTCAGTATATGTTGTTAGCTATATTTTACAGGTCACCGTAATGTGAATACAGAGACCTCTTGGCAATGCAAATAAGCTAGTAATAAGTTATTCCCCTTGAGTTATCAATTGTATTGACGTTAGGCTGGGATAAGTTTTGATTATACAAGACGGTTGGCTGTAATTTTGAAGGCACTTGATTCGGTTAAGGTAATTAAAAATTACCTTATTAATGTCTATTTTGGGAATTGGGTAATATAATGTCATATGATGATATTAGTGGTTTTTATATTTGGGAAAAATATAGATTCCCTAGTAAGATATATTTAACTAGGATTAAAGAACAATAAATAAATATTCTTATAAGAATATATATATCAGCCGCTCCTGAAAGGTAGTGTATATTATTTTCTTAAAATAATTATCAACCTATTCTAGTAAGAGATGTCTGGTGAGAAGTAAGGAGGAGAACATGTTTGTGGGTTGATGTTATGAATACCCATTTCTAACGAATTTCCACTACGTACATTGAGTAGCACACTGAGATCAATCCCTATTAACACCAAGAAGAATACCTTAAGGATATAAGGATATAATAGTATAATTACATGTTTAGAAGTTTTTCTACTAAGGCTCAATTCCATAAGTCCGTAGCATCTACCAATTACGCCATATCCCCTTATTGGCGAATGAGATCATGAGATAATCAGATCTCATCAATTTCATTTCAATTGATTTGGTGGATATTAGTTCTAGTTCAAGGGATAGATACCTTATGTTACTTATTTATCTTTTTACATCTCTAGTCTCATCGAGGCTGAAAGTCATTATACAATTTTTGTATTTTATAAGCTAGTGTTTTATTTTCCACTTTTGTATGTTTCAGACTAGTGAAACTATTGACAACAATTTATTTAGACTTATAATTTATCATGTTATTGAAAGTGGAATGAATGCTATGAATTATTTAATCCTATGTTGTTATATGTTCTATTCTTGTGAATTCCTTTTATTAAGGCATTTAAAATCTATGACAGCGAATAGTTTTCAAATGGATGAAAAGAAATTATTCTAAACATATGATGATTGATTCTTTGCATTATTGTGTTGTTACTATGATCTTAATGTTGTAGCATATCATTTAATCAAATATTATATTGCATAAGTCATTAAGTGGGGAAAGGGCTATTCATGCCACCATGTTGAATGACCAAGTGTAATTTTATACATAAAATTTTCAGTGTAGGGAAAAAGGAACTTTGTGGCGATTAAAGTCTAGAAGATGAATTTTATATTTTCCTTAGAATGCATGAGTGATTGGATTGTATTTAAACCATAATTTTCAGTCTAGATTTGTTGTGAATATGATGGCTATTGAACTCACTTAGAGCTTCTCCTTCATGATCATGCGTTTAAAAAAAAGACAATTGATGATGTGTAGAAAAGGTTTCTATTTTAACAAGAGGTAATAAACCTATTTCAAAATTATGTTCAAGTTTGATTATACATTTTGAATTCTTTATCTTATTATTTAATTGTTGAGATGCAATTAAAGATCTTTACAGATTAACTACTCACATAAATATAAAATATTATTATATGATTTCCATTTGGGTGCAAGCGTCATTTCATATTATGGTTTACAATAAATTTTATACCTTCAGAAATATTATTGATTATGTTAATTACTATCTATAAATTGCAAATATGTAGTTATTATGGAATTTTTACCAAATAATAATGTTGAGAAAATATCTATTATGTATCACTTTAACAACGAGGTAAATAAAGAAATAACTTAGATTCTTTCAAGTACCATTGAAAGCAGGTTGACATCACAATGTAGGTAATGATGCATGCAACATTGTTATGTGTCATCAGAATATAACTGAGTGCTATTTGCTTAAAACATGTTGGTATATCCGGTGAAGTGACTTCATGCCATAAGGATCTTAAGAACTTGACCAATTAGTTTAACTGGAAAGATATGAATATATATTGGTAACATGTATGATACCCTGCAACACTCTAACCTCAACTACTGTGAATTCAATTAATAAGAATAGAGGTAACTATTAATAAGATAAAAGGTAAATATCAATAGTTTCAGCAGATAGATAATAATATAATATTCTTAAGTGATGGATCATATCTAATGCCTTGAAAGGTCATGTAATATAATCCAACTTAAACAAATTATGATCTTAAAGTTTAACCATTATCAATAATGGTGGAGACCTACTCTTATTTGGATTAAGATGTGATGTGATATAAGAAAACAATAATGGAACAAGTAGAATGACTGGCATTCAGGATAGATAAATTACAAATGAAGTAGAAAGGAATTCATGGATAATATGATCCATGTTGATGAAACAATAGTTTAAGAATTTATATCCAAAATGGTATAGTAAATCGTATGCAGTTGACTATTGTTCTCATGTGGAAGCATTTTAATCTTTTATGGTAGAGTTGAGTTGTCAGTAGAAAATCTACGTCTGTTGAGCATTCAAATAAAAAAGGATACAAATATATATAATCAAGTACTAAGGTACGTTGATACCTCTATGAAGGTTTAGGAACCACACTTATATAAAGATAAGTTTAATATAACCATAAAGAAATTCGGAGGGTGTAGACTTACTTCAAATTATAGGAAGAGGGTGTTGGTACTATAGCTAATTTACATTGTCATACAACTACGGTCGACAAATATGTTGACATGAAGATGTAATAAGATTGGTTTCATTATTTTGGAATAAAGAATGTGATAATTTTCTCTAGGAGATGATAACATATTTAAAAAGGGGCTATCCCATAATGCGTCAGTATGAGAATACAAGTATGGTATCTGTTTACAATGGAGGTAAAATGGGAACACACCTAACTAAGTTGGAAAGAACATAACATCTGAACCCTAACCCTAGTCAACTCTGCTATTTTCTCTAATGAGGATTAGTAAATGATCATTACTAAAGGAATCAAATACCTTATGTAGAAGGCTATGATAGGAGTGGATGAAAAGGCTAGTATCCCATCCAACCTATCATAACATATACTCCTAATATATCTACTTGTTGGACATAATAAAACAAATGAACAATCTTGATTAAGCTGCCACTAAGAAAAGTGGAGTGTTTAAGCTTAAAATGTGTATTGGCATCAATAGTCTATGACTCTATAGTACTTGATAAAAATATGAGTCATACTTAAATACATAGTTTTATGTAAGTATATATATCCCTAAGATGAAATAAAGGAAACATGGGCTTAATTGATTAAGAAGGGACATATTTTAATCTGTAATGCTGGTCTTAGACCTGGATAGTATCATTCTCCATTTACAATTAACTTAAGCATGAAACCTAGTAAGGTAATTAAGTGATACGGAGATTGAAGTCTTGGGATCAACTTAAACCGGATCTTAGGTACGACCCATTCATGGAGAAGGTGTCATAAAACCTGGAATATTATTAAATGATAATAATTACCTTGAAAACATTAGATACCATGCTCCATACCAGTAGCTTGCCGGGATAACTCACTGTAATTGATACACAGTCGTATCCTCCGCATGATGAAAGATGCCATTATGAGGATACTGCTATTTAGCAGTTGTACTGTGAGTTGTCTCATCAAGAGGTTGGAGTGTGGCATGGTGTTGTCTTAAGTACAAACCTTGATAGAGTTACAAAAATAGTTTGGACCTCCTAGGTATGCACCCTTATATCAACTTATGATGGCTACGGGAAGGGAAGTGGTCAAGTAACAAGGTGAATTGTTATGATAACACTTACTTTCCCATAGGTATCATAGGATGACATAGAGGTATGTCTTTGTGTAGATTAAACTAGATTTGTGCCTTGTTCAAGACTTGTAGCTGGTTATAGCATTAACATTTGTGAATCCATATAATTGAATAAGTGATTAAGGTGAAATGACAATTTCCTAATGACGAGTGTGTCGTCATGGAATTGAGCATGGCATACATGACTCGAAACTTTGCGCAAAGTGGTGTAAGTGGCTGATTACACTGTCAAGATTTCACCATTATCTAAGTTGTGAGATGCCTGTGGATTTCATAGGTGGAACCTAGGTACACACTTAGGGGTTTTCACTTATATATCATATCCTATTAAAGGAGAACCAAAGGGATACATTTTATGTATGGCTTGTATAGAGCATTGAGGGAGAACGATTAAGTTTAGTATTCTCTCATACAACTGCACATGTTTTATGAAATTTATCAGAAATGGATTGCATTAAGGTTTATGTATATTTAAATATATGGGTATTTAAATTAGGTGAATAAAGAGTATAAAAAATTTCCTAGATAAGAAGTGTCAAAAAGTGGATGTTACATTTTTGTATCAGAGTTGAAGGTTGCAACTCTTGGACTTATTGGGTCCTTACACTAATTAAAAATTTAATTTTATTTTTAGAATAAAATGGATATGAGAAGGATGCACCAAGAAGAAAGAAATGGGTCAGATTTTTCTACGGTTTCCATGGTGCAAAAGTTAGACAAAATTATGGCAATCCTTTAATATACCTAGAACCAGATAAATGTCTTGGAGTAGCTGGTGATGGGTGGAAATGATAAGTTGGATAAAAGAAAACTTGATTTTGTTACTAATGAATAACAAGTGAGTTGTTTAAATGATGAACTAATCAATGGTGGCAAGTTAGGGAATTACTAATCGAAAGACGAAATAAACCCAAAATTAGGAAATCACTTTGGATAAAATTGGACCTTTTTCTGATAAGATGATATTTGGAAAAGCCAGTGGGCTAAAACCAAATCTGCTAGACATTCCCACTCATAAAAATGAAAAGGATCATAAGAATGATAATTCTTCCTCATCTCGGAATGCTAAGAAAATTTGGTGGAAAAAGGATAACAAGAAAAGTATAGCACTATTGCAAATGGAAAAGTTAAATGCGATCAAGCAGGACCTACTGGAGGATGTTTATTTTGTGGCAATGGGCATTACATCAAATAGTGTCCTTTACAAAAGATGAACAAGCATTGGATGATGAAGCATACTGCAAGAGTAGACAACAAAGGAAAGGAACATGCACCTCTAATAGGATATAGAGGAAATTGTGAAGGGATCCATGAGATTAGTATTCTTCAATACTAAAAGAAAGAGAAAATGGATTGGTTGTACTCAATGGAAAACTGATCAACAATTGTAAAACCTAATTCTTCTTGTGGTATGGAATAAAAATGTTCAATTTTTAAGCTTATGTTAGATAAAGTAGCATTTATTTGAATGATTTTTCAGTTTTCTATTAAATATTTGATGTACATAATTACTATTTCAACCCCAAGATATGAAAATTATCATATTTCAGCCTATTGACTCTAAATAACGGAATAGGAGTGGTAAAGGCTATAGCTTATAAAGTAACTTTGATACTAGTCACTTCGTAAGATTTAAGGCAAGTAAGTTTTTCTCGGTCTTAAAAAAAAAAAGCTGCAGACTTCTTGCTTGAGGATAGGTAAATAGACTATCTGTACTTATTTGTGAGTCAATTTTTGTTACGAGTTCCTAAATAAACTTGTTGATGGATCGTTATGATTGGGTAACCAAGTTGACATTGTTATTTGATCAAACTAGGATTTATGAGTAATGAGTAAGATATGTTGAAGTGGAAGATAGATGATATAGCCAAGTATGACTTATATCATAATGAATGCTTAGTTTTACCAGTTTCTATGAAAGACTAAGAAAGTATGAACTTATATGTTTTAGTGTGATCAAGTTTCGGTTGAGACCTTACTTGAAATTGGATCTTATTATGACTGAATGTAATAGGAAGTAATTTAATTTTATGTGTTGTATTAAAGATTATACAAGGTTGTAAGATGAGTTATGAAGTATATTTTTCCTTCATTCTTACAAGTTATTACTATATATAACTTAGAGATATATGGCGGTAATATTATTATTCCATCTTGGAATATTTTTGAGTTAATGGTAAGTAATGATATTAGAACGAACAGAGTATAACTTTACGGTGACATAAGTATGGGCTAATATGGTTGTGATAATATTACTCTGGTTTTGGTATTACTTGGATTGGTTGTGGCAAATGGATTGGGTAGAGACTTATGGAAAAAATTCTACTCAACCACCTTGATACTAGTAGATATTGAGAAAACTAAGGTTGATACTTACATGTCTTATTCTACTTATTACTTGTAAGTAGTGATTCGGTTGGAATATGTGCAACTGAGTTATTATAATATATATTGATGGGTATTATTTATTATAACCAACATTTGTATGGTTTTAAGGTTTCTGAATTGTTTGGTTTGTAAAGATAGACCATTGAGTAATGACATTACTCAAACAAATGAAACATAAACTAATAACCTAGAGGTATAATTTATGTGTGAAGGATCTATTTTTCTTTATATATGTGGTTAAGAAACAAAAAAACCATTTTTGTTTGGAAAAACAAGCTTTAAAAAGGAACTCTGCTGGGAGAAACCCTATAAAAATAGTAATTACATAGGAAAAGACTCAAGAAAAACAAGTAATGAAACAACCCAACCTTGTAATACTTGGGAAAATAGAAAAGAGACAAGTTTTCTTTGTTTCTTTCAGCCTTATAAAAGATTATTGTTGACTTTCTTTTTGTATTCATTACATAATATTATATAGTATGAATGGATGTAATGACAAAATCATGCCATGCATTTTTTTGTGTGAATATTTTTGCTAGCGAAAGGATGCTACAACCGAGGGAATTAATTTTCAGATCTGAAAATTGCAAGATTTTGAGGAGGATGATGACTATTCTCTTTAGTAGAAGAGTATAATTCTATGTTTTATTTGATTGTGATTAATATATAGAATTCATCGAGATGATGATTTATTAGAGGGGAAGAATGTCACACCCCTCAATCCCTCATTCTCTTTTATCATAAAATGAATTGAAGCATTAAAATAATTTATGAGTAGCACGACAACTAGTACCGCTACGTTATCTCATGTATACCATTGTGACACGTATGCATAGCCAAAGGGTAACCATACGCGTGCACAATTGTATGCGTGACATCACAATGGATCATGTTGTCATGTAGTAAAAACCGTAATGTCGTAATTCATTTTACGTATCAGTACACTACTTTTCTGCTGATGATGGTTTTAGTAATCATCACGGATGGCTTTATGGTCATGCTGTGTGTTGTGAAATACCTTCTGGTTAGAGAAGATGAAATTTCATTATGGGATGCATAACTGGCATCTGTACCTTCATGACTATTATTATTGTTTTACTTTTGCATGCTTTGGATGAGTTTAAGTTGTAAAAATATGGTTGAACTTATACACAACTTCTATACTTTAGTCATTATGAGGAAATAATGATATTAAGTAAGGTACTAAACTGTATATTGAGCTTGGTTTCTTACATGACCGTTATAGCAAGTTTGATCAATTCTTACATTAAGTAGTATGGGATAAATGTTTGATTAATTTTTCGGTGAGCATGGTTATGAAGTTGTTGTAATCATCACCTTTGACCTATCCAAATATCCTCCATGCAAACTTTGTTATGGTAAACTTCTATAAGTTTATGTACTTAATTGAAGAACATTTTAAGTTATAATGAGGCATTCAATTATTAAGATAATCGAGAGGCTATGAGATAGTGTTTAGATTAATATTACTTATATTTCGACAATAAAATCAATTATTTCTGGGTATCTTTATTAATTATATAGGCCATGCATGAGACTTTAGGATCTATAAGTCGAATGTCAACATTGAAGACCCACCAAGTATAGATTAATGCAATGGATGATTTTTCTACCAGATTAGTTAATCGCAAACCTCAATTTCGATGAAGGTGTTCGCCATGCAAAAAGATAGTTATATGCCTAACCATGCAAGTGGTTAAATTTGGAAAAATAATATAAAGTTTTCTAAATGTGTGAATCCCGCCTTTTGTGGAGGATAAATTGGAGGCCGACAGTGATGGTTGGTTGGTCATTAATGGCATTGAAAATATATTAAATGCACTTAAATGAGCTTGGGAAGTGGTGAAGCTTCCTGAAGAAGCTATCAAACCTGCTAGAAATCCATTTTTCTTTCTATTCTTGCATGTCAACTATGAACTTTTGAAAGCTCCACTTTTGGAACAAAATTTGCATGTAGTTTTTAAAAGATAATTCGTTGGAAATTATGGAAGATAAAAGGAGCTCAAGTATTTTTATAGAAGGGGGATACGTGAGATAGATGAGTTTTTATTTATTTGGAACTATGTATTGTTCAAAATTATGCAAGGAGTATTAGTTATCACATCTCGGTGGTGAGGAATAGTTGTTTTGGGACCGTAAGGGTGGAAGGATTTTAGTCTTAACAGGCATGGATCGTTCTCTCCCCCTCTTAATATCTTATTCAATATGATATTTGAATAGATAATCTTCTGCAACATTTTATTTTGTTTGAATATGCATTTGAGGAACATTATTACTATGTATTGTATGCTTCTTGTGAAAATATGAGTGATTGTGATTAAGCTATCAAGGAACTGTGGTATTAACTATTAATCTGGGTATTGTTATATTGTGTGAATATGGCTGTTAATACTGTGTGCTGTTATACTATTGGATTGTGAAAACTCTTTTACCTGAGTTCTATTATTCTCTATTTTGAACATTAATTCATTAGCTCTAGGTATTACCCAGATGCCTGAAATATTTATACGAGTAAGGAAAATACCTTAAGTGGTATGCACTGTAATTTTAGTACTATGGAGTTAATGCTTACTTCACAATATAACTAAAACCATCTTTAGTTTTGGGTTAATTTTCCATATGGAACATGAGGTAGTTTACATGTTAGAGAATCCAATGACAATCTTAAATAAAAACCCATAAGGGGATTTTTTGTTTTGGTCATTTCTAAATTGATCAGTTTCATCTAGTAAGTTTGAGTGCATTAATGATCGATACCGTATATATGTCAATTTGATCTAAGTAGTAATATAATTAGCATGTTGGAGCATGAGTGATTGACTTGTGAACTTTAAATTCGGCATATGTCGTTAGCTATATTTTACAGTCACCGTAATGTGAATAAGGAGACCTCCTAGCAATGCAAATAAGCCAGTAATAAGTTATTCCCCTTGAGTTATCAATTGGTATCAATGTTAGTTGGGACGAGTTTTGATTAAGCAATAAGGTTGCTGGTATTTTTGAAGGCTCTTGATTTAGTTAAGGTAATTAAAAATTACCTTATTAACGTCTATTTTGGGAATTGGGTAATATAATGTCATATGCTTTGAGTTTAGTGGTTTTTATATCTAGGAAAAATAAGGATTCCCTAGTAAGATATATTTAACTAGGATTAAAGAACAATAAATAAATATTCTTATAAGAATAAATATATATCAGCCATGCCTAAAAGGTAGTGTATATTATTTTCTTAAAATAATTACCAACCTATTCTAGTAAGAGATGTTTGGTGGGAAGTAAGGAGGAAGAACATGTTTGTGGGTTGTTGTTCTGAATACCCATTTCTAGTGAATTTCCGCTACGTGCATTGAGTAGCATGTTGAGATCAGTCCCTATGGACACCAGGAAGAATACCTTAAGGATATAAGGATATAATAGTATAATTACATGTTTAGAAGTTTTGCTACTAGGGCTCAATTCCATAAGTCTGTAGCGTCTACCAATTACGCCATATCCCCTTATTGGCGAACGAGATCATGAGATAATCGGATCTCATAAATTTCATTTAAATTGATTTGGTGGATATTAGTTCAAGGGTGGGATACCCTCTGTTACTTCTTTATCTTTCGACATCTCCAGTCTAATCGAGACTGAAAATTATTATACTATTTCAGTATTTTCTATGCAAGTATTTTATTTTCTACTTTTGTTTGATTCGAACTAGTGAAACTATTGACAGCAATTTATTTAGACTTATAATTTATCATGTTAAAATGAAATGGATGCTTTACATGCTTTAATCCTATGTTGTTATATGTTCTATTCCAGGTGAATTCCTTTTATTAAGGAATTTAAAATCTATGACAGTGAATAGTTTTCAGATGGATGAAAAGAAATTATTCTAAACATATGATGATTGATTCTTTGCATTATTGTGTTGTTACTATGATCTTAATGTTGCAGCATATCATTTAATCAAATATTATATTGCATAAGTTATTAAGTGGGGAAAAGGGCTATTCATGCCAGTCATGTTGGACTGACCATGTGCAATTTTGTACATCAACTTTTTAGTGCAGGGAAAAAGGAACTTTGTGGTGATTAAAGTCTAGACGATGCATTTTGTATTTTCCTTAGAATGCATGAGTGATTGGATTGTATTGAAACTGTAATTTTCAGTCCAGATTTATTGTGAATATGATGGCTATTGAACTCACTTATGAGCTTCTCCTTGATCGTGTTTTTTTTTTAAAATAAGACAATTGATGATGTGTAGAAAAGGTTTTTATTTTAACCAGAGGTAATAAGCCTATTTCAAATTATGTTCAAGTTTGATTAGACATTTTGACTTCTTTATCTTATTATTTAATTGTTGAGATGCAATCAAAGATCTTTACAGATCAACTACTCAAATAAATATAAAATATGATTATATGATTTCCATTTGGGTGTAAGAGTCATTTTGTATTATGGTTTACAATAAATTTTATACCTTGGGAAATATTATTGGTTATGTTAACCACTGTCTATAAGTTGCAAAATATGTAGTTCTTATGGACTATTTACCAAATAAAAATGTTGAGAAAATATTCTATTATGTATCACTTTAACAACGAGGTAAATAAAGAAATAACTTAGATTATTTCAAGTACTATTGAAAGTAGGTTGGCATCACAATGTAGGTAATGATGCATGCAACATTGTTGCGTATCATCATAATATAACTGAGTGCTATTTGCTTAAAACATGTTGGTATATCTGGTGAAGTGACTTCACACCATAGGGATCTTAAGAACTTGACCAATTAGCTTAACTAAAAATATATGAATATGTATTGGTAGCATGTATGGATACCCTACAACACTCTAACCTCAACTACTATGAATTCAATTAATAAGAATAGAGGTAACTATTAATAAGATAAAAGGTAAATATCAATAGTTTCAGCAAATAGATAATAGTATAATATTCTTAAGTGATGGATCATATCTAATACCTTGAAAGGTCATGTAATATAATCCAACTTAAATAAATTATGATCTTAAAGTTTAACCATTATCAATAATGGTGGAGACCTACTCTTATTTGGATTAAGATGTGATGCCATGTAAGAAAACAATAATGGAACAAGTAGAATGACTGGCATTCGGGAAAGATAAATTACAAATGAAGTAAAAAGGACTTCATGGATAATATGATCCATGTTGATGAAACAATAGTTTAAGAATTTATATCCAAAATGGTATAGTAAATCATATCGCGGTTGACTATTGTTCTCATGCGGAAGCATTTTAATCTTTTATGGTAGAGTTGAGTTGTCAGGTAGACAATCTTCGTCTGTTGAGCATTCAAATAAAAAGGATATGAATCTATATAATCAATTACTAAGGTACGTTGATACCTCTATGAATGTTTAGGAACCACACTTATATAAAGATAAGTTTAATATAACTATAAATAAATTCGTAGGGTGTAGAATTACTTCAAATTATAGGAAGAGGGTGTTGGTACTATAGCTGATTTACATTGTCATACAACTACGGTCCCCAAGGATGTTGACATGAAGATGTAATAAGATTGGTTTCATTATTTTGGTATAGAAGAATGTGATAATTTTCTCTAGGAGATGATAACATATTTTAAAAAAGGGGCTATCCCATAATGCGTCAGTATGAGAATACAAGTATGGTATCTGTTTATAATGGAGGTAAAACGGGAACACACCTACTAAGTTGGAAATAACATAACATCGAGCCCTAACCCTAGTCAACTCTGCTATTTTCTCTAATGAGGATTAGTAAATTATCATTACTAAAGGAATCAAATACCTTATGTAGAAGTCTATGACAAGAGTGGATGAAAAGGCTAGTAGCCCATCCAACCTATCATAACATATACTCTGATATATCTACTTGTTGGACATAATAAAAAAATGAACAATCTTGATTAAGCTACCACTAAGAAAAGTGGAGTGTTTAAGCTTAAAATGTGTATTGGCATCAATAGTCTATGACTCTATAGTACTTGATAAAAAGTATGAGTCATACTTAAATACATAGTTTTATGTAAGTATATATATCCCTAAGATGAAATAAAGGAAACATGGGCTTAATTGATTAAGAAGGGACAGATTTTAATCTATAATGCTGGTCTTAGACCTAGATAGTATCATTCTCCATTTACGAGTTAACTTAAGCATGAAACCTAGTAAGGAAATTAAGTGATACGAGATTGAAGTCCTGGGATCAACTTAAACTAGATCTTAGGTACGACCCATTCATGGAGAAGGTGTCGTAAAACCTAGACTATTCTTAAATGATAATAATTACCTTGAAAACATTAGATACCATGCCCCATACTGGTATCTTTCCAGGATAACTCGCTGAAATTGCTACATATTTGTATCCCTACAATGAAAGATGTCATTATTAGGATACTGCTATTTAGCAATTGTATCGAGTTGTCTTATCAAGAGGCTAGAGTGTGGCATGGTGTTTTCTTAAGTACAAACCTTGATATAGTTACAAAAATAGTTTATACCTCCTGGTACGCACCCTTATATCAACTTATGATGGCTATGGGAAGGGAAGTGGTCAAGTAACAAGGTGAATTATTATGATAACACTTACTTTCCCATAGGCATCATAGGATGACATAGAGGTACGTCTTCATGTAGGTTAAACTAGATTTGTGCCTTGTTCAAGACTTGTAGTTGTTTACAACATTAACATTTGTGAATCCATATAACTGAATAAGTGATTAAGGTGAAATGAAAATTTCCTAATGATGAGTGTGCCATCATGGAATTTAGCATGGCATACATGACTCAGAAAATTTGTGTAAAGTGGTGTAAATGGCTGATTAAATTGTCGAGATTTCACCATTATCTAAGCTATGAGATGCCTGTGGATTTCATAGGTGGAACCTAGGTAGACACTTAGGGGTTTTCACTTATATATCATATCCTGTTAAAGGGGAACCAAAGGGATAAATTTTATGTATGGCTCATATAGAGCATTAAGGGAGAATGAGTAAGTTTAATATTCTCTCATACAACTACACATGGTTCATGACAATTATCGAAATGGATTGCATTAAGGTTTATGTAGATTTAAATATATGGGTATTTAAATCAGCTGCATAAAGAGTAAAAAAATTTCCTAGATAAGAAGTGTCAAAAAGTGGATGTTACAAGGCATAAAAAATACATATTCATCATGTCAAAAGTGTGCCTTCATATTGAGGAATACATCAAAAATATACATATGTACATATATCATCAATAAAATGAGTCAACCCTAACTCTCTCCCATGTGTGGAATACCGGTCTACTACCGGTGGATGCATGTCTTGTGAGGGTCGTATAGATAGAGCTAAACTCTAATGCATTGAACCCTAGTGCAATGATGTATACTACACCAATCTAGTTGATCAGGATGACCTATGAGATCTTGATGATGACTTGCTAATAACCAAATGACTAAATGGAATCACTCATTGCCGCTCTAGGAAAACTACATGATACAATGCCTTGTAGTATGATGCATTTCCATTGGGTGTGGATAAGTCAATGAATACATCTGGTGTACCCAATGCTATGACTGCTTGTCTGAGGGAAAAATATCTCGATATAAGTCTCACCACATCTACTTGTGCTTGAGTCTACTCTGTAATCCACTGAACCCACTCTGTAATAAGTTGATCTCTCTCAGTATGAAGTTTATCCCATTGAGTGGTCACCTCTCAGTACCTACTACATCAACACAACTTAATCCCTAGAGCTCGAATGATCCATCTAAGAGGTGATGGTGCTTTATAGGCCTCTCTCTAACCTCCAATTATGAGGATCCATGCCAAGGACCCCATACATATCCAACCCCAAATCCATCTCCACCTCCATCTCTACCTCCATCTCCACCACCTCCATCCTACCATCCTTGGGTAGACTGTGTGGTGGACTAGTTGTGTGTGACAGCAAAAAATGACACCTCTAGTATCTACATATGAATATGTCACATCTGTGCATGAGGATCTATTAGCTATACCGACACCTATGGGCCAACATGTTTTACGTGTATTTGTATGAGAACCTGCTAAACTAGGATTTGCTTTATGCAAACATCTCGAACATGTGCACCCTATCCTTGGCCTTGTCCCCACCCTAGTGCTAGCTACCCCCGGTGCAATAATTGGTGAAATCTATCTATAAAATCTCTTCCATATAACTAATCTGCAGCTACCATGACCCCGACATCAATGGTATCCTATAGAATCGTCACCTCCCCGAGAGCACGATGATGTACCATCCGCGATAATCTACTATCTCCCCGGACTTGTAATATTTCATAAGGATACCCATTCTTTGGGGAACCATCCGACTAAAACTATTTCTAGCCCGACGTGGTTTGATAAGAGGGTAAAAGTCAAATTCTTTTCTATTGCGAAACCATACCACAACTTGTTGTTAGGGATACCCTACACGTGACCAAAATATTACTAGACATGATCCACTCGTAATGTAATCTCGATCGCCAATCAAGAATTTCTCAACCGCTACTACACTCAAATCTATAGTATCCTTGGGGTAGTGATAAGCTCTATAAGGGCATCGGGTCACCATGCGCAATCGTAACTCATCAAAAGTGCATCTATATAAATTTGTATCTCCGATATGGCCTTGAATGTCATCACCAATTGGTGCCCATCCCATCATCAAGGGATCATCTGGAGCCCAAAATCAAAGTACTCTTGTAGGGCGACCAATGACATTATGGTCCCAAAACCATATTTGTAGAAGGGTAGCTAGACCCATGTTCTTCCTCGACTTTGGTAAGTAATAACATGAAGATACCAATATAAGTGTGCTAATAGACATAGTCCCAAGTAACATATCTCTCCCCTAATCAGTCCATTAACTCCAATTAGTTCTAATAGAAAGGAAGTTCCAGTCTTGTCGGAAGAAGAATACCACCGACAAGATTCATCAAATATACAGCTACACGAGATAACCAAGGATCTTGAAAAACACCTATATAACCGCACCGCCACGCCCGTCTGGAGTATGTCCCTAGGAAAAACATCTCTATAAGACACTTTGTAATTTGGGCGCCGTCCCCATCATACTATATCAGTTGGCCCTAGATTGGAACTCTAAGAATCCACCACATGTCCTCTAGTGTGATTGTCATCTTGCGAATGAAGAAAAACACCGACTCTTGATGTGTAATCTCTCAGCTAAGGTTGTTAGAAGGTTGTGATCCAAAGTAATTTTTAGCATTTACACCACGTAAAAAATTAAAATCACATCTAGAGTCATATCTATGTAGATCTACTCATTTCGAGTAAAGGTATCCTATAAACAACGTAACCTCACGTGACACTTGTGTGTTTTTAAGATGGGTAGGTCACCCTACAAGATAAAATCAAGCAAATATTAACATCATTTATTCTAACACATAACATCTAATTTTCTTCTATTCATCCCTAATGTAGTCACTTTTTCTAACCCTTTAACATTCCCAGTGCACCAACATATCACCAATCCCGATAGGGCACTCACCCAAGGTGCGCACATGCACCGAGGCCCTCTTTATGCGAGCCTTGTAAGAATGCTTTGCCATTAATGGAGGAATGGATTGCAAGATAATGACACATTCATTTGATCTAATAAAAGGTAGAGGAACTAGCTCTAAACATAAATGCACCATGAGATAAACATAAACATTACAACAACATACTAGATTCAGATCTGAACCATGAATAACATGAAAAAACACTAGGTTTTGGTCCATAAACATGAATATTTAGAACAAAGCTTCATATATTGATTATAATCATTTACGATAGCCGTATTACATAAAAAGGGGGTCATATCATACTAAATACATCAAGGAATAACATTATAACCCTACAAAACTACTCTTCACAGAGAGCCCTAACTATGTTCTTCCATCACATCTCTAGTTTCAGACTGAGATTATACATACATGCATCCCTATACTTGCATCTCTCTACCTTATTTATCTTATTCCATTAACAACCCAAAAGAATACCATAACAACCTCTCTTTTAGATCTAATGCCTCCTTATATAGAAATCGAGCTCTCTTTCACCGCCACAACCTTATCCATGGGTAGGCCACATGTAAGGTGGAAACGTGCTCCTCCATACTTGAGTGATTATGCCATCTTGAAAAAACCTCCACTAATTATAATGATCCTCCTTTGGAATATTCCCTTCATGGAATATTCTTTCCTTGAGCTCCAAGACTCCAGGCTGACACCTTATCCACTCATCACACCTACTCGACCCTTTACATGTTTTTCCTGCGATACCACCTCAGAAATATGACTAAGTCCCCAAAACCTATCCTAAATCCATGCACCAACCATTTCTCCCATGTACCTTTCCTTGAGAAATTTTCTACCTTACTTTCCTTGCGCGCGCGATCTTCCTCTACCTCAGGACTTAATCAATTTTCAGGTCCTAATACCTGCTTTCTTCTACAATTCTCATAATTTCTTATAAGGTTTCCTAAAACCTAACTTCTCACACCATAGTGCACATTTTTAGCACCTCTCGCACCCCTAATGCATGTTCTTCCACTCCTACATCGACACACATATGTTCACATATGCACACCCCTATCATCATGTGGTATTGTTTAGCATATACACACCTATATTAACATCGGTGTGCCTGTTTAGCGTATGTGCACATGTGTACTTACCCAATTATACACTAGCACATACATGCCCCCAACACACACATGACCCCTCTATCCATAAGCTCCTTTGACAATGCATGTGTGCCCCAAGGGTCACACATACATCATCATTCCATTTTCTACCTAACAATAAATGCATTAAATGAACTTGAAATGAAAATTTTTTACTTCACATACTCGGGGTCCATCACTAGGAGGATGCATGTAATATTGAATGATGTATGTACATCTCATTTGGACCTAAAATCAAGCCATCTCTCCCCACTGTCAGAGAAAAATCAATCAACAAATTGATAGAGTTTGGTATCAAATAATGAGTTGTGATGATTTACCCCCATGGCTTATTATATATAGGTCATTGTTGCTCCCCGGTGATTTTCACTGTCGTGATGATTGTGGGAGGTGTTGTGAACCCCCATGGTGATTTTCACTCGTCGTGAGCTGTGATATAATTATGGTGTTGCTTTTTTCTTTCTTCTACCACCCATCGTGATGATTATTTTTATTAAATAATCATTTTTCACTTGTTTTCACTACGTTGTGCCATCTTTTGCTACCTAAACCCTTTCTTCTCCATGGGGCATATTTTTTGATTCCCAGATGATCTTCTATACCATAATTCTTCTAAAAAACAATCCTAAAAATTCACAAAAATCAAAAAAACATAAAATTTCGTAAAATCATTTAAAAATCTAAAAACATTGGTAAAATATTAATAAATCCAAAAAATTATTAAAAATAAATTTTTTGTAAATGACATGCACGTAACTAAAATATGTGTCAAATGCATTGTACTAAAAATAAAAAAATTTCCTAGAAAACATCTTTCTTTGAATCTTGCCTATTTTTGTGCATAACTCACGGATCATTTGGGTCTACCCTCCATTAACAAAATTTGTCTTGCTCGCTATCTCTCGTCTTCCTTTGCATGGACACATTATTTGGGGTAGCTTTCAGTGGATCAATTTATTTTTCATTGTACTTATTATCCTTCGCTTATTCACCTCACATGTATCCTTTCTTGGGTTGCCATTCTTAACCCTTGTCATTAATTTTCATAGGTCAGAATCAAAGCTTGATAACAAAAAAAATATGTAACTATCTTGAACGTTGTTTGGTTGAGTATTTGTGTTTGTACTTATTTCCCTGTCAAGTTAGCTTGTTTACTTTCTCATATTGCATCTCATTTTTATGTTGCATTGAGTTAACATTTTGAAATGAACAAATGTTTGTATTATGGATTTTCATGTCATTTTACACTTTTGTTGTATGCGTATTTTTTAATAAGGACCGATGACATAGATCAATTGCAATATGCTTTGACATAAATTTATTTTTAAATAAGGTGGATTCAAGATATTTCCATCCCTTTCATCTTCATTTTTTCCATATCATTATTTTATATCAACATTATTATTCCAACTCAAATGGGGCAATATGGATAACCTTTTATCCCCCTCCTTATTCTTCTATCCATTTCCTTCATATTTTCAATCATCAATCAACCTCTTTCATCACCCCATCAACACTCGAGGGGGCATCCTTCACTCTACTAATTTTTCTTATATTCCTTCAAAATTCACGTTTCTATACTTGCATACTATCTTTGAAGTGGCATCACTTACGCCACCCCAAAGAGAGGAAAATGTAGACACCTAGAATTCAATAAAGAAATTTTAATACCTAAATTGCATTAACCATCCCGTTTCTTGTAAATTGATGACACTTCATCAATAAACCACCATTATCCCTCTAGTGGTCGAGATCCACATGTATAACATGTTCCTCATGGGAACACACCTCTTCCACCACCACAACCCCATCCTCTCGAATCTACCATGGTATCCTCGACCTCTGCCACAACCGCCTTCAAAATGCCTTTCATTCTGATCATAGCTCGCCTGATTGTGATCTCAATCCTGATGCTCGTTCTTACCTTTAGAGTTATCTGAAACTCCCGTCTATAGTACACAAATATATATAACATCCTAGATCTGATCAATCAACCAATAGTCTTCCATGTCATGAGTCGTGGACCTACATATTTTACAATAACAAGAGACGTTCTTCCTTATTACGCTTTGTAGTAATGGGTAACGGATAACATCATGGTTTAAATGGCATATCTCATAGTCCAAAAACAATGAGCACACTGATCTATGGGAAAAACTATCCTTTGTATGACCTTCCACTTTATAATATGTCCACCAAATCCCTGTGCGCATCTCATGTGTTGAATTTTCCGATAGTTTCTCCAATTGCTTTGCCATAGTTGTAATCTGTGCTTCTAAAAATGGGCTCACCCCAGTGTCTATACTTCCAACTACCATAGTGTGTAAGGCTACTTCAAGTGCTGTGCATGGATTAGTGTATTTTTTATGTGATAGTGCCCTCCTAAAAGGTGTAATCAGACCTCCAAAAACCATTGTGCATGCTAGTTTGCATGAATACCATAAGATAACTTAGATAAAAATGTTTTAAAATGTGCATCATATTCTCTGACACTCTTAGTAGTGCCTTTCTTAATATCCTTGAGCAAACTTATACTCTTCTCAAGCTCAATCTCGGGGATGTGAAAATATTTGAGGAAAGCATATTTTAAAGTTATATAGTCTACACAAGTATGATCATGGTCAAAATTTCTATACCAGCTATGTACACGCCCTTATAACATAGTAGTAAATTGACATGCCTTGCACTTAGAAGCCATGATTAATTTTGTGCACCATAATATTTCACACATGTGTACATGTTCAACAACATATTCTATGCCCCTATACTCTGGAAGAAAAGAGACATCTCCATATAAATATTTTGGGGTTAGTGTGGACCTTTCCCACCTGATCTAGAACCTCATGTGTTTCCTCCGCCTCCGTAACCACAAGATCCACCGGAGCTACCTATACCTTCTAATCCCAAACTCAGTAGGGGGTCGGACTAGAAGTTATACTTCCCTATGTCCAAATAGTAGTACCAAACTGTACCCCGACAGTCTGCGAAGTGTTACTACCCCCAAAAGAGAGCTCAAAATCTACGCGCTTGAATTTCTGTGTGGATGATACACCCGAAAAGGTACTCCCATATAAAAATGAATCTGTTTGTGCTGCCATCATTGTGATTTTTATATGACTCAATCCTACTCTCCCATTGCCTAAATTAGCTTGTTGACTATTTGTTGTACTAGATACTGGAAAACCAAGTGCAAGGGAAAGGTTTCCAAGTGGATTCAGATGCGCATTCGCGTCCCAGTCATCTCTACTATCACATTTCTACACAAGGCCGAGGAGGGTTCCCTGTCATGCTTTCACAAATGGGGGAGTCCCTAATGCTTGGGTTCCACATCTTCTATGTGAACTTTAAAAACTTCCCAAACTATCTCTCTCCACAACACCATTCCATCTACAACATCCCACTGCTTCTCTATCTCCCTTTCACTCACCTCATTATACTTAAGCCACCTTTCCTCTCTTTTCCTCTCTGTCGCTAGGTTTGCCATCTTTCACCAAAGTTGCTGCTTTGCTGCCTCTATGCACGGTGAGGTTTATTTCACCATCGGTTTGTTCTCCAAATTTAAAGCTACCATAAAAATTTTGATTGCCGGTGGAATGCCTTACAAGTAAGTTCCCCTTGGATATCATAAAAATTGGAATTTAGATACCTCTAGGCATGAATAAGTGGAAATTGAGTACTCCAAGATATCGCTGTTCAAAACACCACAAAACCACATATCCACAATGCGAGTCCAAATTAGATCAGCATCATAAAGGGTCTAAAATTCTTCCTACATCTAGACAAGTGTGTGATACCTCCAATTCCATTTAGATGCATAAGTAATCAGCCACTCATACAGTTCTATCAGAAATATAGCGAAGAAGATATCATATAAATAGTCATATAGATTCTACTCCACCCACGTGCATGCATCAAAATTAGTTCTAGTGCTGAACCTGCATGCGTATTCTTCTTCTAGGTCATGCATCCACTCCTCAACACTTGCTAGGGTCAACCGGTATGTCTTCATTGTGAACCATCCCGAGAACATTTGAAAAAATAGGTCATGGAAACAAAACCAATGATGCACCCTAGAATTTATCAGTAAAATCCTAGGCACACTGACACATCACTCAAATTAGACTAAGTACTCACTCGAAGTGTGCAAAGGTACCATACCCCTCTTTAGGGTTGCTATTGTAGGATGTTAGCATGATGAAGACTTAATCATTCAGATCCATGACTACTATATCATTCTACAGTGCATGTTTAGATATAGATCTAGAGAATAACAAACTTAAATGATAACCATGATGAAATCAAGCATGCAAGAACCAATTATACTTAGGATTTCATACTCTGATTCAACCAATACACTCCATTACATTAAACATGATAAATACATAGAATCTTATTACAATAGATAATACCATAGTTTATGCACGCATCAGATTTGGCAGCATAACCTCATAATAACTTAGTTCTTACATACTATATTATGCTACACAGTTCACTACATATTTATAAGGGTGGGGACTTTCCCTTCACCACTTATCTAATTCCAAAATAGGTCACATGCTATTATTAGCCATGTGCCGTTATAATAATAATCTCACATGCAAGTGCACTAACAATAGACTTCTTCTAGTTAACTGTCAGTAGTAAATCTATTCTCATCCTATACCCATGCAAAGCGCTTCGTAGCCAATCCTCCAAAAATATCCAATGTGTGTCACATAATTATTTAACTGGTTTGTGTGTTTGGCATGCTATCTCCAAAAATAGCTCGTACATGTAAAAATGGCTAAGTTTGAAATCTATCTGTCTTCTCATCATCGTGTGATTCCTTCCCAATCCTCCCGTACTTTTGAATGTTCTTTGTTCTTCTTCGTAAAACCTTTTGTATGTTTTTCACCAAGTGTCATATTTTGACTAACCAACATTACCCCACACTAACTACATTGCTACCTCGGCAATGGTTGTCTCCAAAATAAATCAAAGAATATGAATAGAAGAATATAATTTTTTTAATGAATAAAAGAATGAATTTACCTCGCAACATATTTTTCTTCAACCGTAAGAATCAATTCTAGATATTATTCTTTTATTTTTTTGTCTCTAAAGTCTTCCAATCATTGAGTGTGGCCTCTCGCCTTTTACTCGGGATATCTATTACAATTGACTCTAGCTCATCTTTTGCAATTTATCATTTCTCATTCTGCAAGACCAAAACAATGTTGGATATTGTAGTCATTCTTCCTTCTAATAAGTCCATATTTTGTGCAATGAGTTTCCCAAGCTCATCTAGCCTTTCCTTGTGTGGTTCTTGTGATGTTGTAAGGTCCTCATGCCTCTTTTTGATAATCAAGCTAATTGTTATACGCAGCCCAAGGTCTCATCCTTCATGGATTTTAGGACTTCATTGTCCTCTATAATGGTCCTGGTTCTTATAACGGATTTTGGGGTTGTATAAATATTCAACGCTTGATCTTCTTTCTTTAGTTCCTCCTATAAGCTCTAGAGAAATGCCTCATATGATGCAATATTCCTCATCACTGAAGCCTTTTCTCTCTTTGCTTCCTGCTCAGGATTCTTTGGTGTTGGCATGCGTATAGGTCCATCTTCAAGCAAAAATTCCACCAAGGTTTGTACATAATGCATTACCAAAGGAAACGTTTTGGTACCTTAGGCTATAAGTGTGGCTTTACTTTCATGATATTGTCCCCAATTTCCTTTGCCATGCATTATCGAGACTTTTACCAAAGAATTACTCACTTGTTCATCCGACATAACAAAGAGAATTTACTATTATGTGTCTTGCTTGAGGTTTCTTCTTCAACCTCCTTGATACACATGGCTCTTCACATACATCAAAGTCTGGTTCATCCATTTGCATGTGCATAGACCATGACAACTTCTTCCTTGTTCACATAGTTGCCATATATTCATCAATAAACTCCCACCCATACAACTCCTTTAGTGTCACTTTGTTCTTTGAAAATGGGTGCAAATAATTTTACCTGTGTCCTTAGCATAGCCCGTAACTAGTGCAACATATTCTCCACTTTTTCTTTTCATCTTGGCCCCTTAGGAACTTGAGCGTCAAGATTTGGAGCTTTTTTTGCTGTACCCTAAGTAGTCTCTTGCACTATCTCATCTACCTCTTTTTCTCCTTCTTCTCCATCCTTCATTTCTTCATCCTTTGGTTCTTCCACATCCTCTGGAGGTGTAGGAGATTTAGGTGTGCTCTCCTCAGAATCTTCACCTCCTCATTCAACTTCAACTTCCTTCTTCTCTTCTCAATTGTCTCCTTCTGTGGAGAGAGTCGAGGTGATCTGTGCACTGATTGTGGAGTAGCACCTTGGGTTCTTGTTCTCCTAAATACCCTTTTGAAGTGGCACTCTCCTTGTACTACATCTAGGTCCTCATCATCTCCTTCTTGTGGTTGGGGTGGAGTAGTTGCATGCTCAACTTCTTCCTTATCTATAGGCTACCTCCTACCTCTATGCTCCAAACCACCACTATCTTCATGCTCCTCTTCTTCATCATCTACTTCTATTGTCTCTGTGGGCTTAGGTGCTAGAACATTTTCCATTGTATGCTTACCTTTTGGCAGCCCTAGGAGTGCGAAATCATTCTCCACATACTTATTATTCTCCAGCTTGGGCTTGAGTTGAAGGTACACAAGCACTTCTCTAACATCTCCAACAACCAAGCTTACTAGCTTCATTCTTATTATATCTGAGATAAGCCTCTCAATGTAGGTAGTCCGTCCTGGATATACATATGTCTTTCTTAGAGTGTGGTAGTCATAATCTACCTTATCTGTGATGAAGATTAGGCAGCTCACATCTATGAACAAGTGAACTAATGCCATGAAGTAGTGTGTTGTGAAGGCATATGGAAGTTTCTACAAAGGGCTCCAAGCTCATTCCCTTCATCACAAATCATGTGATGTGAAAATGCTGGTAGACTATAAACTATACTACCTTACCCACCACTGAAGGCAACTCTTTGGGTATGCGCCAATCCTATTCAAATGCCATGTAGAGCCTATCATACCACATCTCTAACCTTTTTTAAATGGCCCACCCATCATCCCTTTGTATAAGTATTTATTAAATCTTTCGCCAAAGATTTTTGTTTCGTGGGTACTCCCAAATCTTCTCCTTTGGCCCGTCGACACTTCAATATCCATAAACACCAAAGACAATAAATAGCACCAAGACTAATTCACACATGTACGCACTTCTTTAATTATTGTCTTTGCTATGTGATCCATGATATTTTAGATCACTACTTGAGACATATTCCTTGCAATGTGCAACCACATTGTATTCACCTGCGACCACCTCTCTTGGTCATTCAACTTTGTTACAAGATGGGAAGCGACCTGTACTACTAGGTACCTTTTTAATTTATCAATTTCCATGCCACATGGACCCTTAGTATACCCAAACTCCTTCCTTGTCTCTAGGATCACTACTTTATTTGTTAAGTCACTCTCCAGATCTACTCCTGAGGCCCTTAGTCTTGTCACTATTGAAATCAAGGCAACTGTGATTCTAACCCTCCATTCGGTGAAGTAGAAGAAGTCCTCATGGAATCTTCTCATCAACCATCAATACAATGGTTCATACTTTCCAAAGTATGGTAGCTCGTATAATTGGTAGACTCCAATATTCTTTAGTAACTTCTCACTAGCATCATCATACACTTTTGGCATATCTTTTGTTGTGTGCTTGTTCATTTTTGTGCTCAACAACGCATCTGGTTCCTTCTTATTATCCGATGTACGATGGTTGTAATCGTTGATTTTACATTTATGGATGTGGGAATACTATTCTTGTCCCATGATCACGCCCTTTGGATACTACATTTTTGAGAAATTACTCTCGGGAGTAATTTTTTCTTCCACTTCGACATTCTTCTTCCCTTTTACTCTTGTCGTGGGTGCTTTCTTCAGTGCCATTTGAAAAATATATATTTTCTACCCTCTGTAATCAAGAAAGTTAAAAACCTAGTTCAAATCTTTGTGCCCTAGTGGAAATCACATGCCCTAACTCTTTTGTAATTTTTCTACTTCACTCAAACCCTTCACCTATGGGAACGCAAGCTTCTCCTGCACACAAATCTTCTCTCCACATTTAGTTTCAAACTCTTCACACCTCAACATGATTGCTTGGCTCATTTTCACTTAGCTCTTTTAAAATTATCTCAATTGCAACAGTAAAAATGAACTCGCATCCCATCCTTATATAAATTTTCAAAAAGTTATTGTATTTATTGTTTCTTCACCTACCAACAATCCTCTCATTAATAGACCATTTTCATTCTTTCTACGTAGTACATCTTCGCACCAAAGCTATAACATTCTAGCGCTCCTTCCTACCTTCTAGCCGAGACTTCTCTCTTGCGTGCCCCTATATGCTTGAGTACCTTTCCACTATGCCTTTCCTTGGTAGTTCTCATGGCCTCTTCTTATCTCACGTTATACTTGTTTCTTCATTCATCTCCACCTATGGTCCTCATTTATAGAAGCACTCTTTTTTTCAATTCTCCAACTTGAATAACACCCGTAGCAGTTTTTCCCTTTCATGTGTACTTATTTTCAATAGTCCTATACCTAGATATAAATATCCACCCCATACCAAGGGTATGTGCAATCCTCTATGCATAAAAATTATTCAAATAGTAATTAGCTTCTAGTGTGCAAACACACTTATTCCACAAAAACACCAACTATATTGACAAAGCATATCAACGAAGAAGGAAATAAATTAATGAAATAAAAATTAAAAACCTAATCTAAATGGCAAACCGCCTCATTACAAATACCAAGAAGACTTATTTATAGTAGGGCTTCACTACTCTGTTGAAGTAACCGGTAGCAATGTTCCATCAAGCACCTCTAATTAGTAAGCACCTATTTCAAGTATGTGAGTGATAACATATGGCCCCAACCAATGTAATTTGAGTTTTCTAGGATGGCAAAAAAATTAGAATCATAAAGGAGTACCATTTGTCCAATTGTGAACTTTTTATCCTTGGTATGCCTATCATGCCATGCTTTCTACCTGGCCTTTTCTTGTTTTTGAATCCAATGTGCTATTGCTCATCATTCATCCAGCTTAATTAAATTTTCAATTTGTTCTTCCAATGCTTGCTCATTAGCTAGACCTCTAGTGTGCGCAACACACAAAGATGGTAACATGAATTCCATAGGAAGAACTCGCTTGTGCAAACACTAACTGAAATGGTGTGGATTTGTTTAACCTTTTATATGTATTTTGATATGCCAAAAGTACTCGCAGATAATTTATCATCCAAATCCTTCCTTCCAACATCAAATATTTTTGTCAATATCTCGCTCAAAATTTTGTTAAAAGCCTTTAAATTCCATTTGCATGAGGATGATATGGTGTAGTATTATGGTGTGAAATCATGAAATCATCCAACAATACCCTAATTGTCTCATTCAAGAAATGTGTACCCCTATCACTCATTAAAATTAATGGACATCCACACCTTGTAAGAATATTTTCCCATATAAACCTGGTTGTTGTAACCACTGTAGAATCCTTTGTAGGTGCTTCTTCTGCCCACCTTGTTAGATAATCTATGCAAGTTATGATATAACGAAATACAGCCTTATGTATGGTTGGTGAAATAGGACCCACAAAATCTATAGCCCATTTCTCAAATGGTTCTACACTATAAATAGGAATTAGAGGCATTTCATCTCATTGAACCAGTTTCCCAAGATGCTTTGCCAAAGTGATCACAAGCCTTGCAATAATCCTTACAATCTTTATATAGGGTCTCCCACCATAATACAATGAGTAAAATCTTGTGCGCAGTGGCATCACCTGCATAGTGGCCACCTGTAATACCACCATGAGATTCCTCCATTATGTTTGTGCACTCATGTTCCAAAGACACAACATCACAATACTTCGTCCCGACCTAATTTGTAGAAGTCACCGCTAATTAACATATAGGGTACCACACGTATAATAAGTTGTTTCTACTCCAAGGATTTCATTCCTTCTCGTGCCATTCCCTGTCGTAGAAAGACAAAAATGTCCTCTAATTCTGATGGCACTCATCAGAACCTATATAACTCGTGTATCTAGCATGGTATCTTCAATTCTCTCATGCTTCTTCTCCGATCAGTATTATGGATAAATGGTCTGGTCTAGAATTAATTTTCCTTGGTTTTACCACAACTGTAAAATCAAATTCTTGAAATAAGAGCACCCATCTACATATGTTCCACTATAAAACAGATTGTTTACCAAATAATTCAATGCCATGTGATCTTTATAAAAGACAAATGGTGTAGCTAGTAGGTATTGTCTGAATTTATGTAGCACATAGATCATTGACAAAGCTTCGCGCTCTGTAGTTGTGTAATTCTATTTGGTAGGAGTCAAATTTATACTAACAAAACAAATAGGATGATATATAATTTCTTCTCTCGTCTCGAGCTAACACCGTGCCAATAGTCTTGCTAGAGGCATTCACATATAAATGAAATGGTTGGTCCCACAAAGGAAAACACATAATATGCATGGTAGTAAGTTTCTCCTTTAATGTCTTGAATGTGCGCTGCTATGGTTCTCCCCAGTAGAACATACCTTTTCCTTTTAGTAACTCCTCCAAAGGTGTGACAACCTTGGCATATCCCTTTATGAATTTCCTATAATACCCCGTGTGACCCAAGAATCCATGCACCTCACTTTGACTGGTAGGCTCTTTCAGCCGATAATGACTGCAACCTTAGCTGGATCAACCAACAAACCTTCCTTGCAAATTATGTGTCCTAACAATATTCCAAATGGTGTAGCAAATATGCACTTCTTGATGTTCAAAGAGATACTCAACTATCTACATCTTTCAAACATTAAGCACAGATTGTCACAATGATATTTAACTAATCCATAAACCATCTAATCATCCAAATAGATCTGCAAGAAGTTGTGAATAAATTCCTTAAACGCTTGAACAACTATGCACAAAAATACAACATGAACATTTTTCAGACCAAAAGGCATCACAATATAGGTGAAGCTACCCCATTCAGTAGTAAAAGTAGTATTTTCCTAATTCTCCGGTAATCCTAACTCGATGATAACTAGATAACCCATCTCAAAGGAATAGATTTTACGCCTTACAACGCCTTCAAGATTTCCCCATGAATGGTGTGAGAAAGGGATCAATCACGCATGTAGCATTCAGCTCCATGTAGTCCACACAAATCCTAATCTGACCATCCTTCTTGATACTGATCACCATTGGACTAACTCATTCTGATTCGTCCAGGGGCTTGATTATTCCAGATTTCAACATTTTGTCAATCTCTTCTTTGAACTTTTCACACAAGTTGGGGTTCATCCTGTAGGGTATCTTTATAACTAGGTGTGCACCCTATTTAATATTTATCCTCATCTCCACTAATGACTCATGCATGCCTTTAAGCTCATGGTACCCCGAGAGAATAAATCCTGATAATCCCATAATAACTCTATGATTTTTGCCACTTCAGAGTCTGACTAATAGTCCCCAATTATGGCCTCCTTAGGATCAACATCTGATCCAATATTCAATTTCTTTATCTTCATAGGTTCATGATAGGCACATGTGGTCTTAATTGCACTATCCAACACCTCATGCCTACTTGGTGAATGGTTTATATCAAGATTTTCTACTTCTTCATCATTCACTAAGTAGACCATTTTTCCTTTTTCTTTCTCAAGGAAAGTGCACTAAAGTAGTGTGGCATAGGCATCTAGTTATTCAAAAAAATGTGCTCCTAAGTTTCCTTCATCCAAAAAATCCTCAAAGAGTTTCTCACCTTGGCATTATCTCTAATAGTTAAGCAATTTATGACTTTTAATGCTTCTTCCACCAGAGGCTTGGTAGAGAAGAATTCAAAATTTTGGGTCATTCCTACAATTAAATCCTACCACTTTCTAGTCTCTCTATGGATCTATGCATATACATACTAAACACGCACAAAAAATTGTAAAGTGGAATAAAAATTATGCACCTAGAGTGAAGGTGGTAAAGCTTCTTGCCCTCTATCTTGATTCTCTCACACTACCGAACGTGGTGCCGAACAAATTGATTACCATGATAAGTGCAAATTTGATTAGGTGCATTGCTCCCGAAGAACCTAGTGGCAAGAGAAATCCTAATTTCATTCCATCCTACAACATTATCCTTGTGGACCACCCACCAAACATGACCGTTGTCCCACGTAGTGTATATGCTAGCATATTTATTCTTTCAAGTGGATCTATCCACTATTCTTCTATGGTGCCCATGAATACCATAGGATATATTTCTCCAAAATAACAAGGTACCGAGTTGTTACCTATTCTCCCGATATAATTCGATTTACTCGACCCTAGGAAATATGCGCTTTATCTTACACCCTACCAACTCATAAGTGCTATGAGCCCAATTATCACAAGCAATACTTGTAGTATTGCTAATAGAATATGCATCCTACCACTAAAGGATTCCTTCTTTACATGGATCAAGCACCTCTAGATCCCGGATGGTGCATACATAAATCCTATTCAGATCTTCTTCACTCAAGGGCTCAACATAGGGCACAAATTTTCCATATGTTAAAGGGATAATAACTCTTTCCTCCTTGTTTTCAAAACTGATATAACCCTTGTTGAACCAAATATTAACATTATTTACATAACACCAAGGACGCCCTAATAGAGCTAGGAAGCTATCTCGACTCGACAAAGCAGCTAAAACCTCAAAATCTCCAGTGAACTTGGCTCCTTGTATGGTAATGGATGCATCTTTTAAAACTTCGATGGGAGTGGCCTTAGTCCAATTAGCCATGAACAATACATTAGAGGATGGATGTAATGGAGGTCTCCCCATTTTTACCCATGCATCTAAGGTAAGAACATTGAATTCCACACATGTATCAATTAGTATATTACTCAATAGCCACCCATCCAAAACAACATTCAAAGTTATTTCCTTGTCATAATCTAGGCTATGAGGGGGAATATTTGCATGTAGGATCTACCATCTAGTCTTAGTACTTGTGTGCGTGAGTGTTTCCTTTTAACCAATTCCCCAAAAGTGGAATGATATTCTCCTGGTGCAACAATTTACACACTTCTCTCAAGTCATCCATTTAAGTTTGGACTATTTCGATGCTTTCTTTTCCTCCATCTTCCATGATTTCTCCTTTAAATACTGTATTTCACCCTAAAAATTACTGAGTATGTCCATGGTTTCCTAGTAAAACTCCTTTTGATGGGTGGGATCTGGGTACCGTGCATTTAGAACCTCATCCTTAGTGATGGTAGGCCTTTGCTACAATGCTTCTTTGGTGCACACTTCTTCAGTGCGGGTCATGATCTTTACCTGCAATGCCTTAGATTCTACTTCCAACTTGGGCATTACAGGTAAAGATCATTACCCACACTGAAGAAACACCCTCCTAAAAGTTGTAATCTGCCACGACCACCTTCAAAATGTCCTTCATTATGATCATAGCATGTTTGATTGTGATCCCAATCCTGATGCTCATTCTTGCCTTTAGAGTTATCTAAAACTATCGTGTGTCGTATGCCAATAACTATAACATCCTAGATCTGACCAATAAGCTGGTAGTCTTCCGTGTCATGAGTCGTGGACTTGTAGATTTTACAATAACAAGAGACGTTCTTCCTTATCACATGTTGTAGTAATGGGTAGCAGCTAACATCATGGTTTAAATGGTATATCTCACAATCCAATAGCAATGAGCGTAATGATTTGTTGGGAAAAATATCCTTTGTGTGACCTTCCTCTTCACAATCTATGCACCAAACCCCTATGCATGTCTAATGTGTTGAATTTGCTGATAGTTTCTCCAACTGCTTTGCCATAATTGTGATTTGTGCTTCTAAAAACAGGCTCACCCCAAAGTGTCTATACTTCCAACTAACTCAACATGTAAGGATTCTTCAAGTGATTCGTGTGGATTAGTGTATGTTTTATGTGATAACACCCTCCTAAAAGGTGTAATCAGACCTCCAACAAACCATTTTGCATGCTGGTTTGCATGAATATCATAAGACAACTTAGATAACAACATTTTGAAATGGGCATCATACTCTCTAACACTCTCAGTAGTGCCTTGCTTAATATCCTTGAGCACACTTATACTCTTCTGCTCAAACTCGGGATGTGAAACTATTTGAGGAAAGAATCTTTTAAATTTGTATATTCTATACAAGTCTAACCAGGGTCAAACTTTCTGTACCAACTGTGTGCGTGCCCTTGTAACGTAGTAACAAATTGACTTACCCTGCACTCATAATCCATGATTCCTTTTACATGTCATAATATTTCACACATGTTTATGTGTTCAACAACATCTTCTATGACCCTATACTCTAGAAGATGAAGAGACATCTCCATGTAAATATTTTGGGGTTGGTGTGGACCTTGCCCACCTAATCCAAAACCTCATGTGTTTCCTCTACCTCTAGAACCACCAAATCCACTAGAGCTAGAGACACCTATACCTCTTGATCCCAAACTTATAGCTAGGGTCGCACTGCACATGTACTTCCCTATGTCCCAATAGTAGTCTTGAACTATACCCCTGACAGGTCTGAAGTGTTACTACCCCCAAGAGAGTCCAAAATCTACGCACCTAAATTCTATGTGGATGATACACCCAAAAATTTACTCCCATATAAAAATGAATCCGTTTATGCTACCATCATTGTGATTTTTATATGACTCACTCCTTCTCTCCCACTACCTAAATTAGCTTGTTGACTATTTGTTGTACTAGATACTAGAAAACCAAGCACAAGGGAAAGGTTTTCAGGTGGATTTAGATGCATGCCCATGGCCTAGGTCGTCTCTATCATCACACTTCTACGTGAGGTGGAGGAGGGTTCCTTGTTATGATTTATCAAATGGGGGAGTTCCTGATGCTCGAGTTCCATGTCTTTTGTGTGAACTTCAAAACCTTCACGAAATATCTCTCTCCATAACACCATTTTCTCGTAACATCTTTTTGCTTCTCTATCTCCCTCTTATGTGCCTCATAATACTTAAGATTAATTTCCTCTCTTTTCCTTTCGTCCGCTTAGGTCCGACATCTTTCACCAAACCTGATCTTGTCCCCGCACATGGTGGGGTTTAGTTTGCCATTGGTTTGATCTCCAAATTCAAAGTTACCATCAAAATTTTGATTTCTAGTGGAATGCCTTGTAGGTAAGTTGCCATGGGATATCATAAAAATTATAATTCAACTACCTTTGGGCACGAATAAGTGGAGATTGAGTACTCCAAGATTTATCTGTTCAAAACACCATGAAACCACATATCCATAAAGACGAGTCCAAATATGATTAGCATCATAAAAGGTCTGAAGTTATTCCTACATCTAGACAAGTGTGTGATACCTCCAATTCAATTTAGATGCATAAGTAATTAGCCACTCATACAGCTTTCTATCATAAATATAGTGAAGAAGATCTCGTATAAACAAATATATAGATTTTTCTCCACCCACGTGCGTGCAAGGCCAAACTTAGATCTAGTGCTAAAACTTAGTGCGTATTATTCTTCTAGATCATGCATCCACTCCTCAATACTTGCTAGGGTCAACCGATATTTCTTCATCGAGAACCATCTCGAGAAAAAAGCGAAAAAGAGGTGCCAACGATGGAACCAATGATGCAACCTAGAATTTATCGGTAAAAAGCCCAGTGCAATGACACATCACTCATCCTAGATTGAGCACTCACTCAAGTGTTCCCAAGTACCAGGCTCCTCTTTAGGGTTGCTATTGTAGGATGTTAGCATGATGAAGACTTAAATCATTCAGATCCATGACTACTATATCATTCTATAATTCATGTTTAGATCTAGATCTAGAGAATAACAGACTTGAATGATAACCATAATGAAATCAAGCATGCAAGAACCAATTATACTTAGGATTTGATACTTTGATTTAGCCAATACACTCCATTACATTAAACATGATAAATACACATAAGCTTATTACAATAGATAATACCATAGTTTATGCTCGCATCATAACCTCACAATAACTCGGTTCTTACGTACTATATTATGCTACGTAATTCACTATATATTTATAAGGGTGGGGACTTTCCCTTCACCGCTTATCTAATCCCAAAATAGGTCGCATGCTATTATTAGCCATGTACTTGTTAAAATAATAACGTCACATGCAAGTGCGCTAACAATATACTTCTTCTAGTTAACTCTCGGTAGTTAATATATTCTCATCCTATATTCATGAAAAGTGCTTCGTAGCCAATCCTCCAAAAATAACCAATGCATGCCATGCAAGTATTTAACCAGTTTGTGTGTTTGACATGCTATCTCCAAAAATAGCTTGTACACGTAAAAATGGCTAAGTCCCAAATCTATCTCTCTTCAAAGGGGATTCCTTCATGATCCTCCCACACTTTTGAATGCGCTTTGCTCTTCCACGTGAACCTTATGTATGTTTTTTCTAAGTTCCATATTTTGATTAACCAACATTATAATCAACATATATGAGATGCATAGATGAAAGTGGAAGTGCATGTGGTGCGGAGAATAATATAATGTAATATCGTGTAATATTTAGGAGGAATAGGCTATGTGATGTATAAGCAAGCATGGTGTATATGAGTAACAAACCCGATAGGTTAATGAAATGACAACTAGTAGGAGACACAATGTGCAAGGAATATGAATATAGATGCAAGGTAAACTATGTAAATGTATATGATGATGAAGATACCCATGTAAGAAATGTAATGCAAGGTATACATAATATCGATATGTATGTAATGTGTATGATGAGTGTATGGAATGTGTATGATGAGTCTATGTAATATACAAAGGTGTGATGAAATGTAAAAGGTAGTATGTATGCTAATATGCTAGTGATATGTATGGTATTGATGTGTAGTGTGTGAGGTTCATGTGTCATAATCCCTCAACAATCAAGTGTGAACAATAACACCGAGTGTTTTGTTAGGTATTGATGCTAGAATGTATGATAAATGTGCATAATGTAAGGATATTGATAGATAATAATGTAAAAGATGACGATGATAACTATGCAAATACGAGGTGGGGGAGTAGAGCACCATGCCCCCAAATTGTGTATAAGAATATCATGTGAAGTCATCAATAAGATCATAAACATGTAATGAAATATTGGATAGGTTAACGTCACAAATGGAGGGATTGAAAAACTTCAAGGAATGAGATTTTCCCAAGTGAACCCAAAAATATATTTGCTTAGAAAAATACAATAAGTATATATTCAAAAATAAAAATAAAATCATATTTCAAAGGAGAATCATTTTTGAAGGTGACTCCATCAAGGAATGAATCCATGTCGTTTGTTCCTCATAAGACAAATGAATAAATTACCATATTAGAGTGAAGTACTAATGAGTGAAAGGGAAGAAGAAGAATAAGATTACCGAGAAATGTAAATTTTTGATTAGCCATCATTCTAGAACATCTCTTATAAAGCTAAGAAATTTGAAGGAAAGAAGGTTTCTACCATGTCCGCAGAGCTTTAAAAAATACTTTCCAGAATGGAGAAAATTATTGTTTGTGAAGATCCCATCATCAAGTCATGGTGGTTACAATTCAAGAAAAGTATTGTTAAAGGAAAGAAAATGGGAATTTTTGCTGCTGAAGATCAAGAACACAAGAGATAGATGAAAAAGATCTAGAAGTGATATGAAAGGTCAGTATGAAAGACATGATGGTGTAGAATCCACTGAAGGTAACTTTTTCAACTTTACATAACTCACTAACAATCATGTCACATCCTTTAATTTCACTCTGTAGTTGAAATAATAATTTGTAAATGGTGAATGATTTACAGAGGCGGGGGGAGATGAACCTTGTTGCGTTGATGAGTATGTAGCTACTCACATACATTTTTATCCTAAAAGGATATACACACATATGCATAATTTCATACACAACAATGTAACAATGCTCATTGGTCGACGTTCCTCAAGTGCTTAAAATTATGACATATTCCTATTTTTGTTGATGATTTTATGTACTTACTTGGTTGTGTGTGATAAATTCAGCACAAAATGCATTTCTTTATTTTTGTATGAGTATTAATTATCATTGTGCAGCTTGTTGAATGTGATCAAGGAAATTTGATATTTAAATGGTTACTTTTCCCGCCATTGATAATATTATCTTATTATTCTTGTTGGAAATAATGAGTTCATATAGTAAGGACTTTATACAAATTCAAATGTATTACTCATTATGTGGAGACAACAATAAATGTTTTAAGCTACTAAATTTTCTTGGCATGATGATGGTCATTGACCAATGAAAAGATGATGAATTTCAAATGGAACAGTAACATTGTGGTTTCATAAAGGTACAGTTGTGAATATATTTAGTAAAATTAAATGATAATACAATATAAATTGAGAAAAAATTAATGATCTGTCTTATGACCTGATCATAAAGTGCTTATCATGATCTTATTTTGTGGTAATAAAAATTACCTTATTTGTTATGGGTAATGAATTTATAATAATGGAAATACTATACCAAGTTCATGTTAATGAGATTGAAATGCTTGGTTTATCAATTTCAAGGTTAAAAAGGGGTTGTGAAGCAATCTACATAGTTATTTATGTAAACATAGACCATTTTCATTAATTTTGATTATGGTTAACCATAAGGTTCAAAACTATTTATAGAATTGCCTTGGTTGGTTAGTTGACATTATGGTATATGAGCACTATTACCATTACATTTGGAAAAATTAGGTCTTTACCTCACCATGCATATGGAATTATATCCTAATGTTTTTAGATCTTTGACCCCATTCAAGGTGGAAAACAAGGGATTAATAAATGTTAAGGGTGATTGGTAAAATCTACCCCATTATGCATGACACGGTATCTAAATTATTAGATAATGTTTTCAACCTAACAATGCATGGTAGGGTATTGATTATTTCAAATTTGCTGGTCTTCGATCAACTGACTCAACTCCATGTAACTCATAAAAGGTTTTTTATCATTGGTTGATCAATGGTATATTGACCATGCATAAATGTAAATTGAATTGGTTGATTGACCATGCAAAATTTTGGGTTTAATTATTATTGGAACCTAACCGCAAAGAATAGGGAAAGGATGGTGAAAATTTAAAATAGGCCACACCTTGACACCATGTTATTGAATGAAATGAATGCAAATTTAAATCGTTGGAAATAGTGAAGCTTCCCAAAGAAGCTACCGTTGATGCAAAATCACAAAGACTTCGGATGTCGATCGATTTCTAGTTTGATCACTCTAGCATCCAAAGGTGATTACACAACATTGAATCCTTTCTCCAAGTGTGGGACTTGTAAGAATGAGAAAGGAATCTCCAGAGAAGGCTGGTTCCTATTCCTCTGTTTAGATGCACACAAAAATGCAGAGGGTTTGCTCAAAGTCTAATCTAACTTGCCAAGGAGACAGGGTAAGAAGATGCATAAAAATAAACCTAAGCTAACAGAGGTGATGCACCGAGGAATGAAGAACACCTATCTTGCCAATAAACACAGACCATTCAAATGTGATGCAAGATCATGCACAGATAAAAAATTTGTAGTGAAAGACCAGGAGGATGCAAATGAACACAGAGAGGGTTGAGAATCATCCACAGACATGCATTACTTGCTCCAAAGATTGATACAATACACTACAAAATTCCAAGAGGTAGAGTCACATTACAGTTTCAAATGGGAGGTTTGAACTCCACAAATTCACCTGATAAAGAGAAGAAGGGAGGAGCAAAACAGGAATGTTCGACCTTTAGAAAGAAGCCCCTCCTTACAATATATAAGAAGAATGAGAGAGGGAAGAGAGAGGAAATCCAGATCTACCCCAACCACTTCTAGGTTGCATTTAACTCATCTCATTATGGCAGAAGTGGCGAATCCTGGCAAAATGGCGGACTATCTAGCAGAAACGACGAACTGTCTGTTGCATTAAAGCTGGTTGTTGAAACGTCACTTCTATCTATTATTACGTGCCAGATGTGTTTCCCAATTTTCTCACTCCAAAATAAACCAAAATGCAATATTGACCCCAGAATCGTGCAGAGAATTTTTCCAGCTTTCCATTGATATAAATAACGTGAAAATCTGAGCTTTGGATCGAAAGTTATGGCGATCTGAAGATTTAGGGAAAAACAAGCCAAAACGGATCGACAGGAAAATATTTGAGTTTTTCCCACGCTCTGCCACTTGGATGACATGTGTCAGACTCTGATTCATCCACGGGTTCATTCTCTAAAAATTCCTTTCGGGCCTTTAAACTTGGACACGTGGCACTATTTTATTGGTTCGGGCCTGAGGGGCGCACTTGGCAACTTTTCAACCTTCTGACACGTGGCACATTCTGATTCGTTGGCGCTCTTTCGCTTTTTGTGTCCCACGCGTCCCTCGCGTACTTTTGGCCCGGCTGTCCCAAACTGCCTGGGACAAAAATCTCCGAACCACCCGATTCAGGCTTCTTTGTTCCTCTTTGCGGTGAAGACACGTGGCGAGATTCCATTGGCTCTCGGCTCTTTCGGCTTTTCACATCCCACGCGTCCCTCACGTACTTTTGTCCCGGGTGTCCCAGACGAAAGTTCCCTGTTTCGGCTGATCCGAGCGGTTCGCATCCTCCATGTACCTTTTTCCCAACTATCCCGGACTATCTGGGACAAATTTCTCCGAACCACCCGAAATGGGCTGACTGTTGCTCTCGCCGCTTCACCTTTTCGCGTCCTTCGCGTACTTCGCGTACTCACGGCCCAGATGTCCCAGACTGCCTGCACAACAGTTAGTCAATTTTTTCACCTTCGGCTGGTTCGCCCTTTCGCGTCCCGCGCATCCCCATGGCCCGGATGTCCCTTTGCCGCGGACCATCTGGCGGTTTTTCGGCCGATTCGGGCCCCGACGTCCCAACTATCCCTAGTGCTGCCTTAGTCAATTTTCTCTATATTTCGGCCTCAAGCCTGGCTCTTTGCAACTTTTTCACATACTTTTAAAACGTTGGGTTTTCTTCTTGGATAGGAGGGTTAGAGAGAAACCGAGGGGACCCCAGAAACATGATTTTTTTCCTTGAATCAATATGTTATCAAAATTACCTTGGGGGTGAATTTTGGATAACATTTTGGTGACTCAATGGGGTCACCTACCTGCTAGGTAGAAGATCAGTGGCCTTTTAACAATCCATTGGGCATGGAGTAATAACCTGAAGCCAACTTGATCTCTGATCCCGATCCTGATACCGCAACTCATTCTTCGAGAGCACTCTGAACTATAGAAATTCAACCTGAGAGCAACAAAACCTGTGCCAAAGCACTTAGGGAAAAAGAAACCTAACTACAACAAGACAATGTGCATACACACTTAGAGGAATTGAAATCTAGGCTAATATTTACAAGGGTAAACCTTTTCCTTTTTAGTAGCAATGTTTAAGATAGATTCCGTTAACTAGAATCGGGAGTTCTTCTCCATCCAATGCAGAAAATTGGAAGGCATTACCACTTTTACATCTCGTGACCATGTAGGGGCCACTCCAAATGGCATCAAACTTGGAATGCCTTCCAGGTTTCACCCGATCTGCATCCCATTTCAGAACTAGGTCCCCCTCCTGGAAGGTCCTTGCTCCTGCCTTCTTGTCAAACCATCTTTTTACTAAGGTCTGATCCTTTTCAATCATCAGAACTACATGTTCTCTTATTTCTTCCAATTCCATCAACTCTGCGTACCTGGCCTCCATTGGTTTGAACTCAGACAACTCCAACTGCTTCATGAGCTCTAATGCTGGAAATTCTAATGATATAGGCAATACTGCCTCTTTCCCATAGACCAATTTGTAGGGAGAACTACCTGTAGACCTCTTTGGTGTTATCCTATCAGCCCATAATGCTGATTTTAGCTTGGTATGCCATGTCCTTTGGTTTTCATCCAGAGTTCTTCTGATGATCCTTAGCAACTTTTTGTTCGTGGACTCTGCCTGTCCATTACCCTGTGGGTAATAATTTGAAGAGGTGCTTAAATAGATTCCATTCTTGACAGCCCATTCTGTAATCTTGGAACCTATGAATGCTAATGCATTATCTGATATGATAGTGGCGGCCGCACACCGAACTCACGGTCACTATTTCTTCATAAAAGTCTAGTATGTTAGACTCACTTGCCTCTTTGAGCGCTCCTGCTTCGGTCCACTTGGTGAAATAGTCCGTCGCCGTGAGAATCCACTTGTGGCCTTGGCTTGAGTTTGGGTTGATGACCCCAACGAAGTCCAATCCCCATTGCATAAATGGTTGGTCAACCAAAATTGGGTGCATGGAAGCGCTACTAGTATTTCTTTTCCCATGAAGAGTGCACATTTCTTACACTTTCTTATCCATGTATAACAGTCACTCAACACTTTGTGGGCCAATAATACCACTGCCTTCATTATCTTGAGAGTCACACTTGTGGGATGAAATGTCCTCCGAATCTCCATCGTGAAAATCTCGTAACACCCTCTCAATTTGACCTGTCCCAATGTACCTTAATAGAACTCCATTGATGTCTTTCTTAAACAAAACACCATCAACAAGCACATATGGAATGGCTTGTAATCTAAAGTACCTCCTCTTTGCTTTGCTCATTTCTGGAGGGCATAGGCCTATCTGTAGGAAGTGTATCATATTCTGAGTCCAACAGGGAGTGGGCACATCATCATTTTCCTATTCTTGACCATCCTGTAGTACCAAGACAACCTCTTTTCCATTACCTGCTTCAACTTGCTGACTCAAGGCTAGTTGTTTACATAGTCCCTTCCCACGTACTAGTTTGGTGACCTTAATCTCGATGTCATATTCCATGACATGGGTTATCCATCCTACACGTTTCTCATTCAGATCCTTATTTAGAAGGAAGTCCTTGGCTCCCGCATGAGAGACCAATAATTAGATCTTGTTGTTTGAGACTAGGTGCTTGAATTTCTTTAAACTCCTGATCACTGCAAGTACATGCTTTTCAATGAAAGAGTACCTAGTTTCATATTCCTCCAAGCCTTGACTGAAGAAAGCAACTGGTTGTTCTAATCCTTCTTTGTTTTGTTGTGCCAGGATTGCAGAAATTGTGTCTCCACCACCAAAGGCATATAGCATGAAACCCTTGGAGAAGTCTGGATTGACGAGAGTGGGAGCTTGAGATATAGCCTCTTTTATTGCCTCAAAACTTGCCTTGCCTTCAGATGTCCACTTAAATGCCATGCTCTTTTTTAACATCAGTGTTATTGGCTTTACGAGAGCTGTAAAGTTTGGAACAAACCTGCAGACAAAATTGATCCTTCCCAAGAAGCTTTGAAGAGCCTTCTTGTGACTTGGAAATGGCAACGCTCGAATTGCTTCAACTCTTTCTGGGTCAATTGTCAATCCCTCCTTTGAAACAATATGGCCTAGAAGTTTCCCTCATGAGCCAGGAATATGCATTTTTTGGGATTCAATGATACCCCAAATCTTCTACACCTCTGAAATACCTGCCTCAGATGAAAGAGGTGATCCACTACATTTTGGAGAATACAAGTGATGTCATCAAGATATATCAGAACTATTTTATTGATCAACCCTTTGAATGCCATATCCATTTCCCTTTGGAAAGTGGCTCCAGCATTTGATAGGCCAAATGGCATCTTCTTGTAGGCATATGTGCCCCATTTGGTGGTGAAAGCTGTCTTGAACTAGTCATCTTCCTTCACCATTATCTGATTATAGCCTGAATATCCATCTAGCAATGATAACCTTTCTGAACCAACTTCAACCTGCAATATTTGCTCCATGGAAGGGAGTGGGTAATGGTCCTTGAGAGAGGCTCTATTCAAGTCTCTGAAGTCAACACACAATCTGATCTCTCCACTCTTCTTTTTGACTGGAACTAAGTTGGAAACCCAACTAGAATGCTTGATTGGGAATATGATTCTTGACTCAATCAGCTTGTCCAATTCTTTCCTCATGAGAGGCTCCATGTGTGGATTGACTGGTCTTTGTTTCTACCTGACAGGCTTAGTATTTGGATCCAATTCGATGGTATGTTGAGCTAAGTTGGGATTGAAACCTTTCAAGTCTTCATAGCTCCAAGAAAACATGTCAGGGAACTCTTGACACAGTTGTATGAACTCATACCTTTCTTGTTCAGTTGTCATCTTTCCAATTTGCAATGGTTTGTTCTCTTCCACCAAGATGGATATTGAATCCTCTCTCTTGACTTGAATGTTTGCTTTCTCCTTCCTAAACTGATCATTGGGATTAAAAATGGACTCCAAAGTGATAAGTCCTTGGCAGCTTGTTAGTTCTTAGTTGTACCACTTGGTCACCATCTTGCTTGTTCCAACTTTTCTTGATTCTTGGTGAGAACTCAGCTTCTTCTTCAAGAAATGGATGATTTGCTGGTCATTTTCAAACACTTGCCAACTGACATTGTTATCCGGCACTGAAGGCCTCATAATCACATGGATGTTTGGCTGTACCTTGTCTTGTTGAATACTTTCCACAATGTCAAAGGCTGCCCCTACTTTGCTGCAAGCTTTGTCGCTGACTTGATTCTCTTTCCTAGGAATGGATTTGATGCCAAAACCCTCAAAATATTCCATGAGGTCCCACACCCTATTCTTATAGCACTTGAGTAGATCATTCTTGGCAGCATGCTATCCCCTGACCTGATTTACAATCAATTCACTATCCCCAAAGACTTGCAAGTTCTTTATTTTCTTCTTGATTGCCCAATGCATCCCTTGCACCAAGGCTTCATATTCAGCAGTGTTATTGGAGCATGTAAACTAAAATCTAAAATCTGAATAGTACTTTACTCCTTGAGGTGAAACAAGCACGGCTCCACCTCCTGCACCTTGTCTACTCCTTGATCTATCAAAAAACAGTTGCCATACCTCATTGTCATCCTTGTGGTTTGGCTTGGTGATGTTAGGAATAGGTTGATTTTTTTCATGTATACAATAGACCCCTAGCTCAGATTCTTCTACTTCTTGATAAGGATCAAAAGCATGTATCTTGTTTTCCCATTCATCAAGAGTTAGATCCGGGATGCTTCCAACCTTAGTGTCAGCTTCATCAGAGCTTGGGTGATCTTCTTGATCAAATGCTGAGCAATTGGCATTAATCTGACTTGGAGTGTAAGGCTCAATATGGAAGTTTGCAATAGGTTCTGACCTGATTGTAGCTTTGGTTCCATACCTCGTTCTAAACAACATGTGTGACCAATCAGCAGAAAGATAGCCTCCAATCTTGGCTGTGAAGTCCCTTGACAAGCAAAGGGCAAAGAGTGGTGGGAGGTCTATGACTGATACATCTTGTAAAACAACAACGTTTGGACATGCATGCAAGGTAAGAATCAAGTTTTAATCACTCCAACTATTGCTACTGCTATCCCATCTAGCTGCACTACCCCTTTGGATATTGTTTCATACTGGAGCCCTAGCTGATCAGCTATTTGTTTAGGCATTACTGAGCTACTTGCCCCGGAGTCTATCATGCAATTGTGCACTAGCTGATTTCCAATGATTAATGAAACATAGAAAGGAGGGGGCTTTAAAATTTTACCTTGCTGTCCTCCATGATTTCCCTTAGATGGGCAGTATTTGTAAGCACTTTGTCTTGCATTTGCTGATTCGAAGTTGGCCAGTCCTTCATGGCAGCTTGCAGCAGATCTCTTTGGCCTGGGATGGATAGGGATTCCCACATTGATATATTGACGTTTGTCTTCTTCATTTGATCAATGATACTGAATGGAGATGAAGTATCCCTCTACTATCTCTTGGCCTGCACATTCACTCCTTGCACGTGGGCAATAACAAGCCGTATCTAAGTTGGCCTAGGAGCTGTTCTTGGCTGCCCTTGTGCATTTGAAATTGGACTTTGCTTTCCAACCATTTGTGGAACCATGGAAGATTGTGGATTGGTTGGGGCGGATGGTTTGTATTCACCCAAATTCCTCCTTTTTGACCTTGTGTTGGCTGCAACACCTTGAGAAATTACTTGGTTCATGCCACAAAAATCCTCTGCTTGCCAATTTACCAATGTGGTGTCATTTGGGGCTGATTGCTGTTGGAATGTTTCTTGTTGTTGGTTGTTTCCTTGACTGCCCTCACCCTCCACACTAGTAGTTGTCACCATTAATGCTTGATTGAAAGCACCATTGAAGCACATGGATTGGTTATGAGGCTCATTGCATGGAAAACACCAATCATACTCTTGGACAATGTTGTTTTGTGTTGGCACCAATGCCTTAGAGGCAGATATGGCATTTGGATTATAGGGCTGGAATGGTCTATTGGCAGGAGGCCTTGTTTGATTCATATTTGCAACTGGATTAGGTGGCCTTTGTGGTTGGTATGGCTGCCTGTTAGGATGAGTTTGGGGCTGATAAGAAGGTCTAAAACCTTGGGCTTGTTGCCTCTTGAGAGTAACCAGCTCATTGCCTAGGTTTTACAATTGCTTCATGACCTCTTGAAGCTCATTTGGGGCACTTGGAGATGAAGTGGAAGCTTCATTTGAACTTTGATTTCTAGGAGTGGGAGAAGGAGCCAAATTAGGTGTTTGATTGGTGTTTAGACTCTCTAAACTTGGAAACAGTGGCATGGGAGGTCTAGGGGCAAGTTTTCCAGCTTGGATCAAACAATTTTCAGCCCTAATGGCAATGCTATAAGCCATAGGGATAGTTATGCCTCCCATGGACTGAATCAACATAGAAATATCAGAATTTAGAGCTTTGAGATAGTAGAGAAAAGCACCTTCTGTTGTTGGCCTGACTGCCATTGGAATTCTCTCCCAAGTCTTTTGAAATCTGAAGTTGAAATCGGTCAGCTGCTCATTGGGAGCTCTCTTGATGGTTGTCAGTTGCTCCAAAAGAGACAAGTTGTCTCCCTTTTCTCTAAATTGCTCATGAAGTGCTATACACAGCTGATTCCAATTTGTGATAGAACCAGCTCCAAGGCTTCTAAACCATTGCAATGCTTTCCCCTTGAATGAAGATGCCAGCAACTTGACAGCCACTTGCATCTCATTGATTTCATGGATTGCACAAAGGTTAGCAATATCTTTAACATGATCACCTGGAGTAGTCTAATTTTCTCCAGTGAAGTATGGAATGTTCTTCAAGGCTGCAATAGGAATTGGATGTTGTGCATTGAGGGCAAGTGGGCTGCTGCCTGTGAAGTTGACATAGGGGTTGTTTTGTGCCATTCTAATTGGTCTTAAAACCCTTGTTGACTGAATGAAAGGCCTACTAGGTGGAGGAGTTGAGAGAGTTCTGTTTGGTGGAGATGGAGACCTTTGAATCCTTCTTCCTCTTTGCCTTCTTCTTGGAGATAATTGTAGGTATTCAAACAACACTTCTTCTTCTCCAACTCTTGACCTTGTGGTGACTCTTCTCATGAGTTTTCAGGCCTGCACTGACTGAAACCAGTTGATTCTTCCCCTTGGAGTTGCCAGATATGCAAATAATAGCTCTTTTTAAGCAAGAAAATTGCAGATGCACATCAACTTTTCTGCAATAAAAATGAGACCTCTAGTGTCCCACCGGGCGTGCCAAAACTGTTGATGCAAAATCACAGCACCCCTGGATGTTGATCAGATTTCTAGTTTGATCACTCTAGCATCCAGTGTGATTGCACAACATTGAATCCTTTCTCCAAGTGTGGGACTTGTAAGAATGAGAAAGGAATCTCCAGAGAAGGCTGGTTCCTATTCCTCTATTCAGATGCACACGAAAAATGCAGAGGGTTTGCTCAAAGTCTAATCTAACTTGCCAGGGAGACAGGGTAAGAAGATGCATAAAAATAAACCTAAGCTAACAGAGGTGATGCACCGAGGAATGAAGAACACCTATCTTGCCAATAAACACAGACCATTCAAATGTGATGCAAGATCATGCACAAATAACAAAATTTGCAGTGAAAGACTAGGAGGATGTAAATGAACACAGAGAGGGTTGAGAATCATCCACAGACATGCATTACTTGCTCCAAAGATTGATATAATACACTACAAAATGCCAAGAGGTAGAGTCACATTACAATTTTAAATGGGAGGTTTGAACTCCACAAATTCACCTGATAAAGAGAAGAAGGGAGGAGCAAAACAGGAATGTTCGACCTTTAGAAAGAAGCCCCTCCTTACAATATATAGGAAGAATGAGAGAGGGAAGAGAGAGGAAATCCAAATCTACCCCAACCACTTCTAGGTTGCATTTAACTCATCTCATTATGGCAGAAGTGGCGAATCCTGGAAAAATGGCGGACTGCTCTAGCGAGCGACAAACCTGTCTGCTGTATATTAAAGCTGGTTGTTGAAACGTCACTTCTGTCTATTATTATGTGCTAGATGTGTTTCTCAATTTTCTCACTCCAAAATGAACCAAAATGCAATATTGACCCCGAGAATCATGCAGAGAATTTCTCTAGCTTTCCATTGATATAATTAACGTGAAAATCTAAGCTCTGGATTGAAAGTTATGGTGATCTGAAGATTTAGGGAAAAACAGGCCAAAAACGGATCAGCGGGAAAATATTTGAGTTTTTCCCATGCTCTGCCACTTGGATGACACGTGTCGGACTCTGATTCATCCATGGGTTCATTCTCTGAAAATTCCTTTCGGGCCTTTAAACTTGGACACGTGGCACTATTTTATTGGTTCGGGCCTGAGGGGCGCACTTGGCAACTTTTCAACCTTCTGACACGTGGCACGTTCTGATTCATTGGCGGCTCTTTCAGCTTTTCACGTCCCACGCGTCCTTCGCATACTTTTGGCCTCGGCTATCCCAAACTTGCCTAGGACAAAAATCTCTAAACCACCCGATTCGGGCTTCTTTGTTCCTCTTTGCGGTGAAGACACGTGGCGAGATTCCATTGGCTCTTGGCTCTTTCGGCTTTTTGCGTCCCACACGTCCCTAGTGTACTTTTGTCCCGGGTGTCCCAGATGAAAGTTCCCTATTTCAGCCGATCCGGGTGGTTCGCGTCCTCTGCGTACCTTTGTCCCAACTATCCTGGACTGTCTGGGACAAATTTCTCCGAACCGCCCGAAATGGGCTGACTGTTTGCTCTCGGCCGCTTCACCTTTTCGCGTCCTTCGCGTACTTTGCGTACTCACGGCCCAGATGTCCCAGACTGCCTACACAACAGTTAGTCAATTTTTTCACCTTCGGCCGGTTCGCCCTTTCGCATCCCGCGCGTCCCCATGGCCCGGATGTCCCTTTGCTGTGCGGACCGTCTGGCGGTTTTTCGGCCGATTCGGGCCCCGACGTCCCAACTGTCCCTAGTGCTGCCTTAGTCGATTTTCTTTGTATTACGGCCTCAAGCTTGGCTCTTTGCAACTTTTTCACATACTTTTAAAATGTTATGTTTTCTTCTTGGAGAGGAGGGTTGGAGAGAAACCGAGGGGACCCCAGAAACATGATTTTTGCCTTGAATCAATATGTTATCAAAATTACCTTGGGGGTGAATTTTGGATAATAGCTACCATGCATGCGTGTATTCCATTTTTGTTTTATTCTTGCATGTTTTCAATTTCAAACTCTTTCTTCCCCTCTGAACTCCAAGTTTTCATGAACTCGCATGTGATTTATAGAGTTCTCTATGAGGTTTTGTGGAGGAATATCTTATGGAAAAATCAAAAGTTTTATCACTGCTTATTTGAGATATGCAAAGAGTTTTTCTCTCGCTTTAAATAACTACTCTTATTCGGATTTATTGGGATTCATTTTTTTCAAAAAAAAGAAAAGAAAGATGGCTTTTTTTTTTTTTGTGTGTGAACTCCATTCCCGTGAAATCTATGCATGATGATTTTAAATATATTTTATGGATATATTACAAAAGAAAATAGAAAAATAATAAAAGGTTGTGGACTAGGTATGAAATATTCTTCTCCTCTTCTTCATGGTTTAATTTGTTATAATCTTCACATGTTTAAAAGTGTTGCAATAATGTTTTATTTCATGAATCGAGTAAACCTTATAAATATTTTTTTAAGAATTATTTTAAAGCTTGATGATTTTGGGTATGGATAATAACTTTGAGAGTTTTCATGGTTGTGCATGTATATATAAATTTTCCTTGTTATTAGATTGATAACCCATTTAGGTACACTTTGAGTCTATGTATATGTGTCCTTTGTGACTCTGTTTTATATTTTATTTTTTGGTACCCATTAAAGGAAAATATACATTAATATATATTTTTATCTATTGGTAAAAGGTTTTAGAGGGACCTTACCCAAGAGTACAACCAAAGGCTCAATAAACAAGAAATACAATGCAAAACAAAGTGGATAACAAAAATAAGGGGGCCACACCCTTAGAAAAATCATAAACTAAAAAGTACTAGGGTAGGGAAATCTACCAACAAGAAGCCCTACTACGAGAAAAACAACAACACTACAATAACATCAAAACAACATTACAACAACTGCACCAAACATAAAGAAAAATAGACACTAATTGATGGTTTTTTTCAGAGACCTTGATAGAACTTCTGAGTTCCTTATGTAGATTCAAAGAAGCAATGATGTTTGGATCCCAATTTGAGGCTTTGAACTTTTTGGTGAGCTTCCCATTCTTCCACGTAGAGGCTGGTATTCCATTGACATCACAGATTTATCGATGTGAACTTGCAGGAGGTTGAGAACTATGCTTTGGATGGTCGGAAGTTGTTATGTTTATCTTCCAGAGTTTTGAATTTAGTGGAAAGGGTGTTAAAATCCTCTTTGAAGCTTGAGATGGAGTCAACAACTGAGTTTTTAATGTCAGATTTGAGAAGAAAATCCACATTATCTTCTAGAGTTTTCAAAGTCTCAACTTGAAATTTCATTTTTTCTAGTGTCCTAATCACTAACATCAATAACAGTAGGGGAGCTACCAACCGCCATGAATTCTTTTCCTTTATTGCTCCTAAGAACCCTTTTGGGGGTGGCTCAATAATAGGGTCTCGATACATGGGGTTCTTGGAATGGATATAGGGGCTGCTGTAAGGGGGTGGGGCAAGTGGGGGACGAGGATCATTGGCCATAACATCAATAATGTATTGGTGGATGAGATATATGACCCCCTGATGTAAAGGCACAATCCTTTTATGACCCTAAACCTCCTCAACTGAATTTTCCAAAGATTACAGGATATAGTAAGACAAACTCACCTTGGCCTCATGCTTGAAATGATTTAGCAACATTAGGTGATGAAGTGGGATTGTAGAAAACTGTCCCTTGAGAGTGATATAATGAACCATCATATGAGCTACATCATCAAAGGGCTTCAGAATTGTGTCACAAATAATGCCTTCCTTCTTAATTTCTAGGTGTTCCCCATCATCTAGGAAGATTTTTTCCTCAGCTTCTTTATCAAATTTATTCTGAAGAACTTGTTTCCATCCATACTTATCCTGGTTATAAAAGATATGAAATTCTCAAAGATATTGAAGTCTCTCCTTTGTACTTAGATGTTCCTCCCTTTCTAATTTTCCACAAATTAGAGAGATATGTGTTGGTCATGCCCCTTGATCCTCTGAATAAAATCTGGAAAACCCCCAATGTTAAGGGTTTCCCAGCTCTACATTTTCCTTCCACTGAGGATAAAAAATAGGCTCAACTCAACATGGAGAGCCCCCATAGTTAATATAGATGATGACCATGAAGTGTAGCATTGGTAACAACTACAAACAATCTTACCAACAACACGTGAGTAGCCTAAAATCTTGGTTGTTGCGGAGATGAACCCCAGTCCTTTCCCCAAATTTCTTTAAAAGTAAAAAGCACTCATTTTTTTCGGTGAATGGGTAATAATGATGTTTAATATCAATCTAGTTCAGAAATCCATCCCAAGGATTCCACACATGAGAGAGCCATCAGCTAGGGATTTACATTTTCCTCTTTAATGATGATTTAGTGAGCTTCATGAGGGATGTCATTACTTATTATTGTGCATACCATGACATTATCCAAGATTTTCTACCAATTTATTCCCCTCCCTATACACATGTTGAAACATGATGTTAATACCATTACATATAGAAAGGGATTCATTGATAAAATCACTTATGCTTCTAATAGGAATTTGGGTCTTAGAAAGAGTATTGATAATTTTAATTGACTCACCTTCCACAATGATGTTAGCCAATTTGAGGTTCCTATAAATTCTAATTCCCCAGAGAGCTACAAGGGCTTCTGAGTAGTGGTTGGTTTTCTTTCCCATGGAACCTACATAAGTGACAATGAGGTGACCCAAGTGATTTCTAATAAGACCACCACCACCTATTGAACCAAGATTTCCTTTGGAAGCACCATCAAAGTTCAACTTATGCCAACCTTTTGGAGGGGGAATCCACTGCACAAGAGACCTATCAATGATGGAGGGAGGAGTTGCTAATTATTGAGTATTGACATTCCAAGCCTTCATATATGTCTCCTCATCTTGGGGATATAAAGCATTTTTAGGTGGATTAAAATTATGGATGTTTTCTTTAGAAGACACAACAATTTCATTTAGGATACTTTTGATGGTTTTATTGGTTCCCCTAAAAATTATAAAGTTATGAGCCTTCCATATCCTCTAGATGGTGTGGGGGAATATGATCTTCCAAAATCTGTGAATAAGAACATGCTTGAAGGGAGGCTTCCATTGGAGATATGATTGAATAATGTCCTATGGGAAAGACCAATTGACACCAAACCATTTAAAGATGAGCTTCCATGGAGCCATGGCCATTGGGAAATGAAGCAGGAGGTGTTGAATGGTTTCATTATGATTTTTACAAGGTGGTAGAATATTTTAGGCATGGTAGATCCTCTCTTGATAAGGTTATCGATGGTGAGGATACCTTTATTGAGAACAAACCATAGAAATTGGTTAATCTTAGGGGTAAGCTCTTTGAACCAGATCCTACTCCAAGGAAATATGCTATCCAGTTCATTGGTATAGAATTGGTAACCTGATCTCACCGAGTATTTTCCATCAAAGGAATGGGCCTAGGTAAATTCATCCTTAGGATACATTTTATTGATGGGAATATGCCCTAGAATGTTTTACATGTCTTCAAATATATCCTCTTTTTTTGGGGATAATATTCAAAATAATTTTCCACTACATTAATCCATCTCGTATTTTGCATATAGTCACTAATGTTCTATCCCAAGGTCATGGTGAGGCTATCTTGAAGTTGTTCCCAATGTTGATTATTGATTAGAGTGCTAAAATCAGCCCACCTATCTTTCCAGAAGTTGATACTTTCCCCCGTGCCCAGAATCCACTTGCAACCAGAGACAAGCTCTTTTATGATCTTTACCAAATTGTTCCAGAAATTGGAACCACTAGGGAGAGTGGCATTGTTAAGGAACTCTTGAACATTTCCAAGGTTTAAATATTTAGCTCTAATGAGATTGGCCCAAGGATGTTCCTCTTTAATAATTCTCCAACCACCCATTTCGTATACCAATGTTACATTCATGGTTCTGATTTTTTAATACCAATGCCACCATCTTTCTTGCATTGCAGACCTTCTCCCAAGCTACCAAGTGAATTCTATTCTTCTCTTCCATGCCCATCCAAAGAATTTTTTTAATCCTCTCAATCTTATCAACAATATATGTTGGAATAAAGAAGAGAGACATGATATATATCGGAAAGTTTTGAAGTGTGATTTTGATAAGTAGGCATTTTCCCACACTAGATAGGGTGGAGCCCTTCCAACCAGAAATATTTATTTGAAACTTGTCAAGAAAAGCATTCTAAAACTCATGTGAACCTTGTTATTACCTAGAGGGAGCCCATGATATGTGGTAGGCAAGGGGTTAATCTTGCAACAAGGATTTTGAAAAATTCTTTGTCGGAAGGAGGAGTGTTAAAAAGTAAGAAGATATTTTATCAATATTAATTTATTTTCCGAGGCCTCTTCATAAAGCTAGAGAATATACTTCATACTTTTGGCTTCTAAGATAGAGGAAATAAGGACCAGAATAGTGTCATCGAGAAAACTATTGATGAGAGACATAATCTCAAAGGATGTGGGATTAAACCCATTAAGATAACCAAAAGAATTAGCTCTATTGATAATACGTGGATAAGACCTATTTTCCATGATATTAAAGAGAATGGGAGAGATGGGGTCACTTTGACGGATGCTACAATTTCTTGAAAATAATCCCACAGGATACCATTGACAATAACTGAGAATCTTGGAGTAAAGATACCGATCCAAATGATCTTTCTAAAGTGAGCATTAAAGCCAAAATTTTCCAAAAATCTATCAAGGAAAACCCATGACACTCTATCAAATTCTTTGTTCATATCCAACTTTAAGACCATACCTACCTTCTTGCTTTTCTCCATCGAGTGTATGGTTTCATGCACCATGATAAATCCATCTCTTCCTTTGACAAAACCCCTTGCTAGCTTGAGATGATGTTAGGAAGCAATGGTTGGAGCATAGAAGTGAGGATTTTAGTGAAGATATTATATAACATGTTGAAAAGAATTATAGGTATGAAGTGCTTGAAGTGTTTTACCCTACTTTCTTAGGAACTAGGACTATACAAGTATTGTTGATTGATTTGAGCAGCCTTCCTATCTCGAATAAATTCATTGAATGCTTTGAGGAGGTCATCCACACAAATCCCCAACAATTTTGATAGAAAAAATATGGGAAACAATATGGGCCTCGGGATTTGTCTCCTTCATAGAGAAAAATAATTTTTGAAGTTCTTCAATAGTGACATGTTTAGAGAGACAGAAAAAGTCTTCTTAAGTTCTTCCAAGATTATTTGGGACATGAGTCCAACAACATGTTAGCAGCCATTGAAAACAACTTAGGTAAATCATAATTAAGGTTCTTGTAGAAGTTGACTGCTTTCTCTCTAATATAGTTACAATTATTTTTTTTCTCACCATTTTGTGTAGTGACTTCAGAAATTATGGTATGGGCTCTATACTTTAGGGATTTCATGTGAATTTTTTAGTATTCCTGTCACCTTCCTTAAACTAAAAACTCTAGATTTCAGTCTCTAGAAGGATTGCTCCTTAGCACAAATAGTATAAAATTCAGCTAGTAGGGATTTTTCATGGACATAGTCCTCTTGGTTCATCCCAAAAGTAGTGACTTTATTTTCCAGGGATTCAATGTCTTCTTTAAGTTTTTTTTTGATTGAAAATGTTACCAAAAACGTCTTTGTTCTAGGCTCAATTTTTTTGACATTTTTGAGTTTTTGTACAAATTTGTATTGGGAAGATCCATCAAATTGAATCCCCCAACACTCTTTAATGTTGTCAATTAGGTTTGGATGATAAACCAACATATTTTCAAATTTAAAAGAGGACCGAACAAGACTCTAATTATTCAAAAAATTAGGACAATGAGGTTATGATCAAAGGTAATTCTGGGAAGAGAGGAAACATAAAAGTCTTGACTTAGAAACCAATCATCTAAAATTAGAGCTCTGTCAAGATGAACTGGATGAGATTTTTGTTGAGTCTCTTTTTAGAACATGTGAATGGGTTGCCATGGAGTTCAAGGTCCAACATATTTTCTTGAGAAATGAAGTCAGAGAAATCATCCATCCCACCGTATTCTCGGATGCACCACATTTTTTTCATCAATTGAGAGGGGAGAATTGGAGTCTCCCATGATCTACTCGTTCCATCTGGTATAGGTGTTTTGGAAGCTAAGAAGGTCCCTCCAAAGTTTCATTCTCCCGTGAAGAGTGTTTGGAACATAAATGACCGAAAAGATCTAACTAAAGTTTTTGTCAAAAGTATGGAAGGAAATATCTAGGTGAGAGTGCGATGAAAGGATAGTCTTACCAGTAAGCTTGTCGGGGTCCTAGAAGATAACCATACCTCTCGAGGATCCTCTTGAGTCAACAAATACCCACTCTACTTTTTTCCAAATTTTATTGTAACAAACCTTTAAAGTTTCGGTACACATTTTAGTTTCTTGAATATCCATGATGGTAGGATTGTAACTCTTTCTTAAATATTTTAGTGTGTGTTGCATTCCACTACCATTAAGGCCTCTTATATTCCAAGAAAAAATATTCATTAAAAGATTCAGGGAGAGGAGTGGACCAAGTGGTTCAAATAAGACTGAGTTTCATCAGCCAACACTTTATTGATCTCCCTCTTCCTTTGATCGTTTTTAGAGGGTCTACCTTTTGTAGTTTTTTCCCATGTATTTTCTCTAAAGGAAGATCTGGTCACCCTGGAGGTGGATGAAACCCAACTCCTTGGAGATTTTTTCTTGTCAAAATACATGGTATCTGGTATGTTCTCATATCCTTTAGATTTTTTCTTTACATTAATATATTTTATACTAATTCTAGTGACATTTTATACTTTACATTAGATTTTTCTTTACATTATGTATATAAATACAATGACATGTACATTTTAACTCATCCTTTTCTAGGTATAAGCATTTGGGGAAACAAATATGAAAACATGGTATAATTTTGATATGTCATGAGTTAGTCTAAGTATATTTCTCTAAAGTCAACATGCTCATGTTATAAACCCTCTTTTTTAGGGATATGCATGTAATTTTATGTTCCTATTTTTTTAAAAGTTTAAGCAGGAGTGGGAAAATTTGTGGCTCAAACCATATGGATATTAATGTAAATTCATTCCAATGAACCATCAAGATCAAATCTACTATGAATAGCGGACAAGATTGCTTCATGATCTGACTCTCGAGCCTTCCAAAGAATATTATTATTAGGCCTTCCTCAATATCTATACAACTGAATATTTTTTGCTAAAATAGATGCAAATATAAGAGTATTTTGTTGTGTGTCTCAAAGTCTTCAAACACCCAAACAAAGGAAATTTTTAATGGATACCATCGAAGCCAAGTTCTAGTAACTACCACTGACCACTGTAGGGTACTCAATATCTTCACCATCTATAACAAGAGAAGGAAATTCTTTCTTTCCTTGATGCAATGAGATAAGAATTAGTATGTTCATTCTTCATTGTCTTCTACCATAATAACTATAAACACATGTCCTACAAAAAAATAGAGGTTTCAACTCAAATTTAAATTACATATTAATTTCAATGGACATAACTCAATAAAAAATTGTAAATAACCATTTACCTTGTCACACCAAAATTGAAATGTCATCAAATTCCTTGGATGTTGCAACTTCATCTGGAGAAACAAGTCATGATGCCTGTGGAAGTTGATAACTAGGAATCGGAGTTAGAGGCCTATAAATCCATCCATTCACCCATTCTTATGAATCACATTCAACAGTGGTAAATTCAATACAAGATGCAAAAAAACACTCCAAATTTTGTGTCCACGTGCCCCATGAATTAACATTTGAGATAAAAATGAGTGTAGATTACTGGACCCTATGAGTGTCATATAATCCTCATAGTTAGCAATTTGTTGTTCTTCTATCAAATAAAAATATCTATGAACTGTGGAATTTTCTTGAGAACCATAGGCCATGTTGTCAATACATCATTCCACTATACTCATTACATCTTTCAATCTAGCACCATATTTTTACTTAAGTTCTTCTATTGTAAGAGCTCTTTTCACACATACCCTTGCACCATCATGCTCTCCTTTTACATGTAAATCCTCAATTAAACTACAAATATGTTTGCACACCCATCTTGACATGCATCCTAATCATCCAATAAAAAATCATGCATTCTTAAAATGAGACATGCAATTATCGACCATATATAATGTTGATTGAAGAAGATGTCCTTATCGATAAGTTTTCATAAAATAAATTGAAATACCCTTGCAAAAATTCACTAGAATGAGTCCGATCATCACCGACATAAAAGTGGTACTCTCTTAATTTTTTTATTCTCTCAGACTGTTAGGAGAATGTATAAATGATATATGCACAAAAATGGCAACTTGTACTGAGTTGTAATATTGTGATTGAACCTCCATTTGTGGTTGCAATGTGTAATTCTCTACAAAATTGACCACTGAAATAATAGTACCAATAGAAAATGTGTTCTTTCATATCTTGAATTTTTCATCCAACCATCAAGCTCTGTGTGTATGCCTAACATACTCATAAAAAATTTCATCTTTAAATTTTCTCATAAATTGAAAAATAGGTATATGTTTTGTAACTAGCTCACACCGTTTAGACTCCTTTCCATCTTTCAATTGGTATGGTACTAGATTTATATTTATTAAACCTAACTAAATTATGTTCTATTGCACCTCTAATTTTCTCATGGATACAACTTTCTAATTTATGTAATCCGCCACACATACCAAAACTTCCAACTATACCATCCCGACTATAATTTTTTTTGCCAACTTCTCTTTCACAAAATATCATAGAATGAAATCCTGGAAGATATTTTTGGAACTTAAACACCATATTTTGATAACATAGTTTCATAATGCAAATAAGAATGAATATGTCAAAATTATCATAATGCATCACAAATTCAACATGTTTCCTACAACAAGTGGTGTGAGCGTGGTTTTTTTCACATAGAATGGTTTCAACATTTCAAAAATAAGTTGACTAATTTTAATTTATGGATGATTCTATTCAAACTTACGAAAAAATTAAGTTTGAGTCATATGTAAGAAATTATTTGGATGTGGTTCATGATTAGTAGAACCAACTCTTCATTTTATAACATCTATTGTATTATGTAAAACTCTAGTGCTACCATGCTAAAATTAAACAACAAATTCTCTTATAACATTAGATATATCTTTTTTTATACTCGGTGCTCTAGCAGAGAATGCCAAAAAAATAGTGTTATTGGGTGATTGAAGGATATTATGCCTTTCAATTTATTTCATGAAAGGTTTTGATTAGATTTCAACATTCATCTTGTTTTCCTAATCAAATGTTGTTTTTTTGTTGATTCACTTACAACACTAGTAGCAAGTACACGACGCACGACATTACTATCCCTTGTGCATCTCTTGACACCAACAATGTGATATGCATCATGTAGGTTTTTAACAATTGCAGAGGTTTGACCATGTATATTAGATGTTTTTAATCCTAAGGTGTTTAATGTAGGTATCATTTTATTCAATTTCATCAAAATAACCAGCAATGACATCTTTCATAATCATTTAAAATTTCAAAATGATTATCCCAAATTTCAGTGGCTTTTCTTATGATTTTCCGTTTAGAAATTTTTTCAGACATTGGTTTCAAAATGTTCTCATCAATTTCAATAAAATAATTAGGTCTCTTTCGTAAAATCCTAGGAGGTATTTTTGCCAAATTTTGGTTGTCTACGGTTTCAAAATGAATTTTCTTATTCACATTTTCATTTTCTCCTTCAATTTAAACATCAAATACATCACGAGTATTTAATTTATTTTCATCACAAGTATGTAATTCATCTTCATCACGAGTATTTAATTCATTTTCAACATTGACAATAAAAACATTACTTGGTTCCTCATTGCTTATAATAGTAGGGGTTGAAGATGAACCGCTTCTTGATTCATGAAGTTTCTACATTCACTCCGAATCTTGCAATATTTTTGCCTATAATTCCTCTGATGTTTTTTTAATTATTGATTTCCTTTATTAACTTCGTTTCTTGTCTCTTATAATGTTTTAATTGATGTAGGACAATTCCAAATGATGCAGGGCACCTTAAAATAGTAAAAAAATAGCTTCCGATGACAAGAAAAAGTGCAAAAGGTGGGAGAATTTCCCGAGAAATTTGTACAATCAAGTCGAGAATAAAAGCACATAGTGAATCAAATGTTGGATTTGTGTAAATATGATTATAACAACCATGTTATCAGTTTATAAACCATGATCCCAGCTTCTTTTACCAATAGGTCAGTTCAAAACTATGATCGTAGTTTACAAACCATGATTGTGGTCCTAATCGTATCATCAAATCCAACAAAGGCTTGGGAAATCTCGCTTTTCCCAAACCTAAACATCGAGAGGTCATTATGGCATGTGAAAGGACAAAAATGTTAAATTTGATCTTCCGTGGACTTAAACCATGTCAATAAATCATAAAAATGTCACAAAAATGGTACCATTGCGTAGGGAATATTGTTATCTTCATAGAAACATTGATTTTAAATTGAATGGAATATGATAAATATCATTTTATATTTTTTACTAATATTACATCTTTAAGATATTTTTCCCATCAATGTTCATGTCTACATTTAAGACTACTACTTTTGTTTCACTTATCAGAATGTGATAAAACCTATACCATCCCAACTATGGAAAAATACTATACACGTTCAAAAAAAAAGTATTTAATTTCAATATTTTTTGATGAATTTATAGCGGGAAAATGAAAAGTGCTCCATTTTCTTTATGTTTTCAGACCACTTTCATGGAAAAAATCATTAAAAAAATATTGCTAAAAAAATACAAAATAAATATATCCCAAGATAGACAACAACATCTAACTTTTCACTAAAGGAAAAATATCAAGTTTTGGTCATCTAAATCATGGGAAAACAAACTACAATCTTATAGGATTTAAAAAAACAAATTCATTGAATTTTAAATGTTTAATAAAGCTCAACTTGTCCATTTTTAAAAAAATTAGTAGTTTAGAATCTAGATTCTAGATTCTAGATTCTACGATTCATATTTATATACATTTTTCTAATTTTGAGTACATGCATTGCTAATAATCCCTACAATTTGAGATTTTTCTATTTTTTGCAATATGACGTCCACTTATGACCCCTTTTTTTTGGCCCCCAACTTGCTACACTTACCCTTTATTACTTCATAATGTTGCACATTCCATTACATCTAGAAAATAGAGGCACAAGAACACTTTCTAATCCCATGTGAAGGGTGTTGTTCATTTGTGTTGAGAAGCTAAAGTGATAGAGTTTCCCACATCCCAAAATATCCCTTTTCTTCTCAAAATGAGAAGTTTACAATATAAAGAAGAAAATGGAGAAGAGGGAGAGAGAGAGATTCCTAAAATTCCTCTTCACCCACCAAAAATTTCATTAATTCCCTAAAAGAGGTATATGAAGCCTGTAAAACACATTCATTCATGTCCTTTAGCTTGTAGGAGAAGAAATTAAGCATCGTGATTTATTAAATTTGATTTTAGCTACCTCAAAGTGGGCTTTTGATGCTGGACTTTGTTTTTAATTTTATTCCACATAACCTAACCAAATTATGTTTTTTTTTATTCCATGGTTTAGGATTTGATGAGAAATTTCTAGAAAGTCCAAGATCTTGAAAAACAAAGAACCTGGTAAAAATCTATGACCATTTAGGTTTATGGATTAGCTATGCTCGGGTTCTCGAGCCTCACTTGCTTTAAGATCCTCCGAGTTCAAATCCCGCTTAACCTCCTCCATATTTTAATTTGGATGGGGTTTTTAGACTACTTGAATTGTGGGTTTCCAACTCCACATGACTCCTCATCTAGTGTGAGCCATTTCCCCACAACTCTCCTCTTTTCCCTTCTTTGCATGGGTTTTCACAACTTCTTTTCCCATGTGTGCAAGTGAGAATTACTTTGCAGTTGTGTTGCATCATTTTACCACATTATTTCTCCCTCCATTGAATTATTTCACATGTTTTCGTGGTGCAACTAATTTCCTTAGGCTTTTGACCCCTCATTTCTTTGTAGTTATATCGAGTCACATCCTTAGGTAATCATCGATGATCATCCTTGGCGGATAGACTGTCAGAGTCATGGGAAACCTTAGGTTAGTGGGATGTGCACCCTAAGGTGACCTCCAAATTTTAAAGAATTTAGTTCTTCTCTGTAGTGTGAGATGAGGGTTAGAAAAGTGAAACAAAACTTTAAAATTAACGGGGTGATGTGTCGAACGAGCCTTATAAGAAATCAATCAAGAACAAAATGTCTAAAAAGAAAAATGATGAACGACTAAAAAGGGTGGATGAAATTGCATCATAGGCTAGAGACAATCACACATAACACCACCTTAAACTACTTAAGCATGGCTTCAAATATAGTAACAACATTATAGAGATGCACAGTTTCTATGTGAAAATAAAGGTGATCAGAGAAAAAAAGATATGCAAAGGATGAACAAAATGCACCACAGGGCAATATTATATTACTCCAAGAATTGTGCATAGTATTACAATAGAAAAGAGGTAATATTTCTATTACAAAACCTAGGAAGAAGGCTAGAGCTCAAGAACCCCCCTTTTATAGAAGAGGGACTAAGATAGAGAAGAAAACTGTCTAACTCTCTGATTATTTCTATCTATATATTTGTATATATCTTGATTACAATATATATAGGAGGAGGAGGAGGAGATAAGAAGCCATCCTTTACTCCTTTCCAACTACTTTTAATTATGATAAATGGAGCGAAGTGACAGGAACAGATTTTTCAAGATATTTCTCACACTTTCCCATTATCTTGCCCTTTCTAAAGAGTGAGAGCCATGCCTATTTAATGCATCTTTAACTATCCTATAACCGACTCTTTTGAGATGGACTCGCCTTTTGAGGAACATCCCTTCGGCTCTTTATTACATAACCAGATCTTCCGATCTCTTGTGCATTGGTTCTTGGGCTCATGATTCAAGTGGCACATGTTTTTTCATTCTATTGAATGACCCTTTGAATGTAGGTGAATAAATTGAGTATTCATAGGTTAGCACTCTTCACACAGGACTACACATTAACTTTGTTACTGAAGTGACAAGCCAAATGACCCTTTACTTCTAATCTTTTGAAAAAGTCCTGAGCATTTAAAACTTGCAGATAAGTCTCATAATCACTCATACGTGATACATGGCTTGTCACCTTTTGTGACTGATTCGAACTTGGAGTCCATTTGTTACGCAAGATCCATGTGGAAGGCCCGCACATCCTTAATATTTATACTTTTCTTCAGGGTTTTGGGAATGCGCTGTGCCGGCACTTAGCATTGTCCGTGAGCACACCATTTTGTTCCTTTGGGAAAGTAAAGGACCTGTTACATATAATGTCAAAACCCCTTTTCAGGTGGGACCTTTATAGTTAGCTCCATGTGGAAACCCCACGGGATTTTGAGACTTTATTCCCTCCTTTGACTTTTGAAGTTGCATCGGTTGGACACTTGGCATCATCCACGAGCCTGATGCTTTCTTTGTGATTTGGCTAAGTATTTTCCATTGGAAAATATTCGACTTCGAATGGGATTCGAAAATGCAGGAATCCACCTGGCTGTGGAATTTAGATAACAATAACTCCTTTCTTTTGCCCTTTTCTTTGCTAGTTTTAGAGATTGCTTTAATTTAGATTTTTGACAAGCATTAATTTGCACTAATGCCAAATCTCATCTCCACATAACTCTCCTCTATCTCTTTGGCTCCTGGGTTTTGGATGTGCTTTACTTAGTTACTTTTAACAAGAGATACATCGGTTTTAGCATAAAGAAGGAAGCTATGTAAATCAGATTTTCATGGCTACTTTGCTTATTTATTTTTAAAATTAAAGTATCTTAAAAATCCTAAATATGTCTAAAGTGAAACCCATACTTAGCTCCTTAGGGATTTTGAGAAAAGTTGAGAAAGTGGGTATTTTTCCAACCAGTAACCAAGTAACCTCTTACTGAACCTTCCAAATGATTCCAAGTGCCTCGAAAACATAAAAATACTTGAAATCTCTATACTCTTCATTGAATCCCCATCAACCACTAAAGTCCAATTTTTTCAAGTTGTCCATTTTTTCTAGGGGGTAAAAATGGATAATAATTTGGTGACTCATGAGGCCACCTTATTGTTAAATGAGTTGATCGGTGGCCTCAAGCATCCATTGGGCATGGAGTTAGCCTTATAACCATGAACCGATTTAAACTTGAAATTATGCCCTTGAATCCATTTGAAGCACTATTGTTTGGACTCAAGCTTATTTTTTATTTCTTATTGACCATTCACATTATGATAAATTGTATGAATAAGGTTTTATGTGCGTGGAAATTTTTGTAAATCTGAAAATTTATCTCTTTCCTCTACAAATGATCTGTTGAGACTCGAATGCATCCAAACTTGTCTCAAATCTGATTTCTTTGCCAATTTTTGAAGAAAATCGAATCAATCATGACAAAAGATGAAACATTGTAGAGTTTCGTAATCACATGCTGATTTGGAGTGTACTTAGAATTGTTAAACCCTTACTTTCCCAAACACTTCCTGTAATGAATTAGATTGTGCAAGAGCAACAAAATACCAAAAAACTATGTACAAAAGAGAAAATCATACATGTTCCCAATGGAAACATACAAAGTGTGCATAATCACTTATTCAGTTGAAAACAAACCTACCTACCCTTATCTAACTAGAGGAAAATGAGGCTAAAGAAATCCCGTGACCGGTAGAGAGAAGTAGCTACCATTCCTCACAATTTGAGACCATATGACTAATTTGGAATTAAACATTATCATTGGTACGAGTGAAAATCTGACTAGAAGCTGGTTTTACACCCTTTCCATCAAGGTATTAACAAGAAAAAAAGAAAAAAACTCTTTTAGTTGCTCTACCTTTGGATTTGAGAGGTATTACAATTGATCCTTGGAACTTTGAAGCTCTTCCTCATGCTCTGAAGTTAGCATGACCGATTTTGACTCCTCCCTTGGCTCTAATGAAGCCAAACATTTGAATGGTCATGGTCTAGTCCTTGAAGTATTCATATTGTTATGAAGCCCAACTCTATGAATGGATCCATCTTGTAGACTTTATTGAATGGATCTACTTGTAAGATGATTTGGACTTTGTGGTGCCTCAACAAATAGCTCCACATCTTCCTTTATGACTCATTTGGCATTTTTTTCATCATTTTCCTATTTCTCTTCAACATGAAACTCCTCATTACTAGTTGTAACATCTAATGGAATTTTTGGTGAATCAATGTAACTAGTTGAATCTTACTTCTCATTTGGGGGTTTCTCTTCCTCTGCATGAAGGAAAAATTTATTTGCATGTTTGATTTCCTCACTCAACGTAAAGCTTGAAAAGTAAAAATCTTATAGTTGTTGTTCTTGAGAACTGTTATGGGAAGCAGGGTATTCCTTGGTGCTTTCTTCAATGGAAGATTCATACATCAAATCAGGTTCAATAAAAGATGAAGAGAAAGATCGGTATGAATTTCCATTACCAAAAGAAATCAAGAAGCTTTCTATGATCTCTTCTTCATGTAGGACATCTGAATCTGATTTTATCTCCTCCATTGTTGAATCTTATGGAGATACAATAGTATCCTCCATGAATATAGTGCCATTGTGCACACTACACACAGAACACAAGGATTGTTGATCATCTTCTTCTTGTGTTTGTTCATCAACAAAACAACCTCCACATTTAGCTCTTCAATCCCAACCTCTATCAAAGGTTTAACCAATAGTGGTATCTATTTGGACTCAAAATTTTCAGCCCATTCTTTCAAGTTTTTATCTAGTTCTTCTCTATTGGGTTCCTCACTTGTTTCCTCTATCTTTGGTTTTACAATTTTCTTCTTCCCAAAATGGATCTGGGAATACAAGATGAAGGGTGGGTTAGGATTCAACTAGTTTTTTTCAATGGTTGAGGTGAAAGAGAAGGTTTTACACTTTCTCCTTGTAGAGTGGATTGGTATTTGGAAGGAAAAAGGGTAGAGAATTGAAGGTGTGATGGAAGGGAAAAATATGGAGAAGTGGAATCCATAATGGGGACAGTAGGAAGAAAGCTAGGAATTTTGATCTTTGGTTTGGGTGGTTGATAAGGCATAGGCATTGATACTGACATGGAAAAGTTTTAGGAACATCCCATTGACATGGTTCTTCAACTTTAGATCCATTAGCCTCTAATGCTTGCAATGAAGAAATGAAACCAACCATTTGAATGAGAGATTCACTCATTACCTCAAGCCTTTATTGTGGGATAAGCCAACTAGGTATAGGATCTCCCCATAGATAGGGCTTCCTAAAACTAGGTTGTCTAACATGCAAGATTTGTAGTTGTCCCTTGACATATTGAAATATCTACTCCATTATTTGAATTCTACCTTCAAAATATTCATCTCTAGGTGTAGAATGGCCTCTAAAATATGCATACTCCTACTCTTGAACAACTCCATAGTTTCGTAAATTACCAAAATAATTTACACTTGGATCATAAAGGTATGTATGCTAAACCTGATTTTTCTCATAAGGATGATTTGGAGGTGGATTTTCAACATGCAGAGATGGAGTGAACTGATTTTTCCATTGCAAGTGAGAATTTGAGGAAGGAAATGAAGTCATGATTGCACAACTTTATGAATAGAGAAATATGGAAATTTATGGAAGGAAAGGAAAATTAATGGAAGAAGAGGAAGGTCTCAGTAACTCATAAAATGAGTTATTTGTATAGTGGAGTCATCATTTATGCTTGAACATGCCTCCAAAGGCTGATATTTCACCCAGAGCACAACAAATTGATGGAATGAATATGTAAATCTCTTCAATCTTGTCCCACAAATAATGCAAAAACTATTATCACAAAAATTAGCACCCTATGATTATTTGATGATATATCACTTTTTTATAACATGGGACCATCTCTCAAGTTGTGGGACTTGCTACTTGAGATGGACCTCTGGAGAAAGTTAGTTTATTCTACCTAAATACAATTTTAAACTACTTCTAGAAGGGAAAATGTAGCTAAATAATCCTAAACTAACAATGCCAAGGGACCAGAGAGAGAGAGAGAGAGAGAGAGAGAGAGAGAGCATGAAAAATAAATACTAAACTAAAAGAGGTGATAACACCATAAAAAGGGGATGAAGATATCCTATTTGAGGGAGAAGGGAAGAGGAAAATGAAACGAGGGAAGGAAAAATAGATATGACACAAACCAAGGCATCATTTACCATTTATTCTCCATGAAACACAACAATGAAAACTTGTAAATGAGAAATACATGCACATAATATAACAACAAGAATGGAGAGGCAAGGGAAACTAAAAAAACAAATGCAAGGGTTGAGAGAACACCAAAAACACATATTTTATTACTTTATAAAGTTGTATAATCCATTACATCTAGAAAATAGAGGAACAAGAACACTTTCCAAGATCATGTGTAGGCTTGCATAGCTTATTGGTATTGAGAAACAAAAATGGCATAGTTTCCCCACATACCAGAATATCCCCTATCTTCTCAAAATGAGAAGTTTACAATATATAGAAGAAGATGAAGAGGAAGAAGAGAGATAAAATCCAAAAATTCCCTCTTCACCCACCAAAAAATTTCATTAATGTCCTAAAAAGAGGTGTTGGTAGCCTACAAAACTCATTCCTTTAGGTACTTTAGCTTGTTAGAGAAGAAATTAAGCACCATGCTTCAGTAAATTTGATTTCAAATTGCTGAAAGTGTGCTTTTGATGATAGACTATTTTTTCCCTTTTCACCCACCTATACCCATAAAAATATGATTTTTAGAATTCTATGTTGTAGGGGTTGATGAGACGTTTCCATAAAGTCTAAGATCTCAAAAAATAGAGCACTTGGTCAAAATTTATGACCATTCAGGTTTATGGAGTAGCTCTGCTCGGGCTCCAGAGCCTCACTTGATTTAAGATCCTCTGAGATCAAATCCCACTTAACCTCCTCTACATTTTCATTTGGCTCAGGGTTTTGGGAATACTTGACTTATGGGTTTCTAACCCCATATTACTCATCTAGCGTGAGACATTTCCCTGCACAACTCTCCTCTTTTCCCTTCTATGTGGGTTTTCACAACTAATTTTCTCCTGTTTGTGAATGAGAATTACTTTGCAGCTTGTGATGCTTATTTTTCCCATATTACTACTCCTCTCGTCACCTTCTTTCACGGGTTTTGGGGTACAACTACTTTACTCGGGATTTTGACCCCTCATTGCTTCACATTTATGCTTTAGTCGCATCCCTAGGTAATTCCTTTCTTTCACCCTTTTCTTTGAGGCTTTTAGAGACTACTTTACTTTGGAAATTTTGGTGAGCATTACTTCACGGTAATTTCACATCGCATCTTTGCATAACTTTCCTCTATCACCTTGGCTTAGGGTTTTGATATGCTTTACTTAGTTACTTTTAGTAATAGAGAGACATCGGTTTAGCACAAAGAAGGAAACTATGTAAATTGAATTTTCGGGATACTTTGATTATTTATTTCTAAAAGTAAGGCAACTTAAAAACCCAAATAGGTGTAAAGTGAAATCCATACTTATTTCCTTAAGGATTTTGAGTAGTTTTGAGCAAGTGGGTATTTTTCCAACTATAACCAAAAAACCTCTTTCAACTTCCAAATGATTCCAAGTGCCCAAAAACATGAAAATACCCGAAATCTCCCGATTATTTATTAAATCCCCATCAATCAATCAAGTCTAATTTTTCAAGTTGTCCATTTTTTTGCGGGGGTGAAAATGGATAACAGCTTTAATATCAAATTCGGGCAAATTACTAATGTATTATTGAAAGTACAATTTTATGATTATTGTTATCATTATGATTTGATTATTATCATATGTTAAGATGAGACATTATTATTATGACAACCACAATAATATTAATCTGATTTATTTGTATATTTCTTAATATAACAACATGTTTAATTATACATTAAAAGATATATGAACATTGATTAATCATATGTTCAATGATTAATCATATTAACAATGTCGAAACCTATTACTTTGTGATAATGTGAAAGAGATATTCGTAATGGATGATATCTCATTTTTATGTTTTGATTTATAATCACTAGAAAGTAATGCATAAAAGGTTAAGTGTACCTTTCTTGTCGTTATATTCACATTTAACTAAACCTAGTCAATTATTGTAATTAGATATAGTTAGAACCACTCAATAGTTGGTACATGCTTATGCAATGACTCATGGAGTTCATCAGCATACCTCTAACATGATTTGAACAACATCTTGAGACTTAGTTAACCTATATATAGGATGAAGGCATACATTGTCGTAAATGAGTAAAATAAAATAGTTAACTATGAATTTAATACTAAGTAAACAATGGAAAGAAATCCAGATAACTAAATAAAGTGATATGGTGAAGGGATGAGTTTCGATGATGATTGTCTTGAAACCGAGCATGTAAAACATGTCTCTAAAAATTTAGCCAAAGTAGTGTAAGTTGTCGATTACAATGTCAAACTAATCGGGTTCTATACTAAGGTGTGGGATACCAGATGGAATTCGATGGATTAAATTTTATATAGACACTTAAGAAATAAGCTCAAACATCCATACCTTCAAAGGTTAACCAACAATATACTTTTTATACACACTTGAGGAGAGCGAGTTATGGGGGATCGTAGAGATTTAATTAACCCATATAGTTGTACATGGTTATGATGTTATCGGAAGGATTCTAAACATTAATCAATGATGGGTTAATATTCAATAATATATTTATCATTGAAGCCATCAAGATAAATAACTAATGCTGGAATAATTCAACGGTTGTTGTAAATGATGTTACTCATTTCAGTGTAAGATAACTTATAGGATTTATAAACTCTTTTATTCTTAAATTTAATTGTTGCATGTTAAATTCATTGAAGGAATTAATTGTAATTAAATATTTGATATAAAAAAATCTGTTAGTTTTGCTTTGAAGTGTAATATAGAGGTGTTACATTCTGGTATAAGAGTTGAAGGTTACAACTCTTGGACTTATTGGGTCCTTACGAAAACTAAACATTTTACTTTGTTAATTGAATAAAATAGACAGTGAAGGATGAACCATGGTGAATGAACTGGATCCTATTATGTTGTAGGTTTGGCAAAAATAAGTTAGATAATACTCTAACAATCCTTCATGACACACAAAACCGTAAGGTTCTTTAGGAGTAAATGGTAAAGTTTGAAAATGATTAGTTATGCTAAAATAACTTGAACTGATTGATGACAATAAATGAGGGAATCACTTGATTGTTGGATTGTATTTTAATGAAAGGTTTTTGGAATGTTAATTTCAATGATAAATTAAACCCAAACAGGGTAGATGAAGTAGAAAACATGGAATGTATACTTTGTGGGAGTAGTGTGCAGAAAATTCAAAAAGGATAGAATAAAATCTGCAATCAATTCTACCTCGTAATGATTTAAAATAAATAGCATTATCTCTTCTTCATCATTAACTATTAGAAAAGGGGTGATGGAAAATATATGGTAGTAAAAATGTGGATTTTCAGGAATTAAACAACAGTAAAACATGTTGTAACAACAAAAAGAGTGCACATAAAAACTCTACTTATGGTAAAGAAAGCATGGTCGAAAGGACCTTTGAAGCATGTCTCGGATGAGAAGGATACAAATTTTATAAGAAAGTTTCATAAAGGAATAAGGAAAAAAACAACAACTAATGATGTACACTACAATGGCTAACAACCAAGAAAAGGAAACAAGTTACTCCTTACAAATTATTAGGTAAGATAAGTAGGACTTCCTGATGCATCTCTAGTATAACGTTAGTATGATTGAGTCTGTTGTAACTATTTAATAGTGATTTTTATTTATCATATAAAAATATATTTTTAAAACTACAAACTTATGTTTGTTAATACAAAAAGACGTTGTTTAAACTTCAACATGGAATTTGGAGTTAAAGGTGAGTTATTTAAAGTACTAATGACATAATGGTTAATATAAATTGTTCCAAAGCAAATCAATAAGATATTAGTTTAGAAATAAAATAAATGCCTTGGAGGTATGATGAAAATAGTAAGCGTTAGTGGAATTAAATATAAATTCCTCCTAAAAATGTAAGACTAACTATACCAAATATTTTAAAATCTAGAATTAATTTTTATCGCAAGTCTTATTTAAGTTTTAGGGATCAAGCTAATGATCATGTAGTCATTAGTTATCATGGAATGTATAACCAAAAATATTTTGTTTGATTTGAATAGGTAGATTTGATAGTTGTTTCATGGGTAACTATCCTTCCCTAGTATCCTAATTTTAAATAATAAAATATTTATGGGATGAGGATAGATGAAGGTTTTATGTTTATCTGTTGTATGCTTGCAAACATGTGGATTTATGAACTAGTTTTCATTGTTTGACAAGTGTTTGGATCTATGAATGAATGTATTTATTAATGGGGATCTTCCATGCCAGTATTAGATTGTCCCTCACCATTTGAGTGAGAAGTGCCTTTTCGAAGAATGTTTTTAGGTTTAAGAAAACCTGTTAAAATTATTTCAGTTTGTGAGTTAAGTACGAGGTATTTGTATCTAAAATATTTTACTCCTTTAATAGTGGACACAGTTGGAGTTTCATACCATTTTGTATCTCCTTTACAACTTGGGTTGGGGATAGCGAGGTTGTACAAATTAGTTGATATTTCCCAATAAAAGTTATGCTTGTTAGGAAGGGTTGGGATGTTCTAACAATCTTGTGTCTGTAGAAGAAGAAGATAAATTTTCTTCATTTACTTGTGTCTTCATAGGATAAATATGTGCTGACCTATTTTCTATGGGGGCAATAGAAAATCAGTTATAGAGGGGTCCTGTGAGAGAACATTGGGATCACTCATTTTGACTCAAAATGAACTAGTTAAGGAAGCTACAATATGATTTTATGAAGATACAAAGTATTTGTTCTATATATGTTCTAGTATATCTGATTGAACATTTTCCTAACTAAGGATGATTCAAAAATTGTGATCAGGTATGTAATTCTAATATGTAATACTTTGTCTTGGTTGGGATTACTGGTTATTGAAAATGCATTGTTTAAATGATGAGTGCAGTTTTGATTGTCCAGTTGGTGATCCTTTTTGATAAAGTGGTTGATGATGTTGGCATACTTAAGTATTAAGATCAATATCTACTTGGGAATAAAACCATGAATTTTATCCATGTACAAATGCATTTTATATTAATTAAAGTACCATTAAGAAATGGAAGGAAATTAGGATCAACTAACAAGAGGAAGGTGACTTAATGAATATAAAATCCCTTTAGGATTTGAATGTTGTTATCAAGTAATGTTTGGCTTGGGTAATAAATTGTTATTAAAGATGTTGTATGAGATCATTGTTATTTGGAAAAATTATTTCATAACTATATTGATTTCAACATAGTAAGGATGTTTGATCCTTCAAAATTTAATGAGAAATGATTTTATTTTGTATGAATTAAATGCAGCCTTCACGAGATGTTACTAATTAAGGCTTACTTAGTTGTAATAGGATGAATGACTATAGTTGTTTAGAGGTAAGGATCACCTCATGATATTTGTGATCATTGATTTAATATTGAATAAAAGTTTGACCGTTTGAAGTAGGTATGAATAAAATACTTATAAGAGGTTGAAATAATCAAGTATACTTGTTCAAGGATACATTATTTCAAAAAAAAATGTGGTATGGAAAGTGTTTGTGAAAATTAACAAGTTAGAAATGTCATTTCTTATGCTGATAATAAACTAACAACAACACTTGTATTGAAGGTTTTGGATCCCAATAGGAACTTTGCTAGGTAACGAAATTCCTTAGGTTGGGGGTTGGGTGGAAGACTTCAGAAATAATGTGGTTATTTCTTCTAAAGCAAAAATTGAAAGAGCATGAACAACATTATGTTCCCACCACATGGAACTTGTTTTCATAATGGTATGAATTGTAATACTTGAGGTAATGATGACTAGGAAAGCTTTCAATAAAATTAGAAACAAATAATTGGAACTAAAATATACCTTCATGTAGCCTAACTTTAACATAAGGTGGAATAGTTGGCTAGAAAATTATCCCAACATAAATTGGAAATGATTTTTTTCCAAAAAAAAATTGAAGTGAAAAGTATGTGGAATTACTTATGTGACATATTGTGGGCTTATGGGATGAATAAATTGTTGGATAAGTTTTTGGAAAAAAGAATCATTGTATGCATTTCAAACAAATTGGGAATTGCACAAGAAAAGTATGGAAAGACAAGTGTAATAACAAAACACAAGTTTGGGAAGACAAGGTAGAGTTAAAAACTGTGTTTACCTTTATTTTTACTACAAAATATAACTTTTAAAACTATTAGTTATATATATTAAATAATATTGCATGATATGACTGGCTGTAATGTTAAAATTTATGTCATATTTCTGACTGGGTGGCAGTTTTTATGGTTGAAAATCTGTTACAACTAATAAATTTGAGTTTTAAATCTAGAAATTGCAAGTTTTTGTGGGAAATGACGATTGTTCTCTTTAGTTATTGGATATAATTATGTGTTTGATTATTTTTATTTCAATTAATGAAGTAACAATAATCATGAAGATGATTCATTAAGGGGGGAAGTATTTCACATCCTTCAATTTTACTCTGCATAGTAAAAAAAATAAGTCATTAATGGTGAATGATTTATGAAGGCGGAGGGGGAGGATGAATCATGTTATGTAGCTGAGTATTTAGCCACCAACACGCATGTATATCCTAAAAATGATATAAAAACATATGCATAATTGCATGAACAACCACACAACATCACTCATTTCCCAGTTGTTCATAAAGAACTTAGCATTTACGACATATTTTTTTTTTTGATTTTATGTACTTACTTGGCTATGTGCGATGGATTTGGTACAAGATGTACTACTTGATTTCTATATAAGTATTAATTATCATTGTGCACCTTGTTGAATGTGATCGATGTAATTGGATATTTACATGGTTATTGTACATGTCATTGAAAATATTATCTTACTATTCTTGCTAGAAATAATGAATTAATATGGTAAGGGATTGTAGTCACAAAATATTGCACATTAGACATTTATTAGCCTGGTTTCATACTACTATTTAGAAGGTTCTCAAGTGACTAAAGTATTAATTAATCCCACCTTTTTGGCCACCTTATTTTACTTTTATTTCGTCATTCCCGCATATGTACCTATGCATGCCCAAACTATTTCATCATTTCCAGGAATTTTATCCTAAAATGGGGTGCCCTACCTGTCTTTAGGGCACCTCGGGTGCCCCGGTCCACTTTTAACTTTCCCTCCACTTTTTGGGCTCTTTGTGACCATTTTTCATACTTATCTTTTTCCTAGTTGGCCTTTTCGAGGTTAATTACGAAATTAAATCTTGAGAACACTATAAATATAAAGTTATGAAGCCATAATGAGGGTCCTAATGTCACACACTACTATCACTCCATATAGAGTTGCATCCATTACATCACTTACATCCATTAGTGTCATGCATCAAGGCTAGAGATTTGCATCACACATCACAACATAGGGGGAGGGATTCTATTCTATTCCATGCACACATTATATTACATTTTTCTATAGTTATTATTGCTCATTACTTCACAAAGTGTGACTGGCACAAGATCACCTAGGGAACGATATGCACACATGTACCAGAACTACATCTGGGTCCAAAATGTAGTGCAATGCTCATTGATAAGTCCACTAGTTTGGTAGTTGAGGTCAGTCCAACCCATTCATTCTAATTTTTTTATTTTTCCTAGGGTTTAATACTTCTTCTTTTGTAGGTCATCACATCATTATCCAGCTTCATTTGACATAGTTTCATGGATCTAGTATGATAAATAGAGAGGGTTTCAGATCAACTTTGTGACCCCATAAAAATCATATTCTAAGCATCTGTGGATACTAGGGAACCTAAACTATAGACCAGGGTGCCTAAACTACAAACTAGGGCACCCTAGGGTGCCCCAGTATGTTCTAGGGTGCCTCAGTTAGTTTGGATTCACTAGATCTTCCCGTCATCGGACCTCTAAGTGTTTGTCTTAAGTTCTGGAATTTTTTGTAAGACTTGTGACACTGTGCAACCATATAGAGTAATTAGCTAAGTCATCTTCTTCCTTTCTTTGGTACAATTAGGGTTTCCTTGTATTTAATATTTTTTTTTTATTATTTACATAATATTTTAGCATACATATATAGCTATTTAGTCCTCCTAATTAGATTAACTAGGATTACTATTTCCTTGCATTTATTTCTATTTTAGTTAATCATTTTGGTGAACCCAATTGTTCTTCCAATCCTCATTTTCCTTAGGTCTCCTTCATCATGGCTATTTCCATTCATGAATTTTTTCTTCTTCACCCTAAATTACGCACTAAGATTAGCATTATTTTAATCACTACTTGTATTCCCAACAACACTCATCCAAATATAGTCTATAATACTTTTACGGATGCTTTCTCTCAGCACATTACTTTCCCATCTACTCCTCATCATGCCTACACCACTTTTGATAATGATCCACCTTTGCATATCATCTCTCACATTTATAATGTTTTTATTAAGAGAAATTTGATTGACAATGGATCTGAGCTTAATTTGTGTACCATGCCTTTTCTTAAAGCTTTAGGCCTCACTGATCATGACATTAATCCCTCTTCTATTTCATTACATACTTATGATGGTTCCACTGTCCATGTCTTGGTCACATCACACTACCCATCACTGTTGGTCCTAAAACTATCAATATAGTCTTCTTTGTTATGGATTTCCCCGTTGCTTACAATTGTCTACTTGGTCGACCATGGCTGCATGCCATGTGATTTTTCACCTCTATTGTCCATAGTTGTGTTAAGTTCTACATGAGGGCATGGAGTATACCATTTTTCAGTGACCATGATCCATTTTAGTATTGCGACCACGCTCCCAATACTAGTCTTCCTACTCCACGTATCAACACTACCAATGACCCCAACCTATGGATGAGAAACCACATCTACCACCACTTGATGGTATTATTTTTGTGATTGATGTTGTTCCTTCTATGCCACCAACTACTTCTACTACTATGATTCTTCCTTAGTAAGCCATCCCATTTATGGATATTGATCTATCATCTCCACATCCTAGTACACCTCCTACTTTTCCATGCCCACTTTTCACTTGCACACTTTTCATTCATAGCTCTTATTGGGAACATGTTATGTTCGACCACGCATGTGATGAAACCATCTGTTCTCCCACTGGTCTATCTCATCTTGGCTTTACTTTTGAGGACCTACAACCTTATACTCATACTTCTCATCTATATTATGGTTTTTTCACTATCACTGCCACTTATGCCTTATGTGTCTTTGATATTTTAGTCTATTTTCCACACACCCCTTGTTCTTCTCTACTCACATTAGGGAATCTTGGCTTACTTACTGTAGAGACCTATAATTTAGATCAAGTAATTTAAATACTTAAATTACGCTAATTATACCCTTTCCCATAAATTGATGACATATCATCAATATCACACATTTTCTCTGCTATCGTCATTAATTAATTACATTACATTAGTTAATTAACTCTTCTATCCAACAACGATGCCAATTAATGACCTTCTGTTAATTAGCTCCCCTTTCTATCTTGATTAATTAATTATTTATAATTAATTAAGCTCCCCTTTCTATCTCGATTAATTAATTATTTATAATTAATTAAGCTCCCCTTTCTATCTAGATTAATTAATTATTTATAATTAATTAAGCCCCATTTCTATCTAGATTAACTAATTATTTCTAATTAATTAAGCTCCCTTTCTATCTAGATTAATTAATTATTTCTAATTAATTAATACCCCTTTCTATCTAGATTAATTAATTATTCTTAATTAATTAATTATCTCTTCTATTTAATCAATAAATCATCATTTATTTGATTAAAATCCTCTCATAACATAAATCATACTAATTATTCCTCTAAAAAGCTTCTATAAGCTTGCACACCTATTAATTAATCACTTTGGTTAATTAATAAACCCCCTCAATCCCCATGAGTCACTAGAGGACAAACTAAACTCTCCTAAGGTTGACTCAACCCTCCCTAAACCTTCCTTATCCACAACTAACCCAACCTCTCTATTATCCCACATGTAAAGGGATGTAGAGATTCTTTTATACATTGGGCTATATAAGGAGCCCTCCTCCTACCTTTCTACTTACACCTAAATGAGCATAGAGCCTAAGCTATAGCCATTTTATCATCTTAGAGCATTCTTCCATTAGTGGAGCTAAGCATATTTCATTTGCATTCAATCATCCAAGATTTTTTGTGAAGAACAATGGAGTTAATCAAGAAAGGCCTAATAAGCCATGGCTTGATGAACCTCCATTTTTTATCATCTTGGATCAAACAAAAACTATCAACCCTTTGATAGCTAAATGATCTACATAGGTCTATTTCATATATTTAGCTTTCTAAAGAGTAGAGAAATAAATGTTTACATGTTAGTTTGAAGTTCATTTTCAAGGTTCTAATGCATAATGTTGATGTTTATTACTTGTTTAGCTCTTAACATGATGGTGCATAGATTTTAGTTTAGCATTGTATTGAGACTATCAAGTGTTAGTATTGATTTTATTTGCATAGATAACTAATTCTTTCACTCATTTGGCACACTTGGTGGGACTTACTCTATTTTCATTTGCACTTAATTTCAACTTTTTGTAGTTAAGTTTCATTTTGGTTACTTACCCTCTTTTGCACATGTTGATCTAAGTTATTTTTCTTAACTTATTTTGTTGAGTTTACATGTGTTGAGTCTTACTTGTAGGTATAAAGGAGGCGAAGTGCTGTCAAAATTGTATCTTAATGGGAAAATTTTAAGATTTCTCCATGTTTTCATGTTTAGAGCTTCATTTTTCAACATTCTACATGCTAGTTTTGTCAATTTATTGAAAATCTTAAATTATTAAGCATGTAGGTTAATGTTTGTTAGAGTTGGGTTTTCTATTTACATATTAATGTGGTGGGTTTCTGTTAAAATTTAATCTTGGTGAGAAAATTTCAATATTTCTCCATGTTTTCATTTTTAGAGCTTACTTTTTCATCATTTTACATGCTAGTTTTGTCAATTTCTTGAAAATGTTAAGTTTTTGATCATGAATGTTAATGTTTGATAGCATTGAGTCTTCTATTCATATATTAATATGATGGGTTGTCAAAATTGAATCTTGGTTGGAAAAATTTGACCATTTTACAAATTAAGGAACATTTTTTTGACATTTTTTGAGTACATGTTAAGTGCATACCTATGAGCATAAGAGCATATGCATAACCCATCTTTTGAAGGCCATAAATTTTTCTCCCAAAATATAAATGACTCCATTTTTTGAGTTGGAAAGCTATTGAAGTGAACTATGCAATGAAAACAAAAATTAAGGATTAATACTTACAAAAATTATAAGGTTTTACTTTATTGTAAAACTGGTTATTTTGTAACATGTCTAATGTTTTGATGAATGTTGTATTTTCATGCTTTACTTGATTTAGACCAAAGATTGTGTATGATATTATCTTGCACCTTTTGGTGATATTGAGAATAAAAAACAACTTTGATCTCTATATTTTTAACATTTGGATTAACTTAGAAATTTGATCACTCATTTTTCTTAAAGGAATGAACCTTTTCAAAGCATTTTTTATGGTTCTTTGATTTAAAGTTTTCTATTTCTATATAGTTGGGATAAAGTTTGTGTATGATCTTATCTTGCACTTTAGGGTGATCTTGAAAATAAAAAGAAATATTAGTCTTCATTTTATAACATTTGGTTAATTGGAAACTTCATCTTTCACTTTTGGCTTAAGGGAATGAACACTTATCAAGATTTTTATATGGTTCATTAATTACAAAACTTTACTTTAATTTTTAGTTGGATTATTTTTTGTGTATTATCTTCTCTTTCATCCTTGGATGATATTGAGAATCAAAATAAACTCTTAATCCTCCAAAAATATGATTTGCTTGGAGAATTAATAACGCTGAGTGTAGGACCTAAAAATACTTGTCAAAGAAAAGAGTTTGAAACAAAATGTCTAACTACATGTGTGTTGCAGGTTGCCAAATGGGAAAAACATAAAACACATTAATTCTAAAAGATTAAAAACACACCACATTCAAAAGACTTGATTTGCAGGTTCGAATAAGGGTACGCCCCACCCGCTTAAAACTAAGACATAACCCCTTTGGCATAAGCGTTAAGATACAACAATGTGGGTAGTCATAGGAACCCCAAAATAGTCCACATAAGAGGGAACCTTGTGGATGAAATGGGAAGTGCTCCGTGCATCTACTTGACAAGTATACACATGAGATTTAGCATCAAAGTTATCTGTATCGCGATCCCAGTGAGAGTACACGATAGATGCATTTATTGCCCACTGTGCTTGAAGGGGGTAAAGTAAAGCCGAGATAATCCTTGAAAACCTTGGAAAATTGAGCTCACTCTTAGATAACTTTTGACACCTAGTTGAGTGAACCATGTAGGAATCTATCTTTGAATAGGAGCCAACTTTGACCATTTCAAAACCAATTTGAGTTGAGAGCCATTATTCATCACGAAATGTGTGAAGTGTTACTTTTGCTTAGTTTTTCACTCACCCTAAGGTGAGGTGAAACTCTTCTGAAGTGAGGCCAACATTTTTCACCCCCAATTGATCTACTTCCTTCACTTTATTTTGACACTTTGTTGATTAGAAGAAGAGTGACTACCCTTGTGTTGTTAATTGATTGTATTCACCACTTTTGTGTCCATTTACACTCATCCATGTTTGCGATTGAGTTGTTAAACGTCTAAAGTGTGTGGAGACATTTTCATATCATTGGTAGCCTTTTTGATCTTGATACCCAAGTCAAGATCGTCATCATAGTTAGGCTTGATTCATCACCTTGAATCTCCTTTGAACTGTTATCTTGTTTATATCGTGTCACTACAATTTTGGTATTTATGTCTTATTTCTTGTAAACTTGACCTAAATATCTATATTGTGATGTTACACTATATACACTTTAACAATTCCTAGGTATACTCTAGCTTTAGTTTGATTTCAATTATTACCTCAATTTTTAAAAGTGTTAATTGTTACCACTTGTGCGTGTTATATCAATATCATCTTGATATAAATACCTTTCTCGCAAAGTTTGGCTAACGTATATTATTATAATTGTTGTGTCACTCACAATCATAACTGCCACTTTTTGGAATGTAGGTCTTGATTATATTTGGGGTCACTTTTAGTAGACTTTGTTTGTGGATCGTGTTAAATTCTTGTTATTATTTATGCCTTGTTCATTTATTTTAACTTGACATAAGTAGTGACATTTTTTAAACATCTTAAAACACAAAGTACCATTTTGGAAGAAGAAATAAGAATTATATCATTTGGTTGATTGGTTTTGGAGTTAAGAATGGTGTGATTGTATATTATTTGTAACCTTTTCACTTACTCATTTAGAACAATAACTTGGGTGCATTTATCCTTTGACATTCATTATAACTCTTGAACTATTGACATTATTTTGACATTTCACTTAGGCTTAATCAAATTTTTTTGAACAAATTCAAAAAACCTTAAAGAAACTCTCATATATCATTGCCCTTAAAACAATATTAGGAGCCAAAAATTAGGCATTTCAAATAAACGAACAAAAACTTGGAAAACTTCAAACAAACAAGGGTCAAATCCCTTTATTAGCCATGATCTTGAGCCTTTATTTTCCACAAAGAAAGAAGTGGAGGAGATGGTAGATCATAGTGGTGATGAGTTAGGGTCACCATGCGTAGAATTTGACTTTGACCCTGCCTTATTAGATGAATTACTTTATAGAAACAAAGATCGGGTGCTAGCACGAGTGGTGGAATTAAGAGCTAGAATTCCTACAGAACATGAGACAATCCCACTCATGAATGAGGCTAATGAAGAGGAACAACCTCTCATTAACATGGAATATATCCTAACACATGGGCACACTTCCATGTACAATGTAGGAAATGATAATATGGTGGGTTATAAAATTCCCTTCATCAAGATGCCACACGAGTTAGATTAGAACATGAAAATGTAAAGAAATATCTACGTAATGAAGAAGAAGAAGAACCTCTTGAGGAAGAGTTACTATTCAACAATAAATCCAAAACCTTAGTTGATAATTAGCTTTACTAACATCTCATGAACAGAAGGAAATAAACAAATATGTAAATAAGGAGAAGCCTAAGGTCAAAAGTATTGCAATTCACATAGAAAACCAAGAATTTGAAATATCAAAGAACAATAAGCTATATATGCCACCTTTTCCTACAAAGGAAAAATTACTTACACAAGAAATACAATCCAAGAAAGCAATTCTTAAAAGCCTTCAATAAAACAATGGGGGACATAATAAGAGATATCAATAAGAAGAACTATGTCCCCATCCATTTGACAAAACTATGTTACTTCAACCTTTTCCCAAGAAACTTTACATGCCAAAGTTTGACAAATATAGAGGGAAAGGTGACCCACATGATCATGTGAAATATTTCTACATGGCATGCCAAGAAGTGGCATATAGTGACAATTACCTCCTATTACTATTTCCAAAAATCTTGGGAGGTGAATCCTTAGAATGGTTCACTCGCATACCTCATGGATATATATTCACATGGCTTGAATTAGTAGAGAGATTTGTTTGACATTTCTCATACAACATAGAAAGTGACATAACTATGGCATACTTGTGTAATAATAAATATCATCCTAATGAAATATTTGTGAGCTTCTTATAAAGATGGCGGGGCATAACCAACCGCTTCCCTTACACATTTCTTGAAAAGTAACTTATGAGCATCTTTGTGCCTAATCTAAACTCGGACATCAATTTTCATTTACAAATGCATTATGTCCGTATCCTTGAAGAGGTCATTGAAAAGGGCATACAAATAGAAAAATCCTCATTACAAAAGTAACAATCAAATCACCTTCTAAAGATAATAAAATTCCAAACCAACGGAAAAGTCAAATATCTTTAACAAAAAAAGAACGTGGTGGGAGACAGAATCACAGATTCCAAACAAGTACAAATAGTTCAAGTTGGTCAACCTTTTAAACTAACCAAAGGAACTATTCAACCACCACCTAAGTGTAGAACATTCACTCATCTTAACGAGTCTTTTTCTACAATATTGAAGCAATTGGATGCATTCCACATGGTGAATTATCCTACAATGCAACCTTTTGATGAAAATGCTCCTAAACCATCATGGTATAAAGAGCATGAATATTGTGATTTTCATTGTGTAAAGGGACACAAGACAAACAAGTGCATAAGACTTTGCCACTACATCTAAGATCTCATTGAAAATGGAGAGATATAAGTTGAAACCCTAGAGATAAATCAAACACCAACCAAAAATATGGGGATATTCAAATAACCAATCCCTAAACATGGAAAAACAGATGAGAAAAATTTGGATTAAGGAGAGTCATCCTAAAGCTATAAATCTGCAAACTATCTATAAACCAAAAGTGACAATAATCATTATGAATCACTCATTGGATGTGTCCACTCTTCTAATGAACATGTGAATACCATTAGGATCAAAGGAAGGGATTACACTGTGGTAATAAGGCATGCCCATCTCATGATATGAGAACCCTCTTCATCAACCCCTTAAGATAGTCGGACAACCTCTTAGGATAACTTGAGAAGACATCTACCAAGATTTCAATCTTATATCTTCTAAGATATCAAATGTACATAAGGAAATCTTATACAAAACTCTCTAGGGTCGAGTGCCAATGGAAGTAGTGTAGATTGAGCACCAAAGGGCGAAGCTTTGATAAAATATATTAAACTCAATCAACCAAAATTACAATAAACTGCGCTAATATTCTTATAGGAATTGAACAACCATGTGTAGACAAATAAATGGGTTGCATAGATACAACCATAATCACAAAACTTCCAAAATACATCCAGGAAGAAATAATAATTAAATACAAACAAATAATAATTGTTGTAACAATATAACCTATGCAATAATAAAACAAATATTGTTATAAAACTATATAAAAATATATCAACTAATTACCTTATTAAATAATTAAATAAATTAAGGTAATATGATGCATAAATTAACCTAACATTCCCCCCCTTAATTTTGCATTTCCTCAAGAGATGAGGAGAGGAACTCTCTGAACAACTTGAACTTGTCATATGCAAGTGACTTCGTGAAGATATATGCTTGTTGTTCAACTGTTGGACAAAATTGAAGCTAGATGTTGTGCTTCAACATATGCTCGCATATGAAATGAACCTATACCTCAATATGATTTGTTCTTTCATGAAACACTACATTGTAAAAATTTTGAGAACACCTTCATTGTCAACATACACGGTGGCCAGTTTTTCCTATGGTATTCCAAGTCCTTCGAGTATGTGACGTAGCCAAATCACTTCACAAATAGCTTCTCTTGCAGAACGATACTCAACTTCTATGGAAGACTGAGAAATAAAGTGTTATTTCTTGCTTCCCCATGATATTGGTCCAGATCCCATAAAAATACAAATCCTGAAGTGGATTTTCTATCATTAATATTTCCTGCATGATCTAAATCTGAATATCCAATCAAGAAGAAGTCGCTGCTTCTTCTTGTATTCTAGTCCAAGATTTACTCGGTCCTTTGAGATATCTCAATATGTGCTTTACTACTTTCCAATGAAAAAATTTGGGTTCTTGCATGAACTTGGATAGATATCTCACTGCAAAGCTGATATTTGGTCTAGTGTAGGTCAAGTAAATGAGACTCCCAATCAATTGTCGATAGAGAGTGGCATTTACCTCGGAGATGGATCTGAATGAGATAACTACAATATGTTCTCCATAGGTGTAGAAATTGGTGTGGAATCCATCATCCTAAATTTATCTAGAATTGTCTAGGTATATTTCATCCGAGAAACAAAAATTTGATTCTCTTTCTCGCCATACTTCCAATCCAAGATCAGCTCAAGATCAGTCATGTTGAATGATTGTTTAAGATATTTCTTCGTTGCATTGATCATCCTCACTAAACTTTCAGTGATGAATAGATCATCGACATAGAAAAAAACAATCACAATCTCCCCTTTATTTTTGAGGTAAATATTGGGATCGTATGGATTTCTAACAAATCCATGTTGTACGAGATGCTCATCAATCTTGATGTACCATGCCTAGGGTGCCTGTTGAGGCCATATAGAGATTTCTTGAGTCTGCATACCTTTTCTTCTTGACTAAGTACTACATATCCCTTAGGTTGAGTCATGTAGACTTCTTCTTATAAATATCCATTTAGGAAGGCACTTTTTACGTCCATTTGATGGAATTTCCATCCAAACTATGCAACTAGAGCAAAGATCATCTTGATCATTTTGATCTTAGTTGTGGGAGAAAATGTCTCCTCATAGTCAATGCCTTCTTTTTTTGCATACCCCTTTGCTACTAGTCTTGCTTTATACTTGTCCACTGTCCCATCTGCTTTATACTTCATTTTGAATATCCATCTGCATCCAATGGGTTTCTTCCCTGGTGGAAGATCGATAAGCTACCAAGTGTTATTTTTCATCACTGATTGATATTTAGAATCCATGGCATATTTCCAAGATTTTGACTGTAGGGATTCTGGACTGTAGAGGGCTCATCAAATTCAATTACTCTACTCATTAAAGCAAAGTTAACTTCTTCTCTTACTCTATCATGCGAGTCTCGTGGTTTAGAGGTGGATGTATCCGATGGAGCATCCATTCTTGCATCTCGTAATGTTCTAGTACACCGCTTGGCCATACATTGAACTGTTCTCATGGGCCATGGTTCTATCATATCAACACCATCATCCCCATCCCCACTTTCATCATCTAGAGGGAATATCAGCTTCAATTTTACAATTGGTGAAAAATCTACATCTGGTGAGTCTGGAGGAGGATTCTCTGCTTCCTTCTTCAACAAAAATCAACATCTCTCTTTGGTGTATACTTTTCTCGGTCTTTGGATCCATCAATCTATACCCAAGAGTATCTTCACTATACCTAATGAAGATGAGTTTCTATGAATTCATGTCCACTTTCTTTCTATTCTAATTGGGTATGTGCATGCTTGTTTTGCACTCGAATACTCGAGGTGTGCAATAGATGGTTTCCATTTTGACCATGCTTCTTGTGGATCACAGTTGTTGCGCAGCTCACAACACCTCCGGATGCGAGATCGTTTCTAGGTTGATCACTCTAGCATCCAGTGTGATTGCACAACATGGAATCCTTTCTCCAAGTGTGGGACTTGTAAATATGAGAAAGGATTCTCCAGAGAAGGCTGGTTCCTATTCCTCTGTTCAGATGCATATGAAAAAATGCAGAGGTTTTACTCAAAACCTAATCTAACTTGCCAAGGAGACAGAGAGAGAGGGATGCATAAAAATAAACCTAAGCTAATAGAGGTGATGCACCGAGGAATGAAGAACACCTGTCTTGCTGATAAACACAGACCATTCAAATGTGAGGGAAGATCATGCACAGATAACAAAACTTGCAGTGAAAGACCAGGAGGATGCAAATGAACACAGAGAGGGTTGAGAATCATCCACAGACATGTATTACTTGCTCCAAAGATTGATACAATGCACTACAGAATGCCAAGAGGTAGAGTCATATTACAGTTTCAAATGGGAGGTTCGAACTCCACAAATTCGCCTGATAGGAGAAGAAGGGAGGAGCAAAACAAAAAAATGTTCGACCCTTTTTAAGAGGCCCTCTTTACAATATATAGAAAGAATGAGAGAGGGAAAAGAGAGGAAATCCAGAATCTACCCCCACCACATCTAGGTCACATTTAAAATCATATCATTATGGCGAGAAGGTGGATCTTGCAAAACAATGGGATGTCTAACGTGCTTGCGAACCGTCTCGTTGTATTAAAGCTGGTTGTTGGAGTGTCACTTCGCCTTACCACGCGTCGAGATGTTTTCTCAATTTTATCTCTCTAGACTACATCAAAATGTAAGATTGATCCAAGAATCATGTAGAGAATTTCAACAGCTTTCCGTTGATATAAAGAATGTGCAAATCCAAGCTCTGGATCGAAAGATACGATGATCTGAATATTTAGGGCATGAAACAGGCCAAAACGGATTTTGAAATCTTTTTCCCACGCTCTGCCACCTGGACGACACGTGGCAAGCTCTGATTCATTGAGAAAATCTCTCTCCTTCCCTGCTCCGCATTCCTTGCTCCATAGGATGTGTGTTCTCTTCTGATTGCTCAGCCGACCCTTCAAAACTCGCCCTTTGACTTTTGGACCTTTTCCCTTGTGACACGTGTCGTGATTGGATTGGTCCGCGGGTCTCTGGCTTTTCGCGCCCTTCGCATCTTTTTGTCCCGGATGTCCCAGCGCTATTTGGGATGAATCCTCCAATCTACCTAAATGGGCCTCCTTGTCCCTTATTTGCCAATGACACATGGCACAATCTGATTGGCTCTCGGCTTTTTCAGCTATCCGCATCTTCCGTGTCCCTTTGTCCTACTTGTCCCAGTAATCAAGTTTCCTTTCAACCGAACCGCCGGTTCACATCCTTCGCATCCATTTGTTCCAACTGTCCTAGACTGATCGCTGGACAAATTCTTCCGAACCACCCAAAATGGGCTTCCTCTCGCCTCGCCACTTCACCTTTTCACGCCCTTCGCGTCCTCGTGGCCCGATGTCCAACCGCTTAGTGTGAAAGTTCTCATTTTTCGGCCGAATCCTGGCCGGTTCGCGCCTTCACGCTTCTTGTCCCACTTGTCCTGAGAGCTTATTAGTCAATTTTCTTCTCCTTTGGCCAAACCGACTTTTCGGTCCCATGCATCCCGACGGCCTTGGATGTTCCTTCGCCTGCGGACGCCCGGTGGCCTTCCCGCCGATTCGTGCCCCGACGTCCCAAATGTCCCGACTGCATGCAGGACTAGGACTCAGCTGATTTTCACAATTTTTTTCTCGCCCAAGCTTATTTTCTGCAATTTTTTTGCATTTTCTTAGAGCTTGTTCTTTTCAACCTGACAAGAGAGTTAGAAAATTTTCTCGAGGGGACCCTAAAACATGATTTTTTCCCCGAATCAATCCATTTGCCGGGAGTTGAGAACTCGATGTATGTTATCAAATCAACCCCGGGATGAATTTGATAACAATTTGGTGACTCAATGGGGATACTTGCCTACTAGGTAGAAGATACCAGGTTGCGTCAAGTAGTCCATTGGGCATGGAGTCATCAAATACTGCTGCTCGTAACCCTAACCGACTCGTAATGTGCAAGGAGGAAGATGGAATGTCACCCGATGAAAGCAAGGACCGTAAACATCTCCATGGATAGCAAGTCGTGTGCCAAAGCACTTAGGGAAATAAAACTAACCTACAACAAAACAATGTGCACAAGCACTTGGAGGAAAGAAAATCTAATCTAATATTTACAGAGGTAGTGAACTTCCCTCTATAAGAAACGCTTGAGATAGATTCCATTGACTAGAATCGTAGTTCTTCAACATCCAATGAGGCCAATTGGAAAGCATTGTTGTTCTTGTACTTTGTGACCATGTATGGGCCACTCCAAATGACATCAAATTTTGAATGCCTTCCCAGCTTTTCTCTATCCACATCCCATTTCAACACTTTTCTCCAACTTGAAAAGATCTATCTTTGGCCTTTCTATCAAAGGTCTTCTTGATCAAAGCTTGATCCTTTTCCATTGCTTGGGATGCCCGATTTCGATCTCTTACTGCAACTCCATTAACTCGCATACCTCACCTCCATAGGCTCAAATTCAAGCAACTCCAGCCGCTTCATGAGTTCCAATGTTGGTAACTCAAGTGACATGGGAAAGATTGCCTCTCTTCCATAGATAAACCTGAATGGAGAGTTACCCGTGGATCTTTTGGGAGTTATCCTATCAGCCCATAAGGCTGATTTCAGTTTGGTGTGCCAAGACCTCGATTCTCATCAAGGGTCCTCCTAATGATCCTCAACAAGTTCTTGTTTGTAAACTCAGCTTGGCCATTACCTCCCGAGGGTAATAGTTTGATGAAGTGCTTAGGTAAATACCGCTCTTGACAGCCCACTCAATCACCCTAGATCTAATGAATGCCAATGCATTATCGAGATTATTGTAGCAGGTACACCGAATCTGTCGTTATTCCCTCATAAAAGTCTAAGATGCTTAGACTCATTTGCCTCTTTGAGTGCTACACGTCATCCCCATTTGGTGAAGTAGTCCAGTGGTCACAAAATCCATTTGTGCCCTTGGCTTGAATTGGGATTAATGACTCCAATGAAGTCCAAACCCCATTGCATGAATGGCTGGTCAACTGAGATTGGATGCAATGGAAGGGCAGCGAGTCTCTCTTTTCCTGTGAAGAATGCACAATTCTTACACCTCTTGATCCATGCATAACAATCACTGAAGATTTTAGGCCAATAATAACCAGCCTTCATGATTTTTAGAGTTGTCACTCTTGGTGCAAAATGGCCACCAGCTGGTCCACCATGAAACTCTTCCAACACCCTTTGAATCTGACTTGTGCTAATGCATCTCAGCAGCACTCCATTCACATCTTTCTTGAACAAAACTCCATCAATAATGGCATACGGAACAGCCTACAACCTGAAGTGTCTCCTTTGGGTCTCGTTCATCTCTGGAGGGCATAGGCCTGTGCTTAGGAAGTGCATAATACCATGGGTCCAGCAAGGAGTCGGGGCAACATTGTCTTCTTCTTGATCGCCACTTGGCTCATGGCTGTCCCGGATCACAAAACAGCCTCTTTTCTTCGTTGCATACTTCCTTTTGCTTCCCCAAAACTAGCTTCTCACACAATCCTTTTCCTCTTACCAGCTTGGTGATCTTGATCTCAATGTCATATTCCATGACACGTGTGATCTAACCTTTTTTTCTCATTCAAATCCTTGTTGAGGAGGAAGTCCTTAACCCCAGCATGTGAGACCAGCAACTGGACCTTGTTGTTTGAGACTAAATGCTTGAATTTATTCAAGCTTCTGATTACCGCAAGTACATGCTTTTCAATAAAAGAGTACCTCACCTCGCAGTCATCTAGGCTCTGGCTGAAAAAGGCAATCGGCTGCTCATCATTATCTTTGTTCTACCTGTGCACTGAATGGCGTAAATAGTTTCATCACCTCCAAATGCATAGAGGATGAAATCCTTGGAGAAGTCTCGGGTTGATGAGAGTTGGTGCTTGAGAGATAACTTCTTTGATTGCCTCAAAACTCTCTTTTCCTTCTGCTGTCCACTTAAAAGCCATGCTCTTCTTCAACATTTTGGTGATGGGCTTGACAAGGGATGCAAAATTTGGGATAAACTTGCGTGGAAAAATTGATCCTTCCCAAGAAGCTTTGAAGAGCCTTCTTGTGACTTGGCAATGGTAGTGCTCTTATGGCTTCAACTCTCTCCGGATCAATTGCCAGTCCCTCTTTTGAGACAATATGGCTTAGAAGTTTCCCCTCGTGAGCCAAGAATATGCATTTTTTGGGATTCAATGATACCCCAAATCTTCTACACCTCTGAAATACCTGCCTCAGATGAAAAAGGTGATCCACTGCATTTTTAGAGAATACAATGATGTCATCAAGATATATCAAAACTATTTTATTGATCAACCCCTTGAATGCCATATCCATTGCCCTTTGGAAAGTGGCTCCAACATTTGATAGCCCAAATGGCATCTTCTTGTAGGCATAGATCCCCATTTGGTGGTGAAAGCCGCTTGAACTGGTCATCTTCTTTCACCATCACCTGATTATACCCTGAGTAGCCATCTAGGAGAGAGAATCTCTCTGAACCGGATACCACTTGCAATATTTGTTCCATTGAAGGAAGCGGGTAATGATCTTTGAGAGATGCCCTATTGAGGTCTCGGAAGTCCACACACAACCTGATTTCTCTGCTCTTCTTCCTGATCGAACCAAGTTAGCAACCCAGCTTGAGTGCTTGATCGGGAATATAATGCTTGCCTCTATTAGCTTATTTAGCTCTTTCTTCATTAGAGGCTCAATGTGAGGGTTAACAGGTCTCTGCTTCTACCTGATGGGCTTAGCATTTGGATCCAATTCTATGGTATGTTGTGCCAAATTCAGATTGAATCCTCTCAAGTCTTCATAGCTCCAAGCGAAGACATCTGGAAATTCTTGGCAAAGCTGTATGAAATCTGATTTCTCCTGCTTAGTGGCCACTTTACCAATTTGAAGTGTTTTGCCTTCCCCAACCGGAATTGGCTCTGAATCTTCTCTCTTGACCTGTATGTTAGCCTTTTCCTTACGGAATTGGTCGTTAGGGTTGAAGATAGACTCCAATGTTACTAAACCCTTGGGAAGCTTGTTTATCCGTGCAGCTACACTACTTGATCCCCATACTGCTGCTCTAGTCTGTCCTGATTCCTAGCTGAGAATTCAGCCTCTTCTTGTAAAAAATTGACGATCTATTGATCGTTCTCAAACACCTGCTAGCTTATATTATTATCTGGAACTACTGGCCTTACAATCACATGGATATGTGGTTGTGTTTTTTCCTTTTGATGTTGTCAACCACATCAAACGTTGCTCCAACTGCTGCGAGCCTATCCGCGGCTTCATTTTTCTTCCTAGGTATGGACACGATGTTGAAAGCTTTGAAATCCTCAATGAGGTCCCATACCCTATTCTTGTAGTTCTTCAGCAGGTCATTCTTTGTAGCATGTTGTCCCCTAACTTGATTGACGATCAGCTCACTATCCCCAAACACCTGCAAGTTATTTATGCCCTTTTTCCTAGCCCAATGAAGTCCATGAATCAAGGCCTCATATTCAGCTGTGTTGTTTGAACAAGAAAACTGGAAACGAAAAGCTGAATAATATTTGGTGCCTTGAGGTGAAACAAGCATAGCTCCTCCTCCTACACCTTGCCTACTCTTTAATCCATCAAAAATAATTTCCATACCTCATTGTCATCCTTATGGTTTGGTTTGGTGATGCTAGGAATAGGCTGGTTTTCTTCATGTATGCAATAGACTCCTAGTTCAGATTCTTCTACTTCTTGGTAGGGATCAAAAGCATGTATCTTGTTTGCCCATTCATCAAGAGTCAAATCTAGAATGCTTCCAACTTTGGTGTCAGCTTCATCTGTGTTTGGATAATCTTCTTGATCAAATGCTGAACAATTGGCATTGATTTGGCTTGGAGTATGAGGCTCAATATGAAAGTTTGCAATTGGTTCGGATCTGATTGTGACCTTAGTGCCATATCTTGTTCTGAACAACATGTGTGACCAATCAGCAGATAAGTAGCCTCTAATTTTGGCTATGAAATCCCTTGATAAACATAGGGCAAAGAGTGGTGGCAAATCTATCACTGACACATCTTGTAAAACGGTAACGTTGGGGCATGTATGCAAGGTAAGATTCAAACCTTTAATCACTCCAATCAAGTATTGCTGTTCCATCTAGCTACACTACCCCTTTAGATGTTGTTTCATACTGAAGCCCTAGGCTGATCAGCTATTTGCTTAGGCATTACTGAACTACTTGCCCTAGAGTCAATCATGCAATTATGTACCAACTTGTCTCCTATGATCAATGAAACATAAAATGGAGGGGGCTTCATCATTTTACCTTATTTTCCTCCATGATTTCCTTCAAACCGGGCAAGTGTTTGTGAGTACCTTCTCTGCATTTGGACTGTTGGTTCAAAGTTGACCAATCCTTCATGGCAGCTTGTAGCAAATCTCTTTGGCACGGGATGGATAGTGATTCCCACATTGATATGTTTACATTTGTCTTCTTCATCCGATCAATGATGTTGAATGGGATGAAGCATCCTCTGCTTGTCCCTAGCTTGCACATTTACTCCTTGCACATAAGTAGTAGCAACTAGCATTTGAGTTGGTTTAGGGGCTGGTTTGGGTGCTCCTTGCATATTTGGAAACTGCATTTTGTTTGCCAACACCTTGTGGAGTGACATGAAGGTTGTGAACTACTTGGGGGGCTAATGGCTGTTCTTCACCCAAATTTCTTCTCTTTGACCTTGTGTTGGCTGCAACACTCGAGAGGGCTTTGATTCATACCACGAAATCCTCAATCACCAATTGAAAAGAGTAGTTTCATTCGAGAGATGTCCTTCTTGAGATGCTTCCGTTGGTTGACTTTGATCTCCTTCATGGTGGGCTCTTGCGACCCACAATGGTTTGCACCATCGAGCTTGATTTAATGCACCATTAAAACACATTGATTGGTTGTGTGGCTCGACTACACGGAAACACCAATCATATTCTTGTGCCATGTTATTTTGGATTAGCACCAATGCTTTAGAAGCGAGATACAACATTAGGGTTATAGGGCTGAAATGGTATATTAGCGGGAGGCCTTACTTGGCTTTGATTTTGATTTGCAGCCTGAGTTGGTGACTTATTTTGTTGGTATAGGGGCCTAGCCTGGTACTGTGCTTGAGGCTGATACGGTCTAGCACTTTGAGCTTGCTGTCTTTTGATAGTAACCAGCTCATTTCCCAAATTTTGCAACTATTTCATGACCTCTTGGAGTTCATTTGAAGCACTAGAGGATGAAGTAGAAGTTTCACTTGAACTTTGATTTCTAGGGGTGGGAACAGGAGCCAAAGTGGGTGCTTGACTAGTGCTTGGATTTTCTAAGTTTGGATACAAGGGCATGGGAGGCCTAGGATCCAGTTTACCAGCTTGAATAAGACAGTTTTCAGCTCTAATGGCAATGCTATAAGCAGTAGGTAAGGTTGTGCCTCCCATAGATTGAATTAACATAGAAATATCAGAATTCAAAGCTTTAAGGTAATATAGAAAAGCACCTTCATTGTTGGCCTGACTGCCACTGGAATCCTATCCCAAGACCTTTGAAATCTGAAGTTGAAGTCAGTCAGCTACTCATTGGGAGCTCTCTTGATGGTTGTTAGCTGCTCCAAAAGAGACAAGTTGTCTCCCTTCTCTCCAAATTGCTCGTGAAGTGCAATACACAGCTGATTCCAGTTTGTGATAGAACCAGCTCCAAGGCTCCTAAACCATTGCAATGCTTTACCCTTGAATGAAGATGCCAGTAACTTGACAGCCACTTGCATTTCATTGATTTCATGAATTACACAAAGGTTAGCAATATCTTTAACATGATCACCTGAGTAGTCCGATTTTCCCATTGAAGTAGGGAATGTTCTTCAAGGCTGCAATAGGAACTGGATGTTGTGCATTGAGAGCAAGTGGGCTGCTACATGTGAAGTTGACATAGGGGTTGTTCTGAGCCATTCTGATTGGTCTTAAAACCCTTGTTGACTGAGTGAAAGTCCTGTCGTGTGGAGGAGTTGAGAGAGTTCTATTTGGTGGAGATGGAGACCTTTGAATCCTTCTTCCTCTTTGCCTTCTTCTTGGAGATAATTGTAGGTATTCAAACAACACTTCTTCTTCTCCAACTCTTGACCTTGTGGTGATTCTTCTCATGATTTTTTAGGCCTGCACTGCTGAAACCAGTTGATTCTTCCCCTTGGAGTCACCAAATATGCAAATAATAGCTCTTATAAGCAAGAAAACTGCAGCAGATGTATATCAACTTTGTTGCAATAAAAATGAGACCTCTAGCGTCCCACCGGCGTGCCAAAACTATTGTTACAGCTCACAAACCCCTAGATGCGATTAGGCTTCTAGGTTGATCACTCTAGCATCCAGTGTGATTGCACAACATGGAATCCTTTCTCCAAGTGTGGGACTTGTAAAGATGAGAAAGGATTCTCTAGAGAAGGCTGGTTCCTATTCCTCTGTTCAGATGCATACGAAAAAATGCAGAGGTTTTACTCAAAACCTAATCTAACTTGCCAAGGAGACAGAGAGAGAGGGATGCATAAAAATAAACCTAAGCTAATAGAGGTGATGCATCGAGGAATGAAGAACACCTGTCTTGCTGATAAACACAGACCATTCAAATGTGAGGGAAGATCATGCACAAATAACAAAACTTGTAGTGAAAGACCAGGAGGATGCAAATGAACACAAAGAGGGTTGAGAATCATCCACAGACATGTATTACTTGCTCCAAAGATTGATACAATGCACTACAGAATGCCAAGAGGTAGAGTCATATTACAGTTTCAAATGGGAGGTTCGAACTCCACAAATTCACCTGATAGGAGAAGAAGGGAGGAGCAAAACAGAAAAATGTTCGACCCTTTTTTAAGAGGCCCCTCTTTACAATATATAGAAAGAATGAGAGAGGAAAAGAGAGGAAATCCAAAATCTGCCCCAACCACTTCTAGGTCACATTTAAAATCATCTCATTATGGCAGAAGTGGCGGATCCTGGAAAACGGGGTCGCTTTGTCTAATGTAAGTGGCGAACCGTCTCACGCATTAAAGCCGGTTGTTGAGCGTCACTGGCCTTACCACACATCGTGACGTTTTCTCAATTTTCTCTCTCTAGACTACATCAAAATGTAAGATTGATCCCAGAATCATGTAGATAATTTCAACAGATTTCCGTTGATATAAAGAACGTGCAAATCCGAGCTCTAGATCAAAAGATACGATGATCTCAAGATTTAGGGCACGAAAAAGGCCAAAACAGATTTTGAAATCTTTTTCCCATGCTCTGCCACCTGGACGACACGTGGCAGGCTCTGATTCGCTGAGCAATTCTCTCTCCTTCCCTACTCCACATTCCTTGCTCCATAGGACACGTGTTCTCTTCTGATTGGCTCAGGCTGACCCTTCAAAACTCACCCTTTGACTTTTGGACCTTTTCCCTTGTGACACGTGTCGTGATTGGATTGGTCCGCGGGTTTGCCGGCTTTTCGCGCCCTTCGCGTCTTTTTGTCCCGGATGTCCCAAAGGCTTTGCTTGGGATAGAATCCTCCGATCCGCCCAAAATAGGTCTCCTGGTCCCTTATCTACCATGACACGTGGCGTAATTTGATTGGCTCTCGAATTTTTCAGCTATCCGCGTCTTCCACGTCCCTTTGTCCCACTTGTCCCAGAACTGAAGTTTCCCATTTCGGCCGAACCAGCCGGTTCACGTCCTTCACGTCCATTTGTTCCAACTGTCCCGGACTGTCTGGGACAAATTCTTCCGAACCGCCCGAAATGGGCTTCCTTTGCCCTCGGCCACTTCACCTTTTCACGTCCTTCGCGTCCTCGCGGCCCAGATGTCCCAACTACTTAGTGCGAAAGTTCTCCTTTTCGGCCGAACCGGCCGGTTCGCGCCCTTCGCATCTTCTTTTCCCACTTGTCCCAGAGTAGTTAGTCGATTTTCTTCTCCTTCGGCTGAACTGGCTGTGTCCCACATGTCCCGACGGCCCGGATGTTCCTTCACCTGCTGGACTACCCTGGCGGCCTTCTCGGATGATTCGCGCCCGACGTCCCAAATGTCCCGACTGTTGCGAGGACTAGGACTTAGCCGATTTTCACAATTTTTTCTAGCCCAAGCTTATTTTCTGTAACTTTTTCACATTTTCTCAGAGCTTGTTCTTTTCAACCTGGACAGGAGAGTTAGAAAATTTTCTGAGGGGACCCTAGAAACATGATTTTTTCCCTGAATCAATCCATTTGCCTGGGAGTTGAGAACTCTGATGTATGTTATCAAATCAACCCTGGGGATGAATTTGGATAACAAAGTGACATTACTCCATTAAGAGAAATTATGGGAACTCATTCAACAAATACATTGTTGTCTTTGCTACTTCGACCAACATGTCTTTGGAATTCTAGAATCATTGATCATGCATCGCACCATTTCCATGATAGTATGATTTATTCTCTCAACAACACCATTTTGTTGCAGTGTGTGTGGAGGAGGAATTTGTCAACGAATCCTGTGAGTTTATAGGTAGTCTTTGAACTCATTATTGTGAATTCCTCCCTTGATTTGAGTGGAGAGTTCGATGTGATGACCGGTTTCATTCTCAACCGCTACTTTGAACTTCTTGAAAGTTTCAAAAGCTTCACTTTTGTACGAAGACAAAAATCCACATTTTTATTGAATAGTTGTCAACACATAACATGAAGTACTAAAATATAGAATGACTCAGTTGCATCAGACCACAAATATTGATATGAACTACATAAAGCTTACCATGAGACCGATATGTACTCTTCTCGAACAAAGCCCCGTGTTGTTTTCTCTGTAGTAAATAAGGAAACTTGTATGTATCCTTTTGAAGAGATGGTAGCCCATGTATCATATTACGTCGGTGTATAGTGTCTCAAGATACTTGAAACTAACATGACCAAGTCTCTCGATGCAACAACCGAGATGAGGTAGAGTTCTTAGCCACATGTTCTTGATCGTCTTTGTGAATAAAATCAAGTTGGAACATGCATCCCACATTGGAGGATTTTGTAACTATTTTTGAGCCTCTTGATTTGTCTTTAGTCAAACACATTTTATTATTGGAATGACTATCAAAGTCAATTTTTGAGTTATGATCTAAGAGTTGATTGACCGTAAAGTAGATTCTTTGTGAACCTATGGATATATAAGACATCTGATAGTCTACAGTTGTATGAACCAAGGGGTAGAGAAATGTTCCCAATCCCCTGAACTATATATGAACAATCATCTCCTAATGAAACATGATGTTTTCATGGCGTGTCCCTCATTGAAGTAAACCAATCTCTGTGGCCAATCATGTGTTGAGTGGCTCTGAATCAACATACCAGACATCACTAGATGACGTGGATGGTTCACTTGATCAAGCAGTGTATAAGAAGTCTTCATTATCTGAATGTTCTTCTTGTTCAACAATATTTCCTTACTGATGGGGTCTTATTTTCTAGTTCCCCTTTTTATAACCTTGATTGTAGTTAGAATATCCCTTGTGAGATTGTTGTGGAGGTCCAGAGTTGCTTGATGAACCTTTCTTGTAAGTATTATACCAACAATCTTTTAGGTCATGTCCTCTTTTATAGATTGGACATTGCTTCTTCTATTGTTTGTCCCCTTGATACTGATTTTGATTTTGGAACTTTTGATAGGAATTAGGTTTTCATTTACCTTTTCATTTCCATTTTTATGTGAAGGAAGTTCTTACTCCTCTTCATCATCCTTATTGTGCATTGCTTCAACTTGTTGCGGTAGTTTTACCAATTTGTCAAAACTAACTGTCAGTATCTAACAAGTTTAGTGTTGTACAAATATATGGTAAGAAGAAGGAGTGCTCTCACAAAAATAGGAATGAGAGCATCATTTTTGACCACTTCTCCTAGGGATAGAAGTGAAGCCCTAAATTCTGTAACTCTTCTTAAGAAAGCTTCAATTTTCTCATTTTGTTTGAACTTTAGTGTGTGTAACTGACTCTGCAAATTTAGAATGACATTCTTGTTTTTGGCCTCATACACCATGCTCAACTTATCCCACACTTCTTTGGTTGTTGTGGCATCATGAATGTGGGGTTACACATCGTCGGACACTCCAAACAAGATGATGAGTTTGGATTTCTGATATGCTCTATCAAACTATTGCTGTTGTGTTGTATCAGTAGTTGATCTGGTCATAGTACCAATCACAACAGGGATCTCTTCAAACTCAAGCTATGTCTTGATTTTTGTCTTCCATGTAGCATAGTTTTTTCCTTTGAGTAGTTATGAATCTAGAAGAAAAAATTTGGGGGCATTGGTGCCCATTTTGTAGAAAACACTGACAAGGTTTGGCTCTTATCACTCCAAGTATAAGGTCTCCCAATCTATATACTGTCAGTCTGATATACCAAACCTTTCTATATACACGCCCTTCCGATATACCCGTCAATACATGGAAGAAGCTCTCCCTTTCTATATACCCGGTGGTACGTGAAAGAGGTGTTAACGTATGTGAAAGAATTCAATACATGGTACCAAGATAGTACTAAAAGGGGTCTATGTGATTATTGACACCGGCTCAAAGAAATATCCTCATACGCATGCGTAACTTCGCTATATACTCGGATAATTTCTCAGTCTGGATTTATGTCATGCAATCATTCACAGACGGATGGGATGGCTCATAGTGTTGATGCCTAGATGACATTGTTGCAGCTATATTAGGTGTTAAGTGCAGTAGTAGTCATGAAGACTTTACCCGTAAGTGCTTCCCAAAGGAATTGTATATACCAAACGCTACGAATGAGATGTAGGATCTCATGAGTGTTTCAGAACCACTTTTTTACTATTTTTTATTACAATTTTCTGCCATTTTCTAAGTAGTTACAATATTTGCGGTTGACTATGGAAACCTAAAAATTAGTACAATATATTGAAGCATGCAATTACATTCAAAAATTCAGAAAATTGAATGACAGGACTTTTTTTTGTTTTGCGGGCCCGTGGCCTCCAGCCCAATTCGACCCAAAATGAAAAGAATTACAAAAAACCAGCTGAAAATGCAATTTTTAGCTATCCCCCTTTGGAAAAAGTTGCATAGAATGGAAAAATAGGCCAAATAGGAGAAAATGTTTTTTTACCCTAAGTTAGGTTTTTCCTTGCTAAAAATTTGAGGTCCTTTAGCTATAACTAGGCTACTTAGAGGTGGTTTTTCCACCAAATTTACCTCCAAATGTGGTGGTTTTTCTAATTTTGCCTCCAAATTTCAAAATTATTTGAAAATTGAATTGGGGGTGGGGGTCAAACCATGTACCTCACACACCCAAGGCTTTTCCTCTATCCACATAGGCCGCTTGTGCACTTGTGATATAAAATGAACAAATTGTATTTAAAGAAAATGAATTTCAAGCTAACCTTTTGAAAAATGTGACCCAGCTGAAGTGGAGCTCTACATGGCATGAGCTTGGAGGAGGACTTGGCTAGAGGGGAGGCTTGTGTGGCAGATAGCTTGGTTTAGGGTTCTCAAAATTTTAGGATCTGTCACCTCCTACCTCCTTTTGCTACCTTATAGCTTTATTTTGATTTTATTTTTCTCTATTTCTTTGGACGCCACCACGGTATTATCCTTCACTGAGGTTTGTTTGATTTTTTTTTTGATGCTTTGTGGTTGTAGGTTCGTGATTGCTTGGTTCAGGTTGCAGGGACCGCTCCATGTTTTGTTTGTTGCAGGGACAACTTGGTGTGAGGAGGGGGTGGTAGTAGAAGCTCGAATTAAGTTGAACTCAACCACTTTTGTTTGAAACATGGTCCAATGCATGGCAGAGGATTTCACCGTGAACAACTTGTAGATACAAGTGCATTGGGGAGAGGAGGCCCAATCCATTTCTAAACAACCAACTCGTCCTTTGAAATCTCTCGCTGCTGGCTTTTTTTTTGCCACCAATTTGATTTGAATGTCTCTAATTTTTTTGGTGCATAGGTCTCTAACAAAACATTCTCAAATGCAAAAAAAACAACCTGAATTTGTGTAGAGGATTCAACTTGGTAACACCACATGCGGGGTCTTTAATACGTTCAAAACTAATGTGGTTTGGATTATAAAAAAAGAGCACGAATAGCTCAAATGGGAGCTTGATTTGAAAATTTTTCCTTCACATGCAGAGGTATGCTAATAATAGCGAAACTATAGTGCTTCTCTAAATTAGAGACAAAACCCCTAATGGGAAAAAAATTAACAATAATAATTTTTTTGTATTTTCTATACCCTCTGCAAAGAAATTATTCCTGGTGCTAGGTGCACCAGTGCAAAAAAAATTGCATTCCAAACACCTAGAACATACATGAGGATGTGGAGAGGTAGGGATGGGGTTGGAAGGTTGCAGGAGGTTGCACAAGCTCTCAATTACTACAAACGCTACTCCAAACTCCTCTATCTATGTTGCTCTCTCTTTCCACACCTTCACAGTCTAGATTCTTGCTCTGGTACCAAATGTAGATTGAGCATTAGGGCGAAGCTTGATAAAAAATATTAAAATCAATCAACCAAAATTACAATGAAGTGCTACAATTCTTATAGGAATTGAACAACCATGTGCAGAAAAATAAATGGGTTGCATAGGTACAACCATAATCACAACAACTTCCAAAATACATTCGGGAAGCAACAATAATTAAATACAAATAAATAATAATTGTTGTAACAATATAACCTATGTAATAATAAAACAAATATTGTTATAAAACTATATAACAATATATCAACTAATTACCTTATTAAATAATTTAAGGTAATATGATGCATAAATTAACCTAACAAGTAGACCCTTCACATTTATAAGTCATGGTGGCAAACATTACACCAACTCAACATATCTCCTTTAACTAGAAGGAAATCCCCAATGAAGATCACACACATAATCTTCCCCCGTATATAGAGGTATTTGTTACCCACTGGAAGATAAAACAGTGCTTGTGGACAACAGTCGATTGAATATATACACATTGAAACTAATTAAACAACTAGGAAAAATAGAGGAAGATCTAGAGTCCCATATTATTACCATAATCACTTAAGACAACATGGAGTGGGAGTCATTTAAACAATCACATTACCAATGGAGGTAGGACAAACTTTTCGAATACCAAGTTTCACGTCTTAGACTTGGAACTTCCATATAATATGCTTCTTGGCTGCCCATGGATTCATGCCATGTAGGCCATACCATCAACATTCCATCGTGCATCAAGTTAAAACATGAGGGACACACTATTACAATACAAGGAGATCCATAACCTTTCACTCACTCCAGAGCTCTCAATAAATTTTCTCATAAGGGTATCTATGTATGTCCTTCTATTGATCTAACTATTCCCCTTCAATCGAAGATATGGAATCATGAATTGATTCAGACTCCCTCAACACTTGCACTCAAGAATATTCTACATCTACTTCTCCTTTTGTATCATGGGAGATGATAATTCTGGAGTATGGTTGTGGAGAATATAATGAGTAACAAGCTCTCCTAGTTTTAGACCTATCTTTGTCACCTAAAAGAAGAGGCCAACCCAACTATCATTTCGAATGGCCTAGAGATGAATGAATTATTGGGACATTCTTACCTGTGGATTACTTGCGAAGAGAAATGTATAGAACCACCTACAACTTGGGTCTTAGAGAAAATTTTGCGGACTCTGCTACCAAATAATTGAGCATGAAAAGTCTAGCCGAATGATGTATTTTATGGGCTACAAAGGCCTAGGATGTGGAAAGAATGAACAAGGACCTAGGGATCCAATTCCACTTCCACATTTCAAAATGGAAATATATGGTATTGGAATTCGACCCTATGGATCACACCCCAATGATCAAGATGCTACTTGTTCTGAGCACGAGGATAGATATGATCATTTAGACAACACAAATTCCCACTATAGCCAATATGAGGATCTTGCCTCCATGAACCTATTCATGGATACCAATGTCCTTACCTTAACCCCCATTGAACCTAAAATTGACCTTGTATGTCCTTTCCTTGTCAATTCAGACCAACAATGTCATATGCCATTGATCTCTTTGAGAATGACTAGGCCATTACAATTTCATAGGAATACGAGATACAATTCCAATTCGAGACTAGAATAAAGGTTTCTACATTGAATTAGATGCCTGCGCATATTTTAGAGAGGAAGATGAGCTTCGTAGTCAACAAAACTTAAGAAAAAGTGAGGGAAAAATTTCCAATCAAAATCCTCTGAAAAAGTAAAAGTCTAAGTCTCACAGTGAAAACCTCTTTGAGGCGATGGATGAAAAATAAGTAAAAAAATCAACGGACAATAAAAGTGACCACACCAAGGGTTAAAATCTAGTAGAGACGACCTTGGAATAAGATCTCAACCTTCCTCCTGATCCTATGTGTATGGAGGATATGTCAAAAATGTTGGTAGAAGAAACCATTGACGTAAACATTGGAATAGAAGAAGACCCAAAGATAGTAAAGTTGGGAGCTTCACTTTAAACACAAAAACAAAAGACATTCAATTTTCTTCTCAAAACATTTTTGGAACATATTCACATGGTCTTATAAATATATGTCAGGATTAGATCCAAATTTGGTGGTGCAACACTTATTAGTGCATCCGGATGTGAAGCCTATTAAACAAAACCTAAGGAAAATGCATCCAAAAGTGGTAATTTTGGTTAAATAGTTGTTAGAGGGACTGTTAGCAGCAAGGTTCATCGAGACTCATTGACTACTCTTAGTGGATATCAAATGTAGTTCAAGTAAAAAAGAAACCAATTGGCATCATAATTTTCACATACTTTCGGGACATCAACAAGGCATGTCCGAAAGATGATTTTCCTTTGCCCAATATTGACATGATTGTCGATTTAACTGTGGGCTATGAAATGCTTTCTCTTATGGATGGATTTTCTAGATATAATCAGATTAAGATAATGGAAGAAGATCAACACAAGACAACCTTCACAACCCCTTATGGGACATTCTACTATCAAGTAATGCCCTTCGACGTCAAAAATGTTGGTGCAACCTATCAAAGGGAGATGATAGTGATATTCCATGATATGATTCATGACATCATGGAGGACTATGTAGATGATATCCTAGGGAATTCCAAGACAAGAGAAGACCACCCTGAAGTTTTGTGGTGTATCTTTGAATTCCTGTGGGAATATAAGGTCAGATTGAATCCAAAGAAATGTGTGTTTGGAGTATTATTAGGGAAGTTACTAGGATTCATTGTATCAAGGAGAGGGATTGAGGTAGACCCAACCAAATTCACCACCATTACTGAAATGCCTCCTCCCAAGAATATCAAACAACTATGTAGCTTGCAAGGAAAGATACAATCCATTTGTCGCTTCATTTCACAACTTGCTGAAAAATTTCATTCATTCACCCATCTACTTAAGAAAGATGTTGAATTTATTTGGGGACTAGAGAAACAACATGCCTCCACTTTTCTTAAAAAATACTTTGCCAACCTGCCTGTCCTCATGCCTCCAACTCCCAGTGAGCCACTTTTGTTATACATTTCTACTACCCAATTTTCTATTGGCACTTTGCTCAAACAATATGACCTAAGCCAAAAAGATAAAGTCATGTACTATCTTAGTCGTACCCTAATTTCCTATGAGCTCAACTATCCTCAAATTGAAAAATCTTGTCTGGATGTCATTTTTACCTTCCAAAAACTTTGTCATTACCTATTGAATAATAAAACCAAGCTTATATCCAAAGTTGACCCACTCAAGTACCTATTGTCAAAACCCACCCTTATGGGTAGAATGGATAATTGGATCATTCTTCTCAGTGAATTTTACATTGAGTATGTACACCAAGTCGCTTAAAAATTTATGCACCCATAATGAAGGTGGTAACGCTTTTGTGCTTCCCATCGAGGTCTTCTCACATGCCCGGATAAGAAATGAACTAGTCTCTTTACCATGGTAGTCTTGTATGATGACAAAGGTGCGTTGCTCCTAGAGAACCTTACGAGAAAATGTGATCCTTACCTTGTGCCACTCTAGGAGGTTATCCCAATGTGTATCCCACCAACACACTACATTTTGAGTAGGTTATAACTGAGCATTCCCCTCCTCTCATCCTCATTTTCCATTAAGCTTCCATTTCTCACAAGAAAATTTTAGGATATGCTCCTCTAGAGTAACTTGGAAAATTATTTCCTCCTAGGCACTTGACTGAGCATGCCTTTGTTACCCTTGTTACAAATCCTCTCAACTATCACCCAATTAACTCATAAGTCCCATGTGCCCAATTGTCGCATGCCACACTAGTGGTATCACTCAAGGATTGAGCATCTTCAAACTGGATAACTCCCTCCATGGGGTGAATTATCTCAGGATCTCTGATGGAGCACACATAGATTCTATCAAGGAATTCTTCTCCTAAGGGCTCAGTATAGGGCATTGAATTCCCATCTATCAAAGGAATGATCACCCTTTCTTCCTTATTTTCAAAGCTGATATACCCTTTGTTAAACCACAAGTCGACATTGTTCTTGTAACACCATGGGCACCCAAACAATGTTGGAAAGTTGTCTTCCTTGGCAAGCACCAAGACTTCAAAGTCTCCAGTGAACTTGGCCCCTTGAATGGTGATAACTACATCCTTCAGGACTCCAATGGGCATTGCCTTAGTCTTGTTCACCATATACAACACATTCAAAGATGACTACAACGCAGGCCTTCCCATTTGATACAAGGCATCTAAGGAAAGAAAATTTACCTCTACTCCCATGTTAATGAGAAAATTTCTCAAAAGTCATCTATCAACAACCGCATTCAAATTAATCTCCTTGTCATAGTTGAGGTTATGAGGAGGAAAGTTTGCATGTAAAACCTACCTTTTGTGCTCTACTCCGGCATGTGGTACCTTCTCTCTCATCCATTCTCCTAGTAAGGGAATAATATTCTCTTACATTAACATCCTGCACACTTCCTTGACCTCATCTAGGTCATCCTTTGGAACCTTGACATTCTTCCTTTGCTCCAACTTCCTTGATTTCTCCTTCAGACATTGGATCTCCCCTTGTAAACTCTGAATCATGTCCATAGTCTCTTGATACACCTCTTTCTGATGAGTAGGGTCTAGATACTTTCCATGTACCACTTCCTCTCTTGAAACTAGTGTCCTTTTTCTTGGCATATCCCTAACATGTGTAACCTCTATCGGCATCATCACCAAGACAGGCTCTAGCCCCGATTCACGCGACACTTTTGTCATCCACTGCGAATCGACTTCTTGATGTTCACCATCCCAACACATTTGTCTTTCCAGTGCTACTAGTTTATATGCTCATAAAGTTCTGGACACTCTTCGTACTTGTGTTTCTTTCCACACCATGAGAATTGTAATAGATTAGGACACTTGTGTTTGTAATGCTCTGTAGATCCACAATTATAATAGGTTCCTCATGGGAACTCACTTTGTCCTTCACCATGGTTACTATGACCAAAAATCCTCCGTGAAAACCTCTTCCATGCGCTCCTCCATCTACACGTCCTTCATAATGATAGTCATCATCCTTAGAACTACTTACAAGGCTAGTTTGGCGCACACCTAGATCAATAACATCATGGATTTGATTAATCAGTCTGCAATCCTTGCTATCATGGGTTATAGAGGTAAGGATATTACAATAGCAAGAAACATTCTTGTGGATTGTGATTTGTAGTAGAGGGTACCTACTTGCATCATGATCCCCATGGAAAATCTCACGCCTACACCATGACATAGCGTGCACCTAATTTTGAGGAAAATATCCTTTACATGCCCCTCCACTTCACATTCTATAAACAAAATCCCACTACAAACCTCATGTGCTAAGTTTCTATACAAATTCTCCAACTATTTGGTCATTATAGTAATTTGAACCTCCGAAAAGGACTAACACCAATATCAATGCTCCCAATGGCTTCATTACACAGGAAATTTCCAATGCCTCGCGTGAGTTTGTGAAATTCTTGTGCGATGAGCCCTTCTAAATGGCATTATCAATCCTTTGAAAAACCATTGTGCATGTTGAGAAGGATGAATTTCATATGATAGTTTTGACAATAGAGTCTTGAAATGCGTATCATAATCCCACACACTCTCTACCATTCCTTGCTGGATTTTCTTGAGCATTGATTCTCTTTTACTCAAACTCGGGATATGGAAATCTACTAGGAAGGTGTTCTTCAATGCAAGTGTAGTCTACCACCGTCGATGGTGGTCATACTTCCTATACCAACTATGCATGCGCCCTTGCAATGTCACTACAAATTGGCTTTCTTTCCACTCCAGTAATGATCCCCTTTATGTGACATATTAACTCACACTTGTGCACATGCTCGCAACATATTCAATGCCATTATAGTCCTGGTAAGTGTAAAGATATCTTGAAAAACAATTGAGGAGGTGGTTGGGGTCCTTTTCTTCCCGATTAAGAGCCTTGGTTTCCTCCAGTGTTTCCTCCTCCATCAGATCCACTAGATCCACTAAGTCATGTTCCTCCTGACCCACCAGATCCACCTCGTGCAGTCAGAAAAGGACCAAAAGTGGTCATGCCTAGTGTTCCCAATGTCCCACTAAACTACATGCCAATTGTTTGTGATATTGTCCCACTTCCGCTTATATGTCATGCACCACTCCCAAATGTGATACCCAAACATTGTGTACTTACACCTTGTCTAAATATTCCTCCAAATATAGGAATGGATTATGTAACCATGTATGTTCCAAACAAGAAATTATATCTCCTAGGCACGATGATCGATTACTCTTACCGATACCAACCGTGTTTGAAAATAATTCTCCTTAACTGGAAAACCAAATGCCAAGGGTTGGTTCTGCTAGGGGGTTCGGATGTGTACCAATATATCTTCTTTCTCCATGCAAAAAAATCTCATAAGAAACTAAAGGGGCATCTCTCCTACACTTTCCAAGATGGGATAACACAGATTGCTCAGGCTCCACATCCTCTGCGTGAACCTCAACTCCTTCCTGTAACATCTACCTCTATAGATCCATCACACTTACAACCTTATATTGTCTAGTCATGTCCGTTTCATGAGCTTCACTATACTTGAGTCATCTCTCCTCCCTTTCTTTCTCATCTGCAATGTTTGCCATCTTCCTACACCCTAGCTTTTCTCCCAACACTCGATAATCTTACACGACCATGTAAAATGCTTCTAAACTCAAAGTAATGACCAAGAGCTTCATATCCAAAGGAATAACACATAAAAATGATCCTCTGGCTCCCTAAAAACTCAAACTCAAGCAACTTCCGGGAAAGAATACGTAGCAATGACATATTCAAGATTATAAATGGTTAGCACTCTCTTCCACCGTTGATCAATAATATGTGTCCAAGTAATATCTATATCTTGTAGCCTCTAATAGTCATCTTAGGTCCATACACGTGATCTATAGTACTAGCTCAATCTAGATGCATATCTTTGAAAGCCATTCATATAGTTCTACTGGGAAACAAAAAAATAATATCTCATCTAACTCATGGTATAAGTTCTCTTCTACCCATCTATGCACATTGAACTCAGTTCCAGTGTAAAATATCTGAGAAAACCCATCCTCTATGCTATTAAACCATCCTTCCACAATTTCTAAGGTCAAACGTTTTGTAATCACGCATTTCGGGACAATAATGCATGTTATTTTTCACAATAACTTTGAAAAGAGGTCATGGAAATGGAACTAAGATGTAGTTATATTTTGTACCCTTAGACCAATAGTCTAATCCCATGCACTTTGGCCTATCACCTAGTGGGCACTTTGAACTCATTCAAGGCACACGTGGTGTCTTTGAGTCTCTCCTTTATGCAATTCTTGTGAAAATGCATCATCTTATAATAGATATTTAAATGGAAATGAGAAGAAAATAACCATGCCACATTCTAAGAGCCTAGAACAAGTTGTTATCTCATTGCATCCAAAAAGAGAAATAACAAGAAACATATGGAAATGGTTCATACAGAAAGGAAATGCATAAGTATTATACTTCGAACACATATATGGGTCATAACAAAACCTTATATTCATATTAATAGATCCAATAATCCACATTACATCCCTTGAGGTCATAACCAATCCTCATATAACTATGTAGAGCCAATTCATACATCAGAGCTATATTATGCTCATCATATTGCAAAAACAAAAAGAATGTAGACCCATCCCTCTAAATGTGCCATTGCTTACAGAGTTCTTCTAATCCCTAACCCATAACATCCTCCATTATGTTTCTACAGGGCTTCACCTCTATTTTCTCTCCTCCACACTCCCCACACTCTTTAGCTATCTTTATTCTATCAGGTTCTTGTATTTATAACCTTAACACCCACTACCATGCCTTTCAGAAGTTATAGATCGGTCGCCAAGTGTCAAAGTGGTCCTCCATGGGAGCATGCCTTCACAGATCCGAGCTCTCCACTCCTTGCAATGATATCTTCTGAACCTTCCATCACATGCTTGAAATATTCCCTTTTTGATCCCATAGTCGCTAGGTTGGCACCTTATCCACAAGGGTCATTATTTTCTCATGTGTTTCCTAGGATGCCAAATGTGGCTAAGTACAAAACCTGTTTTTCCTTGTACACGCGCCGTATGTTTTACAACCTATTGCTAGGAATCTTCCCCGCATGACTTAAACTCGTGCACCCTTTTTTTCAACCTTATATTCATATTAATAGATCCAAAGAATCCACATTACATCCCTTAAGGTCATAACCAATCCTCATATAACTATACAGAGCCAAGTCATACATCAGAGTTATATTATGCTCATCATATTGCAAAAAAAAAGAATGCAGACCCATCCCTCTAAATGTGCCATTACTTACAGAGTTCTTCTAATCCCTAACCCATAACATCCTCCACTCTGATTATATAGGGCTTCACATCTCATTTCTCTCCTCCACACTCCTACACTCTATATCTATCTTTCTTCTATCGGGTGCTTGTATTTATAACCTTAACACCCACCACCATGCCTTTCAGAAGTTATAGATCGGTCACCAAGTGTCAAAGTGGTCCTCCATGGGAGAATTCCTTCATAGATCCGAGCTCTCCACTCCTTACAATGTTATCTTTTGGAACCTTCCATCGCATGCCTGTATATTCCCTTTTGATCCCAAAGTTTCTAGGTTGGCACCTTATCCACAAGGGTCTTACTTTTCTTGTGTGCTACCTGGGATGCCGAATGTGGCTAAGAACAAAACCTATTTTTTCTTGCACATGTGCCATAATTTTTACAACCTACTGCTAGGATCCTTCCCTGTGTACCTTTAACCCATGTGCCCTTTTTCAATTAGGTCCCATGTGCCCACGTGCCTTCTTGTACTTAGCTAATATTTTCAGGCCCAACAGAGAGCTTCCTTCACTAAAAATATCACATAGGGATTATCTAGAAAAATATGAGGATTACAGAGTGACTAGGATAGCATAATTGGAATTCCTAGATGAAAAGCGCATCCATGCCCTTAACCATCTCAAGGTGTATCAAAATAGAGTCTCTCAGAATTCACAACAAAAGGATCATACCTATTCGGTTTGAGGTTGGATATTTGGTCATGAAAGACAATCGCTTAAACATAAGGGAAGAAAGAGATAAGAAAGGCAAGTTCGAACCACACTGGTTAGGACCTTACATCATTGTGGAAAAATATGGAACAAGAGCATACAAACTTTCTCATCCTGGATGGAGATGAGCTCATGAGCCAATGAATGCCATGCACCTTAAGTGGTTCTATGCTTAAACATGGTGCAAAAATAAAAAAAATAACAAAAAATTAAAAAGGATCAAAATACAAAAATTCAAAAAGAGAAAAAGAAAAAGAGAAAACAGGTCATCCATATGTGAAAACCATGCAATTGTGGTGCTTTGGATAGATCCCTTGGTGAAAACCAACTTCCAACACCTTGGGAGGACTCGTTGTTCACAAGCATCTAGTTTCTAGGGGGTAATTTTACTTAGCCTAGGGCTAGTTCCTCTCGACATCTGAGATTCCCTGTGAGCCTATCCTATCAAGCCTTGATCGATTGTTTCTCCTCTTATAAATCGGTGAAGGGATTTCCTTTTTATATTCCCCATCTAACATTGGGGGCACCTTCGCACTTTCACCTTCCTATTTATAAATATGTGGCACATACCCTTGTATATTCTCCATCTAATGCTGGGGGCATCCACATTTCTCAGTTTCCTATACATAGCTTTAGAAAACCTTAGAAAATCACAAAAACATTCAAATATGCTGAAAATCCAAAAACATTCAAATATGTTGAAAATCACAAAAACATTCAAATATGCTAAAAATCCTAAAACATTCACATAAACCCTGAAAACCCCAAAAACATTAGAAAACTATGAAATATAAAAACAATAGAAAATTGTTTCACAAAACTCCCAAAAACAACACAAAATGCATTAAAAATAGTATCACAAAAACATAGTTTTAGTTTACTTGCTTTGTTTCTTTGCTTTGCTTGTTTGGTTACGTGTACATTGTTTGAATAGTTTTTACTTACTTGTACATTTGTATAGTGTGTTTCTTAAACATACCACTTTAGATTGATCTTTTCTTACTTAGATCAGATTTATTCTTGTGTGTACATTTGGGGTGTGCTTCTGCATGCTTGTAAATAGTTGCTTTGTTTAAGTTGTTTTATTATGTACATTTGGTAGATTTGTTAACATTTTCTTACCGCGATGCCCTAGGGGCCATGTTTTCACCATCATTGTCATTCTAACAATTCTTCTATCCACCGTAATGATTGTTTTTATTAAATAATCATTTTTAACTCCTTTTCGCCACATCGGGCGTGTTTTTGCTACTTAGCTACTGTTTAATCTCCATAGGATTTTTTTAAAATTTTAGACGATCTCCTATTTTCTCATTTCTTATAAAAATAAAAATCCCTAAATACTACAAAATCCATTTTTTTTTTTTCAAAAACATAGAAAATACAAACACATAAAATTTCAAAATTTCTCAAAAATCCTAAAAATTATAAAATTTACAAAAATAGGTAAACAACCCATAGCGGCTGAAACTCATGTCTTGCGCATGGTATTCATTCCATATCTTGCTAGAATTTTCATGTGTTCACAAATCAAATGACTTGTGGATCATCAGATTTATAACCATTTACAAAGCTAGCTTGTTTTCTTCGTTGGTACTGGGCACATCCAATTGCTTGATATTGTTTCATTGCGCACAACGCTTTATCATTGGACCTGACGTCCTTCATCATTTTCCCTTGCATGTATCCTTGCTAGGGGCATCATTTTTCACCCTTGTCATCAATCATAAACATTTGGGGATCTTTAGCTTGATAAAAACATTTGTACAACCTGTCTTGACCATTGTTGGTTTGAGTATGCGTGTTTGTACATGTTTCTCTCATTAATGAGCTTGTTTCCTTCTCATATTGCATTGATTTTTGTATGTTGCATTGATTTGGTGTTTTCAAAAATGGAAAATTGTTCATAGTATGGATTTTCATGTCATTCTAATTTTTTTGTATGCTTATATTTTTAATAAGGACCGATGACATAGATCTTTGGCAATATGATGACACTAAATTTGTTTTAATACACTTTGGATTAAAGCTTGCTCTTTTCTTTCCATCTTCATTCCTCTTCTACATCTTTATCCTATCAACAATATTCTTTTGATTCACTTAGGGAATCTTTCCCCTACCCATTCTTCTATCCATTTCCCTCACCTTTTTCAATCGTCAATCACCTTCTTTCATCACCCCATCGACACTTAAGGGGGAATCTCTCACTTCTACTAATGTTTCTTCTACCCCTTCAAATTTTTATCTGTCTACTATCTTTGAAGTGGCATCACTTACACCACCCCAAAGAGGGGAAAATATAGACACCTATAATTTATCTCAAGAAATTTAAATACTTAAATTGTGCTAATTATACCCTTTCCCACAAATTGATGACATATAGTCAATATCATACATTTTTGTGCTATCATCGCTAATTAAGTCTTCTATCCAACAATGATGCCAATTAATGACCTTCCATTAATCAACTCCCCTTTCTATCTCGATTAATTAATTATTTATAATTAATTAAGCTCTCCTTTCTAATTAATTAAGATCCCTTTCTATCTAGGTTAATTAATTATTTCTAATTAATTATTAACTCTTTCTATCTAGATTAATTAATTATTCTTAATTAATTAATTAATTCTCTTTATATTTAATCAATAAATTATCATTTGCTTGATTAAAATCCTCTCATAACATAAATAATACTAACTATTCCTCTAACAAGCTTATATAAGCTTACACCCCTGTTAATTAATCACTTTGGTTAATTAATAAATCCCCTCAATCCCCATAAGTCATTAGAGGACAAACTAAACTCTCCTAAGGTTGACTCAACCCTCCTAAACCTTCCTTATCCACAACCAATCCAACCTCTCTATTATCTCACATGTAAATGGATGTAGAGATTCTTTTATACATTGGGATATGTAAGGAGCCCTCCTCCTACATTTTTACTTACACCTAAATGAGCATAGAGCCTAAGCTATAGCGATTTATATCATCTTAGAGCATTTTTCCATTAGTGGAGCTAGGTATCTTTCATTTGCATTCAATCATCCAATATTTTTTTAGTGAAGATCAATGGAGTTAATCAAGAAAGGACTAATAAATCATGGGTTGATGAACCTCCATGTTTGATCATATTGGATCAAACAAAAACTATAAACCCTTTTATAGCTAAAGGATCTACATAGGTATATTTCATATATTTAGCTTTATAAAGAGTAGAGCAATAAATGTTTACATATTAGTTTGAACTTCATTTTCAAGGTTCTAGTGCATAATGTTGATGTTTATTACTTGTTTAAATCTTAGCTTGATGGTGCATAGATTTTAGTTTAGCATTGTATTGAGACTCTTATGTGTTATTCTTGATTTTATTTGCATAGCTAGCTAATTATTGCACACAATTACATCGAGGTACCTTAGACCCTATTCATACCGATATTTCATTTCCTATTCCTTTTGGTTATGTTTTAATTTACAATATTTCCTTTCTTGGGTACTCACATAACCTCTCTTGATGGTACGCACACGGTTGTCCACATCCTCTATTCACTGACAAAGAATATGCTATGGGCATCTATCATCTATGTCTTATCGGATCATTACAAGATCAACGTCATACTATAGTCTACCACATAGCCAATCCCGATCAATTTGAATTTGAACCAAAGGATGACAATCTCCTTGACGAGTATACATAGTCTCTTCCTATACTACTACTAGGGGGCATATCACATGACATACTTACCCCCACCATTTCTTAGCATAGTTGTACCATTTTACATCACACACTTTGTATCTATCATTTATTTTCATTTCCTATCAACATACCACTACACATCTTATAGCATTGTCGTTACCCAATGATGCACTCTTGTGCTTTGGTTCCCACTTGACTATTGAGGGACTATCATCACATTTAACCCCAAAACCTCACCTAGGAATTACACATTACATCTTACCATACATTGCGCATCATACATTATCCATTCTACTCTTATTCTACATTCTACATTATACTAGTCATTCTACACATCACATTTGTCTCACATATTTACCAATTTAGTCTCATCACATCCCATGCATTCATCCATTATATACATTCTATTTATTATGCAAGGTTACATTTATATATGGGCCTCACTTTACATTTTATTACTACATATTCTATTTATACCTACACCTATTATCACACTTTCTATATTCTACATTACATTATTCCTCCCACGCATTTACACACCCTAGTCACCATTTAGTCACCTATACTACATTTTTATACACACTGCACTCACCACCCTATGACACACTTTATATTCTTAGTCCATACTCAAATTCTGAGGGTTTACAAATCAAATTGACCTTACACTCACCTTGTGACATGTCATCATACGAAATTTATAGAACTAGTGACATACACTCTAGGCTAAATCGTCACCCATATCCATCATTACATATCATAGTGGTATATTATTTAGGCTAAATAACCACATCTCTCATATAATTTTGTAGTGGTATACACTTTAGGTTAAATAACCACTCCATTCACCATTTTACAATTCTAGTTTTACCCACTTAGCCTTAAATCACAATTCATCATATCATCATGTAGTGGTATACACTTAGTGCTAAATAATCACCCCTTGTTATTCATCTTGTAGTGCCATACATTGTTACCTATTTATATCATCATATCATAGTGGTATAAAATTTAGGCTAAATCACCACCTCCCATTACTTCCTCTTATAGTGATATACACTTAGGGCTGCATCGTCACTCATTCATTCAACAAAATTGTGATATACAATTTGGATATAGGGTTCACACGCATATTTTCCATACATCACATCTCACCACCACCTCACAAACACACTCATCATAGTGCACTAGAAACAATAAACACTACTCAACCATGTCCCGATGACACACTCTTGTTTATGGTTCATTCTTGACTCGCTAAGGGTGAAAACAAAATGAACCTCACTACACACACTTTCATACACTCGTGGCACATTTATCCTATCATTCCATCATATATTCTATTCCATCCATCCACATCATACTACATTGTATTGGTGTATTTAGTCATATTTACTATTATTTTGCATGATCACTTTACTACATATGTGAGCTTGATTTCTTATATGTCATTATCATACACACATGCACGTTCACGTTGTTTCACCAGATTCTTAGAAAATTAATGAAATAGATAAGGGTAGAAGGCCAAGGAGGAATACCTATTGTAATGTTAGTTAAAGGTTGAATTCACGTGTAGATGACTTCTAGATTAGAATGGATGTGAGATCTCCCTTTTGGCTAGGAGGAACTACCTATAGATACAAAACAATACCACCAAATAGAGTTAAACAAAACAATGAGTGGACTGCCTAGCGGAAGCTAGATCCAAGAAGCGTGATACTTCCTGAACAAGATGTCAATCCACTTTTATATAAAAATATTAATGCTAGTTAAATCATACATGAAGTAAAGATCTTATTGGAATTGAAACGATTTAGGTATCTCATACAAAACAATAAGAAAGGTCATGCAAAAGGTTGTTTAAGGTCAAAATGGGAGGGTTGATTGGTTGGTGTTGAGTTACAAGTCTGGTACATGCTCTGGGTAAGGTCTAGTAAGGATTATAAATGGTTCGGGCTATAGGGAAGTGGGTATTAGCTCGCTGGTCTGAGCTATATTGATAGACATAGTAATCAAGTGTTAGTTGAATAACCGATTCCTAGGTTAGGCGAGTGACCGATGTTGGTAGGGGAAATTAGTAGAAAGTTCTTAGAATTGGTTTTCCAGACTCCTTGTGATTGCATAAAGGTTGGAAATGGTGAGGGTGGGGTTATAAAATGGTTCTAAAGACTTAGAGATAATTAGGAGAGGGTGAAAATGGGTGAAAATTCTGAGTATGATTAGGTGAAGGGTTGATGGAAGGAAGGATATGGGTGCGGAGAGAAATATACTACAGAGATGAATAAATAAATCTACACAAGGAAATTAGAGATTCACTATAGAAATTTTAAATACTTACTAGGAAGTAGATTGGAGAAGGTAGGTGATGAAGACGGTGACATTAGAGACCCAAAGAGAAGAGCTGTTGTATTCATGTCATGGCGCTTTAGACCTCTATGCCTCTCTCTTGTGAGTATGTGATCATGAAGAGGATGATGAATGTTTACCGATATTGGTATTGCTCCCACGTTTCTTCCTTTTCCTGAGTGCTAAAGAAATTTGAGTGATCCAAGTCTCTGGAAGAAATGAGATCATGAATAAATTCACCAACTTGGGCCAAGTTTTCTATAAACATATTTAACCTAACCGACCATGATTAGGTGACCGACATTGGTTGAGATATAACCAACTTTGGTCAAGGCGGGAATATCTAGGTTGGCCAAAAATAGTCAGATTATTACTATTTTCGGCGTGATCTCCAACCTTATGCTGATTCTTGAGTGATAGATCATGGAAAGATAAGTATGAGTCCTTTTAGGTTTGTTAATAGGAGTTAAGTCTAGGTTTAAACTAAGTCTTAGTTAGTTAGGATAGGTTTAGAATCAGGTCTTAGGTCATTAATGAGGTTTGAGTAGGTCATTGAGTGAGGTGGCTAGGTGAGGTGGTTAAGTGAGGATATTAATTAATTTAATTAAGATAATTAATTTAATTAACATGTGCACTAGGGGATATGAATAGGTAGGATATAGTTAATTTAATTAATGGGATTTAAGGGAGTATGACCCAATTTTGTTGTCTAAATTTTGCCTCGTTTTATTATGTATGCATGTATTGGTAAGTGATGCTGACAAAAATAGGAAGTGGTTACCCCAACTATAGGTGAGAGTGGGGTTTTTTCCAAGTAGGGATGAATGTGAGGTTTCCCAAGTATGGGTGGAGGTGATCCCCTCAAACTAGGAGTTGATGAGTTGTTAGACGAGTCAGTGAGTGGTTTGATAAATGTGTAAGTGAGGAAATTAAGCGTAGGAGGGTTGTAGGTAAGGGTATGGTCATTGTGGGTAATGGGTAATGGTCAAATTGGGTAATAGGTAATGAAAATAAAACACATGCACATGTGTAGACTGTGACATGGTACCAGGAAGAAGAGCGTACAAAATCTACATTGTCCAGGTCGATAGGTTTATCCAAACAAGGTTAAAGTGATTCGGTATCTAGGGTACAAGCTATGGTTTGGAAACACAACGTAGGCTAGGTGCGGGAATGTTTAGGTATGATTCGGACACCAAAGGTTTGGTAAGGATAAAAACATGCTAATAGGTAAGGCAAGGTCATTAGGCTTAAAAACATGGGTAAATTCATTGTAAGGTATAGTGTGTACAAAAATTCTAATGTCACAAAAGGTGGTTCAAGTTAGGGTATATAGGTCATGGCATGGGTAAGTTCAAGGTATAGATAAATAATATGTACCTAAATGTAGTTAAGGACATCTACATGTAATGTAGGCTTGTGGGTAGGGTATAATAGGTGTTGGTAAGGTCAAAAGGTATTGGTTCATTAATTGTTTTAGGAAAAATGGGTATTAGGTGGGGTGATGTTTAGTCACTTGAGATGTTTTTGATTTTTGATATATATACTGGCCTACACACCGAAGATAGTATGTATATGAGAGTTTTTAATTTTGAGTTTTATACCAGCTTGCGTGTCGAAGATAGCGATGTTTTATTTGAGTGACTTGAGATACTTGTATTTATTTGTATCTATGTATATGTGTATTGATACACAGACTCTCTCATTTATATAGATGATGATATTTATTACATGGATGATGTACCTATGTTTTAATTTCCATTGTTATTGTGTATTGATGGAAACTAGGTGAATTAGGCATGATTGAGTCGAGGTCATGTAGGCATGATTGAGTTTAGGTCATTTAGGCATGGTTGGTTTTAGGTCATTTAGGCATGGTTGATTTTAGGTCATTTAGGCACGGTGGAGTCATGTATAAGCATGTTTTGGTTATGTGTATGGGATTTGATTTAATTTCTAAGTTATTGGTATTATGGAAAATAAATGATGATGTATATGTAAGTCATGGTGTAAATTTGTGAAATAATTGATATCATGGATATGTGAAATGATTAATTGGATTTTTGATGATATGATAGATACGTATGTTTTTTTGATTTGTTTAATTTCAAAATGTTTGTGAAAATGGAAACTAAGTAAGGTAGAATGTGAATAGAAAAAGGGGGAAAATTGGCTAGGGTAAAGAGTGGCTGAGATAATCTCCAAAGGCCCCATGCCCTCGGAGTGCTGCCTACATAGCCTCGGTGAAAAGAGGCCTCAGTGATGTAGTACTCTCGTAAGCTAGGGAAGGATATGATGAGGTAGAGTGATTATTTGATAGGTTTTAGGCATGATTGAGTTTAGGTCAGCTAGGCATGGTTTAGTTTAGGTCAGTTAGGTATGGTGATGTTGGTGAAAGAGGAATTCTTAAAATATAGGTGTCAATGGTCTAGTCTTATATAGGAGAATCAACAAGTAATGAAGAAGGTGAAGGGTAAGAGGTGACCAAAAGAACCACCTAATTGGAAAGAACCATAATAAGTCTACCATACCAAATATGGGCTTATGAATGTAAGACCCTAAAGGCGTTTCCTGATTGACTATTCGAAGGGTGAAGAAAGTCACATGATCACAAAATGTCGTATTTGTGGCATACCACTTGAGCAGAAGAAAACTAGGGTGAAAAAAGCGATGAGGTGAAAGAAAATTAGTTTTAGCATAACCTAGTGTGAGACAACATGCCTATTTGGAAAGAGACCCAATATCAAAAGAGGAAAGTCCATGATGAAAGAGTTAAATTTTTTCTATTCAATTTTTCTTTTTTTTTTGATAGACTGATCAATGCGGGAAGTCTATGTGGGATGATTAGATTTTATCCTTGAGGTATTCATGAAGCCAATTTATGTGGGAAGATTCTGAATATTTGATTTTATTGTTTGTAAGAATAGTCTTCTTATTATGATAGATTATGTAGAATATGGCTAGCACAAAGATAGTTTTCCTTCAAGGAGAAGTCTATTTATAACAACAAGATAGAAAGAGTAGATGTCCTTTTTGAGGGAGTCACAATTTTGCTAGAAGTTTGAATCAAGGAGATGACTCCAATTTTACTTTTGAAATTGTTTTGATTTGGAATTTCAGGTCATGGACAAGACTATAGAGACTGATATGCTCTTATGTTGCAAACAAAAGCATAGAACATAGAGGCTAACTATGAAAGAAAGGGTTTAAGTGATGAATGAACATGGGATTCCATCTTGAAAAATATGAAACTTATCCATGAGAATCATGCCATGAGTAGATCCATGGTACTCATATTGAAGATAAGGCTTAAAAGTACCGGGTAATCACATGATTCTTGTTTAGTCGTTGATCCTTAAAATAGGTGAGTGGAAGATGAATGGTACTAAAGGGACAAGTACTTAATTGATAAAAGGTGATATAAGACTTGATTCAATAATAGAATGGTTGAAGATGCAAATAATTGAGGGTCTTAGGTTTGGGTTTATCTTCGAGTGAAGAAAATGAGAAGCACCGATCCATAGGTATGAGTAATAATATAAGGTCCAAGCCAATTAGGAGAAAATTTCCCCGTTTACTTTTCTCCTCTTTTGTTAAATGTTGATTTTCCTTTAGGACAAGTTCACCAACCTAGAAGGATTTGGTAGAAGGAAAGGTAAGATGAAAAAGGTATGGTTTTTGTAAAATATTCAATAAAAGAAGGGGAAGTGATAAGTCCTCCATGGGTATAGTGAAAAATGAGATGGTGATAGGTTAGGTTAGGTAAGATTGGGAATGAGTGAGTAAAGTTGGGTGAGGTAGATGGTGAAAAGTTGGGAAAATTTGGGCAAGGTAGGGTAAGGTAAATGAAGAAGGTTTAGTTTTTAAGGGAGGGGTAATAGAAGAAAGGGGAGTGTCGAGTCCCCCACAGGATAAGGAAGAATAAGGTGATGATAGGTGTCATTGTGTAATATTGGGCAAGGCTAGGAAAGGGTTAGGAAAGGTTGAGGCAGGTTGGGAAATATTGGGAAAGGTTAATTAGACAATGTTAGGCAAGGTTTAGGCAAGGTTTAGGAAAATTTGAGGCAAGGTTGAGGTAGGTGGTGGGTAGAGTAGGTAAGGTAGATGATGAGGTTCCGGTTTGGATGAGAGGTGTTTAATAGGAGAAGAGGGAATGTCAAGTCCCCCATAGGGTAAAGTAGGATAAGGTGATGATCGGTAATATGAAGGTCACCAATAGGTAAAGGATGAGGGTGTGTGGTGATATGCGAAGGTGGAACAAGGTCCTTGTCTAAAAGATCATCGTCATCAAATTTTTCTTTAGGAGGACATAATTGAGTAGAATGGTCTTTATATCCTTACAGCTTTTCTACATCGTGCCCTAACACACGATGATAAAAAATTTTTTTTGTATCTTCAAACCCTTTTGGTTTGGGTTTGAGTGGTCCGATTTAAAAATAATCAAGTTTTTATCTACCTGATCTTGGACCCTTGTAGGCTTTAAATATTTTCCGACAATTTGCTCCTTTTAAGTAATCAATTTAAAATTAATGCAAGACAATAAAGACAATTACACAATGATTGATTACGAGTTTGGCAATTGCCTACGTCTTCGTTCTTTCAAACCATTCCACTAGTCAAAACTTGTAAGTTACAATAGTAATTTCATAAGAAAACCTAATGGAAACTATTTAGAACTTTCTTAGAAGAATAACTAGACCTTCAGATGACAAGGGTGAAAAATAGCACCCGAATTCCCCTTTCCTAGTGCATTCGAAAGCTCAATGGCACCAGCTCCACTATTTGGAATTCTCCAGGTTCTCGATCGCCTTCCGACACTTCGTAACACCATATGGCACTCCGGTCGATATTCCAGGCTTCACAATAATTTGGTGTGGTGTTATGGGTCATCTAGGTAGTATTAATAACTCCTAGTCACAATAATTTTAATTTACTATTGCCTAAAAATAATAGGTCAATAATAAATAAAATAATAATGCCTAAATAAATTAGGACTTCACACAACTATGTCATTGACATAATATCTAACTCTCCTCTTGGCTTGATCTCTACCTTTCCGAGCTCTAGGAATGAGCTTCCAAGTTGTGTCTATCGTGTGTGTGTGTCCATTACAAAGAAATGGGTTCCCTATTTATACCAAATAGGGCCCTTAAAATAATGCCTAAAATATTATCTAAGGCTAATATTAGCCTCACCGTAGCATTTGGATAGGCTTATCTCCATATTAGGGAAGATTGCACTTAGGAAGGGATTAATTCCCTTAGGAGTGACATGGTTAAGTGGGTATATCCCACATTTGGTGGAGGAGATAATTGTTTTAGGATTTAAATAGCCTTTCCCACACATGTTAAAGTGGTCATGGGACCACTTGAGGCATAACCACCCCACCTCCTTCTCCTCACGTGGAAGCTTCCACACATGGGCCTTTTCCCCCTACCACCACTTCATCTCCTATCCACCACGTGGACTTAGCATGTTTGGCGGTTATGTGGGTAAGTGGTGGTTATACTAATGTTTGAACATTAATATGAAGGTTGATATATATGCGTGGTATGTAGAATAATGTGTGGCAAATAATTACAAAGTAATATGAAATTCATCCCACATGAAGTATGAAAAATAAGACCCCTATTGACCCGCGATTGGAAAATCAAACTCATGGTGGCAAGCCACGTGGTGGTTTGAGGACCCACCATGTCGGTGATAATATAATCATCCTCATGGCGATCAGGCTCCCTCGTAACAAAAAGTTGAGCCTCTTGTTCCCATGGGCTATTCCATTTTATGATTGTCAAAGACCGGCGGTTAAAATACATCCAATTTTACCAACTCCTTTTTACCACGTGTCGCAGTGCGATTGGTCCAATATTGACCTATTGACCAGAGTTGACTTTCTTGTTGACTAAATTTTGACCGAACATAACTAGAGCTCCCAATGTCCATTTTTGCATTCTTACAGTCGATGGAAAGCTCTAAAATGATCTTCTAGATTAATACCATTTATGGATGTTTAGGGAAATTTTTATATAAAAATGATCCCTTGATCACACCTCCCTAATGAGAAAGGATTTTTATCCCAAAAAGATTATATTGGAACATTTTGCCATCCTGTCCTAAATCTAGAAAATCTGCTACCACCTCGGAAGTGCTGCTATAGTAGACCCTTTGGTCTCTTCTCCTACAACCTTCTCACTTTGACAACTTTTCTCTTATCCTGGACATGTGGGTTATGGGCCCACGATGCTTCCCTGCACCACTGATATCTGAAGAAGACCTCCATGCCTCCATTGTATGGTGCTAAGTTTTTGAATGAAACCTCAACACTCCTACTATGCAGTGCTAAGCTTCTAGATATCTAACAATAAGGATCTTCTTTTACTCTATAACACAGCTCTTGTCTTTGAGTTGATTCCATAAAATCCAAACTAGTTTGAAGGAAATCCATGTTACTTAGAGCTATGATTGATCGATGTTGTTGATGGATAATGAATTGTCCTTTTCGACCTCAACACCTCCATTGTGTAGTGCTAAGTCTCTTACAAACCTCAACACCTCCACTATGTAGTGTTAAGTCTCTTGTAGACCTCAATGCCTCCGTCATCAGTGTTAAGTGTTAAGTCTCTTCTGGTACCTCTCAATGCCTCCGCTATGTAGTGCTAAGTCTCTTGCAGACCTCAACACCTCCGTTGTGTAGTACTAAGTCTCTTGTAGACCTCAATGCCTCTGTTGGGTGGTGCTAAGTCTCTTGTAGACCTCAACACCTCTGATGTGTAGTGATAATTAATTTGCAGACCTTAACGCGTCCGTTGTGTAGTGCTAAGTCTCTTTCAGACCTCAACGCCTTTGTTACATGATGCTAAGTCTAATGACCAGTTACCATTCCAATGTGTGGTTGTAATTCCTTGACTCTGAATGATGTTCCAAGCTAATCTTTTAAGAGCTCCTTTTGTTGACAAATTATATCAGGTACCATTATGCTAGATGCCCATGATGGCTTCTCCACAAAATGAAGTTCGACTGATGTCAATGCCAACGATGATTCAGCTACCATTCTACTGCATGGTCATAATGCCTCTACATAGAATGAAGTTCCAAGCTAACTCCTATGAACTCTATTGTCTACACAAATGGTAGATCAATCTCTAAGCTTTATATGAGTCAAATCTTGTATTCAAGTTGTAATAGGTACTCACAAGTTGATTAGGAGATATGTTTGGAGTATTAATCAAATTTTCTAAGTAAGAAAATCCATTAAGTATGGTAAACCTTTCTCTCAGTATTTTCTCACAAATTTCATCTCCAAACAAATATTGCATACTATTCATCAATCTAAATTATGCAATATATAATTGAAAAATTGTTGACTTACCCATTTTAAAGGACTTTCACTTTCAGGTATTACCTGGTCCTGGGTTGAATTTTCAACTAGTGGTGGAGTAGAAACTTCCTTTTCCTTTGTAATAGGTCTCCATTCCATCTTTATCTTGTCATTACTTTGATGGCGAGATGGATGTAGTTTCCAAAATTTTTCACCAAGTGCCCATTCCTCTGGAAATGAGCAAAAAAATCCTCTTAATCTCCTTCTTCTGGGATGAGGAACTCTTTCTAGCCATTTCTTGACTCTGCATGATGAGATTGGTCTTTCTAATTTTCCTTGTTCCTGATGAACGACATCAACTTCTTCATCAATGTCCTTCTCTTCCAGCATCTGGCCACATAATGATTATGTAATCCACAAAAAGTACATGGAAAGGAATTCCACATCTTTTGAAAATCATAACCATACTTCTTAAGCTGAAAAAGTGGATCAAAATTTTTATTGTGCTTATGATTATGGTAAGAAACTAGAGGTGGAATCTCATTACCTCTTCACTGATTTCTCTTACCACATCCTACCTGTGATGACGAAGCAAAAATTTCCTTCTCATAATCTTCTTGCAGGACTAGTGGGGTATTCACTTTTCTTTTGGAAGCTTGTCTCCCATCAGCATTCTTGGAGCATTCTCTAATATCCATTCCCACACTAGAAAAACCCAAACATGAAAATGAGTATGGTCCTCAACATGTATTGGGTTAGAAATGCCTTGGCCATTTTTACTAAGGCCTCTTCCATCAAATCCCATTTTATCTAGTAACTTGGATCCAATGCCTCTAGTATGCTTTTCAAACAAACCAAAGACTTCATTACCTAAATCTGAAACTGAATGGGAGGAAGAAGAAGATTCCAGTGGTGAACAACTTATAGTGCAATCATCTATCATGGTCACTGCATCTGAAGTTGAAGGTATTTTCTTTCTCTGATCACCATATTGCAACCTTTCCAAGAACTCATCCTTGGTTTGCAATTCTGATTTCAAATGAGCATTCTCCTCTTCCAAGGAGTAATACATTGATCACAGAGAGAGTTATCTTCCTGGATTTGGTGATTATAAGCTTCAACCTCATCGAGCTTTGCCTATTTAGACATCTTTCCCATAGTGCACTTGTACCTGTTCACACAAACTAAACCAACTGCACCAACCTTGAAGCAATCACTCTGTTAATCAAATTTACTAAAGCAAAAATGGAGCTAAACTAGCTCTGATACCAAACTTGATCAAAAATAATCAAGTTTTTATCTACCTGATCTTAGACCCTTGTAGGCTTTAAATATTTGTCTACAATTTTCTCCTTTTAAGTAATCAATTTAAAATTAATGCAAGACAATAAAGATAATTACACAATGATTGATTACAAAGTTCGGAAATTTCCTACGTCTCCAGGTTCTTTCAAACTGTTCCACTAGTCAAAACTTGTAAGTTATAATAGTACTTTCATAAGAAAACCTAATGGAAACTATTTAGAACATGCTTAGAAGAATAACCAGACCTTCAGATGACAAGGGTGAAAAATAGCACCTAACTTCCCCTTTCCTATATTTGACAAGCTCTATGGCACCAACTCCACTGTTTGGAATCCTCCGGTTCTCGATCGGCCTTCTAGATGCTTTGTAATGCCCTATGGCACTCCGGTCGATATTCCAGGCTTCACAATAATTTGGTGTGGTGCTATGGGCCAACTAGGTAGTATTAATAAATCCTAGTCACAATAATTTTAATTTACTATTGCCTAAAAAATAATAGGTCAATAATAAATAAAATAATAATGCCTAAATAAATTAGGACTTCACACAACTATGTCAAAAATTATCTAACTCTCATCTTGGCTAGATATCTCCCCTTTTCGAGCTCTAGGAATGAGCTTGAAAGTTGTGTATGTTGTTTGTGTGTGTGTGTGTGTGTCCATTACAAAGAAATGAGTTCCCTATTTATACCAAAATAGGGCCCTTAAAATAATGCCTAAAATACTATCTAAGGCTAATATTAGCCTCACCGTAGCATTTGGATAGGCTTATCTCCATATTAGGGTAGATTGCACTTAGGAAGGGATTAATTCCCTTAGGAGTGGACATGGTTAAGTGGGTATATCCCACATTTGGTGGAGGAGATAATTGTTTTAGGCTTTAAATAGCCTTTCCCATGCATGTTAAAGTGGTCATGGGACCACTTGAGGCATAACCACCCCACCTCCTCCTCACGTGGAAGCTTCCACGCATGGGCCTTTACCCCCTACCACCACATGGACTTAGCATGTTTGGCGGTTATGTGGGTAAGTGTTGGTTATACTAATGTTTGAACATTAATATGAAGGTTGATATATATGCATGGTATGTGGCATAATGTGTGGCATTTGGAAATAATGTGTGGCAAATAATTACAAAGTAATATGAAATTTGACCCACATGAAGTATGATGAAATAAGACCACCTATCAACCCATGATTGGAAAATCAAACTCGTGGTGGCAAGCCACATGGTGGTTTGAGGACCCACCACATCAGCGATAATATAATCGTCCTCACGGTGGCAAAGGCTCCCTTCGTAACAAAAAGTTGAGCCTCTTGTTCCGATGGGCTATTCCATTTTACGATTGTCAAAGACCGACGGTTAAAATACCTCCAATTTTACCAATGCCTTTTTGCCACGTGTCACAATGTGATTGGTCCAATATTGACATGTTGACCAAAGTTGACTTTCCCATTGACTGAACTTTGACTAGACATAACTAGAGCTCCTAATGTCCTGCTTTTCACGTTCTACACGAGTCAATGGAAAGCTCTCGAAATGATCTTTTACACTGATACCATTTAGGGATGTTTAGGGAACTTTTGATATGAAAATGATCCGATCAAGGTCATAAGGTTTAAGGGGTGACAATGTGATGACAGAGGTCTCTAAAAGGTTAGCTAGAATGTTGGCATAAGACCCTACCAATGGATCACAATGTGAGGTGAGTGTGGGTTTGGATTGAAGTGTGGGTGATTTTGGTGGGAGAGGCATCATGGGAGGTGGAATTGGATGTGAAATGGGTTTGACCACTATTTTGGTAGGTGGTACTATTTTAGATTTGGGTTGTGCCTTCTTGGGTAATGCGTATTAGATGAACTAGTAATATAAGGTGTTGCAAGCTTAACTACTACTTTGGATGGTAGTGTGTTTTTCCATTTCAGTTGCACCTTCCTAGGTAAAGGTGAGGAAGGAGTACGTGATGTGGAAGGGAAGGTAGATGGTGGAAGAGGACAAGTTAGCCAAGGTGATAAAGGAGGCACGGTGAAGGTTACTAGTAGAGGTAAGGTGGAAGGTATGGGTTGAAGAGAAGGAAATATCATAGGTACTGATGAGGTTATTGTAAGTGATGGGGGTATAGGCGGTAAGAAAGATGCATGTAATGATGAAGGTGTACGTTGTGTAGGTAAGTTGGGTGTAATAAAAGATTGTGATGAAGAGGTGGGCTGTTGTGCTTTTGGTTTTCCTTAGATAGGAGGTTTCTTGGCCAAGGTTGACAGGTGAGGTCCTAGGATGGAGGGTAGTGGTGAAGGTGAAAGAGGGGTAGTAGGAAAAAGCTGGTGTATGCGAGAATAGAAGGTTGGGGAATAGTTTTTGTGTGGGTTTGTGAATACATGGCCAAGTTTAGTTTAACAGAGGATGGGATAGAATTGATGTCGTCATGACTCCTAATGTGGTGATGGTTCTGGCTACGGGGAAAGTGTAGGTGCATGTAGGTTCTTAGGCATAGGATCGGGTTTGATTATGGGTAAAGGTTTAGGTGTAGGTGAGGGTGATGAAGAAGAGGCTATTATGACTGGTATGGGCATGGTTGGTTCGATTGTCTAAAATAACTTTGGATAAATTATAGAGGTATTAATAGATGACATTTGCATTCTGATTGAAAAGGGTAGCCGGAGACGTCCCCAAAGCATGGAATTATCAACATAATCTAAGTGGTTTGCTAGGCATGAAAATGACACTAAGAGGAGATGATGTTGATTTAGTAGTAATCCTTGTAAAGTATGTCTGTGAGATAGGGAACTGGTTAGCTTCAGACTTTGTGGGTAAGAGAGCCGAGAGAAAATCAACTGGATCCTAGAAGGATAATGGGGAATTGTCACCAATAGGTAGTGGTACTTCTAAAGGATCCTCTATTGGTAGGGGAGATGACATGTGGGATGAGGTAGGTTCCTCTTTCGGTGGAGAGGGAGGTGAGCATGAATCTCCCATGGGTAGGAGAGTTAACACCGCAAGTTGTTCATTAGGTTGCGAGGGGAGTGATGAAATGGCATCAACATATATTGTGGTCCCCTCCATGGGTGAAGGGTGAGATGAAGGGGACTCCTCTATGGGTAAAGGTGCTCATGTAAGAATATATTCGATAAAGGGGATAGGAGGAAATTGAGGAAGGGATTGTAAGAATTTGAAAACAACATGAACTTCACGAACATTACTATCATTAGTTGTAGTTTTTCCAGTTTGGTTAGATGATGAGGTGTGATTAGGAAATGACTTCTTGAAGATATGTAAGTTCTGATTAGCTTAGTGCATTTGGGTTTTCCAAGACAATATCTCCATTGTCTAACATTTCCTAGATAATGTTTTTGAAGGTTATACAATTACCATTGCTATGACCTTTAACATGATGGTAGTTGTAGTAATCATGTCCCTTCTACCATGCAAGCATAGGATGAGTGGGATTAAAACTAGTATGTGGTTTGAAGGGTGGAAGAGAAATTTCTCTGTCTTTTAGAATTTTTTCTAAAACCAATTAATAGGGCTCTCTTATGGGAGTGTACTTTCACTACTCTTGCCTGAAATGGAAATCTTGAACGAGAGAAATTTTGGAAGAAGGTTTCGATTGATTGGATGGGTAAGATGGGCCAACTATTAAAAATACTACGTTGGAAGATCCTTTGGCTTTGGAATAATTATTTTGGGGTTTGGAAGAGCAAGAGGTATCATTTGACTTGAATGCAACATTTTTTTATGAAATTGAATTTTCTTCTCTTCTATGGGACAAATTTCAATTTTTCTAGCCATGGTGAATGCTTCATCAAAGGTATGGAAGGTTTGGACTTAGAGAGTTAGTGAGATGTGCCTAACACAAGCCCTATTGAATAAATCTATAAGCTTGGTTTGAGGTAGCTGGAATGTAAGATGGTTGATAAGGCTCCACCAACGAGCGACAAAATCTGAGATAGACTCGTCGTCGTATTCTCGTGTTGAGTACAAGTCGGTCATGGTGAACTTCTTGACGATATTGATTGAAAATGGTTTAAGAAGGCTTGCGCCACTTGGTTAAATGAGTAAATTGAATGTCGAGGTAAAACACTATACCAATTCAACATAGGTATTGTTAAGGACATTGGGAATGTCTAAAAGAGGAGAGTGTCATCATGAGCGATTAAATAACACCCGTGTTTTAAAGAATGCAAGTGTTGTTGTGGTTCCTCGTTCTATTGAAATGATTGAATTTTGGAATTTCCCAATGTGTAGGATATGGATGAATGGGAATAGATGGATGAATGGGCTCATTGCATATTTCATTATATGTTAAAGAGTTACAAGAGCCAAAAACTAAAGCTTCTAATGTTTGCATATTTTCCATCATCATTTTAATAAGTTCATTGGTAGGTTGTGATGACTGAGCACCCCTTGCAGTATAAGGGGGTTGATGATGAATGTATGATGTGGAAAACATTCCAAGTATATGGTGGTGCCAAGTACAAGAACTACAAGGGGGAATAGATGTAGGTGGAAAATCTCTTTGGATAGGCAATAGACAAGATAGGTGGTTGTTGGTGATATGTGTAAGTAGGTGGGGTAGACATAACAACCCTTGTAGTGATTGGAGGAAAGACGTGGGATGAAGAAGACAATGTTTCATAATGGAGTATGAGTTGATGACACCATGGGTGACTATGATGTAATTGGTATATACGAGGTGTTGGGTGTAGAAAGGGCTATGATTAAGGTGGATGTTGAAGGAATGGCTGACACCATGGGAGAAACTGATGTCAAAAGTGTGACCAATGTTATAGTTTCCATAGATACTGATGATGTGGGGTCAAGTTGGGATACTATGGGTGATAAAGTGGATGAAGGTAAGGCCAAGATAATATTAGTTGATGTAGAAGTGGGAGCGAGGGCATGAGGAATTGACACAAACATGCCATATACCAGCTATCTTGATGAATCCCAAATAGAAGAATGGGAAAGATAATTTTGTAAGGTAGCGGGGTTATGGTCAAGGAGTCTTGTGAACTCCTCATCACTAGTATTGATGATAATAGACTGAGTAGGATCCATAGGTAACCGGATGGAAGGTGGTGATGGGATAGGTAGGAGTGGTTGAAGGCTTGCATGGAATACAAGGGCATTGGCTTGACTACGAGTCAAAACCATGTGAGTTGGCATAGGCTTGGCAATTTGTTCTCTGTAAATGACACAAAAAAATAGAAGAAATGGAGAAAAATAGTCTTGGGAGGTTAAAAAGGTTGTTATTTTAATTAAAAATTAAAACAAATGAACCAAAGATGGTTGGGTTAACCAATGACAAAGATAGGATGAATGATGTCGGTTAGGTTAACCGATACATGTTACTGTAGGAAATCAAAATTTAAAAAAATGGGGCAATAACTAATGAAAATGAGATAAAAATGGATTTGACAATGATTTTAAAGATCCAGGGGTATGATGATATGTTTGAGGAACTTTAGAAAGAATAGAAAATGTGGTGAGTGTTATTTTTGGTAAAATGAACAAAAACATATAACCAACAATGGTCGAGTAAATCGATGATGGTCGGATGAGTAAACCAATGCGGTCACTAGATTGACTCTGAGTCACTATGAAATTTAAAAAGATGGAGAAAGTTGATTTTTGTGACTTAGATTAGGTAAAATATCAACCTAGAAACCTGAGTATGATAGTGATGGACCCTAACACACTTAGAAAAATTTGGAATACACCAACTATAATTGTGGAGTGTGAAAGGAAGAAAGAAAAAATGGAGAACACGTCCTCACAACTCAAAACACAAATCAAACAAAATTTAAGAAACATAAAATCCTATGGGTGAATTTAATATTTTAGCTTATGTTATTTAAGAATGACTTGTGAACAGAACAACGTTGTTGGTTTGATAGAAGGTGTCCTATGAAAAGCAAATATCTAAGGATGGTTTCAGGTAAAGTTTTAGTGGGGGCGGTCCTTTCTCTAAGATAATGACTGGATAAAGAAACCAGTCAAGGCGTCCACTTTGTCAATCCTCCTCGATCGTGTGATCATTGACAACTTCTTCCAAGTAGGATGATGTTTAAGAAGATGTGTAAATTATGTAAGTAGTTTTGTATAGAGAGAGAGAGAGAGTACAAGTGAACTATGATTAAATTAGCCAACCATTAGCTGGGCATGACTTCCAGCGTATAGGTCTCCCTCAAATTAATGTGATTTATAATGCAACAATCCAGAATGAAATGTAAGTTTTTAAAGCAAAATCCACAATTACATTTGATGTAACAAATGGAGAATATGAAGAGGGATGCTCTTTCACTAATGCAATGTAGTAAAAGGAAGACATGTTCTTTTTAAAGCACTAAAAGTATGATTTATTTTAGACAATAGCAAGAAGGAGAATATTCTAGAGAAGAAAATTAATGTGAATAATTTTCGAAGGGAAATAAACACATAATTTTTTCCTAGGAATGAACAAATAAAAAGGAACCTCTAATGGGTCCCACCAGGTGTGCCAAAATGTTTCACCATATTCTTAGAAAATTAATGAAACAGATAGGGGTATAAGGTGAAGGAGGAATACTTGTTGTAATGTTAGTTAAATGTCAAATGCACGGATAGATGACTTTTGGATCAGAACAGATGTGAGAGCTCCCTTTTGGCTAGTGGAAGCTAGATCCAGGAAGCATGATACTTCCTAAATAGGATGTCAATCCACTTTTATATAATAATATTAATGCTAGTTAAATCATACATGAAGTAAAGATCCTATTGGAATTGAAACAATTTAGGTATCTCATACAAAAAAACAATAAATGTCATGTAAAATGTTGTTTAAGGTCAAAACAAGAGGTTTGATTTGTTGGTGTTAATTTGTGAGGTCCAGTGGAGCTCTGGGTAAGGTCTGTAAGGATTAGAAATAGTTATGGGCTATATGGAAGTGGGTATTAGCTCACTGGTCTAAGCTATATTACTAGACACGATGGCGATGTCACCGATTGGTGATGCCTTAGTTAGGCAGAGTGACCGACGTCGGTTGGCTAACTAGTGTCGGTAGGGGCAATTAGCAGAAAGTTATTAGAATTGGTTTTCTAGACTCCCTGTGATTGCACAGAGGTTGGAAATGGTGAGGGTGGGGTTGTAAAATGGTTTTGAAGACTCAGAGATGATTAGGAGAGGGTGAAAATGGGTGAAAAGTTTGGGTATGATTAGGTGATGGGTTGATGGAAGGAAGGAAGTATATGGGTGTGGAGAGAAATAAACTATAGAGATGAATAAATAAATATACACAAGGAAACTAGAGATTCAATGTAGAGATGTTAAATACTTACTGGGAAGTAGATTGGAGAATGTAGGTGATGAAGACAATGAAAATAAAGATCCAGAGAGAAGATCCATTATATTCGTGTCATGGAAATTTAGACCTCCATGCATGTCTGATTGTGAATCTATGATCATGAAGAGGATGATGAATGGTGATCGATGTTGGTAGTGCTCTCGTGTGTCTTCTTTTGCCTGAGTGCTAAAGAAATTCGAGTGCTCTAAGTCTCTGGAAGAAATGAGATCTTGAATTAATTGACCAACTTGGGCCAAGGATTTTGGAAACATATTTAACCTAACCGACCATGGTTAGGTGACCAACGTTGGTTGAGATATAACCCTGGCGTCACAAGGCGGGAATATCTAGGATGACTAAAAATAGTAAGATTGTTGCTCTTGTTGGTGTGATCTCTAACCTTCTACCGAGTCTTGAGTGATAGATCATGGAAAGATAAGTAGGAGTCCTTTTAGGTTTGTTAATAGGAGTTAAGTCTAGGTTTTTACTAAGTCCTAATTAGTTAGGATAGGTTTAGACTTGGTCTTAGGTCATTAATGAGGTTTGAGTAGGTCATTGAGTGAGGTGGCTAGGTGAGGTGGTTAAGTGAGGATATTAATTAATTTAATTAAGATAATTAATTTAATTAACATGTGCACTAGGGGATATGAATAGGTAGGATATGGTTAATTTAATTAATGGGATTTAAGGGGAGTATGACCCAGTTTTGATGTCTACACATGCCTTTGTCTAGTGTGATCACATAGATACACAACACTTACACACATCATGGATGCTTGCCTTCTACCCTTACTATATTGGTCATTGGGGGCATCCACATTCATCTCATATAGGTGCTATTGTTTCATTTTGTACTTATCATCTTATATTACTTGTTCATATATGCTTTGACATATTGATTATCACTCTAACATGCTAACAGTGTTTCATGTACAATACTTGTTTTACAAGATTACATGTTTCTATGACTACTTGTTTTCTTTTCTTTCGTTGTCTTCTTTATTTTCCACTTTGTATGTGGGATTTACCCTTTTCTTGTGTGAATATTTGTTTTTGTTTGCGGCCATGACAACCTTTCATCTCTTGTGACATCGTGAGTGATGTACCATGTTTGTAACCCGCTTTTATTGTTTTCTTGCATGTTTACACTATTGTGCTTGGTAGTTCTTACATTGTTTGAATACTTTACAATTATTGCATACATTTGTTTGTAGACTAACACTTGTTTTTTCTAGCCATCCCTTTTTGTGTGCACCTTATTTTCTACCAAGCATTTTCCATTTCCATATATAGGGAAGATTTAACAGTCAGTGCGGTAGGTAATTTTTTGGGACCGCGTTCTCATTTCAAAATCGTAGCATGTTCCCCCAAAGAGGGGGCATCATTGAGGGTTTTTTCACACTAAAAAAACATATTTACACTGGTTTAGTACAATGCACTTTCCACGCTTGGAATTGTGGGTTTACATACAATGAGTGATTTAAGACTAGTCTACGAACTACTTACAGAATGGATTTTATAGGACAAGGTGTCCTTAGCATTTATGGGAAGTAGTTAAAGGTTAGAGGACACAAAGCATTTCCTCCATATACTTCTTCAGCCGGTTGGTGTCGATCACCCAAAAAATCAAGATGTGACATAGATCTCTTCACATACATTTCAGCAGAAGCGGTTAAAGGTTGGAGGACATAAAGAATTTCCTCCCTATACTTCTTCAACCAAGGTGGCATGAGATCACCCAAAAAACTTGCAGCAATACATGATATCCTTCTATACCCTTTTACCGACATGGATTAGGTGCACATGTTCCATTTACACTTTCATTTTCACATATTTTACATTTGCATATTTTACACATTTCTATACACATGCGTATTTTACACAACATTTTTGCATACATATTTGAATACTTGATCATTTTCTCCTTGTAGGTCTATCCATATGAGACACAAGAATTCAAATTAGGGGCAACAAAAGTGACAATGATGAAAATGACAACGACAATGACAACACACCATTACAACAACATACTTTTACTAACCTTTTGTAGGCACACTACACACTTGTAGCAACTACACACACATTTTGCCTTAGGTTCACTCTCATCACCTTTCATTTTACGTTTTCATCTTTGGAATTCCAAGCTCCTCCATATTTTTTTGTCTTTCCATGCTTGAGTCTAGTCCATCGGCACATCTCTTATACACTCTTCATCGATATCAGTACGTACTTCTTATCTACTTTATGTTACTAAGCTTTTCACTCGCCAACATAAAGTGGGGAAAAATATAGTCACAAAATATTGCACATTAGACATTTATTAGCCTAGTTTCATACTACTATTTAGAAGGTTCTCAATGAAAGAGGGTTTAAAACCCGTATGCGAGGATCATGAGGGATGATGTGCACATCAATGGATGTGTGAACGATAGTGTGAAGAGATCTCGGGAGGAGTGAGCATCAACCGAATGTGCATGTAAAAATTTGAAACACGGGCGAACTCTGGTCAAGCCATACAACTCTCCTCTATCTCATAGATAAAATGGGTGTACATATAGGAGGTGTTGACTAACCCCAAAGTTTATAATCATGACAACTCAAGTAGAGAGGGAGTTACATTCCCATAATAGAAGTGTAACTCCCAATGATGCATATGACGCCGACACGCCGACACACTAATGCGTAAGGGAATCTCATAATGACCCCTAAATGACACATGGACCTACAATCTCACCTAAGCGAGATTACTCACCCGATGATGTGGAAAATAACACACACCAACATCCCCCTTCATCGTAACTTAGGATGAGGCAACAAGTCGAAATGGGTCCTGCACAAAGCCTGATGAGGTACCCATGTACAAGAAAGAAGTCCCAAGAAATGAAGGAAAACCCAGTGGGAAAAACATCCACCACAAGAGAAAAACACAATCTCTAATCTAAGAAAGATGCCAAAGATGGGTCCCACTCTAGACAAGCTGAAAAGGTACCCATGTACAATAAGGTAATTTGTCGAAAAGAAGAAGAAGAGAGAAGAAGAGGGAGATGAGAGGAATGCAGAAGATGCCATGGATGGATCTGAACTCTGCAACTCTAGGAAGTCTCCTAGAAGAATGTCGATGATGAGATCCTCTACCTCTAGATTGAAGAAGAGCCACCAGTAATTTAATCGTGTGCTTGCCCTTAGGAAGGACAAAAATGGAGTGCTAGAAGTTTTCCCACTCCATAAAGGAAACGAAGAGCGAGCAGCACGAAGAACTTTGAGTTTGGTGCATCAAGTGTGACATAGGTCTAGCGAGTGAGTGCCAAGGAACCGAAGGTAATGCCACATGCATAGAAATGTCAGAGTGAAAAAGAGGAAAACCCATAGAAAGGATGTCCAAGTGATGTGAAGGGAAAAAAACATCCTCCACAACAAAAATGGATCCACAACTGAGGGTGGATCAATGAAGGTCTCTGGAAATGTGGAAGTGACATGATTCCCGAAAGGGGCACTCCCAACAACAGAGATGATGAACTCCTCTAAAACACCTGTAGATGGATGAGGGACCTGTAGTGCATCACAAGTAGACTCTGCGAAAAGACGACTAAGGTCAGGTAGATACTCATCCCAATGAGGGGGCTTAACAAACAGAAGAGCGATGTCAGATAGGTATAAGTCTTCCAATGAAGGTAGACAAGTGGAAGGGGCCTCACACACTAGAAGTGGAAAGGAGGCTAGTGTAATGACTATATGAGGCTGAGTAGGAGACTACTCGATATCTGATGAGATGGAAGGGGTGATAACACTGTCTGGAATAGTGAGAGAAAGAGGAGAAGAGTCCTCTGTAGTACTCTCGACATTAGAACTGGGTGCACAATCCTCATCATCAGAAGTAGAATCAAGTGAGTCCAGTATCAGTGGAACTATCATCACATGAAGAAATGGAGATAATGACTGAATCAACAGTAGAAGAACGGCGGCAGAATGTGAAGGGTCTCCATAGAGGGACTAAAGAATGCTCTAGACACGATGAGGTGGATCTGAGTGTGCCATGTGAAACCAGAGAGATATGGAGACATGCATCATCATGTGACCAAAGACATGGTCAAAAGTGTCAAGGAATTCCTCTAGATGATGATGATCAGTGGGTGTATGAACTGGCCCAAGCAAGAAGGGTAAAAGACCCTCGTGGGTGAAGTAACGTTCCATGGAAGCACGCCAAACTGAATAGTTCCCTCTCCCGGTGAGAAGTGGTGGAGGCTGTAAGGTGATCCTATGACACTCAAGTCTGGAAAGAGCACTCTCCATGATGAAAAATGCAAGATGCACAAAAGCAAGATGTCGACTCGGTTGATAATGCGTCTGTGTGTGAAAACCCAAGAGTACAGTCAACCCCCATAATGTGGCACTTTATAAAGTAGTGTATTTTACAAAACTGAGAATTTCATCACGTAATTTGTGAGAAATCATGTAACTTTGACTAAAGAAGCAATCAAAAATGAGTTGCGAGTCAAAAGTTATGGCATTATTAAGATTCCTACAACTGATGGAAAAAGTCAATAAACATTGCAAACTGATTAAAAAAGTTCCTAAAATGAATGCAAAGGGTGTCGTGTGGGTGCTTGTTGGAAATGACATCAAATTTTAGGCATAGTTTGTTTGATCAGTGAGGGGGATTAGCCTCCTGCCAACCCCGGACCTCGCCCTCCGTCTTTGACACGCGAATGAAGGACATAATACAAGCCAAAATAGAAGCCCAAAATTAATACAATGCCATGTAAATGTTTTTTTGCCTTAAAACATTAAAAAGGTGTTTGTTTTAACCTTCCAAACAAGACTAAAAGGTATGGGGCCCACGTTTTGGAGGAGAGCTGTTGACTGAGCATGCAAGGAAAACTGAGCTAACAATTGGATTAAAATAATCACTTTGTAGTTGTGCGGTGCTCGAGTAGGAGAAAATGTAGGATCAAGTTGATATTTACAGAGTTGAAACTCCCCAAGAACTTTGCTGAAAACCATGCTGGAGAAGAAAAATGCAGGTCTGGAGAAAAAACGTGCCAAGTAAGTTTCAAATGCCAGTTCCAACTTTGTTCCTTTGTCTCTATATGCTTGGGCATGGCCGAGGGAGGTGTTGGAGGTGAAAATGTAGGAGATGGAGCTTAGAAGATGCGTCCAAAACAAAAAGGGATGAGAAGAAGTCAAAAACATTTTTCCAATGCAAGAGCAGGTCAAAAATGTTTTGCCAATGCAAAACAAAATGCAGAGTTTAAAAATGTTTTTTCCAATGCAAAACAAAATGGCCATCTTTGTAAGAGAGAGAAAACACAAGTCGTAGAGGAGGGCATTTTGGAAAAGGAAGCCATGTGCCCTGGCACAAAAATCAAACCTATGCAGAGGTCAAGGTGTAATGTAGGTATAAGACGTTGAAACGGATACGTAGAAATAGCCACACGAATACGAGGAACAACCACGAGCACAGGAACAATGCGCAGCTAACCGGATGACCCTCGATGCCAATGGTGGTGGTTTCGAAGCCAACTAGATATCTTGAACAACAAGCAAAATAGATCAAACTGAAATAGAAATAACCCTCAGAAAAGCCATTTACGTGAAATCACAAAGACCCACGGACTCGCAACGCGATGGGTTGAGACTCTCGGTATGATTACATAACATGGAGCTTTTTCCAAGTGTGGGACCTTACGAAAATGGAAAAGCTCTCCTGGATGAAGGCCGGATCCTATTCCTCTGTTCAGATGCACCAATAAAATGCAGAGGTTTACCCAAAAACCTAAATCTAACTACCAAGGAGACAGGGAGAGAAAAATGCATAAAAATAAACCTAAGCTAAGGAGGTGATGCACCAAGGAATGAAGAACACCTGTCTTGCCAATAAACACAGACCATTAAAATGCAATGCAAGATCATACACAGATAGCCAGATTCACAGTGAAAAGATCAAGGGGATGCAAATGAATATAGAGAGGGTTGAGAATCATCCACAGACATGCATTAATTTGCTCCAAAGATTGATACAGCACACTGCAAAATGCCAAGAGGCAAGGTTGCATTACAGTTTTAGATAGGAGGTTTGAACTCCACAGATTCACCTGCCAAAGAGAAGAAGGGAGGGGCAAAACAAGAATGTCCAACCTTTAGAAAGAAGCCCCTCCTTACAATTTATAGGAAGAATGAGAGAGAAAAGAGAGAGGAATTCAAAATCTGCCCCAACCACCTCCAGAATGCACTTAACTCATCTCATTATGATGGTAGGTGAGAACCCCAGCGAACCCAAAAGTGGCGAACTGTATTTTGCATTTTTAAGAATTTTTATTACCTAATTAAAGATATCTAGTCGTAGTTGGACAGAGGACCTCGTAAGCTTTCCAAAAGTCCAACCTTGCATGAATCTGAGCTCCCAGTCAAAAGTTATGGCCATTTGAATATCTGCGCCAGGGTCTGCTTCCTGTCAGCGCTCAAAATGTTGCGCCTCCTGAAGGTGCGCCATAGGTGCATCCATGTGTGTGTCGACATCCTCTTCTATGCACCAAGGGCGCATCCTTTACCCTATCGACACTCATTGTCGTGCGCCACTTCTGTGCGCCTTGGGCGCACCATTTCCTCTGTCGACACTCATTGTCGTGCGCCACTTCTATGCGCCTTGGGCGCACCCATTTCCTCTCGCCGACACGCATTGTCGTGTGCCACTTCTGTGCGCCTTGGGCGCACCATTTCCTCTATCGACACTCATTTTCATGCACCACTTCTGTGTGCCTTGGGTGCACCATTTCCTCTGTCGACACTCATTGTCGTGCGCCACTTTTGTGCACCTTGGGCGCACCATTTCCTCTGTCGACACTCATTGTCGTGTGCCACTTCTGTGCGCCTTGGGCGCACCATTTCCTCTGTCGACACTCATTGTCGTGCGCCACTTCTGTGCGCCTTGGGCACACCATTTCCTCTGTCGACACTCATTTTCGTGCGCCACTTCTGTGCGCCTTGGGTGCACCATTTCCTCTGTCGACACTCATTGTCGTGTGCCACTTCTGTGTGCCTTGGGCGCACCATTTCCTCTGTCGACACTCATTGTCGTGTGCCACTTCTGTGCGCCTTGGGTGCACCATTTCCTCTGTCGACACTCATTGTTATGTGCCACTTCTGTGCACCTTGGGCGCACCATTTCCTCTGTCGACACTCATTGTCGTGTGCCACTTCTGTGCGCCTTGGGCGCACCATTTCCTCTGTCGACACTCATTTTCGTGCACCACTTCTGTGCGCCTTGGGTGCATGTCAGGGATTTGAGCTTCTTTGATTTCTCCATTCTTCTACTTGTCTATATCTACCCGAGGAAAAGATATATACAACAATTTGGCGACTCAATGGGATCACCTGCCTGTTAGGTAGCAGATCAGTGGCCTTTTAGCAATCCATTGGGTATGGAGTCATAAGCAATAACCTGAAACCAACCTGATATCTGATCCCGAACCTGAAACCACAACTTCTTCTTTGACAGCATTCTGAATTATAGAAATCAACCTGAGAGCAACAAAACCTGTGCCGAAGCACTTAGGGAAACAAAAACCTAACTACCACAAGACAATGTGCATACGCACTTAGAGGAATTTAAATCTAGGCTAATATTTACAAGGGTGAACCTTTTCCTTTTAGTAGCAATGTTTAAGATAGATTCCGTTAACTTAATCGAGATTTCTCCTCCATCCAAAGTAGACAATCGGAAGGCATTGCTATTCTTACATCCTGTGACCATGTAGGGGCCACTCCAAATGGCATCAAACTTGGAATGCCTTCCTGGCTTTGCCCGATCTGCATCCCATTTCAGAACTAGGTCTCCTTCTTGGAAGGTCCTTGCTCTCGCTTTCTTATCAAACCATCTTTTTACTAAGGGCTAATCCTTTTCAATCACCTGAACTGCATGTCCTCTTATTTCTTCCAATTCCATCAACTCTGCATATGTAGCCTCCATTGGTTCGAACTCGCATAACTCCAATGCTTCATGAGCTCCAATGTCAGGCAATTCTAATGATATAGGCAACACTTGCCTTTTCCCATATACCAACTTGTAGGGAGAATTACTTGTAGATCTCTTTGGCGTTATCCTGTCAGCCCATAATGCTGATTTTAGCTTGGTATGCCATGTCCTTTGGTTTTCATCTAGAGTCCTTCTGATGATTCTTAACAAATTCTTGTTTGTGGAATCTGCCTGTGAAGAGTACACATTTCTTGCACTTTCTTATCCATGTATAGCAGTCACTGAAGACTGTCGGCCAATAATACCCTGCCTTCATTATCTTGAGAGCTGTTACTCGTGGGGAAAAATGTCCTCCAGAATCTCCATCGTGAAAATCTCGTAACACCCTCTCAATTTGACTTATCCCAATGCACCTCAATAGAACTCCATTGATGTCTTTCTTAAACAAAACACCATCAACAAGCACATATGGAATGGCTTGTAATCTGAAGTATCTCCTCTTTGCTTTGCTCATTTCTGGAGGGCATAGGCCTGTCTGTAGGAAGTGTATCATATTTTGAGTCCAACAAGGAGTAGGCACGTCATCATTTTCTTGTTCTTGATCATCTTGTAGTACCAAGGTAGTCTCCTTTTCATCACCAGCTTCAACTTGTTGACTCAAGGCTAGCTGCTCACATAGTCCCTTCCCACGTACTAGTTTGGTGACCTTGATCTCGATGTCATATTCCATGACATGAGTTATCCATCCTGCACGTTTATCATTCAGATCCTTGTTTAGAAGGAAGTCCTTGACTCCCGCATGAGAGACTAATAATTGGATCTTGTTGTTTGAGACTAGGTGCTTGAATTTCTTTAAGCTTCTGATTACCGCAAGGACATGTTTTTCAATGAAAGAGTACCTAGTTTCGTATTCCTCCAAGCCTTGACTGAAGAAAGCAACTGGTTGTTCTAATCCTTCTTTGTTTTGTTGTACCAGGATTGCAGAAATTGTGTCCCCACCACCAAAGGCATATAGCACGAAGTCCTTAGAGAAGTCTGGATTGACGAGAGTTGGGGCTTGAGATATAGCCTCTTTTATTGCCTCAAAACTTGCCTTGCCTTCAGATGTCCACTTAAATGCCATGCTCTTCTTTAACATCAGCGTTATTGGTTTTACGAGAGCTGCAAAATTTGGAACAAACCTGCGGACGAAATTGATCCTTCCTAAGAAGCTTTGAAGAGCCTTCTTGTGATTTGGCAATGGCAATGCTTGAATTGCTTCAACTCTTTCTGGGTCAATTGTCAACCCCTCCTTTGAAACAATATGGCCTAGAAGTTTTCCCTCGTGAGCCAAGAATATGCATTTTTTGGGATTCAATGATACCCCAAATCTTCTACACCTCTGAAATACTTGCCTCAAATGATAGAGGTGATCCGCTGCATTTTTTGAGAATACAGTGATGTCGTCAAGATATATCAAAACTATTTTATTGATCAACCCCTTGAATGCCATATCCATTGCCCTTTGGAAAGTGGCCCCAGCATTTGATAGCCCAAATGGCATCTTCTTGTAGGCATAGGTCCCCCATTTGGTGGTGAAAGCCGTCTTGAATTGGTCACCTTCTTTCACCATCACCTGATTATACCCTGAGTAGCCATCTAGGAGAGAGAATCTCTCTGAACCGGATACTACTTGCAATATTTGTTCCATTGAAGGAAGTGGGTAATGATCTTTGAGAGATGCCCTGTTGAGGTCTCGGAAATCTACACACAACCTGATTTCTCCACTCTTCTTCCTGACCGGAACCAAGTTTGCAACCCAGCTTGAGTGCTTGATCGGGAATATAATGCTTGCCTCTATCAGCTTATTTAGCTCTTTCTTCATTAGAGGCTCCATGTGAGGGTTGACTGGTCTCTGCTTCTGCCTAACGGGCTTAGCATCTGGATCCAATTCTATGGTATGTTGTGCCAAATTTGGATCGAATCCTCTTAAGTCTTCATAGCTCCAAGCGAAGACATCTGGAAATTCTTGGCAAAGTTGTACGAAAATCTGATTTCTCCTGTTCAGTGGCCACTTTGCCAATTTGAAGTGTTTTGCCTTCCCCAACCGGAATTGGCTCTGAATCTTCTCTCTTGACCTGTATGTTTGCCTTTTCCTTACAAAACTGGTCGTTAGGGTTGAAGATAGACTCCAATGTTACTAAACCCTTAGGAAGCTTGTTTGTCCACAGCTACACTACTTGATCCCCATACTGCTGCTCTAATCTATCCTGATTCCTAGCTGAGAATTCAGCCTCTTCTTGTAAGAAATTGACGATCTGTTGATCGTTCTCAAACACCTGCCAGCTTGTGTTATTATCTGGAACTACTGGCCTCACAATCACATGGATATGTGGCTGTGTTTTTCCCCTTCTGATGTTGTCAACCACATCAAATGTTGCTCCAACTGCTGCGAGCCTATCTGCGGCTTCATTTTTCTTCCTGGGTATGGACACAATGCTGAAAGCTTCGAAATCCTCAATGAGGTCCCATACCCTATTTTTGTAGCTCTTTAGCAGGTCATTCTTTGTGGCATGTTGTCCCCTAACTTGGTTGACGATTAGCTCGCTATCTCCAAACACCTGCAAGTTCTTTATGCCCCTTTTCCTGGCCCAATGAATTCCATGAATCAATGCTTCGTATTCAGCCGTGTTGTTTGAACAGGAAAACTGGAAACGAAAAGCTGAAAAATATTTGATGTCTTGTGGTGAAATCAACATTGCACCACCTCCAGCACCTTGTCTGCTTCTCGAACCATCGAAAAATAATTTCCAAACTTTGTTTTCATCCTTTTGTTCAGGCTGAATGATGTCGGGAATGGGTGAATTTTCTTCGTGTATACAATACACGCCCAATTCAGATTCTTCAATTTCCTTGTATGGGTCAAATTCATGACTCTTGTTTGCCCATTCATCCAAAGTTAAATCAGGAATTCCCTCGACCTTAGTACCTGTTTCTAGATCACTTGAACACTCCTCCTGATCAAAAACTGAGTAATTTGCATTGATATGATTTGGTATATGAGGCTCAATATGGAAATGGGCAATTGGTTCTGACCTGATTGTTGCTTTGGCTCCATACCTTGTCCTAAAAATCATGTGCGACCAATCTGCAGATAAATATCCACCGATTTTTGCAGTGAAGTCTCTTGATAGACACAACGCAAAGAGTGGCGGAAGGTCAATCACAGACACATCTTGCAAAACTGTAACATTAGGACAGGAATGTAGAGTTAGGCTTAACCCCTTGATGACTCCAACAGTTCCTACTGCCGTTCCATCTAGTTGTACTACTCCTTTCAGCACTGGCTCATATTTCAAACCCAGTTGATCCGCTATTTGCTTCGGCATCACTGAACTACTTGCCCCAGAATCAATCATGCAATTGTGTACTAATTTATCCCTAATGATTAATGAATTATAGAATGGGGGGGTTTTCAAAAATTTACCTTGTTGTCCTCCATGATTCCCTTCAGTGGCGGCAAAAAGATTCGTGAGGACCTTCTCTTGCATATGGGCCTGTTGGTTCGAAGTTGACCAATTCTTCATGGCAGCTTGTAGAAGATCTCGTTGTCCTGGGATGGATAAAGATTCCCACATTGATATATTCATGTTCGTCTTCTTCATTTGATCAATGATGTTGAAAGGGGATGAATTGTCCTTTTGATGTCCCTTACTTGGTGCAAAATTTTCTGGAGCTTGAGCATGTGCGTGTGTTGCTACAACAGGTACCTTGGGTTGATTTTGCACATTTGGAGCTGTGTTTGGTCTACTGACCCCTTGTTGTGTAAGAGTGGGTTGAGAAACAATTGGAATACACGATTGTCCCTCTCCTATATTTCTCTTCTTTAACCGTGTGTTGGCAGCCACGCCTTGAAAAGGCTGTTGGTTAACTCCACAGAAGTCTTCCGTTTGCCAATTTGCCAATGTGGTTTCTGTTGGAGGTCCTTCTTGTTGCTGTTGATTCTCCTCCTGGCTTGGTTCTTGAGCAACACCAATGGTTTGCACCATCAAGGCCTGATTCAATGCACCATTGAAACATGCTGACTGATTGTGAGGTAGATTGCAAGGGTAACACCAGTCGTACTCCTGTGCCATGTTATTTTGTGTTGGAACCAAGGCTCTTGAGGACGTCATTGCATTTGGATCATACGGTCGAAATGGCCTGGCAGCTTGAGGCTATCCTTGGTTCTGGTTTTGATTTGCAGCCTGAGGTGGTGGTCTATTTTGTTGGTATGGGGGCCTAGCTTGGTACTGTGCTTGAGGCTGATATGGTCTAGCACTTTGAGCTTGCTGTATTTTGATAGTCACAAGCTCATCTCCAAGGTTCTGCAATTGTTTCATGACCTCCTGCAATTCCTTTGAAGTATTTGAAGAAGTTGACGCCTCATTATTGCTTTGATTTCTAGGAGTTGGAATGGGATTCAACTTTGGTGCTTGACTGGTTGTAGGATTTCCCATGTCTGGATAGAGAGGCATTGGTGGCCTTGGTGCAAGCTTGCCGGCTTGGATCAAATAGTTCTCTGCTCTGATCGCTGTGTCATAGGACCCTGGCAGCGTTGTCCCTCCCATTGATTGGATCATCATGGCTATGTCTGAATTTATAGCCTTTAAGAAATAAAGGAATGCTCCTTCGGCAGTTGGTCTAACAGCTATTGGGATCCTGTCCCATGTCCATTGGAATCTGAAGTTGAAATCTGCCATTTGTTCGTTAGGAGCCCTTTTGATTGTTGTCAGCTGTTCCAATAAAGATAAATTGTCCGCCCTCTCCCCGAATTGGCTGCAAAGAGCAGAACAAAGTTGGTTCCAATTCGTAATAGAGCTGCTTGTATAAGGCTCCTAAACCATTGTAAGGCCTTGCCTTTGAAAGATGAAGCCAACAGCTTGACTGCAACATCCATTTCATTTATTTCATGGATTGCACATGCATTAGCAATATCCTGGATGTGATCAATAGGAGTAGTATGATTTTCTCCTGTAAAATAGGGTATATTCTTTAGTGCTGCAACTGGAATTTGATTCTGAGCATTTAGGGCAAGTGGACTACTGCCCGTGAAATTGACAAAGGGATTCGGTGGTAGATGTGCCATTATGATTGGCCTAAGAACCCTGGTCGATGCGAGAAAAGGCCTACCAGGTGGAGGTGTAGACAAAGTCCTGTTAGGTGGAGATGGTGATCTTTGTGGTCTTCTTCCTCTCCTTCCTCCTCCTGGTGATAGTTGCAATTGGACAAATAGCCCCTCTTCTCGAGTATTAGACCTGGTTCGAATTCTTCTCATATGCCTGGGCAACTTTTGCTGCTACACCGCTGAATTCTACCCCTTCGGAGTCGCCAGATGTGTTAGAAAGTGAGCCTCAAAAGGCTAGATCCTGCCAAGTTACACACCAAACCTGACAATATTTAAAAATGGAAAATTGAAAGACCTGTATTTTTGATATTTTAGAGTTTGGAACTTGATTCTGGAATGACAGTCCTGAAAACCCAAAAATGCCAGACTTCCGAAAACCTGAAATCCGAAAATCAAAAAACCATGAAATTTTGAAAGTCAAAATCTCAAAAATCTAAGAATACCCTTTTGAAGATTATCCCCCGATCTATCAACTGGTGAAATTTTGACTTGTTTCGAGCGAGTTAAGTCCTTAAAAATCGATTTTAAAGTTCAGCCTGGAAGGTGGAAAAAACTGAACTGTAAAACCTGCAATTTTTTAAGTCTGAATTTCTTGAAAGTTCCTTCGAAACTGTGGAATGACCTCTTGGTCCCACCGGGCGTGCCAAAACTGTTGATGCGAAATCACAGCACCCCTGGGACTCTGCAACGCGATGGGTTGAGACTCTCAGTATGATTGCATAACATGGAGCTTTTCCCAAGTGTGGGACCTTGCGAAAATGGAAAAGCTCTCCGGATGAAGGCCGGCTCCTATTCCTCTGTTCAGATGCACCAATAAAATGTAGAGGTTTACCCAAAAACCTAAATCTAACTACCAAGGAGACAGGGAGAGAAAAATGCATAAAAATAAACCTAAGCTAAGGAGGTGATGCACCGAGGAATGAAGAACACCTGTCTTGCCAATAAACACAGACCATTAAAATGCAATGCAAGATCATACACAGATAGCCAGATTCACAGTGAAAAGATCAAGGGGATGCAAATGAATACAGAGAGGGTTGAGAATCATCCACATACATGCATTAATTTGCTCCAAAGATTGATATAGCACACTGCAAAATGCCAAGAGGCAAGGTTGCATTACAGTTTTAGATAGGAGGTTTGAACTCCAGATTCACTGCCAAAGAGAAGAAGGGAGGGCAAAACAAGAATGTCCAACCTTTAGAAAGAAGCCCCTCCTTACAATTTATAGGAAGAATGAGAGAGAAAAGAGAGAGGAATTCGAAATCTGCCCCAACCACCTCCAGAATGCACTTAACTCATCTCATTATGATGGTAGGTGAGAACCCCATGAACCCAAAAGTGGCGAACTGTATTTTGAATTTTTAAGAATTTGTTCTTACCCAATTAAAGATATCCAAATAGTTGGATAGAGGACCTCATAAGCTTTCCAAAAAGTCCAACCTTGCATGAAACCGAGCTCCTAGTCAAAAGTTATGGCCATTTGAATATCTCGCGCCTGTGAAGTCACTTCTGTCGGCGCTCAAAATGTTGTGCCTCCTGAAGGTGCACCATAGGCACATCCATGTGTGTGTCGACATCCTCTTCTGTGCGCCAAGGGTGCATCCTTTACCCTGTTGACACTCATTGTCGTGCGCCACTTCAGTGCGCCTTGGGCGCACCATTTCCTCTGTCGACACTCATTGTCATGCGCCACTTCTATGTGCCTTGGGCGCACCATTTCCTCTGTCGACACTCATTTTCGTGCACCACTTCTGTGCACCTTGGGTGCACCATTTCCTCTGTCGACACTCATTGTCGTGCACCACTTCTATGCGCCTTGGGCGCACCATTTCCTCTGTCGACACTCATTGTCGTGCGCCACTTCTGTGCGCCTTGGGCGCACCATTTCCTCTGTCGACACTCATTGTCATGCACCATTTCTGCGCCTTGGGTGCACCATTTCCTCTGTCGACACTCATTGTCGTGCGCCACTTCTGTGCACCTTGGGCGCACCATTTCCTCTGTCGACACTCATTGTCGTGCGCCACTTTTGTGCGCCTTGGGCGCACCATTTCCTCTGTCGACACTCATTTTCGTGCACCACTTCTGTGCGCCTTGGGTGCACCATTTCCTCTATCGACACTCATTGTCGTGCGCCACTTCTGTGCGCCTTGGGCGCACCATTTCCTCTGTCGACACTCATTGTCGTGTGCCACTTCTGTGCACCTTGGGCGCACCATTTCCTCTGTCGACACTCATTGTCGTGCGCCACTTCATGCACCTTGGGCGCACCATTTCCTCTGTGGACACTCATTGTCGTGCACCACTTCTGTGCGCCTTGGGTGCACCATTTCCTCTGTCGACACTCATTGTCGTGCGCCACTTCTGTGCGCCTTGGGCGCACCATTTCCTCTGTCGACACTCATTGTCGTGCGCCACTTCTGTGCGCCTTGGGCGCATGTCAGGGATTTGAGCTTCTTTGATTTCTCCATTCTTCTGCTTGTCTATATCTACCCGGGAAAAGATATATACAACAAAAACACTTCCAAACGCACATGAAACCCCGAAGAATCAGTGGTCAAAGACACCAAACTTAAAAATACCGAGACTTGAACAACCACCTCAAACACACAAACAACCTGAACAGAGGTATAAACACCCCGAAATTAGTGCAAGTATAGCACAGTCAGAATTGCCATTATGAAACATGCAACAAGAAATGTATATCACGCCAAAAGCTAGAAAAATGCACGAGCAACACCGAGGAGTGCACGGATCCACAAGATCCACTCTGATACCATGAAATAGGGTTTAAAACCTACAAGCGAGGATCACAAGGGATGACATGCACATCAACAAACATGTGAACGATAATGTGAAGAGATCTCGGGAGGAGTGAGCATCAACCGAATGTGCATGTAAAGATTTGAAACACAGGAAAACCTGGTTAAGCCATAAAACTCTCCTCTATCTCATAGATCAAATGGGGTGTACATATAGGAGGTCTTTGAGTAACCCCTAGTGCTGCAATCATGACAACTCGAGTAGAGAGGGGGAGTTACATTCCCAAAATAGAAGTGTAACTCCTAATGATGCATATGACGCACTGACGCATTGATGCGCTAACACGGTGATGCGTAAGTGAATCTCATAATGACCCCTAAATGACACATGGACCTATGATCTCACCTAAGCAAGATGACTCACCGATGATGTGGAAAATAAAACACACCAACACTCAAGTGACTAAAGTATTAGTTAATCCCACCTTTTTGGCCACCTTATTTTACTTTTATTTTTTCATTCCCCTATATTTACCTGTGTATGCCCAGTTTGTTTCATCATTTCCTGAAATTTTAGCCTAAACTGGAAGGCTGTACCCTGTACTGGGGTGCCCCGGTCCAATTTTAAATTTCCCTCCACTTTTTGGGCTCTTTGTGACCATTTTTCATACTTATCTTTTTCCTAGTCGGCCTTATCGGGGTTAATTATGAAATTAAAGCTTGAGAACACTATAAATATAAAGTTATGAAGCCATAATGAGGGTCCTAGCATCACACACTACTATCACTCCATCTAGAGTTGCATCCATTGCATCACTTGCATCCATTAGTGTCATGCATCAAGGCTAGAGATCTACATCACACATCACAACATAGGGGAGGGATTTTATTCTATTCCATGCACACATTCTATTACATTTTTCTATAGTTATTATTGCTTGCTACTTCACAAAGTGTGACTGGCACAAGAGCACCTAGGGCATGATATGCACACACACCAGTAAAACTACATCTGGGTCTGAAATGTAGTGCAATACTCAGTGATAAGTCTACTAGTATGGTGCCTGAGGTCAATCCGACCCATTCATTCTAAATTTTTATTTTTCCTAGGGGTTGATACTTGTTCTTTTGCATGTCGTTACATCATTATATAGTTCATTTGACACGGTTTCACGGATCTAGTGTGAAAAATAGAGAGGGTTTCAGATCAACCTATGACCCTAAAAATTAGATTACGAGCTTCGGGATACAAGGTCACCCCGGGTGCCCCAAGATACCTTCCATAACATCTCGGTTAGTTTAGATTCACCAGATGTGCCCTTCACTAGACCTCACGAGTGTTCATCTTGAGTTCTTGCATTTGCTATTAGACTTATGACACTGTGCGACCATCTACAACAATCAACTAATTCATCTTCTTCTTTTCTTTGGTACAATTAAGGTTTCTTTACATTTAATATATTTTTAAGATTATTTCCATATTGTTTTATCATACATATACAACATTTTAGTCCTCCTAATTAGATTAACTAGGGTTACTATTTCCTTACATTTAGTTATATTTTAGTCAATCTAGGATTTATACAAATTATAATGTATTGCTCATTATGTAGAGACAATGATAAATGTTTTAAGAAACTAACTTTACTTGGCATGATGTCATTCATTGACCAATAGCAAGATGATGACTTTTAAATGGAATAGGCAACACTATGATTTTGTAAAGGTAAAAATGTGATATCTTTAGTACGATTAAATGATAATACAATTTAAATTGAGTAAAAATAATGATTTTTCTTATGGCATGATCATAAAGTGCTTAACATGATCTTATTTTGTGCTAATAAACACTACCTTGTTCACTTTGTGGGTAATGACTTTATAATAATGGAAATACTATGCCAAGTTCATGTTAATGAGATCGAAATGCTTGGTTGACCAATTTCGAGTTTAAAAAGGGGTTGTGAAGCAATCTACATAATTATTTATGTAAACCTAGACCGTGTTCATTAATTTTTATTATGGTTAACCATAAGGGTCAAAACTATTTATAGAATGTCCTTGGTCAAGTTGGCTGAAATTATGATATATGAGCATTATTACCATTACCTTTGGAAAAAATAGAGCTTGACCTCACCATGCATATGGAATTATATCCTAATGTTTTTTTATATTTTTGATCCCATTCAAGTGACAAACAAAGGATTAATAAATGTTAAAGGTTATTTTTCAAATCGACCCCATTGAACATGACATAATATATAAATTGTTAAATAATGTCTTTGACCTAACAATGTATGGTAGGGTATTGATTGTTTAAAATTTTTGGGCTTCACCAACCGAATCAACTCCATACAATTCATATAAGTTTGATGATCATTGGTTGATCAATGGTCAACCGAACATGTAGTGATGTAAATTGAACTAGTCAAATGACCATGTAATATTAAAGGTTTAATTCTTGTTGGTAACCCAACCACTAAAAATGGAGAAAGTATGATGAAAATTTAAAATAGGCCAAACTGTGGAACTATGTTATTGAATATAATAAATGCACATTTAACTCCTTCGAAATGGAGAAGCTATCGTACATGCTTGTATTCCATTTTTGTTTTATCCTTGCATGTGAGTATTCTATGGAGGTTTTGTAGAGGAAGATTTTATGGCCAACCCAATAGTTTTATCATTGTTTATTTGAATTGTGCAAAGAGGTTTTTCTATTCTTTAAATAATTACTCTTATTTGGGATTTATTTTTGTTCGAATTTGTTTAAAAATAGAAGAAAGAGATGGTTTTTTTTGTGTGCGGACTTTATTCCCGTGAAATATGTGCATGATTATTTTTAAGCTACTTTATGGATATTTTTGGAAGAAAATAGAAAAATAAAAAATTTTTGGAGACACCTTACCTTATGTACTGGCATGCAATGTTCTTCATGGTTTAATTTGAATGTTTAAAATCGCTTCAATAACATTTTCTTTCATGAATTGGGTAAAGAAATGTTGACACTTATTGGTATGGATAATGGACTTGAGAGTGCATGTATATGTAAATTGGATTGATAACCCATTGTGCGTGTAGTTTGATTTTGTGTATATGTGTCCTTTTTGAATTTATTTTATATTTGTTTTTAGATACCCATTAAAGGAAAATATTTTATAATAAATACAATCAGGCATGTACAGTCTAACTCATCATTTTCTGGGTATAATTGTTTGGGGAAATTAATATAAAAATCAGGTATAATTTTTATATGTCCCGGTTAGTCCTCTGCAATTTGACATGTATATAGTCGAACTTGTGTTATAAACCATCCTTTTCAAGCATCTGCATGTGTAATTTGATGTTCTTATTATTTTAAAAGTTTACACCGAGTGGGAAAGTTTGTGGCTCAAATTGTATGGAAATTGAAACTTGTACCTATTAATTTACATCTAGGAATCCAAATGTTGACAAAGGTTTTTGGGTAATAATTTAAGATCCTTAAATGACTTGGTTAATATCAACCAAATCATTGGGCTAAATATGTTATTGTATGGATTGAATTCGTTGATTAGAATTAGTCTATGTGGAAAACTTGGTTATCTCGTGTTTGCGATGTATGGATGAGTCTTTGGGTAGAGTTGGTCAAAGGCATTAACAAAGTCTTGGATGCCAAATCAAGGAACCGTGTTGCTATGGTACAACATATTTAAGGTAGGTTCTTTATTTTTAAGGTATTCGATTTGACTTATGTGGAAATTGGGTTAAATCATTCCTTCATTCTGCTTGTAAATTCGGCCTTAGGGACATGATCAATTAAAGTGGATTCTATATGCATTATGAATAAAGTTTATGTTTAAAAGAAACATATTAGAATTGTCCCCAGTTAGATAAAGATCTATTGTAGGCTGGTTTTAAAGAAATAAAGGAAACTATAATTTTTTTGATATACATTCTTGACTTAGAGACAGAAAGCATTAATGTAGATTATCTTAATGTGAAAGGAAATCCAATTAAAGTAGTGTACCATTAGAATTATTATTGTATAGTATAATTAAGGTTGAGTAATGAAATTTAAATATAAAGGAAAGTTGTGAGACAGTTATTTGAATGTTGTTATGTTTTGGAAATGAATTATTTTTATCTTGAATCAATTTAATGTCTTATAGAGTGAGATTTACTTATGTGTAACTAATAATAAATTATGAGATAGGAAACATTATTTTGATCTCATTAATTAGTTAATAGATTTTTTGATCATGGCATTGCTGAAATTTATTCATTCGTGTATTATAGCGATATAAAATATAAATATGTAGAGAACAACCTTTCATGCCGATTCGATTGGAATTAACCATGTACATGTTTTACTTTATCATTTTTAGATTGCAGGCTGGAAAGTAATGCAAAAGGAAATGAAGTTTGGTTAGGATAAAATTACTTGACATTGATTAAATTCTGAAATATCATGAATGTATTATATTTGATTAACAATAATTTTATTGAGGATTATCATTAAAGTACTTATATTGTTAAAAAAAAAGAAATTACTTCACATGATGTAAGAAAGGTAATTAAAGGCCTATTGTATTTTACTATTGTTTGTAATCAATATGTAATTTTAACATGGTTTTAACCTCTATGATATAAATATATATCATTATTTTACAACGTACTTGTGTTCCTATAAATTTGTATAGTGTTGAATTCTCGTGATTATTAATGTATTATTGAAAGTATAATTTGATGATTATTGTTATCATTATGATTTGATTATTGTCATATGTTAAGATAAGACATTATTATTATGACAACCACAATAATATTGCTATGATGCATTTGCATATTGCTTAATATAACAACATGTTTAATCATACATTAAAATATATATGAACATTGATTAATCATATGTTAAATGATTAATCATATTAACGATGTCGGTAACCTATTATTGTGATAAAATGAAATACATAGTCATAACAGATGATGTCTCGTTGTTATGTTGTGATTTATAATCACTAGCAAGTAACACATAAAAGGTTAAGTGTACCTTTCTTGTCATTATATTAAAATTCGACTAAACCTAGTCAATTGTTGTAATCGATATAGTTTTCAATAACACAATAGTTGGTACATGCTTATGCAATGACTCATGTAGTTCATTGCATACTTATAACATGATTTGAACAACATCTTGAGACTTATTTAACCTATATATAGGATGAAGGTATACATTTTTATAAATGAGTAAAGTAAAATAGTTAACTAAGAATTTAATACTAAAGTAAACAATGGAAAGGAATCCAAATAATTGAATAAATTGATATGGTGAAAGGACGAGTTTCGGACGATGATTGTGCCATCACGAAACGAGAAAGGAAAACATGTCTCTAAAAATTTGGTTGAAGTAGCGTAAGATACCGATTACAATGCCAAATTATTTGAGTTCTATACTAAGGTGTGGGATACCGGATGGAATTTGATGGACTGAATTTTAGGTAGACACTTAAGAACTACACTTGAACATCCATACCATCAAAGGTTAACCAACTATATACTTTGTATACACACTCGAGGAGAGTGAGTTATGGGGATCGGGAGATCTAGTTGACCCATACAACTACACATGGTTATGATGTTATTAGAAGGATTCTAAACATTAATTAATGTTGGATTAATATTCTATAAGCTATTAATCATTGAAGGCATCAAGATAATTAATTATTGCTGGAATAATTCAATGGTTGCTATAAATGATGTTACTCATTTCAGCGTAAGATAAATTAAGGGATTTATAAACTCTTGTATGCTGGAATTTAATTTTTGCATGTTAAATTTAGTGAAGGCATTAATTGTAATTAATGAGTTGATATAAAAAAATTCCCTTAGTTTTGATGAAGCATAATATAGAGGGGTTACAATATGAGAAAATTGTCCTTCATCTCCCTCCCTCTAGATGATTTTATTGCATACGGTGATGAAGAAATGGATATTTTGAGAATATAATTTGTGCAAAGAATTTTGAGTGTAAAAGAAGGAAATTCTCATCCTGAGGCCTATCATGAAGTTTGGAAATATGCATTGGCATTACAAAGAAGGTATGAACATCTTGAATCACTTTGTCAAGTGGAGGAAGAAGAGGAGATTTGTCCTATAGAGGAGGATCTTGATGAATGTATGTAGTATGAAGTTTTCATCCCTAGAAGATTCTTGGACACTGTTGATGAATGCCATATCCTCAAACCTTCATAATCAAATTCAATAAGTGCAGTGGAATATAATGAAAAAGACATGGAGGTAGAACCACCATTCATCAACTCATTCTAGCTCGAGGCACAACCAATTGGAGGAGTAATGGATTCAAGAGAGGAATATTATTATTGCATGATGGATGATTCAATGCTTTTTGAAAGACTCCATAAAAATGAAGAAGTACCAGATGATGAGTTTAAGGTAATCATGGATAATATCCTTTCAAATTTTGATCTTTCAATTAATGATGGAATGGAAATATGTGAAGAAGTGTAAGAAATCCATTAATCACTTTGGACTCAAGATGATAAATTTGAGGTATTCATGGATAATTTTCTTTCCAATTTTGACTTTTCAAATGATGAGGATATGTTAAATAATGAGATAGAGGCAATTGAAGAATCAAATTCTATTCCAGTTCAATCATGGATGACCGGATGGAAGATACCAATTTAATTTTTCAAGCCTTGGAGAATGAATAATTTAAACACAACCTCTGATCACCCAAGGAGGAGAATGATCATCTTGTTGAGTGTGAAATATTTCATTTTCCATATGAATAAGAAGATTCAAGAATGGATGATGAAGATAGAATCAAAATTTATTCCCATATTGCTACCCCAACATGGTTTTCTACTTCCCACCAAGAGGATGAAGAACTAGATTTTGAGCTCGAAGGAGTTCCCTTCCCATAAAGCATGGATCTCTTATCCTTGTTAGAAAATGTTGGGAAAAAAATATTCCCATCCTTACAAGAAGGTTGGCCTTAGATAACAAAAATCATAGAGGAGGTGAATGAAGATGTTACGGGTAAGTCATAGACATGTGTAGACCAAATTTTCAACCATCTCCTGGAGGCATAATGTAATGAATTTTCCAATGAGGAGGAAAATGAGTATGTGGAAAACTAAAAAAAAATACATCTGTGCAAAACATATTAAAGGTTACAGAAGAAATTGAAGACCCTCAACTCAGTCTTGAGCTCCCCGACTCGGGATATGGAAATTCAAGACATGTATGAATGAATTTTTTTCTTCTCATTTTGATACATCAATATTTTATCTTTGAGATGGAGTAGATGGATGAGTTTGATGTCATCCTAAACACCTTAGGTAGCGAGAATGGATATGAAATAATATATTTATTTCACATTATGCAAAGAATACCATGAGTGTAAAATTAGGAAGGTTCTTAAATCTCCTGTGAATATCCCAAATCTTAAGGAAAACACTTCATCATGGAAGATGATAATGAGAAAAATGTTGAGTCAATTTACATTGAAGAGAGTGGTTCAAAACAAGGTGAAATTTTTCAAGAGTCCTATGAGGAAATTCAAATTCATCTCATTCTCACTACCATGAGATGTCCTAATAATATGTAACAAGAATCTACAATTGTTGAATTCACTTAAGGGTTATGGAGGTTGTTATGAAAAAATCAAGGATTGCAATTGTGAGAATGATGTTGAAACCATTGTTGAGTGGATTGATATTGACCAAAACAAATCAAGAAACAAATCAAGGATACACGTGAATCTTGTGAGTTAATTCAAAATCAGATTACAATTCACCATTTCCAAAGCTTCAATTGGTATCGGACATGTTACTATGTTGTAAAAATTTGTGAAGGATGGGAAAGACCTCTCGCTCAATGATGTAACTTTCATTTTTGAAAGAAATTGTAATGAGAGGTTCGAGAGAAGTTGTTGAATGGGAAGAAAACCATGTTATTCTCACTCCTCCTAAGTACCTTGTTGATTCAAAATATGTCTCCATGCAAAATTTTCAAAATGAATGATGATTCTTTGACGAGATCAATTTTCCCATTCTTGAGGACATGAATGAATGGTGTCTCATGATCACATGACATCAAGTGGAAGCCGTAAGATGTAAGAGTTTTAAGAAGGTAATGAATTTTTCATCGGATACAATAAAATTCTCATTGCAATATGAGTATGAAGATGGAGTCTTGGTGTTTCTTATTATTCTAAAGAAATAAAAATCCATCATAAGAGCATGGTATGATCGAGACAGTGACCTTTTTGCTTCAAAGTTCATACTTTAGTTCATTATTCCATGATGGCACGTAAATTTTCCAACCTGTTGCTAGGTATGTGTATATTATTTCCCCACATCTATAAATATCCCTACCCTATATATAATTTCCCTTTTCCATCATGTGTTATTTTCAACTTTTAGTGTGTTTCCCTTTTGTGTTTGTTTGTTTGTTTGTTTGTTTGTGTGTGTGTGTGTGTGTGTGTGTGTGTGTGTGTGTGTGTGTGTGTGTGTGTGTGTGTGTGTGTGTGTGTGTGTGTGTTGGAAGAAATGACTCCTTAAGCCCAATGGATAAGGAACTGGTCCATGAAGTAAATTGAGATTCTAGGATTCCTCATGTTATGTCTTAAAATTTATCAATCCACAACATGTCCCCAAGCTAGAGCCAATTGTTTTCATACAAATGTGCAACATGAAAATTCCCAATTTTCAAGCTTGACAACGGACCCCAGTGTCGAAATTTTTGATTGTAAACCAACCCAAGAACCCCTTCAGACTAGCCTATCCCTCATGTTAGGCCTATCATGTCCTCCCAAGTGGAAAATTTGTTGTTTAATCATGTATATATGTTATTTAGGGAGAATCAAAATCATTCAAGTGCTTTTGAGGTGCTATTTCTCAAGGTGGATTTTCAAACATGCCTAGGAATGGCTATTATTAGCCTTTATAAGATTGGTGCACACCCTATGAAGCTGTGTTAAAGGCTAAAATTAATAATGAAGGGGTAATGAGGATATAGGAATGTTGTGAAACTTATTTTGGAAGTTTTTGTAATTTTCATAGTTTTTGGGACAAGTTCAGCAAAAGAGGATCCTAGAGGGTGAAGTAACTTGTAGTGCAAAAATAGCCCCTGAGATTCATGAAATGATTATGAGAGCTCTGTAAAGAGTTGGATGCCAAAAAATAAATCTTTGGAATGGTATTTAAGATCTCTAAATGATGGTGGTTTCACATTTTCCCAAGGCATCAACATTTCCTTCTACATACTATTTTCTACATGCATAATAGGGAATCCCAAAGAAAAAGCCTATTTTAGGAGGTTTCAAGAAGAATCAAGGTATTAGATCCCTGCAACTCTTTTTAAAAGTTCATTTATAGTGAATTTAATATAAATAAGTTCATGAAAAATCCTTCATATGCTCCATTTAAGCGTCCATCAAGTTGCTCCTCAAGGTAAGATCAAGGAGTTAGTCAAATTTATGGGTGGACACATGTACAACCAAATGGTGGCACACTGTTTTACACGAACAATCCCAATTTTTTGGGATGGTTAGGACAAAAAAGTGTTCCCAACCCCTAGATAGCACCCTGGACCATGATATGAGCTCCTTTGAGCCCAAATTACCCGGTTAAGCCCTCATGCACCATTTTTAGCACTCGCCTCCAGCTAACCACAAAGTGCCACTTGGCCCAATCAAAGAGGGGCACACTTTTTTCACCAAAAATCCCAAAAATTGGGGATGATTATGAAACTTTTCTCCCCATGTTCATCTCCTTCCTTCCTGGCACTCATATGACCCATTTTGGCCCCTAGATACTTTTAGTGCTTTTTTACCAATTTCCCAACAACAAATCAATGAACGCCACTTGGACCAATAAGGGAGGGGTGCAATTGTTTGGAAAAACCATCTCAAAATTTTGGGAAAATTGGGAAAAAAATTCTCTAGTGCTAATATTGAAGAAATACAAATTTCTTTTCATTTTGTGTGTTGTTTCTACTTCTTCCCGTGCATGTACATACACAAACCCTCACTATTGGCAATCCTCTTTTTCTCCATTTCTACTGCTCCCATCACTTCATCATTGAATTACACACCCATTACACTTCCTTAATTTATTATATCATACCAAAACATTTATTTTTCAGCCATCACCATGCCAAAATGTTTCTAGAAGCTTCAATGAGCGAAAAATGAAGAATTGCTTGTATCTCACAAACCCCAAGGATCATTGTAGTGAAATTTTGAGCATCTATTCATCTCTTGGGAACCTCCATGCTGAAAAAATAAGTTTCAAATGTGTCTCAAATTATTAATGGAATAAATTTCAAATTTCATGCCCTAAACCCTTCTTCTACAATTTTCCATTGATCCGGAAAGCGGGTGAAGCTGAAATTTTGCACAAAGCATCTAGAGAGAAAAAACAATCAAAAATGGTATTTTTTTCATCAAACCAAGGACGGAATAAAATATTTTAAAAATAGTAAGTTCCACTAGTTCATACTTACTATAAATATTAAATTTCCCAGATTAGTTAAAACCTACAAAGAAGCAAAACTTGAAAATCACCAAAATGGAAAACTAGGGCACACAGACCAAAAAAACAAAAAAGCAAAAAATAAAAAAGAAACTTTATAAAAATATAATTTTTTTCAAAATGGTCATGAAAAATTTGTGAGAATGTCCCGAGTATGGTGAAAACCCCACAAAACTACTTTTGAGGAAAAAGGCCACCTTTCCCGAAATAGCAACTTCTGGATCCCGATGGCTAAAAATAGAAAGTTCCAGTCTTGAGTGCAAATAATTGCAATGAGATCCATTTTCAGTCACCTAGTTTATTTTTTTCACCTTCAAAAGGTTCTAAGATGGTTTTATATCTCAAAAAATTCATTTCATCCTTCACATATGTCTCGAGGCATCAAATTTGTACCTTGGAGCAAAGATAGAACACCACAGGGCACAATAGGTAAAACCTAGGGAGATTGCATAAATTAATATGTATTAAAATGGGTCAAGGGTCCATTACATTGTTTTTTGTAAAAAAATTATCTAGGTTAAAATCATATTGTCTCCCCTTGGTGAGTTGATTCAAAACGATCTTAGCCTGTGATCTCGGTGAGTTGGAAGAGATGGTTAAGTGAGCATAAGAGAGTTGGTATGATTAAGCTTCTCGGGAAAGAAGAGGTGATTCATAGCAAAATATTTATCTACACAAGCATCTAGATATGCCTTCTCAAGGGTTATATATTCCCCATGGTGATCAAGAGTTAACCCCACAATAAGCTTATGTAAGTACTCCAAAGATCGACATTATGAAAACTCCCAAAGAACCATTTCCATGGATTAAGGAAATGATTAAAAGTGGTCCAATACTAATGCAACTCATTTCCATTCCCATATCCTAGAGATCTCTAGAATGTTGAAGTCCAAGCAAATAAAGAAGGCCCAAAAAACTTCCATCTTCTTCAATGGCACCTCAAGTAACCAGTATGTTAAATTTTTGAGGCCTAAGAATGCCAAACCTATGGAGGAAATGATTCTATTTGACTATGAGTTTACCCTCGTCTCACTAGGTCAAGCTTCTCATGAGGGCGAAAATTACATGTTCAAATAATCCTCTTCATGTATTCCTTCTCATACCAAATAATACAAGTGAACCATTACGTAATTGGAAGAACATGTAAGATCTCTCAGTGCATAAATTCAACCCTTGTTAGGGCTCAAATCAACATCTCCCATTCTGATCAAAGATATCCCTCCTATCAAGAATATTAACCCTAAGGCAATCATGAAATCATAATAATATATGATATGGGGGAAATCTAATGAGAAGTGGATTGAAGAAATCATTGAGCATGGTAATACACTATGTACAAACCTTGTTTCCCTCATCAAATATGCTCTTGAAAAATTGTTTGAAGTAAACAAGACGAAGGAGAAGTTTGCAAAAGAGGTCAATAATTTTAGATAAGATACTCCCAATACTGAAATGATTTCCTTCAACTCTCACACCCTCGTGAGAAAGGAAGTGTTTGCATCAACTTCCAAGAACTTGTCTCAAGTTTGGATATGCATCATGGATGCATGGTATGCAATGCTCAATAATGTTGTATTTGAATTGGACTCTTGCAGATGAAACATTTTAAAAATCTTAAACGAATTCTACCACCATGTTCAAAGATTTGAGTTCCCTCCACTCACTAAGGACTCATCATCAGAAGAACTCATCATTACATTCCAGGAGATGGTTAAGAAGGAGGCATGACTCTATTTCCTTCAATAAATACAATTTAGAGTCCCTAGCCAATATCATAAGTTGTATTTCCACAATTGCAATGGATCACGAAGAATGAATTCATCAATGTAAAAGGATCAGTGGTGTCCCTGAGACATGGACCAAGGATTTGGGATGCATTTACATTGTAGGGTAAGATAATTTGATAGTTGATATAACTTAATTCAACAAAGAATGAAGGAAAAGGAACCCACTTTAGATATTCACCATCAAGAGGCATGATTAAATAAAGTTCTTCATTACAGGGAGCCTCTTCATCAAATGTGGAAACCCATCCTCTCTTTCCTCCTCTTCTTTCTCTCTCCTTTCTAATTATTCATTGGGCATTATCATTTTATTTTGTGTCATTCACTTAAGTGAATTCATAAAGTAACATTATAAAAATACCTTTAATTTATAAAAAGGAACTTATTTATCACTTCCAATGAAGGTAAAAAGTCACGAGTCAAATGAGACACAAAGATTCATGTGGGGGTAGGAAAAATTCAATTCACATTGCTATAAATTGGGATGGCTTCTCCATTCCAAACAATATGGAATTCTAGAAATTATTTGTAATAATTGTGAATTGTTGTAGCTTGATTGAAGATTTTTACTCAACACTACACATGAAATGAAAGCTACTTTTCTTCCATTTTCCCTTTCTCATGTTTCCTTTTCCCTCTTATATGCACTTTGTAAGCATGGTGATTAAAGAGAATTTTTTTATCTTTGATGAATGGGCCTTAAAGAACTGTGTCTATGTGGGTTTTGTTTGTCTCACTGATAGCTTCATTGTTTCTTTATTCTATATTGAATGTTGAACTACTCTAGTTCTTGGTGTGAACTTTGTAATTGGCCTACTCACAAAAATAACCTTCCCTTCTCGATTTCTCTCTTTCCTACATACATCATTGTAATTTCCTCCCTTGTACCCCCATACAAGCATCTTGCCACAGGTTCAATGGAGTGTCCATGTGTGATCCCGACCTTTTGGCCAACCCACTTCATATATAGGATTAGATTAGTTTTCATTCAATAATGGGAGTTTCACCATTTAATGCAGAGGGGCATAGCCCCATGAACATTGGTGGAGACACCTAATTTTCCCAACTAACAAATTTTCTCACCAACATTCATCTTCTTTTTATAGATTTTTTTATGTGATATCCTAGTTGATGATAATTCTATTTCAGAACTACTCCAAGTGTAAACTATGAGGTATATAATGATCTTTAAATGTTGTGAGAGATCGAAACATAAAAATATGTGAAGATTTTTTTCATATTTTTAAAGGCACATGTATGGTCCTCGGTCTACTAAAACATTGCATTGTTCTTAATCATATAATGCAATGGTGGGGATATATAAATATTCGAAGATGAAATTGATGTAGAAGTTCACAAGACTAAGAACTATCCTCAAATTTATGTATTGAAGGATTTGTGTACTTGATACGAACTCCTACCTATTTTAGGATCGACTTTGATTCCATAAGTATAAATTATGAAACCCAAATAATGACTAATACTTGTATTTCTTGGAAAACAACTTATTCTTTGTAAGTGTGAAAACATATGTGTCGTATGTTAAAGTTTAATTTTCTACGTGTTGGAGAAAACCACAATATAAGCTAAAAATATGTTCAAAACTTGTTGTCAACAAAATTCATCAAATATATGAATGTGGTTGGTCCATTAGTGAGACCAAAAGTCATCACTAGCCACTCATAATGACCCATCTTGGTCTTCAAAGTAGTATTTTATGTATCCTCTTATTGATTTAACATCCCTTCCCACTACTAATAAATGCTTACAATGTTTGTGTGTCGATTAGGTCCCCTTGCATTGTGATTATCACAAAAAATAATATGGGTTTAAAATTCATAAGGGTAATGAATATTCACAAAGGTCATATTGGGATTATTTAAATTAACAAAAATAAAATATCACTTAAAAATACAAATATAAGTATACAAACCAAGTTTCTAACATGAAGGCATTTTGACAAAGGATTTTTTTCAACATTTAATGCTACCTTGGGGATCATTAAATTTGTTATTAATATGAAAGAGATGGTAAAAAGAGTAAAAAAACTTCTCTTATTGATGTAATTTGATCAATATCTCAAGATATATCATGTGGAAAGCACATATTTTCGTAAATTGGATGTGTTATATGGGAAAAAACTAACAAAAGTCAGAAATCCAAAAGATGTATATAGAACTATAATGAAGTTTCATTAATCTGAACATATGGGAATAACATTGACTTGAATGACATGCATGATCATTTATATTTTATATCTCAATATATTAAATATGTAATTCTACAAAATAATTGTTATAAAGATGAATGATTTCTCTCCCACATGTGATTGAATTTTATTGGTTGTGATTGAGATGCATCAAGTAATGAATAAACCTAACTCATGGGGCACTTCCATATACCTTATAAGGGGAGTATTATGGGGAACTCTATACAATAAGGAAAGTAGATAAACATGAGTATGTGAAGATCTAAAAGTTGTGTCACCTTGTGCCAATGATGTGTTGGTGTGACAAATTATGAATGTATGTAATGGGTCAAAAAGTGCATGATATTGGGTCTAGTTGATCCAAGTGGTAGTTTGTGACTATCTTCTAAAACAATAGTGAAACATTAATACATCACTTATATGAAACTAGTATGTTTATGTTATGAAACATGGTGTTTCCTATTGTCTACATGTAATATTAATAGGTATTAAAATACATTTCCAAATAAATAAAAAAATCTATTGAAAATAAATCTTTAAGGTTATGCATTGATTTGCAAAATTATATTTGTCACGAAAGATTTTTTTATCCTGTCAAGTATGGTTTTACCTTTTTTTATTGATTGTTTCAAGGGAAACAACTGAACTTGACCTTAGTATGGTGGGGTTTCTATAATACCTGAAATGTTGATTGTGTATGTTTTCACACCATTTAAAACAAAAGTGGTCGAGCTTCTTTACCTGAAAACAAGCCTACAAATCACACTTTAGACAAAAAAATGTTACTTTTTAGAAAACACTCATGATTTTATTAATGTTTATGATTATGCTACAAAATGATAAGATGAAAATGTGGCTATCAATTATTTAGATTATATACATATATCCATAAGTCAAACTCTTTAATCTACATTAAGATTCTCAACTATACTAGATGCCACAAAATCAACAATCTCTTCTTCCTCTATGATGGTTTCATAATCAAGGATATAAATGTAGTCCTCAACAAAGAAGTCAAAGGAATCCTCTGGGATGTATAAAAGGTGATAAAGTGGAGCATCGATGATATATATATATATATATATATATATATATATATATATATATATATATATATATATATATATATATTGATGTGGTTGTGGTCTTTAACTTCAGTGTACTATGTTGAGGTCTTCCGAGAGACCTAATCCAACCTCAAAATTGTATTGATCTGTGCTAGATCTATATGGAGTCTTACAACTTCGTTGTACGCATCCCGAGAATACTTCCATAGCCTCATGGATACACTTTGGGTTATTGTGAAGATGGCCTCAAGACAGGTTGAAGGGCATGTTTTGGATCGTCAAAGCTCAAGATCATGGAGAAGCTTGAATTGTTCCTAGTAGAGTGGATGTTGGATGATGGGAAAAGTACCAATGTCAATTGTAAGGTAGTTAATACCACCTCATGCCATCTAAAAGAAAATTTTTAGACAAGAGATTATCAAATAACAAGAAAAAACACAGAATTTTTAACATATTAGGCAAGAGATATTAAAAAAGTAAAAACATCACAGGAAATGCAGATGATTTAGGTAAATCATAGACGATCAAGGAAATCACTAGCGATTACTGCTAATTCTAACTTTTTAAAATAGAAATGTAATAACTTGATTTAAGCTATAATTTGAAATGGATTCAAATAATTTCATGAAATGTAATTAATAAACAAGCAAGATTTACCTGCAATCAATGTTTAAACACGATGAATTGATTACCTTGTGTGGTGGAGTGGACTGGTTGAGAAGTAATGTTATTTGATGATAAAATGAATGATTTGGTGATGAAATTAACAAATCCAAAGTGATGTGACATTGGTTAAATCCCAATGAAGGATAGCTTGATCTCTCGATACATTGGAGATGAGCCAAAGTGTACCTACAAAAACTTGCTAATTCCTCTGTTGTTGTCCCAAAAAGGGCACGAATGTAGATATCTATAGATCATCGATGATTAGGTGAATCACCGGTGGTGATCACGGAGCATCTTAACTTAGTTAAAAAGTAAATTATTTTCTTGATTTGTTTAACTCGAAAGTAGTTAGGATGGGGGTTGGTTAAAAATCAAAAAATAAACTAGGTTTGGATAAGGGGGAGGTTAGCGTTTTTATCTTTTTTGAAGATTTAGTTAGCTAGGAGGTTAGTTAGTTAGGAATCGATTAATGAGGGGTCCTAGTGAGGTGTCATGGTGAGGTGCGAGGGAAAAATATTTTATTAAATTTATTTTAATTAATTAAATAATTATTTTAAATGTGGTGGGTAGTGTGAATTAATTAAAGGTGGTCAAAAAGGATGATGTCATAAGATGTCATTAAGTGTCATAAATGAGTTGTTTTTGGTCACAAATGATCCTAAGATGGAGGAGAATGTAAATTTTTAGTGTCTACATTTTCCTCTTTTTGTGTGCCAATTTTTGGGCAAATTCCTAGACAAAAATGATGAAGGAAAGTTGTGTTGGCATGGGCGAGTCTACTGTAGCGCAATACAGTGAACATCGGTGTACTTGTGTTTCAGAGAAAGCTTACACCAACTAAAGAGGGTGCAAAGTGAAATGTTGGGGAATCAATTGTCAGGGTGGCCAAAGGTCTTGACACCTCCAAACGTACGATTCTTACTAGGCAAAGTTTGAGAGATGGGGAAAACCAAGAGATGGGGGCCAAAGGGCTCGTCTCCCATAGACGAATGGTAATTCCCAAATTTTTGATTGTGTTGATTTGTTCAGAGACTTTGAAGGCTAAGACCATTTGGGGACATAAAAACTTGTTTATAGAAAAAATGGATAACAGTCCAAAAATAGGACAATTGTTGGTGATTTATGCAATTGCTAGCAATTGGATTACATGGAAAAGGGGTTAAATAACTCGGTGGTTTTTTTGTTTTCATTGTTTTTGTTTGTATTATGTGAAAGTGACTACAAAAAAACATGTTTTTGAAGCGATATTGTGTGAAAAATGGTGTCTTTGAGCTAGAAGAGGAAACTCATACAAGCTGAGGTGAGTTTTCATACCTTACTTTTATTTTTTTGTGAAATTTTGTTCTCTTTGATCGTTTTGGTAAATTGTTGGTTTTGGAGGGTTGGTAAATGGTTTAGCAGCAATCACCGGTGATTCACCCAATCACTAGCAATTGAGGTGGATCTTCATGATTGGTGTAAATTGGTGGTGATTACTACAAATTGTTGGTGATTAACTATTATTAAAATGGTTTATTTTTAAATGGATTTTTGGTTTTCATAGAATATTTTAAACTTTTTTAGGGTTGGTGTTTATAATGCTATTTCATTATTTTGTCATTGTGATGATACTAATGTGTGTTTTGTGTTTTTTTGTTTTTATGTTTTTGTAGGTGGACGTGAAGTTGACTATCTGAGACCATATTCCATTGATGTTAGATGAGGTCAAGGAGGATTTGACCAATGATGATTGGGAGCATTTGGTGGAAGGAGGATCCATAGATGCCACAGGTTTGATCATTACATTGTTAGAGAGGTGGAACCCTTCCACCAACACTTTTTGGTTTCCCACAAGAGAGATGAGCATCACCTTAGAGGATGTTCATCGGATTACCATCTTGTTAGTGAGAGGCCAACCTATCAACTATATTTCTAATGGAAAGAGGGGAGATACTCTGTAGAGGTTATATGGAGAAGATTCCCTTGATGTTAGATATTCGTCTAGAGATTTTGATTATTAAGCTTTATATGATGCCGAGAGAGATGATTTTTCATAGATGACCAAGATGATGTTAGGAATCTCATGTTTTGCCTTTCCCAGATTCAAGAGGGGGATGATTCCCATGGATGATGACGGGGTAGTTGCAAAGATGATGGAGCATCACCCGGTATTTGAGTGGGATCCTACTTTGCTAGCACAAAATTTTAGAGAGATGTGGGCTTGGAAAAACCACAAGCATTATGAAATTGATGTTGGGTTCTTGTTCTAGTGATGGGATCACGAGCATATTGTTATTTCTCATCCCTTGCGGTTACACTGGTGTTATTGATGTAAGGTACCCTAATTTTATGACGTCTAGTGTTAGTCTTGGTAGAGTGATGAAGGATAAGGGCCTACCTATTACATAGATTTGATATCAGGTTTACATGTTGGTGGTGTGATTTGGTGACCATATGTTCATTTTCATGTTTGGCTTTGAGTTTCCTTAGGATATATTATGTCTACAACATGATATATAGGTTCAAAAGCCAAAAGCCGGGGAGGATGAGTTGCTCCATTTTAGTCGGGTCAAGTGGCAATTTGGCTTGGTTCAGAACATACTTGCAGACCAAATTTTGTACATGCGAGAGGATGGGGATACTGATACCACACATGTTGTTGTTGTGAGGCATGCATCATTAATGAGCAGCTGGTGCTCTGAGATCCAAATGAGGATGGACATATGGTTATCATTGATGATGTGGGGGTGACCCCAAATTTTTTGGCATGGTGAGCCCATTCTTTAAGGGATTTTGAGAGGAAACAGGCATAAGATAGGGTCATACAAGTAGTTAGACCTATGTGTGATCGGTGGAGGGAGGAGTAAAAATATTGAAGAAGAGGAGGGGAGAGTTGATGGTGATGATGTTGTAGGTACAATAGTTATAGTAGTGATGGTGAGAAGGTTGCAGAGAGACCGAGAGGGATGCCACTCGTAGAGAGTGAGATGATCTTATCGGTGTTTAGGACATGATTATCAGAGATCATGATGGCTTGATTATAGAGTGTGATTTCTTACAAGAAGAGATTGTACTTTTCTCTGCTGATAGAGATAAGTAGAAGGGGCATTGGGACACATTGAGGAAAGCCTTGGGGATCACAGGGCCTTCTATATCTGGTGTGGAGTTGTCTACTATGGCTCATCGATAGGGGCATCCTGGTACTCGATATGATTTTTGTGGCACACTATGAGGTGGCGCGAGAAGATAAATACTACTACATGGAAATGATCATAAAGAAGTACCCTGATGTCACTCTTTATGTTGATCAAGTAGCAGCCCAATGGGGAACCACAATAGTAGCGAGGCCCGGTGATAGCGTGACGAGTGTGGGTCATCCCCTTGGAGGCCGGAGAGAGTAGAGGGTGGAGGAGGTACTCCTGCTCCTAGAGGAGGTAATCATGTTTATATGGATATTTGTGTTCAAGATTTATATATATGATGATGATGATTATAATCATGATTATTATGGTGATTATGTATTTTGTTTTAATATGTATATGTTGTATGATATGTGTTGAATGTACTTCTATATAGTGTGTCAAAATAAAATGTGACTAAATAAAATAAAGTATAGGAGGAAAGAGTGCCCCATTGAATTTCAATATACGGGTTTTGATACATCTTGCACTTATAGCCTTTCAAAATGTTAAATGAGATTTTCAAAGGATAGTTTATGCTAATGATAGTGCACTTGGATAAAAAGTATTTTTAAAGAGCCATATGGATGTATGATGTTATATGGGAGAGAAAGGATTTTCCTTTCAACATATTTATAGGGAATCAATGCCCCAACTCTTATTATATTTTTGATACAAACTGATCAATACGGGAAGCTTGTTGTGATGGGAAAGTTGATCGATGTGGGAAGATTTCCTGGATGATTTTGATTCTGATGTATTATGAAGGTTGATCAAAGTGGGAAGCCTTATGTATGGGTATCCATCCTTCGAGGGTATGGTCTACAGTTTTGAATTTTGATTGGATGGTCATCCTTCAAGGGATCGGTCCATGACTTTAATATGGTAGATTTCCTTTAAGGGATTAGTCTAATTTTTATTTTAATGAGATGATATTTAAATAGTTTTCCTTAAAGAGATCAATTTATTGCTTTTGAATCTAATAGGAAGAGTCCATAGATATTTTTTGACTTTTGTTTCGAGTTGAGGGAAAGACCCTAATAATTTTTTTAAAGGATGGTATAAACACATAGGTGGCGTACAACCATATGGCCCATGCCATGATATTGGTATGGGAGGTGAAATAAGTGGAAGGGGTTTTTACAAATGAAACTTGTTGGTTATAGTTATGGAATGGTAGGATTTATCCAAAACTCGCCATGAAAACCAATCATTTAATAATAAAAAGGCTATAAGTGAAAAACATTTAGAGGTTCCTGTTTAAGTTCCCCATCAAGAGAAGAAAGACGATATACTCCTGACCCATACTTGTGTGTGATAATGTATGGACTAATCCAATTGGGGGTGAACTTTCCATGTTTACTTCACTCTAATTTAGTCACATTTTGATTTTATTTAAGCATGAGATCACCGATTTTTAAATCTTACTCTTTGAGATGCTTACTATATGCTCTGCTGATAAACTTGATGATGTTCAAGGGCTGCTAGACATTTTTCATCTAACAATTCTAGTTATGTTAGATTATTTTAGTGATATTTTCATCGGAATGAAATACTTTAAGGATAAACCTAGTGACGGGATTTGAATTTTGAGTGGTATAATGGATTTAGAGTCATAGACAAGTGAATAAGGTGTAGCACCGGTAGGTGTGTGGATACTAGTTCGATAAGCCTAGAGGGCGAACGCAATTTGAATGTGCCAATCCCCGCACTGCGTCATTTACAGTTTTCATGAGGATTTTTTTAAGTGTTTTGTTGGAAGCCTCAACTTGTCCATTTTCTTGAGGATAATATGGTGATGAGAAGCTTAGTTTGATGTTAAATGTATCACAGAGCTTTTTAACTTCCTTGTTTTTGAAGGATTTCCATTATCTGTGATAAGATTATGTGGGATCCCAAAACAACATATGATGTTTTGATATATGAAATTAATGATGGGTCCTGGATTTTTCAAGGTTAAAGGAATTGCTTCAATCCACTTAGTGAAGTATGCATTTGCAATTATGATTGAATGATGTTGTTGAGATGATTTTAGATTGATTTCACCAATGAGGTCTAACCCCAATTGTGAGAAAGGACACAAATCTTGTGCAGATTGTAGTGCTTGGTTTGGAATATGAATAATATCAAAATGAAGTTGACATTTAACAAAAAATTTTACATACGTACAAAAATCCTTGGTGATAGTGGGCCAATAATACCCTAACCGTATAATGCATTTAATGATGTCATTGACACTAAAGTGGCTACCACATATGCCATCATGCACTTCTTGAATTTCTCTGGTTGACTTTTGTAATTTGATACATCATAACAAGATGCCATTGAAGTTGCGCTTATAAAGAATACCACCTATAATGAAAAAACAAGTGGCACATTGGATAAATGACTGTTTAGCGGATTGTGATAAATCTGGTGGGATTTCACACTCAGAAAGGTAATCATATATATGTGTGTACCAAAGATCAAGTGAGTTTTAGGTAATGAAATTAATGGTCGGTAGCTCATTTTGATGTAAGGATGATCTAGACATTGGATGACTACGGACATCTTAGCACCATCTTTTGATTTTTTCGTTTTAAAATGGATAAGAGAGCCAAAAGATACCATGGTGTCCATGAAACCTATTAGCTGATCGTGGTATAACTTGAATGGTGTAATGGTAGAATGAATTAGGGAGAAAATTGACAACAACCTTATACTTTTGAAGGGACTCGTTTTTACATTAATATTCTCCTTTGAATTGACTAATGACAAGTTGTGAATCTCCATATATTTCTAGATCATGGATACCAAGGAGAATAGTGGTAGTAAGGCCCATTATTAAGGCTTCGTATTCTACCATATTATTAGTACATTCAAACTTGAGCTTGAATGGGAATGGAAAGGGGATGTTCTAGGGTGGTATGATAATGGCATCAACCCCTCCACCTTATTGACATTCAACACCATCAAAGAAGAGGGTCATTTTTACAGGGATGAAATATGATTCACGGTTGTCGATTCATGAAAATTATTGATAGATTTGTCAGGGAAGTGTTCATGGGGTGGTTGATTATCTAGAAGAGGTGCCTCAATGAGTTGATCAGCAATGACTTGACCTTTAATGGAATTTTGTGGAATAATTTCAAGATCAAATTCAGTCATTAACATGAACCATCGGTTATACACATCATTATGGTAAGGTTTAGCATGCATGGCCTTAAGTGGATTAAAATTAGTGACGATGTATGTTTTGTGATTGAGGAGATAATGTCGGAGTTTGGAGGCGGCAAAATATAATGCACAACATAGTTTTTGGCTTCAGTGTAGCATGTCTCATATTCATGGAGTGTGTGACTAATGTAATATATGAATTGCTCATGGCCTTGACTATCATGGTGAGCAAGCATGGCTCCCAACACATGTTATGAAGTAGATATGTATAAATAAAATGGCTTCCCTTCACGGGGTGGCGTAAGAATGGGTGGTGATAGTAAATGCTATTTAATTTGATCAAAATATTTTGGAAATGAAGATCCCAATGGAATTTTATGTCCTTACAAAGCAAGTGGTGAAATGGTGACAATGGTCAAAGTGTTGAGATATGAAACATCAAATGGATTGTAATTTACCTTGAACTCTACGTAGTTGCTTAAAATTGGAAGGAAAAGGCATTTTAAATATTTCTCTAACCTTAGTGGGATCGAATTCAATTCCATGAATAAATACGATAAATCCTAAGATTGTTTCGTGATAACACCAAAAGCACACTTCACAGGATTCAAATGAAGACAAAATCAAATGAGATGAGTGAAAATTTATTCAAGGACATTAAGGTGATTCTTTCGTGATTTACATTTTCCTAGAAGGTCGTCAACATAATCTTCTATGATTTTGTGGATAAGATCATTGAAAATGTAGGTCATTGCACATTGATATGCTACCCCGGATTGTTGATACCAAATGGCATAACACGGTAGAAAAAGGTCCCCAAGGTGTGATAAAAGTTGTTTTATGTTGATCTTTAGGTGCGATGATAATTTTATTATAACTAGAAAATCCATCCATAAGGGAAAGCATTTCATGGCATACGCTTAAGTCGATGAGCTGATCTATATTCGAAGAGGGAAATCATCTTTTGAACAAGAAAGATTGAGATCCTTGAAATCTATACGATGTGGATTTTTATTGAGGATTTAGTTTCTAGGATGATATTTGAAACCCAATGCGCATAGTTAATGGATATGATGAAATTAGCAGATAAAATACGTTGTAACTCTTCCTTAATAAGGAGAGCTATACGTGGGTGCATTTTATGGAGTTTTTGTTTTATTGGTTTAACATTAGGGTATGAGACTATATTGTGTAAAACAATGTTAGGATCAATCCCAGGCATATCACTATATGACTAGGTGAAATCCTGATGGTACCATTTTAATAAGGTTGTGAAATCATGTAATTCTTGTGGAATCATAGATTGACTGACCTCAACTATGCGGGGATCTAGTGGTGTTCCCAGGTTAACATCGATGGTAGACTCATTAAGAAGAGTTATTATATTAGGTGGTAAGGATTTCTAAAGGAAATAACCCTCATCTCCCATGTGAAAAATAATATCCTAGTCATCTTGACACTGGAGGATATCTATAGAGGGTGAATCTTCTCCAACCATTTATGGATGGAAAAGCGGTAGTGATTTAGTGGATTGACTAGATTGATAAGTGTGTGGCCCTAATTATATACCATTGATCAATTTTTTTTTAGGAGGGATGGATATAGTGCCATCCATATCCCTATAGTTTTTAGAGTTTGTTAACCATGTTGGCTCTAGTTCATAAATGGTAGCAATTTTAGATGTAGTGGTTCATAGGTGTTAGAGGTGACATTTTCATAACCCACTCTATTTCTCTCATGATATTTGAGGGTATAGAGGATAGGTTGAGCATGAATTGCCTGTTCATAATGTCTCGAGGCCAAAAATTTCCATCTGCAGGTGGTGAAGTTACATAGGTGAAAATTTTGGGTTATCAAGAGATTTGGTTTAACCTCAATGACATGACATGATGCGGATTAATAGAATGGTGTGGTAGATTATCAAGACCACTATAAATTAAATTTTTCTTAAGATAAGTAGGGCCATAGAAGATAACATCCTCAACATTGGGATTGTACATGGGTTGTTTTTTAGGGTGACCATGCATTTTTGGCAAAGGGATGGAGTTGAGCATGAGTAGGTGATATTCCCCAAGGGTAAGACACTTCATGTCCTTGGTGACAAAGGAATCACCGGTAACGGGAAGAGGGTACCAATGTGCTAGTAGTTTTTGTTTAGGTGAATCTAGTGAGGCCTTGGGTGCAAGTACGTCATTTGGATAGTACATCATGTAACAATCAACGAATGGATTTGGTTCGGTAGGGATAGTATATGTCTTACCTTCATGTTCATATTTAAGGAAATGATGAAGGGTGGAGGAAACGTAACACATGGTGCATATCCATGGGTGTCCTAATAACATATTATATTAGAACTCTCCCTCTATAATGTAGAAGAGTTCGGGTAAGGTCTTGACACCAACTTTAAGTGGCAAGATGATGGTACCTAACGTGAGTATGATAGTGTCATTAAAATACCACAACAAGACTGGAGTTTGAGCAATCATGGTATTGGGAAATTTAAGCTAGTCAAAAGTGAGAGAGGATATGATATTAATGGCCACACCACTATCAATCATGACCCTCTTGATGGATATGTCATTGATCTAAGTGGTAATGAGGAGCTGTAAGTTGTGATCCTTCGATCTAAGTGAAGGGATTTCTATTGGGTAAAATGATATAAGGGTGGATTCCTTGAGCACCTAAAAATTTTGTGAATGGCATGGAATCATTCATTGGTATGGTAATGGATTGGATAGCAACTATCATGGCCTACCTATGACTACGCGATGTTTGGACAAGCTCATAAAGTGTCATATGGATAAGGGATTGTGTAATTGTTTAACAAAAACGTTTTATATCGTAGTAGAAAGTGGTAATGTTGTCTATATAGAAATATTGGCTTTTGATGAGGATGCTTGATCCGTATTTTTGGGTGCTAAGGAAATGGACACTTTAGGCTCATTAGTCGAGTCAACAATTCAACTAGTGGATGTATGACAACGAGAGTTATAACTTTAAGAGGTTGAGATGTTTCTTTATCGTAGTCTTGTGAGAGAGTAGTAACGTGGATGACATCAACTCGGTGGATCAACATTTTGGGGGTGGATTCCTCTAATGATTTTGATGTTGGTATTGATGTTGTATCTCGATTGAGAGGGAAGGAGTGAACGCCAATCGTCACAACTTTTTGATGGAAATATTTACATTTTTCTATAAAATGGTCATGTGTTCTATTATAATCATAGAAGGCATTGAATTCATACCAAGACAGTTCCCATCCATGATGATCGGCGGTTTAGGAGATGGTAAAGTGATTAATGATTCTTGTACTAAATTGTCTAAAATGGTGGTGTAACATCCTTTAGGTCCGAATGTATATGGTAAGAAGGTTGGGAATTTACTCAAGATAGATTTTTTGATAATAGGTTGTTTATGTGGTGACTGTGGAGGCTTCCTAGTTGTTACAATAGGTGAAAGACATGAGTCAAATGGGGATGTCCACTACGAATAACAAATACAAAATAGGGTCTCATGGCGGGGCCCGATGCATGGTTTAGTCCCTATAATAATGGGGTGATTAAGTGGTATGGTGGGAAAAGGGATTTTAGAATTTTGAATAGCATTCTATTCGGGGTCTCATAGGTCTTGGTTTTGACGTGGCAAGAGAATATCAAAAGTGGGTATGCCCCTTAGATGAAAGGGTAGAAAAAAATATGGAGGCCATGGAAACGATAGGTTTCATCATAATAAATCCTTCAAAGACTTGAACTATGCCCTATTTGTTATGTTCTCTTGAAGTTTTAGATGGGCTAGGTATATTTTACAAGGTTGATGTTAATGAAGAGGGGAGTTTGGATAGTGTAGTCTAAATGAATAGCATATTCCAATTGTTTTGTTTTTGTGGGTTAGGGGCTGCTACATTCACTTGGTTGAATTAGATGGAGTTAATTGCATAAAGAATGTTTCAAGTGGTATCATGGTTATATTTATAAACTTAGGTGGTGGTGATGGTGCATTTTTAATAGAGGGTGGAGGTGTGGTTTTGGTAATAGTATGTGGTAAAGGTGTGGGAAAATTCTTAATAAAAATGGTGATTCAAAAATCTCGAGCTTACAAGATTCTCGGTGTGGGTTCTATGGATGTTAACTTGGTAGGTGAAAGAGACAAATGAAGTATTTGAGAGATGATTTCATCAAGGGGAGACTCTGTAGTCATAATTTTAGGCTCATTGGGTAGTGATGTCGATTCTGTGGGTTTTACTTCGTTAAATGACAAGGTAGACAGAGGGACTGGCTCCATTTTAGTTATTGTATTAATGGTATGGATGACGTTGGTTTATGGTTGTTCAGAAGAGGAAGGGTGATTCACAAAATGTTGTTTAAATATGTCAAGACCTTGATTTGGAGGTGCATTTGGATTGTCTAAGTGAAGGTCACCTTTGTCAATCAAGTCTTGAAGCACATTATGAAATGTGTGACACCTTTCAATGTTGTGACCATTGAACCTATGATACTTTAAATAATAATTTTCTCTATACCAAATGGGATTGTATACTGATATATTGAGGGGTCAAATGGGTGGAAGTGATATTATGTTGGAGGCAATTATTTTATCAAAAATTGCACCATAAGTTTCTACTATGGGGGTATAGTTGCACCGTTTGATGGATGCGTTTTGTGGTAGGATTTTCCTTAGGGGTAAATTTGACCATGAATGCATTGACATCTGATTTATATTTATTTGAGTCGGTGTTGTCTTAAGCAGAACTCCATTTTTGGTTGTTTAGGATGAAGCTTTACGCGTCCATTCTCTAGAACTATCAATTTTAATTTGCGGGCCATGGTAAAGGCCTCATCAAAAGTTTGGAAAATTTGAATTTGTAAAGTGGAAGAAATTTATTTAGCATAGGAGTGACAGAAGATTTCAATTAATTTTTTCTTTTTTAACATAAAGGATATCTGATTAGTGACACATCTCCAGTGGGTGACAAAATCAGCGATTGAATTATCTTCAAATTGTCTAATGGCATAGAGATTATTGATAGTGATTTTATGGGCTATGTTTATAGAGAAATGGTCTAAGAAATGTTGTGCAAGTTGTGTGAAAGAGAACATATAATGTTGTGGAATGTTGCTATACCAATCTAAGGTAGGACCGAAAAGAGACATGGGAAACGTTCGCAACATAAAATATTGATCATGGGATATTAAATAACAAACATGGAAAAAGGAACATATATATTGCTAGGGATCCTCCTTACAATAGAACTTGATAAAATTTTGAATAGCCCAATGGGGAGGATATGGTTTATATGATTCCCACTAAAACAACCCACTTGAGACCTAAGAAACAACCTAGGGTTAGTTAGAAAAAATATGGAATAATTTTGTTTTGTTTAAAGGAGTGTCTATAACCAGGTTGCAGAAGACAAAAGTTGTCACTAACAAGTTTCAAACAATTCTAAATTACACTAGAACATCTTGTTCTTTTAGTTATATTAATCAGAGGTCACAAGGTCCAAATTTTAGGGTTAGAAGTTTCAGTTAGGTTCAGAGGGTAAATTATCACCATACCCACTCTCTAACAGAGCTTAGAGTTTCAACTTGATTTTCTCATACTTAACGCATTAAAAATTTCCCTAAATTATTCCCATTGGATAGGAAATTTCCTCACCTTTCCAATGATATAAAGAATTCCTCCTAACTCCTTATAAAACTCAAGTTATGGGCCGATGGGCCTTGGGGTGAAAATTTTCCCCAAGAGCAGGCATGTGGGCCCATGGATGAAAAATTGCCCAAAAGGGCGATTGGCAGGTTGTGGGGTGACTTAGCAATTTTTTTCTTTACACTTGGGAGAAAATCTAGCTTGTGCCTATGCCTCCATCCGCGCGCTAGGGAAATGTGTCAAGATCCAAGCTCACATGGGGAAAGAATGAGGAAAGGGTGGGGTGGCAAAGGTGTTGAGGAAATTTCACTAGAAGGGGGAAAAATCCAATTAGCGCCCATGCACCTTCGGTCCACCTAGGACACATGGCACTCAACAAGTCAAGCGGGTAGAAAAATGAGGGAAGGACAGGGCGGAGAGAGGTTCGGAGATTTTTCCGAGGGAGAGAAAAAATGGACAAGTTTGATGCATGGGCCCACGCATCTGTGGAAGGGATCTCACCAAGGCGAGGGGGAGTGCGGGGCTGCGGGGGTTTTTATAAAATTTTCCAAAAGATAAAAAATTCAAAAAGGACAAAGTTTTTGAGGGTTTATGCCCCCTCAGTTGTGCCACATGGTAACCTCTGATTGGTTGCGGGGCGGTGGGGAAAATTTTAAAAATTTTCCCAAAAAAATTTCCAAACATTTTTCTAAGTTTTCAAGGGAAAAATTTTGGCGGCGGGCTCACCAGGGGAAAATTTTCCCAAAGTTTCTGTAGGGAAAAGTTTCCTGCCAACAAAGGAAATCTTTAGAGGTCCTTAACTTTTGATAGAAATCTCGGATATGGGAAATCAAGGACTTTCTAGAAAGCTCTCGATGCCCTCTTTGCATAGGAATCATAAATTTTACATTTTGATAAAGTTTAAGGGGTCAATTTTATGAAAACTTCCCGTAGGATTTCAAAGCAAACGGTAAATTTTAACTTATGATTTTTTTCAATTTGATCTTCTCCTTCACTCAACATGCCAAATAGACATGGAAGATTGTTCTAAGAAGGATTTAAATTGTTTTTAGAAGGTGATTTTGCTTGATTGATTCCAATTTGAATTTTTCCAACAATTGATAGAAACAAAAGACTGCAAAATAACTGTGAAAGGTTTGGGCCCGATTTTGCAATGTTTTAAATGATTTCCTTAAGTGTTTTTAGTCAAGATGAGTTCATTGATACCATATCATGCTAAATTTTAAGGTTTTAATGTTAATTATTATTTATAGGTTTGAACTGTGCATTTTAAATAAATTATTAGCCATTTTTAAATTTACCATAGAGATCAAATCTTGAGGGATCTATTTGCCATTTCTTTTTCCAAGTATGAAAATTAATTTCTCATCTATTCTGATACATTTAAATGATTTAAATCAAACTATTCTAAACCCAAAATGCAATTCTAATTTAAATTTTACACATTTCCAAAAGAGGCAAAACACTATATTTTCCTCACATACATTTCTTCCTCATTTCAATTTTCCAAACAGAGATTTCCAATATAGAATATAATTATAAAAATTCCGTTCTAAACAAGGCAAGGCAACTTTTATTAATTCAATGAATCTTTTACAACTCCTTTCACATATATATTTTCAAAAAAACAACATATTGAATACATGTCTTTTTTTTTTAATTTAATAACAAAATCGAAAATGAGAGCATAGCTCTTTTACATTTCACTTCACAAATTTCATAACCAAATACAACATATTTTCTTCACAAACTATATTACAATTTCATCCACTTCAAAGTGCGAAAGGTTACAAAAAAATTTATTTCACAAGGAACTGTTAAATTGTATTTTCCTTTGCTCCAAAACAAAAACATGCAAGTTTCATTTTTTCTTCCAATTTGATCACAACAAAAGTGGGGGAAAGACAACGCTCTCCACCCAACCAAGACATCCAATGAAAGGAGAAGCCATCCTTCATCATTGGCCCCGAGCCCCAACCACAATGCAATAGGAAATGTATTTCAACTCATGGAAACAACAGGCTTCCACAAAACATACACACAACATTATTTCAACATGCACATTTCAAAATTGAAAACACAATCCAAACAAAAATAGTAGTTTACAACTGCATTGAAAGACAAAAAACAAAACTCAGGCTTCTTCATTACAAGCCAAAGGAGCAAGAGCTATGGGGGAAGTTGTTTATGCCTCCCAATGGGAATCGGGCATCCACCTGTAACAAACCGCCAATATAATTCATCACACATATCCTTATGCCCCCCACAATCCCTCCTTATGCCCCCACATATTTCCTTATGCCCCCCACAAAGTAAGAAATGCAAGCTATTTCTTTTCCATAGTGGATCCCAAACCCAAACTCCCTCCACAAAAATTTGATGCCACTAGCATTCCCTTATGCCCCCCCACATGAATTCCCCATAGCCTTCTCCTACACCATTCCTAGGTAGTCTACCCACAGCCCACAACAATAACAAACATACCAGCATTTACATATTCAAGAAAAGGAAGGAAAAGAAGAGTATTTCCAAGAGCCAAGCTCTTACCTCTCTATGATAGCTTTTGTTTCCAAACAACAAGGCTTCAATACCAAAATACAGTCCCAAAACAGCAACCAACAAGCATGAAATTTTTTCCAATCTCCTTCCAAAAGCAAGAGCTCCAAACATAAGAAAATTCACCCCAAAAAAGCATTCCAAATTTTCAACAACCCAAAATAAGGAAATTAGTTTGAATTTTATAGAAGAGGGAAGAGAAGAGGATGATGTAGATCCATGTAGGATGCCACATCACAAATCTTCAACTCTAACACAAAAGTCAAATTTAATTCTCCAAAGCACAATAAAGAGGTGGCTAGAAATATAACAATTTACTTACACACTCAAAACAACCCACACCCCAAAGGATTCAATTAAATAAAATGTAAGAAGAGTGCAATTAAAACATGTAACATGATTTATAAAAATGCATTAAAAAGGTCTAAAATCAACTCTCCAACCATAGTTATGATTGGTAAATAAAATTTAGAGGTATGGGACAAGTTTTACTTGTCCCACAAGCCTCCAAAAATAGCCCCCAAGGAAAAATTCGAATTTCCAAGGACGTGGAGTGTTTCATACGCAAAAATCTGACTTACACAACTCTTACACATACTTACACATCACTTACATATTTAATACAAAAGCCAAAAAATCTTATAATTACTTTCTCATATCCCAATTTGATTTATTTAATTATTTTAACAATATGATTATTCACATTAGTTGTCCACAATTTAATTAAATAAAAGAAAGGGACACATCACTAATAAAATAAATACAATAAAAGAAGGAACCACATAATAAAATACAAAAACCCATGGTAACATTAAAAGGTGATCCACCCTAACAACAATAAAACAAAAACACAATAAAACAAGTTACCATGGTGACCTTGTTGAATTCATCTAGAATTCCAATGTGGTTGGTCTCTAATCTCCCGATGTTTGTTGTGATGTTCTAACTGAAAAACACAAATACCTCCTTCCTCCTCATGGCCATATCAGAACATCCAACATGATATAAATATAATCACAAGATCATCTATGCATATGAATCACAACAACATCAAGGCAATCGATGATATCACTTACAATTTATATCAACTATATCATCATCATATAATTTCCATTTTCTAGGTCTACTCACAATATCAAAAATCACATGCCCGAACAACATTCACAATATATCCATGTGAAATAGTATATCATCATCCACATATAAGTGTTTCTATAATCATCATGCATCATAACCAAATCAAGATCAATAGTAATCCGTGGTCCAATATCTAACATCATACTAAATAAAAATCATAATAATGTCCACAATGAAATCAACGATGCTCAAGATCGGATCAAAAGGTGTCAAAGGAAAGTGGGCACTACATCCTCCTTCCCTTAGACTCAACTTCCTCCCAGAAGTCACTAAAAAAAAAGTGTAAACTTAACTCTTAATAAGGTAGCATCCTCCCATGTAGTTGTAGTCTCGTCATATTTGTCCCACTGCACCCGAACCTGATAAACCTCTCTACCTCAAAGGCCCAGGGTCTTGTGATCTAGGATGCAAACGGGCTCCACCATCACCTACCATTGATCCTGTAGCTGTAATGATGTCTAATCCAACACATGAGAAGGGTCTGTAATATATCTCCTAAGAACTGAAACATGAAACACATCATGTATGCGAGACAAGCTAGGTGGTAATGTTAGATGGTAGGCAAAGGGCTGATATGCTCCAAGATCTCAAAATGACCAACGAATCTAGGAGATAACTTAGAACCTTTTTAGTAATGGATAGGGCTCTTTTGTGGCACGACACAAAGGAACACTTTCATGCCCACATAAAAACTATAGTCGATCCTATGATGATCTACATACTTCTTCTACCTGTACTCGTGCCTCCCGTAGTCTCTGCCCGATCAATACCACCTACTTGCTCCATGTCCAATAGAAGATATGGTCCAAGAGATAATATATCCTCTAACATTTCCTAGCTAAGAGGTGTCTTGCACTCTCTACCATACAAAGCCTGAAAAGGATCCATGCCTATAGAACTCTAGAAACTATTTTTGTAGGAAAAATCCACCAAGTATAGGTACTCCTCCCATCTAGACTTCTGATCCATCACATACATCCTGAGCATGTCCTCTAAAATCTTATTCACCCACTCAATCTGTCCATCTATCTTGGGATGATATGTTGTGATGAATTTGATTCTTGTCCCGAGGACATACTGCATGGTAGTCCAAAAATGGGAAGTGTACAAAGGATCACTATCACAAATTATCTTCTCAGTGGAATCTGTGTAACCTCGAAAATATCATTCAAATATACCCGTGCCACAGCTCTAGCTATATAAGTAGTCTTCACCAGAGAAAAGTGAGCCACTTTTGTCAATTTATCAACCGTGACCATAATGGCATTGTGGTGATATCTCGACATCGGTAGCCCAACAATGAAATCCATGGAAATGGTGTCCCACTTCCATTATGATATAACATGAGGATAAAGAATGCTAGCTGGATGCTAATGCTCAACCTTAACTCTTTGGCACTCTAAACATCGTGACACAAACTGAGCCACATCTCTACGAAGTCCTCTCCAATGGTATAATTATCTCAAGGTGGCGTGCATCTTCTTCACCCCAAGATGGGTTGAATAGGGTGCATGATGTGCCTCTACCAATATGTCCTACCTCAAGCCTCCATCTATGGGAAAATAAATCTTTCCTCTATGCTTGAGAAGACCATCTGCCTCTAATGAGAAACCATCAAAATTCCTCTCAAGGCATCTATGAGACTTGATCTCTACTCGTACTACAATTTAGAAGCTATCAAGAGGAAGTTGCTAAAGAATCCTTCTCCACAAATCTATGCTCACTGAGGTGGCCATAGCCACATGTCTCCATCTGCTTAGAGAATTTTTGCTACCAAATTCTCCTCCCCCTTCACATACTCTATCTCCATATCATACCGACAAAGCAACTCCATCCAAAGTCTGCAACGAGAGATGAGATTGGGTTGGGTGAAGAGGTGACAAAGAATCAAGTGATCTATCCTGAGTGTGAATCTCGGACAAAGAAGAAAGTTCCTCCATCTAACCAAAGCATGCACAACTGCCACAAGCTCAAGATCATGATTTAGATAATTAAGCTCGTAATATTTGAGTTTGGGAGACTCAAAAGCAACTACTCTTCCCTCCCGCATCAAAAAAAACCTCCAAGCGCTGCTAAAGAAGCATCTGTAAATGAAAAACTCACCATGCGGATCCAACACTGCAAGAATAGGTGCCGTAGTGAGGAATTCCTTTATTTTCCTAAAGGCCTACTCATATCTCTTCTGATCAAACAAACTTCTTCCCTTTCCTCTAAAGGGAAGTGATAGGGTGTGTAATCCGAGAGAAGTCCTGAACAAATCTCCAGTAGTAACCTACTAATCCCATGAAGTTGCGCACCTTAGTCAGTGTAGTGGGTGATAGCCAATCCATAATGGCTCTAATCTTGGAAGGATTGACAGTGATAACTTCCCTAGAAATGACATGACCCAAATACTGCACCTCTTTCTAAAGAAAGCACACTTCTCCAAGCTCCCATAAATTTTCTACTCATGAAGACACTAAAGAACCTGGCGAAGGTGCCCATTATGCTCCTCATGTGTACGTGAGTAAATCAAAATGTCATCTAGGAAGATGAGCACAAAGTGATCTAAGAAGGTCCTGAATACCCCATTCATCAAACTCATAAAAACTGTGGGGGCATTAAACAAACCAAAATGCACCACTGTGAACTCATAGTTCCCATATCTCATACGGAATGTGGTCTTATGAATATCCACCTCCGAAATCCTCAGCTAATGGTAGCTTGACTTAAGATTAATCTTAGAAAAAATTGTGGCTCCCTTCATCTGATCAAACAAGTCGTCAATACATGGAAGGGGATACGATTCTTGATCATTACCTTATTCACCCGGTGGTAATCAATACACAACCACAAGGATCTATCCTTCTTCTTCACAAAATCACCGGTGCACCCCAAGGGGATACACTAGGATAGATAAGGAATTTATCCAAAAGGCCCTCAAGCTACAACTTGAGCTCACGAGACCTCTAGGGTGGTCATCCGATAAGGTGCTCGTGAGATAGGCTCTGCTCCCAAAACTATATCTATATGAAAATATATCTCACATGGGGGTGGTAACCATGGTAGCTTTCCCGAAAGACATCTATAAAATATATCAATATGGGATGATCATCTAACAATGGTCCACTAATCCCATCCTCTGATTTGTCACTAATTATAACAAAGATACATTTGAAAACCCCGTCCGAACACACCGCTTTAAGCTACATAGCAGAGATGGTGTGAATAAAAATGGGTCTCTTGACCCCAAATCACCGACTCAACTCCTAAATCATCTACAAAATATATAGTCTTGTGGTAATAATCCATCCTAGCCCTATGTGTAGATAACCAATCCATACCTAAAATGACTCCATACGAGCCCAAAGGAAGGATACAAATATCTAAGGTAGTGGTGAAAGGTCCCAAGTCCACTACACAATCTTTAACTAAGGATTCTATGAAGATCTTGGCTTAAGAAGAAATCTTGACATCCCAACTATGACCCTACCTAAATTCCACCATCCTATATCACTCTACTAAAGATGGTGTAATGAAAGAATCAAAAGAACAAGAATCAAACAATATAGAGGTAGGAATACAACTAATGCTACTTGTAGTCTCAATGACTCAGTACTCTAATGCTCTTCCCGGTGGTTCTCAACCATCACAAATCATGTGGCTCCATCCCATGTCACCAAAATTAGCTATGATATTTGTTTCTTACCCTTGTTATTAGGTTATGTGGGTAGTCTCTCTAAAAATTTCTAGTAACACCACAACCAAAACAACCTCTTGATCCTCCCTAATGAGTAACACCTCCAATAGGTGCTCTGAATTATGTGGCATGGATCCTAATGATCTTGCTATGGTTTGTTGAGGTCTCTTTTGATGAGCTCCTACTGACTTAGCTCTAGGTCCACCCTATGTCCTGATGGGACCCCTAGGAGGAGGCCCCATACTCTAACCTCTCTATGCATCAACTCTCTGTGGAGGTCTATGAGGTGGGTGGGACTGCTGCTATTGCTCTGCTATGGTCTAAATGATGATTGTGTTGAACCCTATCCACCATGAGGAAGGGGTACTAACCCCCTTAATTTGCTATCCTGCATCTACTGTATGTGGCTCTGACTCAGTCTCTAGCCTGCTAGGTCTTCCCCCAGTCTCCTCTGCTATATAGGCCTTCTCGATGGCCTTAGCTAATGTCTATGGACAATGGATCCGCACTACACCTCCAATGTCTAGATTTAGGCCCCGGATGAACTTGTGAATCTACACCTACTCATCTTGCATATACTCAACATACTGGAGTAGATCCAAAAATCTACTCTCATACTTTGCTACTGAAAGAGATGCCTGTTGAAGGTCATGAAACTCATTTATCTACTACTGTATGAACCTTCGTGACAAATATTTTCTCCTGAATCTCTCCTTAAATAGCTCCAAAGTCACTGTCTCATAATCAAAATGGAGCTTTTTCTCTTCATCCTACACCATACTCTTGCTCCATCCCATAGTAGATGGATCGCAACACAAGCTTTTGTGTTACTAGAACAAGGACAAAGCTTAAAGAAACCGCTCAAGCTTACTAGCTAGGCCTCTGCTTGAAATCCATCTATGTCACCAGATTAATATGTGGGTCGAAGCTTCAGGATCTCCCTGATGTGATCTGCAGCTATGGTCTGACGGCCTCTAGGTCTCTCTACACGCTCATCCCTAAGCCTAGGGCTCCGATACCTCTCTCTATGCTTTGAAACTTGGTCACCCTATCCCCTCAGTGGTGACTCTATCCTGGCTGAATCTACATGGGATTTCTCTCCCCTATGCTCCTCACTGGGTGGAGGATATGCCTGAGCATCAACAAATGGTTCCATATCAATTCTAGCTTCCCATCCTCATACCGATCCTCCGCGTAGAGCAAAGCATTAACATCTTGAAGAGTTTGTAAAATGCAGGGTAGGATGATTGCTACACCCCGATCTAGTGGTGGTGGTGGTGGTGGTAATTCGATTCTATGTAAAAATTTCCCTTGCCCCATCTGTGCCTCCTACACAGACCAAGGCGTGAGTTAGTTCATTTTTTTAAGTTTTATTCAATTTCCATGTTTTCTAAACTATGCAATTTCTAAACTAAGTTTCTTTCTAGATTTAAAAAGTTTCCTAGGTTTAAGTTTCATGTCACAAGTTTTCTAGTGTGCCCAATGGTCAAAGATTTTAAACCACTACTCGATACCAAGTTTGATGCCCACTAAAACAACCCACTTGAGACCCAAGAAACAACCTAGGGTTAGTTAGAAAAAAATATGGAATAATATTTTTTTTGTTTAAAGGAGTGTCTATAACTGGTTGCAGACAATAGTTGTCACTAATAGGTTCTGGAACAAGTATAAATTACACTAGAACATACTATTCTTTTATTTATATTAATCAAAGGTCACAAGGTCCAAATTTTAGGGTTAGAAGTTTCAGTTAGGTTCAGAGGGTAAATTATCACCATACCCACTCCCTAACAGCTCGTGAGTTTCAACTTAAATTTTCTCACACTTAAAACATTCAAAATTTCCCTAAATCATTCCCATTGGATAGGAAATTTCCTCACCTTTCCAATTATATAAATAATTCCTCTTAACTCCTAAAACCCAAGTTATGGGCGATGGGTCTTGGGGTGAAAATTTTCCCCAAGAGCGAGCTCATGCCCAGAGATGAAACATTTCCTAAAAGGGTGAGTTGGTGGGTCGCGAGGTGACTCAAATTTTTTTATTTATGTGGGAGAGAAAATAAAAGTTATGCCCGTGCCTCCGCTGTGATGCTAGGGACATGTGTAGAGCTCCAAGCTCACGTGGGGAAAGAATGAGGGAAGGGCGGGATGACAGAGGTGTTGAGGAAATTTTGCTAGGAGGCGGAAAAATCCAATTAGCACCCGCGCACCCCGGTCCACCCGAGACACGTGGCACTCAACAAGAAAAAGTGGGGAGAAAATGAGTGAAGGGCGGGGCGGTGGAGAGGCTCAAGAGATTTTTCCAAAGGAAGAGAAAAAGCAGACAAGTTTGATGTGTGGGCTCGTGCGTCATGGAAGGGTCTCACTAAGGCGAGAGCGGGAGTGCGGGGCCGTGAGGGTTTTTATAAAATTTTACACAAGATAAAAATTTCAGAAAGGAAAAATTTTACGAGGGTTTCCACCCCTCGTTCATGCCATGTGGCAGCCTCTGATTGGCTTCAGGGTGGCGGGGAAAATTTTAAAAATTTTCCCAAACTTTTTCCCAAATTTTCCCGCCAAAGAAGGAAATCTTCAGAGGGCCTTAAATTTTGATAGAAATCTTAGTTTTGGGAAAATGAGGACTTTCTGGAAAGCTCTCGATTCCCTCTTTGCATAGGAATAATAAATTTTACATTTTGATAAAATTTAAGGGGTTAATTTTAGGAAAATGGCCTGTAGGCTTTTTCAAAGCAAATGGTAAATTTTAACTTATGAATTTGGTTCAATTTTATATTCTCCTTCCCTCAACATGCCAAAAAAACATGGAGGATTGTTCTAAGAAGGATTTAGAATTTTTTTTGAAGGTGATTTTGCTTGATTGATTCCAATTTGAATTTTTCCAACAATTGACAGAAACAAAGGACTACAAAATAATCATGAATGGTTTGGGCCCGATTTTGCAATTTTAAAATTTTTTTCCTTAAGTGTTTTTAGTCAAGATGAGTTCATTGATATCATAGCATGCTAAATTTTAAGGTTTCAATGTTAATTATTATTTGCAGGTTTAAACTATGCGTTTTAAATAAATTATTAGCTAGTTTTAAATTTACCACAGAGATCAAATCTTGAGGGATCTATTTGCCATTTCTTCTTCCAAGTATGAAAATTCATTTCTCATCTATTTTAATACATTTAAATTATTTAAATCAACCTATTTTAAACCCAAAATACAATTCTAATTTAAATTTTACACATTTCCAAAAGAGGTAAAGCACTGTATTTTCCTCACATATGTTTCTTCCTCATTTCAATTTATCAAACAAAGATTTCTAATACGTAATATAATTACAACAATGCCATTCTAAACAAGGTAAGGAAAATTCTATTAATTCAATGAATCTTTTACAATTCCTTTCATATATATATATTTTCCAAAATATAGCAATATTGAATACATGTCTTTTTTTAATTTAATAACATAACTAAAAATAGAGAATAGATATTTTACATTTCACTTCACAAATTTCATAACCAAATACAACATATTTTCTTCACAAAATATATTACAATTTCATCCACTTCAAAGTGGGAAAGGTTACAAAAGAATTTATTTCACAAGGGACTGTCAAAACGTATTTTCCTTTGCTCCAAAACAGCAACATGCAAGTTTCATTTTTTCTTCCAATTTGATCACAACAAAAGTGGGGGAAAGACAACGCTCTCCACCTAACCAAGACATCCAATGAAGGGAGAAGCCATCCTTCATCACTGGCCCCCGAGCCCCAACCACAATGCAATAGGAAATGTATTTCAACTCATGGCAACAAAAAGCTTCCACAAAACATACACACAACATTCTTTCAACATGCACATTTCAAAATTGAAAACACAGTCCAAACAAAAACCATAGTTTACAACTGCATTAAAAGATAGCAAACAAAACTCAGGCTTCTTCGTTGCAATCCAAAGGTGTAAGAGCTATGGGGGATGCTGCTTATGCCTCCCAATGGGAATTGGGCATTCACCTGTAACAAACTACCAATATAATCCATCACACATATACTTATGCCCCCATAATCCCTCCTTATGCCCCCACAGATTTCCTTATGGTCCCCACAAACTAAGAAATGAAAGCTATTTGTTTTCCATGGTGGATCCCAACCTAAAATCCCTCCACAAAAATATGATGCCACCGGCATTCCCTTATGCCCCCACATTAATTCCCCATAGCCTTCTCCTACACCATTCCTAGGTAGTCTACCAACATCCTAGGATAATAACAAACATACCAACATTTACATATTCAAGAAAAGGAAGGAAAAGAAGAGTATTTCCAAGAGCCAATCTCTTATCTCTCTATGATAGCTTTTGTTTCCAAACAACAAGCTTCAATACCAAAATATAGTCCCAAAACAATAACCAACAAGTATGTAAAGTTTTCCAATCTCCTTCCAAAGAAAGAGATCCAAACAAGAAAATTCACCCCAAGGAAGCATTACAAAGTTTCAACAACCCATAACAAGGCAATGAGTTTGAATTTTATAGAAGAGGGAAGAGAAGAGGATGATGTGGATCCATGTAGGATGCCACATCACACATCCTCAACTCCAACACAAAAGTCAAATTTCATTCTCCAAAGCACAATAAAGAGGTGGGTGAAAATATGACAATTTACTTACACACTCAAAACAAACCACACCCCAAAGGACTGAATTAAATAAAATGTAAGAAGAGTGTAATTAAAACATGCAACATGATTTATAAAAATACATTAAAAAGGTCTAAAATCAACCCTCCAACCATATGTATGGTTGGTAAATTAAATTTAGAGGTATGGGACAAGTTTTACTTGTCCCACAAGCCTCCAAAACAGCCTCCAAGGATAAATTCGAATTTCTAAGGAGGTGGAGTGTTTCATACTCAAAAATCTGACTTACACAACTCCTACACATACTTACGATCACTTACATATTTAATAAAAAAACAACAACTCTTATAATTACTTTCTCATATCCCAATTTGATTTATTTAATTATTTTAACAATATGATTACTCAAATTAATTCTCCACAATTTAATTAAAAAAATAAATGGACACATCACTAATAAAATACATACAATAAAAGAAGGAACCACATAAAAATACACAAAACCCATGGTCACATTTAAAGGCGATCCCCCCTATGGGAATCCCTAACAATAAAAATAAATAAAAAATAATAAAACAAGTTGTCATTATGGTGACCTTGTTGAATTCATCTAGAATTCCAATGTGGTTGGTCTTTAATCCCTAGATGTTTGTTGTGATGTTTTAACCTATAAAACACAAATACCTCCTTTGGCCTCATGGCCATGTAAGAACATCCAACATGATATAAATATAATCACAAGATCATCTATATATATAAATCATAACAACATCAAGGCAATCAATAATATCACTTACAATTTATATCAACTATATCATCATCATATAATGTCATTTTCTAGGTCTACTCACAATATCAAAAATCACATGCCCAAACAACATTAACAATATATTCATGTCAAATAGTATATCATCATCCACATATGAGTGTCTCTAATAATCATCATGCATAATAACCAAATCAAGATCAATAGTAATTTGTGGTCCAATATCTAACATCATACTACATAAAAATCATAATAACGTCCATAATGAAATCAACAATGATCAAGATCATTATCAAAGGTGTCAAAGGGAAGTGGGCACTACATCCCCTCCCCTTAGACTCGACTTCCTCTTGGAAGTCACTAGAACAAATGTGGAAACTAAACTCATAATAAGGTAGCATCCTCCCATGTAGCTGTAGTCTCATCATATCTATTCCACTGCACCCGAACCTAATCAACCTCTCTACCTCGAAGGCCTAGGGTCCTATGATCTAGGATGTGAACGGGCTCCACCATCACCTGCCCCTAATCTTGCACCTATAATGATGTCCAATCCAGCACATGAGAAGGATCTATAATATATCTCCTAAGAACTGAAACATGAAACACATCATGTATGTGAGACAAGCTAGGTGGAAATGCTAGATAGTAGTCCAAAGGGCTGATACGATCTAAGATCTCAAAAGGACCAACGAATATAGGAGCTAACTTAGAACCTTTTCAGTAATGGATAGGGCTCTTGTGTGGCCTAACACAAAGAAACACCTTCATGCCCACATCAAAACTACGGTCGATCTTATGATGATCTGCATACTTCTTCTACCTATCCTATACCCCCTGTAGTCTCTGTCTGATCAATACCACCTACTGCTCCATATCCTAGAGAAGAGCTGGTCCAAGAGATACTCTATCCTCTAACTTGTCCCAACTAAGAGGTGTCTTGCACTCTCTACCATAAAATCTTGAAAAGGAGCCATGCCTATAGAACTCTAGAAACTATTGTTGTAGAAAAAATCCACCAAATATAGGTACTCCTCCCATCTAGAATTCTGATCCATCACATACATCCTGAGCATGTCCTCTAAAATCTAGTTCACCCACTCAATCTATCCATATATCTTGGGATGATATGTTGTGCTGAACTTGATTCTTGTCCCGATGACATACTACATGGTAGTCCAGAAATGGGAAGTGTACAAAGGATCGCGGTCACAAATGATCTTCCGCGGAATCCCGTGTAACCTGACAATCTCATCCAAATATACCCATGCCACTGCTCTAGCTATATAAGTGGTCTTCACTAGAGAAAAGTGAGCCACTTTTGTCAATTTATCAACTGTGACCATAATGGTATCGTGGTGATATCTCGACATCGTAGCCCAACAATGAAATCCATGGAAATGGTGTTCCACTTCCATTATGGTATAGCATGAGGATAAAGAAGGCCACCGGATGTTGATGCTTGGCCTTAACTCTCTGGCACTCTAAAAATCATGACACAAACTAAGCCACATCTCTACAAAGTCCTCTCCAATGGTACAACTATCTCAAGGTGGCGTGCATCTTCTTCACCCTGGGATGGATTGAATAGGGTGGATAATGTACCTCTACCAAGATGTCCTACCTGAAGCCTCCATCTATTGGAAAATAAATATTTTCTCTATGCTTGAGAAGACCATCTACCTCTAATGAGAAACCATCAAACTTCCCCTAAAGGTGTCTCTGATACTTGATCTCGCTCATACTAAAAATGTAGAAGTGTCGAGAGGAAGTTGCTAAAGAATCCTTCTCATGAAATATATGATCACCGAGGTTTCCATAGCCACATGTCTCCATCTACTCGAGAACATATGCTACCACATTATCCTTCCCCTTCACATGCTCTATCTCCATATCATACTCACAAATAAACTCCATCCAACGCTGCTGACAAGTGTTGAGATTGGGTTGCGTGAAGAGGTGATGAAGAATCAAGTGATCTGTCCTAAGTGTGAATCTCTGACAAAGAAGAAAGTTCCTCCATCTAACCAAAGCATGCACAACTGCCACAAGCTCAAGATCATGAGTCAGATAATTAAGCTCATAATATTTGAGTTTGTGAGACTCAAAAGCCACTACTTTTCCCTCCTGCATCAAAACACCTCCAAGCACTTTGCTAAAGAAGCATCTCGTGCAAACAAAAACTCACCTGTAGATCCAACACTACAAGAATAAGTGATATAGTGAGGCATTCCTTCAATGTCCTAAAGGCCTAATCGTATCTATCTAATCAAACAAACTTCTTCCCTTTCCTTTGAAGGGAAGTGATAGGGTGTGTAATCCAAGAGAAGTCCTGAACAAATCTCCAATAGTAACTTGCTAATCCCATGAAGCTGCACACCTCAGTCACTGTAGTGGGTGCTATCCAATCCATAATGGCTCTAATCTTGGAGGGATTGATGGTGATACCTTCCCTAGAAATGACATGACCCAAATACTACACCTCTGTCTGAAAGAAAGCACAGTTCTCCAATTTCCCATAAATCTACTACTCACTTAGACACTGAAGAACCTTGAAAAGGTGCCCCTCATACTCATCACGTGTATGTGAGTAAATAAAAATGTCATCTAGGAAGATGAGCATGAAGTGATATAAGAAGGTCCTGAATACCCCATTCATCAAACTCATAAACACTGTGGGGGCATTAGTCAAACCAAAAGGAACCACTATGAACTCATAGTGCCCATATCTTGTATGGAAGGTGGTCTTATAAATATCCACCTCTGAAATCATCACCGATGGTAGCGACTTAAGATCAATCTTAGAGAAAATTGTGGCTCCCTTCATCTGATCAAACAAGTCATCAATATGTGGAAGGGGATAACGATTCTTGATCATTACCTTATTTAGTTGGTGGTAATCAATACACAACTGCAAGGATCCATCCTTCTTCTTCACAAAAATCACCGGTGCACCCCAAGGGGATACACAAGGATGAATAAGGTCTTTCTCCAAAAGGCCCTTAAGCTGCAACTTGAGCTCATAGAGCTCACGGCGTGGTCATTTGATAAGGTGTTCATGAGATAGGATCTACTCCCAAAACTAGATCTATATGAAAATATATCTCACGTGGGGGTGGTAACCCCGGTAGCTCCCTTGGAAAGACATTTGTAAAGTCTCTCAAAATGGGATGATCATTTAGCAATGGTCCATTAGTCCTATCCTTTGATCTGTCACTAATTGTAACATACATCTGAAAACCCCATCACACGCACCACTTAAGCTGTATAGTGGAGATGGTGTGAATAAAACGGGTCTCCCGACCCCCAAAATTATTGACTCAACTCGCAAGTCATCTACACAAGATATAGTCTTGTGGTAACAATCCATCCTAGCCCCGTGTGTAGATAACCAATCCATACCCAAAATGACTCGTACAAGCTCAAAGGAAGAATACATAGATTTGAGGTAGTGGTGAAAGGTCCCAAGTCCACTACACACTCCTTAACTAAGGAGTCTACAAAGATCCCGGCTCTAGAAGCCATCTCAACATCCCAAATATGACCCTACCTAATCGCCACCACCGCTTTCGCATCACTCTACTAAAGATGGTGCAATGAAAGAATCAAAAGAACAAGAATCAAACAATATAAAGGTAGGAATACCACTAATGCTACCTGTAGTCTCAATGACTGTACTGATGCTCTACCTAGTGGTTCTTAACCACTACATAAATCTTGTGGCTATGTCCCATGTCACCAATGCAAATGCTTTAACATCTATGTCTTACCCTTGTTGGTAGGATTCAGTGGGCAGTCTCTCCAACAATTTCTAATAAAACCACAACTAAAAAAACCTCCTGATCCTCCCCAATGAGTAACACCTCCAATAGGTGCTTTAGAATTCTTTGGCGTAGATCTTGACGATCCGAATGTGGTCTTCTAAGGTCTCTTCGATGAGCTCCCACTGACTGAGCTCTAGGTCCACCCTGTGTCCTGATGGGACCCATAGGAGGAGGCCTTATACTCCGACCTCTCTATGCATCAGCTCTCTATGGAGGTCTATGAGGTGGGCCGAATTCGGACTCTGCTTGCTGCTGCAGTCTAAATGATGACTATGATGATCCCTGTCCACCATAAGGAAGGGGTTCTGACCCCTTCGATCTGCTATCCTGCATCTATTGTATGTAGCTCCGGACTCGGTCTCTAGCCTAATGGGTCTTCCCCCAAGTCTCCTTTGTTATATAGGCCTTTTCGATGGCCTTAGCTAATGTATATGGATAATGGATCCACATTGCACCTCCAATGCCTAGATTTAGGCCTCGGATGAACCTTTGAATCCACACCTACTCATCCTGTTTATACTAAACATACTTGGAGTAGATCTAGAAATATACTCTCATACTCTGCTACTGAAAGAGATGCTTGTCGGAGGTCATGAAACTCATTTATCTATTGCTATATGAACCTCTGTGATAAATATCTACTCTTGAATCTCTCCTCAAATAGCTCCCAAGTCACTATCTCAGAATCAACATGGAGGTTCTTCTCCTCTATCCTCCACCATACTCCTACTCCATCCCTCAGTAGATGGATTGCAACGTGAGCTTTTGTGTTGCTAGAACAAGGATAAAGCTTAAAGCAACCGCTCAAGCTCATTGGCTAGGAATCTACCCGAAATCCACCTATGTCACCAAAATAATGTGAGAGTCGAAGCTTCAAGATCTCCCTGATGTGATCTACAGTTGTGGTCTGACGACCTCTAGGTCTCTCTACATGCTCATCCCTAAGATTAGGGCTCTGAGACCTCTCTCTATGCTTTGAAACTCAATCACCCTATCCCCTTAGTGGTGACTCTTCCTTGGCTAAATCTGCATGGGATTTCTCTCCCTATATCTCTCGCTAGGTCAAGGAGATACATGAGCATCAATAGATGACTCCCTATCATGTCTAGCTTCCCGTCCTCCTACTTGCTCCTCCGTGTAGAGTGGCATTAACTTCCTGAAGAGTCTATAAAATCTCGGGTAGGATGGCTGCTACACCCTGATTTGGTGGTGGTGGTGGTGGTGGTAATTCTAAGTCTATGTGAAAATTCTCCTCACCCCATCTACACCTCCTTCATAGACCAAGGCATGATTTAGTTCATTTTTCTATGTGTTATTCAATTTCCATGTTTACTAAAATATGTAATTTTTAAACTAAGTTGTTTTCTAGATTTAAAAAGTTTTCTAGGTTTAAGTTTCATGCCACAAGTTTTCTAGTGTGCCCAATGGTCCAAGATTTTGAACCACTACTCTGATACCAAGTGTGATGCCTTCTAAAACAACCCACTTGAGACCCAAGAAACAACCTAGGGTTAGTTAGAAAAAATATGGAATAATATTTTTTTGTTTAAAGGAGTGTTTATAACCAGGTTGCAAGACAACAGTTGTCACTAACAGGTTCTAGAACAAGTCTAAATTACACTAGAACATACTATTCTTTTATTTATATTAATCAGAGGTAATAAGGTCCAAATTTTAGGGTTAGAAGTTTCAGTTAGGTTCAGAGGGTAAATTATCACCATACCCACTCTCTAATAGGCTTAGAGTTTCAACTTAATTTTTCTCACACTTAACACATTCAAAATTTCCCTAAATCATTCCCATTGGATAGGAAATTTCCTCACCTTTCTAATGATATAAAGAAGTCCTCTTAAATCCTTCTAGAACCAAAGTTATGGGCCGGCGGGCCTTGGGGTGAAAATTTTCCCCCAAGAGCAGGCTTGCGGGCCCAGGGATGAAAACTTTCCCAAAAGGGTGAGTTGGCGTTACGGGGTGACTCAAAGCAATTTTTTTCTTTACATAGGGGAGAAAATCCAGCTTGCACCCATGCCTCCACTATGCCACCAAGGACACGTGTCGAGCTCCAAGCTCACATAGGGAAAAAAATGAGGGAAGGGTGGGGTGACGAAGGTATTGAGGAATTTTTGCCAGGGGGGGAAAAATCTAATTAGTGCCCGCACACCCCCAAGTCCACCCGAGACACATGGTGCTCAATAAGTTGAGGTTGGGGAGAAAAATGAGTGAAGGGCGAGGGTGGTGGAGAGGCTCGGAGATTTCACCGAGGGAGAGAAAAAGCAGAAAAAGTTTGATGTGTGGGCCCGTGCGTCCGCGGAAGGGATCTCACCAAGGCGAGGAGGGAGTACGGGGCAAAGCGGGGTTTTTATAAAATTTTCCAAAAGAAAAAAATTTTCAAAAAGGACAAATTTTGTGGGGTTTTCACCCACTCAGTAGTGCCACGTGGCAGCCTCCGATTAATTTGCGGGGTGGCGGGAAAATTTTTAAAAATTCTCAAAATTTTTCCCAAATTTTCCCACCAAGGAAGGAAATCTTGAGAGGGCCTTAACTTTTGATAAAAATATTTGTTTTGGGAAAACAAGGACTTTATGGAAAGCTCTTAATGCCCTCTTTGCACAGGAGTCATAAATTTTACATTTTGATAAAGTTTAAGGTGTCAATTCTAGGAAAATGGCTCACAGGATTTTAAAAGGAATTGGTAAATTTCAACTTATGAATTTGGTTGAATTTGATCTTCTCATTCACTCAACATGCCCAACAGAGATGGAGGATTTTTTTAAGAAGGATTTAGAATGTTTTGGAAGGTTATTTTTCTCGATTGATTTTAATTTGAATTTTTCCAACAATTAACAGAAACAAAGGACTACAAAATAACTGTGAAACGGTTTGGGCCCGATTTTGCAATGTTTTAAATGTTTTCCTTAAGTGTTTTTTGTCAAGATGAGTTCATTGATATCATAGCATGCTAAATTTTAAGGTTTCAATGTTAATTATTATTTGCAAGTTTTGAACTGTGCATTTTAAATAAATTATTTGCTAGTTTTAAATTTACAACAGAGATCAAATCTTGAGGGATCTATTTTCCATTTCTTCTTCCAAGTATGAAAATTCATTTCTCATCTATTCTAATACATTTAAATGATTTAAATCAAACTATTCTAAACCCAAAATGTAATTCTGATTTCAATTTTACACATTTCCAAAAGAGGCAAAACACTGTATTTTCCTCACATATGTTTCTTCCTCATTTCAATTTTCCAAACAGAGATTTCCAATACAAAATATAATTATAACAAGGCCATTCTAAACAAAGCAAGGAAACTTCTATTAATTTTTACAATGAATCTTTTATAACTCCTTTATATATATATATATATATATATATATATATATTTCAAAAAATACAACATATTGAATACATGTCTTTTTTTATTTAATAACATAACTGAAAACAGCTCTTTTACATTTCACTTCAAAAATTTCATAACCAATTACAACATCTTTTCTTCAAAAATATATTAAAATTTCATCCACCCTCAAAGTGGGAAAGGTTACAAAAGAATTTATTTCACAAGGGACTCACAAACTGTATTTTCCTTTGCTCCAAAACAAAAACATGCAAGTTTTCTTTTTCTTCCAATTTTATCACAACAAAAGTGGGGAAAAGGAAACAGTCTCCACCTACAACCAAGACATCCAATGAAAGAAGAATCCATCCTTCATCATTGAACCCCAAGCCCCAACCACAATGCAATAGGAATTGTATTTGAACTCATGGCAACAACAAGCTTCCACAAAACATACACACAACATTCTTTCAACATGCAAATTTAAAAATTGAAAATACAATCCAAACAAAAATAGTAGTTTATAAGTGCATTGAAAGATAGAAAACAAAACTCAGGCTTCTTAATTGCAAGCGAAAGGAGCAAGAGCTATTGGGGAAGCTTACTTATGCCACCCAATGCGAATTAGGCATTCACCTGTAACAAATCACCAATATAATCCATCACACATATCCTTATGCCCCCACAATCCCTCCTTATACGTCCCCACATATTTCCTTATGCCCCCCACAAAGTAAGAAATGCAAGCTATTTCTTTTCCATGGTGGATCCCAAACCCAAACTCCCTCCACAAGAATTTGATGCCACTGGCATTCCCTTTTGCCCCCACATGAATTCCCCATAGCCTTCTCCTACACCATTCCTAGGTAGTCTACCCACAGCCCACAATAATAACAAACATACCAACATTTACATATTCAAGAAAAGGAAGGAAAAGAAGAGTATTTCCAAGAGCCAAGCTCTTACCTCTCCATGATAGCTTTTGTTTCCAAACAACAAGCTTCAATGCCAAAATACAGTCCCAAAACAGCAACCAACAAGCATGCAAAGTTTTCCAATCTCCTTCCAAAAGCAAGAGCTCCAAGCACAAGAAAATTCACCCCAAGGAAGCATTCCAAAGTTTCAACAACCCAAAACAAGGCAATGAGTTTGAATTTTATAGAAGAGGGAAGAGAAGAGGATGATGTGGATCCATGTAGGATGCCACATCACACATCCTCAACTCCAACACAAAAGTCAAATTTCATTCTCCAAAGCACAATAAAGAGGTGGGTGAAAATATGACAATTTACTTACACACTCAAAAACAACCCACACCCCAAAGGATTGAATTAAATAAAATGTAAGAAGAGTGCAATTAAAACATGCAACATGATTTATAAAAATACATTAAAAAGGTCTAAAATCAACTCTCCAACCATATGTATGGCTGGTAAATTAAATTTAGAGGTATGGGACAAGTTTTACTTGTCCCACAAGCCTCCAAAAACAGCCCCCAAGGACAAATTCGAATTTCCAAGGAGGTGGAGTGTTTCATACTCCAAAATCTGACTTACACAACTCTTACACATACTTACACATCACTTACATATTTAATACAAAATCCAACAACTCTTATAATTACTTTCTCATATCCCAATTTGATTTATTTAATTATTTTAACAATATGATTACTCACATTAATTCTCCACAATTTAATTAAATAAAAGAAAGGGACACATCACTAATAAAATACATACAACAAAACAAGGAACCACATAATAAAATACACAAAACCCATGGTCACATTTAAAGGTGATCCCCCCATGAGAATCCCTAAATAAAACAAGTTTCCATGGTGACCTTGGTGAATTCATCTAAAATTCAATTGTGGTTAGTTTCCAATCCCATGATGTTTGTTGTGATGTTTTAACCTGCAAAACATGAATACCTCCTTCGGCCTTGTGGCCATATCATAACATCTAACATGATATAAATATAATCACAAGATCATCTATGCATATGAATCACAACAACATCACGAAATCAACAATATCACTTACAATTTATATCAACTATATCATCATCATATAATGTCCATTTTCTAGGTCTACTCACAATATCCAAAAATCACATGCCCAAACAACATTCACAATATATCCATGTCAAATAGTATATCATCATCTACATATGAGTGTCTCTAATAATCATCATACATCATAACCAAATCAAGATCAACAAGAATCCGTGGTCTAATATCTAACATCATATTAAATTAAAATCATAATAATTTCCATAAAGAAATCAACAGTATCGAGATCATTATCAAAAGGTGTCAAAGGAAAGTGGGCACTACATCCCCCTCCCCTTAGAATCGACTTCCTTCTGGAAGTCACTAGAATAAATGTGGAAACTAAACTTGTAATAAGGTAGCATCCTCCCATGTAGCTGTAGTCTCGTCATATCTGTCCCACTACACATGAACTTGATCAACCTCTCTACCTCGAAGGCCCAGGGTCTTGTGATCTACGATGTGAATGGGCTCCACCATCTCTTTCCCTTGATCAAGCACCTGCAATGATGTCCAATCTAGCACATGAGAAGGATCTGCAATATATCTCCTAAGAACTAAAACATGAAACACATCATGTATGTGAGACAAGCTAGGTGGCAATGCTAGACAATAGGCCAAAGGGCTGATACGCTCCAAGATCTCAAAAGGACCAACGAATCTAGGAGCTAACTTAGAACCTTTTCCATAATGGATAGGGATCTTGTGTGGCTTGACACAAAGGAGCACGTTCATGCCCACATCAAAACTACATTCAATCCTATGATGATCTCGCATACTTCTTACGCATGTCCCGTGCCTCCCGTAGTCTCTGTCTCGATCAATACCACCTACCGCTCCATGTCCTATTGAAGAGTTGGTCCAAGAGATACTCGTCCTCTAACTTGTCCTAGCTAAGAGGTGTCTTGACTCTCTACCATAAAAATATTTAAAAGGAGCCATGCCTATAGAAATCTGGAAACTATTATTGTAGAAAAACTCCACCAAGTGCAGTACTCCTCCCATCTAGATTGCTGATCCATCACATACATCCCGAGCATGTCCTCTAAAATCTGTTTCACCCACTCGGTCTAGCCATTTGTCTCGGGATGATATGCTATGATGAAGTTGATTCTTATCTTGAGGACATACTGCATGGTAGTCTAGAAATGGGAAGTGTACAAAGGATCACTATCACAAATGATCTTTTGAGGAATCCCATATAACCTAAAAATCTCATCCAAATATACTTGTGCCACTGCTCTAGCTATATAAGTGGTCTTCATAGGAGAAAAGTGAGCCACTTTTGTCAATTTATCAACCGTGACCATAATGGCATCGTGGTGATATCTTGACATCGGTAGCCCAACAATGAAATCCATGGAAATGGTGTCCCACTTCCATTACGGTATAGCATGAGGATAAAGAAGGCCAGATGGATGCGATGCTCACCTTAACTCTTTGGCACTCTAAACATCGTGACACAAAATGAGCCACATCTCTATGAAGTCCTATCTAATGGTAAAACTATCTCAAGGTGGTGTGCATCTTCTTCACCCTGGGATGGGCTGAATAGGGTGCACAATGTGCCTCTACCAAGATGTCCTGCCTCAAGCCTCCATCTCTGGGAATATAAATTTGGCCTATGTGCCTGGGAAGACCATCTACCTCTAATGAGAAACCATCAAACTTCCCCTCAAGGGGTCTCTGAGACTCAATCTCTACTTGTACTGCAATGTAGAAGATGTCAAGAGGAAGTCACAAAGAATCCTTCTCAGTAAATACAATGCTCACTAATGTAGATTATTGAGAAAATGTGTTTTGCGATGATATCATGTGTAGATCATAGATAGGTGCTACAAATACATCATGTGCCTTAGATTGATTGGAAAATAATTGTTGATTTGATATTTTGAAAGGTTTAGTAGAGCTAGTAGAATTTTTCATTGACTTTTGTTTGATGTTTCAGGATGATTTAGAGTATAAGGATACAATTGTTGGACAACATGGTCTTGAGTTTGATCAATAAGTTGTGTGACAGATAATGTAGGATTATGAGTGTGTGGATCAGATTGAGGTGTGAATGGTTACATTTGGATGTTCCTTGTTGCTAAGTAGGTGTTAAGAGGAATGGGGTTCGAGTTCAACATTTATTCAAAAATAGGGTCTCCCCTATTGTAAAAAGGAGGTTCGAGAGCATGTGGGAGAAAATGAGTGTTATGAATCAAGTGTGTAAAGATATTTTCTAGGATATTGATGTGGGGAATGAAATTATTGTTGTTTTATTTCATTGTTATAATTAATCCATGACTCAATCCAAGTTTGGGTCTTAACAAAGGGATTGATTGTCTTTGTTTGATAAAACAATTCTAGTGGTCTCTTTGGTGAAGAAAAGGGGGCTAGAAGGGGTGAAACATAAAGTGGGACTTGTTATTGGAATGGTGAGGTAGAAATGTTTTCAGATAGTTGATTACATGTTTATTGTCTCATAAGTATAATGATAAACAAACACACACACAATACCTAGAAAATGAATACTACCTAGATAGTTTGATTTATAGTATTAAAGTAGGAAAAAACAAGAAAATGTTATTTTATACTTATCTTGATTAATTGGGATAAATGAAATGGGTGAGATGGATAATGAAGGTCCTATGAAATGGTGGTCTATGTTTGGTTTTAGGTATGTTTAAGGGCGGAGTCCTCGATATCCCTAAAGATACATGAGGCCCAACTCTGTACTTCTATTAGTATGGGTATGGTATTGGGGCCTAACCCCTCAACTCACAAATCCCATTATGATAAAGGAGTTGGGTGTCGAGCCAAAATATACTTGAGAGGAAGGAGATTATACTTGGCTAGAACACCGAGTCAGATTCCCTATTGGGTGATGAAATCCCAACCAGTTTCACCTGGGTGGGAAATGTTTAAGTGCATTTTTATTTTGTATGTGGTTTAGTTGTGTGTGAGGGAGGAGTAAGTGGATGCAACCAATTTTACCTCCTAATTAGATTATGTGAAGCAAGAAGAATGTAATTGTTTATTTTAAGATTCTAAAATAAAGTGTTGGTTTTGATGAAGACATACGACCGAGAATACAAAACAGAAGTTAAGCAGAGGAATTTAAAACTTACCGCGAGGGCACTCCCTTTTTTTCAATTTAATTTTAGGTTTAGGAATTTCTAAAATATTTTCTTAGAAAAATCAAAATACAGTCTCCATTGAGAAAAGGCCTACAATCTGTTAGAAGAAACATGAAACAAAAAAAGACACTATAGATTAATAAGAAATGTTAGGAAAACAAAACAGAGGAATCTCTAGTGATTGGGACAATCATGGGTGATTAAGCCAATCATTGGTGATTGGCATTCAGTGAAAATAGTAATTAAATTAATGATAAAATGAGGAAATTAACAGGGATTCAAGGGTCCCACTGGGCATGCCAAAATGTCTAGCATGGTTTTACCTTTGTTTTCTTGATTGTTTCAAGGGGTAACAACCAAGCTTGACCTCAATATGGCATGGTTTCTAGGATACCCATGATGTTGATTGTGTATGTTTGCACACCATTTAAAACAATGGCTCAGAGCTTATTTACCTAAAAACAAGCCTACAAATCATGCTTTAGACAAAACAATGTTACTTTTTAGAAAACACTCATGCTTTTATTAATGTTTATGATTGTGCTATAAAATAAAAATATGGAAATTTGGCTATCACTTCTTTAGATTAGATACACATATCCATAAGTTAGACTCTTTAATATACGTTAAGATTCTTAGCTACTATCTCTTCTTCCTCTGTGGTGGTGTCAAAATCAAGGATAGAAATGTAGTCCTTAGAAAATAAGTCAAGAAATCCTATGGGATGTCTAAATGGTGAGACAATGGAGCGTCGGTGCTAGATATACTAATGTGGTTGTGGTCTTTAACTTTAGGTGCTATGTTGAGGTATTTCGAGAGACCTAAGATAACCTCAAAATTGTATTGGTACTATTCTAGATCTATATGGAGTCTTACAACTTCATTGTATGTGTTCCGTAAATTCCGTAGCTTCACATATATGCTTTGGGTTATTTTGAAGATGGCCTCGAGATGGTTGAAGGGAGCATTTTGGATCTCATAGAGCTCGATGATCATAGAGAGGATCTCGTATTATTCCCAATTTCAGAGTGGATGTCGATGATGAGAAAAACACCAATGTCAGTTGTAGGGTAGTTAATACCACCTAATGCCATTTGAAAGCAACATTATGGATAAGAGATTAGAAAATAACAAGAAAAAGCAAGGCATTTTTAACATATTAGGAAGGAGATATAAAAAAGAAAAAATGTCACAGGAATCACGGACGATGAAGGTAATTGCTAGAAATTGCTACTAATTCTAATAGCTTGTTAAAACATAAATGAAAAAAACTTGATTTAAGCTATAATTTGAAATGGCTTCAAAGCATTTCATGAAATGCAATTAATAAACAAGTAAACTTTACCTACAATCAATGTTTAAACATGACGAATTGATTAACTTATGTGATGGAGTGGACTAGTTGAGAGGGAATGTTATTTGTCTATAAAACGAATGATTTGGTGATCAACTTAACGAATCAAAAGTGACGTGACATTGGTGAAAGCCCAATGGAGTATAACTTGATCTCCGATATGTTATATATGAGCCAAAGTGTACCTATAAAAATGTGCCAATTCCTCCGTTGTTGTCCAAAAAAAGGGTTTGAATGCACATATTCATAGATCGTCGGTGATCGTGTGAATCACCGATGATCGCAGAGGATCTTAATTTAGTTAAAAAAGAAAATGATTTTCTCGATTTGGTGAACTTTGAAGTAGTTAGGATGGGGGGTGGTTAAAAAAAAAAAACTAGGTTTGGATAAGGGGAGGTTAGCTTTTTTAGAGGTTAGCTTTATTTATATTTTTGAAGATTTAGTTAGTTAGGAAGTTAGTTAGTTAGGGATCAGTTAGTGAGGTGTCCTAGTGAGGTGTCATGGTGAGGTGTGAGGGGGAAATATTTTATTCATTTATTTTAATTAATTAAATAATTATTTTGGATATGGGGGAGCGTGGATTAATTGAAGGTGCTCGGAAAAGGACGATGTCGTAAAGTGTTGTAAATGAGTTGTTTTTAGTCCCAAATGATCTTAAGCCAAGGGAGAATGTAAATTTTTTGGTGTCTATAATCCCATTGTTCATAAATCATGTAACCTAAAATGTGAGGTCTCTTTTACAAATCAACAACATCTAACAATAGCCAGTAAAGTAATTGTATAAGCCATATAGGTAAAAATTTCAACTTGGTCAACACCACCTATAATTGTTTCACAATATTTGAGGATTTTTCCCAATGCAAAGTTTTTGTATTAGGTAACATATTTCCTTGATTAGATGTTGACAATTATTCACTTCATACAAAACTATGTTGCACTTGAAAGAACATTATTATTTGTGTGTGTTTAGCATTACTTATATATTCTTATGATTACTATTCAAAAAGGTAAAATTTTATGATACCAAAAAGATGATATACAATAAGGAAGGATCATAGGGTAATATCCCAAGAGCATAAACTATCTAGAAAGGGGAAACCTAAAATATTTAAGTAGGATATTTTATCATATCAAAAATATGAGATATAATAAAGAGAGATCATGAGGGAAGAGATCAAGATAATAAAGGGAAAACCAAAAGATTCAAATATGTATTAGATAAGGATAGAGAAATTTGTGAACAATATGAACATCCATAATCACTCAATATTAATTTTCACAAGAAAGAAATAAAAATGAAGGTTTTCCTCCTGAATAGAATGTGTAGCCCATTCTTGGATAGAGGGGATTCTTTTAGATTGAATTAAGAATTATCCTTTCTAATGTAAGATTGAAATATGTAAACTCAAGTATCTTAGTGATTCAAGGGACATGTGAACATATGACTTTATCATTTTGTTCTGTAATAATCATTTGACATTCTCCATTAACATGATAGTTTCCATCGCTTGTATTCATCCATCACAATAGAGGTGATATTTTTCAACATATATTTGTAGATACCCATCACTCTTGATGATAGAGTGATATCTCGAGTCATCATGAAAATGAATTCCTTCATCCTAAGATTATAGAATCTTTTTTTCTCAATAATGTCCCCAATTTGTTGAGTTGTATAAAAATAATTGGCTAGACATTAGGGACATTTTCATATTGTGGATGGGTGGGGATGTTCTAGTGGGAATAAGGTACAAGAAGAAAGAAGATAGTGAGGGGTTTAAGGGGGTGTAAGATATTAAAAATCCATAATAGATCCTCCATGGATAAGGTGGGAAATATCATTATGGAAAGTGATGAGATACGATTGTTTCACTTTGATTCTTATATCGCTTTTGAAGTGTTGATGAAACAGATAGGGTAACGGCGTAGGAGGAATACATGTTCAAATGTTGGTTGATGAGTTACTACACGCGTCATTTAACTATGGATCCATAGCTGATCATGAGAGATTTCTTTTGGCTAGGAGGAACTATCTGTAATGAAAACAAGACCTCTAGAAGGAATTAAACAATATGGGCAATGAAATGCCTAGTGTATGCTAGATCCAGGAAGTATGATACTTCCTAGATGGTCACTCCATTGTTTTAAAAAATTTAATGTTGTAAACAAATTAAATCCTATTGTTATTTAAAATGATTTAGGTATCCCACTTAAAAACACAATAAGAAATAGATCTAATCTAACAGGCTAAGCTAGAATAGAATCCAAAGGTCAAATGATTGGTTCTGAGTCTTTGCAGGTTTGATAGAGGTCTCGGGTAGATCACAGGTGAATGGGGGTGAGATGAAATTTGGTAGGCAAGTCTCTTTTCTAGGTTGTGTGGGTAAATACATAGACCGGTGTTGGTTAGGGGTGACCGACGGTGGTTAGGTGTAACCGGTCTTTGGTTCTTGTGAGATCTGGAAAATGTCACAAAACAAGTTGTGGTCTCCTTTTTTATTGCATAAAGGACTTTGGTGAGTTGGGGTGAAATATTGGGTTATTGGAGTAGGAATTTCTGAGGTTTTAATCGGTATATGGAGGTGAAAATGTCGAGAATGTTAATAGGGGGCAAGATAAACAATGGATGATAAAATGATGATGAAATGAAATAAACCAGAAAGTATGATGTTGTACTTGGATTTCATTCTTGAATTCCCGTGTGTAAGGGATGGAGGTGTTAATGATGGGTTTGAAGGTTGTAGGTGATCACCAACTAAATAAAATCTTCTAAATGGGTTACATGTACACTCCTCTTTTCTTGGATAGATCTGATCATGGTCGGGATGGTCATGCAGAGAAGATGCTCAATCTCCTTCCTTGCATACGAGTTTTCACTAAAATTTTCTCTTTGAAGATGTGTTATCTCTCTGAGATGTGTTCTTTCTCATCCCCTTTCTCCCAATGTTTTCAAACCTTGATAATAAGGTAGTTTTGGGGTTAAAAGGGGTAACCGATGGTAGTCCAACTTAACTGGTGATGGTTAGGGGTAACCGACGTCGGTCAAGGTGGGATTTCCTAGGTTTACTAAACTAGGGAGATCCTCCTGATTTCCTTGGATCTCGTGCCATTATCCCATGGATTAGACTGAGAGCCTCTTGTGAGCATGTGGGAATGTGGTTAGAGGGAATGTAGGCATTGATTTTTAGGGTTTGGGTAAGTCTTAGTTAGTTATGGCAACTTACTAAGAATAGGTCTTAGGTTGAGTTGGTTTGATGAGGTGTCTAAGTGAAGTGTATGTGTGGATATTATTTAAATAAAATATTCAAATAATAAATATAGTGAGGATAATGCATTAATTTAATTTAATTAATTAAATTAATATTAGTGGGGTGAAGGGGGTTCTGGCTAGGTAAATGTAATAAAGGGAGTGTGACCTATTTTTAGTGTATACATTTTCCCCCTTTTTGTTGCGTAGATTGTATTAGTAAGCGACGCTAAAGAAAATAAGATTTGGTTGCCCCATGTGTGGGTGAAGATGATCCCCCTCAAACCAGAACCGACGAGGAGCAGGCTAAAGTGCTAAGTGGTTTGATAAAAGGTAAATGTGAGGAAAAGGCAAGTGGGTATAGTTGAAAAGGGTGAAAGGTCTAGTCGGAAATCTTGGGAATGGATCGGGGTCAAAGGTAGCAACAATAAAATGCACGCACAAATATAAACTACATCACGCTACTCGGGTTGAAGAGAAAGTAAACTCTACATTGTCTAATGTTGATAGGTTTATCCAAACAAGGTTGAAGTGAATTTGGTATCTAAGGTATATGATATGGTTAGGAAACAAAATGTAGGTTAGGTGAGGGAACATTTAGGTATGTTCCAAAGACACCAAAGGTAGGATCGGGATAAACGATTCGTGGAAATAGGCTAGGTAAGGTCATTAGGTCAATCAACACAAGTAATAATGCCACAAGGTATAGCAAACACATGAGGTCAAAGGTCACTAGTAATGGTCCAGGTCCAAATATCTAGGTCATGGAACGGGTAAGGCCAAGGTAGGGGTAAAAGAATAAGAAGTCCCCAAAGGAGGAAAAAGGGAGGTAAGAAGTGATGAGGTCAGGAAAGGTAAGGTAATGGGTTGGGTAAAGGTTGGATGGGGTAAAGGAGTAAGGTAAATGGTGGGGTAAAATGGAAAAGTAAGGGCAATGTATAGGTGAGGGTGATGATGGTGGTCATGGATAATTGACGTTGGTATAGGAAAATGACGATGATTAGGTAGGGCACGCGACCAATGCCACCAATGGTAATTGACATCGCTTAGCTTGGTGGGTTAGAAAACAAAAAAATGCATTTTTATTATTCATTTGTTATTTACGAAGTGGAGAAATGACAAAAAGAGAGAGAAAAAGAGAAAAGTGTCCTGAAAGAAATGGGACAAAGTGAGTGACAATTTGATTTGACGAGGGTTGGGTTGGTGAGTAATGGGTCTACAAGATCAGGGTGAGAGAGTTGATTTGTCAGAGGTTGCGAGTAGGTATTTAGTGATGGCAAAGGCTAGAGAGGGATTGGGAAAACCACCGCACGGTGGCCGATGTGCCACCGAGACTTGTTAGCGGTGTTAGCGTGACAAGGTAAGCACCCAACACTACATTGTTGATTAAATAGATTAGAAGTTTTGGTATTTGTTATTTGTAGGGTTGTGTGGGTGTTTTGTTTTTTGTGGGTGGGAAAAAGTTAAATTTGGGTATGGGGGAATAACAGGCAAAAAGAGGGGGAGGGTAGTAAATTGTATAGGTGGGGTGGGTAGGGGTCTAAGGGGAGTTTAGGTCATTGTAGGTGGGGTAAAAGGGGTAGGGGGAGGTTTATAGAAAAGGGGGGTTTGGGAAGTCATGGAATTTTCTCGTGATAGTGACTGGTGTTGGTCAAGCTTGGCCAAAGTCGGTCACTATCATAGAAAATTTTGTGACTTCCCAACCGGTATCGGTCACCAAACAAGTGACCGATGTCGGTTTAAAGGTGATCAAGTCGGTTAGAATAAACCAGTACCAGTCAGGATTTTAGGCACAAGGGTGCAAAAGTGATGTAGGTTAGGTGGTTGAGATGGGTAGGGTAAAAATAGGGTGGAGGGTAATGATAATTGGTGAATATGGTCATGGTAAATAGGGATTAATGTTGTGCTTGGATTGGATGTAGGGGAGAGCACAGTTACATATGCGGGACAGGGTTCCACCTCTACTGGTGAAATTACATGGCTTAACGACCCCTTTGGAGCTACAACACATGGAGGTAGTGGGATTGAGTGGGATTTGGTGCTACCGACATGTTGTTCGGCAACCCAACTTGATGGTCACACTCATTGATAGATGGGACTCCATGACCAACACGTTCCACCTTCCAACGGGTGAGATGACTATCACCTTGGAGGACGTGTTCCAGATTTTGTGGTTACCCATATTAGGTGCCCAAGTTTATTCTATCTCCTCCGAGGCCTCAGAGGAGCTGATTGGGATAGTTTTTGGTAAGGAGGTGGCAGATCTGAGATTCCATAGCACTAGTTTGAGCTATGCTGAGATGTACCTAGCCCATCCGGATGAGAGGAGGGTAGTGGTTCTATTGATGGAGGTAGTGTGTTGCTATGCACTGCCAGATGCAGAGGGTGGACGCTTTCCCTGATCACTGATGGGGGTGCTCCATGATATGATGGTGCATGAGACATGCTTTGCCTAGGCACCAGCATTCTTGGTGTAGCTATACAAAGAGTTGTGAGCATATGGGTGGCTATGAAAGTTTAGCCTATGTTATACATTTATAATGCATTTTGGGCCTACGAGAACATAGTCTGTGTTCAACCTATAGGGATGCCCCGAGTAGATGCATTTCCAATGAGATGTGTGCAGGTGGGATACAGGAGATGGGTGCCAGTTGTAGGAGAGCGGAGATCGGATAGGCTGACATATGATGTGGCCCATTTTCGGTAGTTGTTGGAGGGGTTGTCCAGAGTGGACATTATTTGGAGGCCATATGTGGGATTCCCCTCATATAGGCACATGCATGAGGAGATAGCTAATCTCCAACTAGAGAGTTTGATATAGGGTCGCCGTGTCGGGAGGATGAGATGATCCCGTAGCAGATGTGGTCCAGTGGTAGTTCGGGCTTGTATAGGATATTCCTCCGTCCTTCCCACAGTATCAAAGAGATGATGTGGAGAGGCCTCTACCTCTACCACAGCCTACAATGCCTATAGGGGAGGAGGAGCAGCTAGTGGATTAGTAGATAGATGACACCGATGTACAGATAGGTACAAGTAGTGGTGGGTGGCTCAGTTACGAGCCATACCACCTAGACCAGGGAGCAACCTAATTTAGCTACCATTACAGTGTAGAGAAATGCCCTACAAGGGTAGGTAGTGATGTTGATTACCCAGATAGGTATACTATAGACACAGCTAGAGGGGTCAGAGGCAGAGGTAGCAGAGCTATGAGTACAGGTGGCTAGTTTGTAGGCCCAGATGGCAAAGGGAGAAGATGGAGGAGATGGAGATAGAGATGGTCAAGTGGCAGCCTTAATGGATTAGGTGGTAGGTTTACAGGGCTAGTTGGCCATAGCCTAGGCACAGATTGGGGCCTTACAGGCCCAGATATAGGCACAGGGGTAGGGGGCACCACCAAAGGCACAAGGATTTCATCCTAGTTCATAGGTGCACAAGGAAGGTCATTGTAGGGTAGGCATACAGTGGGTGAGACCTATGGTTAAACCACAAACCGTGCCAGTATCTAGGTTATGGGATGCCCTAAGTGAGGTGAGATATTGTCGATCAGCTCATGGCAGGGGATAAAGTTCCTATCTTATGGAGAGTACAAAGCACAACAGCATCCAAAGTGAGAGGATGAGATCCCGCACACATATGTGGAGAGAACACAGGAGGTCGATGAGCTCGAGGCCTCGATCAAGGAGAGGCCACCAACACATGATGACTAGAGATAGGTGATGTGCTAAGCAAGGACACGGGAGGTTGAGGTTACAAGTGAAATAGAGATGGAGGACATCCGGTGATATGCCTGAGATGTGGTCACCTAATTTTTGATGTATACTAGTGATTTTGGATATATATGCCAGCTGCGTGCAAAGGTAGTTTTATTTTTGATCACATACTTTGGCTTGCGTGCTAAATACAAAGAGGATGTACGAGTGATTTTTGTATATTTTGAGCATATACCGCTGCGCATTGCACCGAAGATATTTTGTATTGATTCATTCATTCTTTTTGTATATATGAGACTGGCCTGTGTGCCGATGACATTTTGTACTATATATATATATATATATATATATATATATATATATATATATATATATATATATATATATATATATATATCAGCTTGCGTGCCAACATTTTTGAGATGATGGATAGGATGAGATAGACATGTATATTGAGATACATATTTATTGATTTGTATGATGAGATTCATGGTATTTCATGATTTGTATGAGACATTGGTTTATGGTTTGTGTTAGATGAGATATGGATTTGTTACTTTAATGTGGTTTGAAATTAGGTGAGTTAGGCATGATGGAGTTAGGTTGGTTTAGGCATGGATCGAGTCAGGTTATAGGCATGGATCGAGTCAAGTTATAGGCATGGATCGAGTCAGGTTTGGTTAGGCATGGATTGAGTCAAGTTTGGTTAGGCATGGATTGAGTCAAGTTATAGGCATGGATCGAGTTAGGTTATAGGCATGGATTGAGTCAGGGTTGGTTATGATTCATTATTTTTGCAATGAATGATACTATGGGTCATATGTGAAATGTTGTATAATCTATGCATAGTGATGATAGAGGGATGGTAGGTGTAATAAATGTATGTTGTGGTAAGCAACTTGTTATGTATGTGGCTTAATTTTCAATTTTGTTAGAAAAGGGGAACTAAGTGAAATGTGATATAAATGGTGAGTTAGGCATGGTTGATGAATTGTTTTAGGGTAGAGAATGGCCGAGCTAACCTCTAAGGGCCCCATGCCCTCAGAGTGCTGCCTACATAGTCCCAGTGAAAAGGGACCTCAGGCCGATGTAGTTCTCCCATGAGCTAGGGAAGAATATGAAAATGAGTTGGTAGGTTTTTGGGCATGTTGTGGGTTTAGGTGTAATAGGTGTGGGTAGATTATAGGTAAAATGATGTAGGGGAAGGTGATTATGGCGAAAGGGGAGGATTACCTCAAAGGTAAGCGTTGAGGACCAAGTCCTGTATAAGGTAATCAAAACATAAACAAAGATGGTTAAAAGATAAGAGGGGGCAATAAAGCCACCTAATTGGGTAGGATCATACCGAGTAGATCATACCTTGGAGGAGGTGAGGAACATAAGATCTGAAAGGCATTACATGATTAATTGTTCTACAATGAAGGTAGTCACATGATCACAAAATGTCTAAATTATAAGATGTCCCTTGAGGCAATTGAAATAATGAGAGTGGAAGTTGTAAGGAGGGTGAAAGGTAGCTAATTTTATATGTTTTAAGTGACAGGGTCTTTTGGGAAAGAGGTCCTAGGTCACAATGGGCAAGTCCATGACTAAAAAGTTTTTGTTTTGATAGACTGATTGATGTGAGAATTCTATATGGGATAAATAATATGGTAATCCTTAAGATCTTCGTGAAGCTTATCGATGTGGGAAGCTTTGGTTTGTCTCATTTTTTTAAAGCTACACATAGCTGTCCTTCGAGGGAGAAGTCTATTTATAGTAGCAATTTTGTCGAGAGGAAGATGTCCTTTTGAGGGAGTCATCTTTTATTATAAGTTTGACTCAAGGAGTTTGGTCCCATGTGAGGTCATTGAAGTCATGGACAAGACCAAGGTGGAGGATAGGACTTGTTTAAAAGGCAAGGTGGAATGACCATGGGATCTCATCTAAAGGGAGATGAAAAGTATCCATGAGAATCATTCTATATGTAATGTTGTGGTACACATATTCAAGAAGAGATAAAAGTGACAGTACTCACATGTTTCTTGTTTAATCATTGGGGAGGTGTATGGAGTGGATAACGCTCAAGGGACGAGCCTGTAAAGAGACAAAGGGTGAGGTAGGAAAATGAGTCAACAATAGAATGGTAAAAGATGCAATGTGTTAAGGGGATTAGGTTCATGTTTACCATCAAGTGAGGATAAATGATAGGCACCGATCCATAGGTATAAGTTACGATGTATGGTCCAAGCCAATTAGGAGTGAATTTTCCCATTTACTTTTTTTTGCTTTGGTTATGTTTTTATTTTCTTTCAAGACAAAGTCACCAACTTGGAAGGTTCAATCATGAACACATTTTTCATAAGCACGTTTGATACATTGTTGGTAAACTTGAAGGTGATCCAAAGCATTAAGATGACATTCATCTAATAACTCTAGTTGTGCTAAGCGGTCCTGACAAAATTCATCATCAGTAAGCATGTCATGGAGAGAAATGTGGAGTGAGGGGATCTGGACTTCGAGAGGCAGAACAACCTCTATACTGTAGACCAGTGAAAAGGGTGTGGCTATAGTGGAAGTGTGAATACTAGTGCGGTATGCCCATAGGGAAAAAGGAATGTGTGTATGCCAATCCTTCCTAGTATTGTCAACCACTTTCATGAGAATTTTTTTGAGGGTTTTGTTAGTGGATTTGGCTTGGCTGTTGGTTTGTGGGTAATAAGGTGATGAGAAACTAAGCTGAATGCCGAAGGCATCGTAAAGTTTTTGCAATGTTTTGTTTTGAATTTTTTTCCATTGTCAGTGATGAGGAACACCAAAGAAAAAAATGATGTGATGGTTAATGAAATCACATATCTTCTTGGCTTTCGTGGAGATGAGTGGTATGGCTTCTACCCATTTTGTGTAGTATTTGGTAGCAGTTATGATCCATTGATGGCATTGGGAAGAATGAGGATTGATTTCTCCGACAAGATCCAAACCCCATTGAGAGAAGGGCCAAAGGTCACGAGTGACCTGTAAGGCATGATTGGGTGTATGATGAAGGTTGGAATGTTGTTGGCATTTTACACAACGTTTGACGTAGTCACAATAATCATGGTTCGGGTCGCCAAGAATAGCCTAGGTGAAGAATATGCTTAGCAATAGCAAGGCCACTAAAGTGACCACCACATATATCATCATGAACCTCCTTAATGGTATAAGGAATTTCAAAACTTGTGAGGCATCATAAGAGAATACCATCAAAGTTGCACTTATAGAGGAGTCCCCTAGAATGATGAAATGAGAGACCTTTTTAAGGAAGGCACATTGTCCGTTACGGGTGAGATCAAGAGGTAAGATGGAGAGGGAAAGGTAGTCGGAGTATTGTTTATACCAAAGGTCACTCGGGTCGGGGTGTCGATTCGATTGAGTACACATTGTGAGGTAAATAAGAAGGTGAATGAATGAGTTTTACGATGACAGACAAATATTTTGGAATCAATAGGGAAGCGGTATTTGGGAAGCTAAGTAGGCCATGGTATCGGAAAATTTGTTGGTTGAACATGGGATGGTTTGAAGGGTGTACCGATCAAAGGTGGTCAAAATTATGTCTACATGATGTTTATACATTTGAAGTATCTCATTAAGACATTGGTACATACCATTGACTTGATTGACAACCAATTATGAATCACCAAAGATGTGGATTGATTTGACATCTAGGGCATATGCGGCTTGGAGACCTAGTATGAGTGCTTCGTACTCGGTAATATTGTTGGTGCATTCAAAGTCTAGTTTGAAAGACAAAGGCATGGGTTCTCCATCTAGAGGAATGAGGATAATACCAGAACCACCCCCACACTAACACTTAGAACCATCAAAGAATAGTGTCATTTGGTAAGGGGGTTCATCCAGGGAAAGAGTAGCAATTGACTCATCAGGAAAGTCAAAATTAGAGGGTTGATCCTGGAAATAGGTGCATCATCTAGTTGGTCAGCGATAACTTGGCCCTTGATGGAATTTTGATGAATGAATTTGAGGTCAAGATAAGCTAAAAGCATAAGCCATCGCATGACACGCTAATTTTTATAAGGTTTGGTGTACATGAAGTGTAAGGGATCGATGTTTGTCATGACATAGGTTTTTGGTTGAGTAGGTAATGGCGAGTTTAGTGGCAATGAAAAATAAGGCTAAGAAAAGTTTTTCGGATGGTTATATCGGGTTTCATAGTCCAAAAGAGTACGGATTGTGTAATAAACCACCTACTCCCTCTGCTTTTCATCGCGATGAGTGAGTATGGCTCCTAAGGAATGATCGGTAATCGATATGTATAGGTAAAAAGGTTGATTGTCTTTAGGTGGAATGAGTAAGGGTGGTTGGAGAAGGCATTGTTTTAGGGCCTCAAAAGCTTTGTGATAGTCATCATCCCATTTAAAGGAGACATCCTTCCTAAGCAGATGATGAAATGGTTGACACCGATCAAATAATTGTGAAATGAAATGGCAAATGGACTACAATTTACCTTGCAGGTCAGTAGAGCTAGTGAAGGTTAGTGGGCGGAGGGATTTTGAGGATGGCCTTGACTTTAGTAGGGTCAAATTCTATACCATGGAGGGAAACAATAAATCCCAGGATCTTTTTGAGAGAACCACAAAGACACACTTTTTAGGTTGAAGGTGGATGTAATATTTAATGAGGTGGTCAAAGATGGTTTCGAGGATGTTGAGGTTCTCGAGCAATGTTTAGATTTGGTAAAGAGGTCATCCACATAATCTTACAATATGTGATGCATGATATCATGGAAGATGTAAGTCATAGCACGCTGATATGTAGCACCAACATTTTTAAGGCCAAAAGGCATGACTCGATAGCAAAAGGTTCCCTAAGGGGTAATGAATGTGGTCTTGTGTTGATCTTCTAGGGCAAGCAAAATTTGGTTATAACCCAAGAAGCCATCCATGAGTGAGATCATCTCATGACTAGTGGTGAGGTCAACCAGTTGATCAATACCAAGCAAGGGAAAGTCATCTTTCGGGTAGGCTAGATTGAGGTCATGGAATTTTGTGCAAATTCGGAGTCCCCTTGTTACTTTAGTAAAAGGGACAATGTTAGAAATCCAACGAGGATAATGAATGATTAAGATGAAGGAAACGGAAAGAAGGTGCTGAATTTATTCTTTGACGAGAAGAGCAATGCGAGGGTGCATTTTCCTCAGCTTTTGTTTGATAGGTTTGGCATCAGGAACGGTTACGATATTGTGAACCACTATGGTGGGGACAATACTGAGCATGTCTACATAAGACCAAGTGAAAGTGTGGTTATGATATCAGAGAAAAGAAGTGATGGCTTCCTATTCAGCAACATCTAAAGATTTTCTGACCTTTAGGATGTGCGGGTTGTCCTGAGTATGAATGTTGATTTGGATAGTCAATTAATTCAACATGGTTTGTGTCTCAGAGGGTAACGCCAATGAATATATGAGTCTTCATACAAGGTAGGTGAGTATGGATTCATCATCGTGACATTGAACGACATTAATTGTAGGTGTGTCGTCATCGATCATCTCAGGATACAGGAATGGAAGAGTGGAAGGGGCCTCACCTTCACGTTGATAAGTCAAAGGCCCCAAGGAAATGGTGTTTATGAAAAAAAAAAGTTAGGGGGGATAGATTCAGGATCCATCGACTCTGTCGGTGAGGGTGGTGATGAAGGTGGAGTGGGTGAAGGTGGTGATGAAGATGAAGGTGGAGAAGGGCTAGGGTCCTCAATGAGTTCAATGCGGGATTTTTTGGTAGGAGGTTTTGGGAATCCGATACTACTATGGTCGTTATGTTTATAGGTGGTACATGGAATAATAGTATGATGACCTTGCTCATAAAATACAAAATCAAAACCCTTCCACGCACAACGGTGTAGGAAGGTGTGGGTGAAATGGTGATTGGTAAGTGATTGGAAGTTAGCAGAAAATGGGTGGGTTTGTGATGGTGGTTTAGGTGTGTAAGTGGCGCTTTCAAGTCCCCCATAGGTGAGACTAGTATGAAGATGAGGAGGACCATAAAGGAGGTGTTCTCCTATGGTGATCATAGTGAGGGTGTTGGTGAAGGCTTCCATACTCTTGTAGAGTAAGGAATGTGTTGACACTATATAGGTGGTACTCCCCCAAAGTGAGGCATTGCAAAACACCTTCCAAGGGGTCAGTGGTTGGTGTGTAGGTATCTGGAATGGATGATTGGTAGGTATTTGGAGTGGTTGGTTGGTGGGTGGCATAGTTGCCAACATCAATTTAATTAGGTCATTAGTGGGTTGTGATGATTGGATGCCTCTTGTAGCATGAGAAGGTTGGTTTTGGGCATATAATAGGGGTGACACTCCAGTGTATGGGGCTGCCATGTAGGGTGGTGGAGAAGAAGGCAGTGAAATAGGGGTACGCACTTAATGAATAATGGATAAAACATGAGGTTGTTGGTAGTATGTATATGGGGATGGAAGGGTCATGGTAACCCTAGTGGCAATAGGGGCTAATGATTATGGAATGGAAAGAACCATGTTTTGAAATGGGGTAGGGGTCACCGACACTGGAGGTGGTAATGTAGCTACAAGGATGTGTGAGACATTAGGGGTGGATGAGGTTATGTTTAGGGTAGTCGTCGAGGGTACGATGGATGTAATGAGGGCCACGAGAGGTAATAGATGTGGCATCATAGCGGGTATAGGACCTAAGCTATGAAACAAATGGGGGTAAGGTGGATGCGGGAAGCACAGGACCCGGATGATGGGCCGATGTGAGAGTGGGTGTGAGATTTGGGGGAATAGATACGGGCATGCCATATATCAAATAACCTGAGGCATCTCGAGTGGACGAGTGGGAAAGGTAAAGCTGCAAGGTGGAAGGGTTACGTCAAGGAGTCGTGTAAACTCCTCATCTCCGGTAGTGATAATAATAGGTTGGATGGGATCCATGGCTGGTGATAAAATGGAAGGTGGTGAAGGACTAGGTGGGAGTGGTTGACAACTAACATGAAATACGAGGGTGCTTGCTTCTCTTGGGAATTGCACCATGTGAACCAATATTGATTAGGTAGGGCTGTTTCTCTGTAAATGACACAGAGAACAACAGAACAGGTGAATCTGGTGACAAAAAGTAGATTAAGTACCAAATGGTGGTTGGAATGTGAAATAGGCTAACCGATGCCGGTTAGGGAAAACCGACACTGGTCAAGGGTAACCACTGCCGGTCACTGTAGAAAATGGACAGTGAGTGAAAAACAAGGTAGAAGGTGAAATATGATAGGTATGCCAAATCTAATGATGTTTACAATGTCAATGGGTATGATGGTAGTGACAAGGACTGTGAAAAGTGGAAGAAAATGAATAAAATATTCCTTTTGAGTAGGTTAGCAAAAGGACCTGGAACCAATGTCGGTTGGGTATAACCAATGGTGGTCAGAGGTAACCGAAGATGGTTATTGTGAAATTAAAACAATGGTGAAAGAAAGTTGTGAATTAAAATTTGATGTAGAATCGATCTAGAATTCTGATAATGATGATGATATGGCCCCGACACACTCATGTGAAGATAGAATACACTAGCTATGATGAGGAGCATGCAAGGATGAACAAAAAAGTGATGAACATGATCTCTCACCTCAAAATGCAAGCCAAGAAAAAACACTAAGAAAATGTGATCCTAGGAGTGCCCTTTCTATTATGTTTGTTTAGCTTATGCTATTTAGGGACTGACACATGAATTTTGAAATAGAGTTTTTGGTGAGGATGGCTTCCTACAAAGAAGGAGATCTAAAAGGTGAGGTTTCAAGTATGTTATGGTGGGGGCGGGCTTCGCTCTGAAGTATGACTCGACAGAGCAGTGAGCTAGGTGCCCACTGTGCCATGATCGTGTGATCACCTACAGCTTCTTCCAGGTAGGATTTTTTTAAGAATGTATGTATTTTGAATTTTTGTGTGGTTTGGTAAGACTTAGAGAAAGAGAAAAGGATAGAAGTGCTTTTCTACGATTCGTTTATCAACCATCAGCTAGTCATGACTTCCAGCGTATAGGTTGCCCTCAATTAATGTGAGCTAATGCAATAAATCAGAATGGAATGCACTTATTTTTAAACCCAAATAAAAAATGTGAAATTGGATGACACAATAAGGTGAAGAGGAAGAGGGGTGCTCTTTCACTACAATGTAAAAATACATAAAGAAACGGTAATTTTTAATTACACCAAAAGAAAAAGTTTCCTTTACGAAAATAGAAAGAAAAGGTGGATTACCAGGGAAGAAAATTAGTGTGCATGCTTTTGAAGGAAAAAAACACATAATTTTTCCCTAGGAATGAATGAAATGCAAGGAACCACTGGATGGGTCCCACCGGGTGTGCCAAAATGTTTCACCTGATTCTTAGATCGTTTCTTTGAAGTGTTGATGAAACAGATAGGGTAACGGCATAGGAGGAATACCTGTTCAAATTTTGGTTGATGGGTTGTTGTGCGTGTATGACTTCCAGATCCACAGATGATCGTGAGAGATTCCTTTTGGCTAGGAGGAACTACCTATAATGAAAACAAGACCACCAGAAGGAATTAAACAATATGGGTAGTGAACTACCTAACGTATGCTAGATCCGAGAAGTATGATACTTCCTAGATGGTTGTTAGTCCACTATTTTAAACAATTTAATGTTGTAAACAAAGTAAATCCTATTTTTATTTAAAATGATTTAGGTATCTCACTTAAAAACACAATAAGAAATAGATCTAATCTAATAGGCTAAGCTAGAATAGAATCCAAAGGTCAAATGATTGGTTCTGGGTCTCTGCAGGTTTGATAGAGGTCTCGGGTAGATCATAGGTGAATGGGGGTGAGATGAAATTTGGTGGGTAGGTCTCTGTTCTAGGATGTGTGGGAAAATACAGAGACCGGTGTCAGTCAAGGGTGACCGACGATGGTTAGGTGTAACTGGTGCCAGTTACTGTGAGATCTGAAAATGTCACAGAACAAGTTGTGGTCTCCTTTGTGATTACACAAAGGACTTTGGTGAGTCGAGGTGAAATATTGGGTTACTGGAGTAGGATTTTGTGAGGTTTTAATGGGTATATGGAGGTGAAAATGTCGAGAAGGTCAATAGGGGAAAGATAAACAATGGATGATAAAATGATGATGAAATGAAATAAACCAGAAAGTATGATGTTATACTTACTTGGATTTTGTTCCTAAATGCTTGTGTGTGAGGGATGGAGGTACTGATGATGGGTTTGAAGGTTGTAAGTGATCACCAACTGAAGAAAATCTTCTACATGGGCTGAATGTACACTCCTCTTTGCTTGGATAGATCAGATCATGGCTGGGATGGTTGTGCAGGAGAAGATGTTCAATCTCCTTCCTTGCATCCAAGTTTTTGCTGGAATTTTCTCTCTAAAGATGTGTTATCTCTTTGAGATGTGTTATTTCTCATCCCCTTTCTCCCAATGTTTTCCAACCTTGAGAATAAGGTAGTTTAGGGGTTAAAAGGGGTAACCGATGACGGTCCAGCTTAACCGGTGACGGTAGGGGCAACCAACGTCGGTCAAGGTGAGATTTCTTAGGTTTACTAAACTAGGGAGATCCTCCTTATTTCCTTGTATATCGTGTCGTTATCTCACGGATTAGACGCATATCCTCTTGTGAGCATGCAGGAATGAGGTTAGAGGGAATGTAGGCATTGATTTTTAGGGTTTGGGTAAGTCTTAGTTAGTTATGGCAACTTACTAAGAATAGGTATTAGGTTGAGTTGGTTTGATGAGGTGTCTAAGTGAAGTGTATGTGTGGATATTATTTAAATTAAATATTCAAATAATAAATATATTGAGGATATGGTAGACAATGTCAAGATGAATTCCCAACTTTCAAAAGGAGGGATTTAAGGATGAAGGGAAATATGGTAAATGTGGGGTGAATTTTATATTTTATTATTTGTGAGGAGTATATAAAATATGGGATAGTATTTTCCAATAGAAGTTCCAGTAATAAGATAATTAATTACCTTTGTGAGGTATATATAGATTTTTATTTAGTACATAAATATTTGTCAATTAAATATTCTAAGCATGCATCCTTGATCTTAAATATGATTTTTGAAATCATTTCAAATGAGAGTAACTAAAATAAAAATTATCTCAAAATTACAAGGTAGTTATTCCATTTACAAAATCTCGAGTAACAGTGAGGGTTTACAAGTATTTTCCACCAATTCCATCTACGGAAGCAATTCATTCCTTGGTATACTTGTATGATCGTATCACACTTGTATATTGCATTTTTAAAGCCTCAATGTTATTACTACATATTTTTCTATAAAATTCAAGTAAGATCATTGATGTATTAGAATTCAGTTCGTGAGAAATCATGTGTCAACCAAAAACACTTATAATTAGTTGAATAAAGACTTACACAATTTCATGCTACTTTTTAAGCATGTCATGCAAAAATTACGACCTTGTCTATTTTTATGCATGCCATGAAAGAATATATAGGATGCAAAGGAATTTCCATGTCATGTAAACCTCACTTTAACACACAACACTATTGATGTCATGAAAATCCATAAATCCCTTTTCTTTTTCTTGTAAAACCGAGCACACCTTATGTTTTCCCATCCTTGTGCACAATGTCACCTAAGCCTTATTTATGGAAAAAATAATTCTATATCCTACCAAATACTTTTCAATTCCACAAATTCTTTCATTTCCTATAGGATCGCTACCTTATGTCACCATGATTGGTTTTACATCGATAGAATATCCTATCGATATGGATAATTAATTGGAGGCATATGTGGTCATTGATCCATTCTACTCACCTAAGGAAAAAATTATAAACCTAATAAAGACTAATATAATGGAGGATATTTAATGAGGATCCATCTAAGAATTGATTAAGGAAATCAATGGTGGTTTAAGAATCTTGGGGAATATTTTCAAGGATATTTTTACTTATAAGGATATCTTTATACTCCTTCCATATTTACTGTATATTCTATATGTATAAGGAAACTATGAATGTATGTGGTATTTATCTATTTAATGGGGTTTTATCCATTGATATAGTCATTTATTACAAATTTTCCAAATTTAATTGAGTCGAGTTATCTACAAGTTTAATTTTTTTGCAAACTTATGATAGGATTGGAATTATTAGAGAATTATTGTAGAGTCTTGTCATAAGATTATTATTGAGTTTGGATCCATTGTTCCAAAGTATGTTATATTTCCTCGTATTAATAGAAAAAAATTAATTATTTATTATTAAATTTTAGTATGAGGTATTCCTTTGGTGAGATATAAATTTGCAATTGTGGGTTATGTGATCTAATGTATCCCTTCATTAGGACCGCTAATTTTAATTACATATAGAATAAGAACAAGTATTTCTTAATCCCATTGAGAAATTTAATGTATATAGTAAATATCAATCTTATATCTAGAATTTAAATTCATGTTATGAATTATGATGTGTTTGCATATAATGGAATCAATTTAGTGAGTTCTCTTTAGATTTTTTACTTTCCATGCATGTGTGTGTTTGGGTAAAATAAATTTTAAGCATCTTCTATCATCTAGGTTATTGGGTAGAAGTTATAAATCTCATAGCATTGTTGAGTGAATAATTGTAAGGAAAATAGTGATGGAGCATAGAATAACTACTAGAGAAAATAGAGCTCCAATATTTAAAAACTTTGTTGAGATGATTAGATGAGAAAAATATTGTTTAGAGGCTATGGAAACTATGAAACATAGAGGAGTAGCGGTGGATGATAACATGAATGATGATGAGCATAAAAGAAAGAGCACCTAAGGATCATTATGCTAATGAAGAGTATGTTGATGAGTAAAAGGATATTTTATCATGCACAATCACAAGGATTGGTAGAAAAAAAAAAAAAGTTTTAATTTATTCTTGGAGCTAATATGTAGAGGAACTCATCGACTTGATCATAGTAATGGAATCATAATTTGATTACAATGGCATCAAATATCCCAAGAAGGTAACATTTTTTATACTATGTTTAAGAGTTATGAATTTTTATGGTGGTGACTTCATGTGTAGACCAAGAGAGTACTTCAAGGAAAGGATAAAATCAATAGTTGGGATAGATTGGTGACAAATATGAATGCTAAGTTTATGCATATATATTACTAGTCTCATTTTTTTATAGTTGTAGAATTTAATTTAGAAGGGAACCGAGTGTGAATAATAATACTAAAAAGTTATATAGACTTTCCATTAGAGAAGATCATGTGAAATATGGTGTAGAAAATATATCAAGGTATGTTATTGAATTACGTGTTTCCTTTCAAGATGAATTTAGTATGAATTTTTATTAGTTTGAACCAAAAGAAAAAGAGAAGCTTTTACAAATACAAGAAGGTGGTACGTGAGGGAAAGGAAATTTCCCACACAAAGGTTTAATTTTGGGAAATGATGTACAAAATCATGTGCACAAGGGTGAAACAAGCTTCTCACATGAACATAATCATACACGGAGAGGATGAGGTGGATATTTCAAAGTAAGAGGACAAATAATAGGTATAGGATTCATTGAAAACTTATTTTTGTCATGGAGATATTAGAAATCATCCATTTAAATGTCCACAAGTCACGTAATTTAGAAACAAATATGATAAATAATGCCAAAACCATGTTACACAACATGTATATGGATAAAGTAATGCATTAAATAGTTGTACAAAATATCTGGAGTGTATATATATCTAATGTCGAAGAGAGTGTTATTGAATCTAGTGAAGGAAGAGAATGCACTATGTAAAGAAATAATTTGTTTATGACCATATGTGAATCAAGAGGTAAGTGTTGCAAGGAGATTTTTGATGGTGGTAACATGAATAATTTGATTTCTAATGAGATATGTAGACACCTAAAATTGGCTACCCAATTTAGTGTCCCCCACATTCGTTTACCTTCTCGGGTAACCTGGGGCACCTTTATATCACCACTTTTCCTTTAGGGTATTAATTAAATATCTAATTAAACATCTATCCTAAGTTTTTTGTACCCCATTGTATTTTATCCATGGATAATTAAATATTAACTATTTAATTATACTTTTTACATGTATCTTAATTGCTTATCTACCCCATATCAATTTCCAACCTCCCGTGCTATTATTATCCATCTATCCCACCTATTTCTCCTCTCCTGGAACCATGCAGTGGGATTCCTCTCGTATTTGAGTAGGAGGGATACGTTTATTATCCCCATAATTCATTTTTCACCACTTTGGGAGTTCTGTTCTCGATCAAGCACTAACCGTTTCTTGATCGATGCCGATTTTTCTTAGCGGTGCCGATTTTATCTTAATCGGCACCAATTTTTATAAGTGGCGCCAACTTTTCGGAAGGTGCGATTTTATCTCGATCAACGCTGATTATAAATTTACAACCTGAGATCCTCTCTGGTTAGATTCAGAAGCTGGTTGCTTTAAGATTGCTTTTGTCTAAGCGATTAAAGAGATTATCAGAGGAAGAGAGTGGGTTTTGTGTAGTTTAATCCCTAAGAGGTGCATTGTTCCTCTGTCTGTAGATATATAGCTCTTGCGGGTCTCCACAGCTACCCTGGCCATCAATCATTAATCAAGAATTTTTAGGTATTCTTCTTTGTTGGTCTTTGTAGTCTCCTTTCGATCAACACCAATCCAAATGGTCGAATCGATTAGTCTTTAATCAACGCTAGTTTATCCAAATCTTGCACTAATCGCGTCTTTCTTTGGTTTCTCGGTTAGAATCCATCAATTTCTACCTTGGATCCTCTTTTTCCATCTTCAATCTCTAATTTTTGTTCAATCTTCAATAATCTGGTCTCGCATCCAATCCATTTTACTTAGTTTGCTTTCTTCTTTTACTTTACTGGACTTCTTCGTGCTGTGCATCCAATCGACGCCGACCACTGAACCAATCAATGCTGATCATCGTATGATCGACGCCAACCAAAAAAATGATGCTAATCACTTTGTCTAATCGACGCCGATAAAAAAACAATGTTGATCATCTCAGAAAGATACGTAATTCGCTTAACACAATTTCAACTTTTTTTTATAGTTTCCTACTTTCTTTCAGTTTCTGCTGTGGTTTTTACATTCTCTCTGTTGTTTTTAATCAGAAAACCTAAATATTTTCTTACATATTTTATCATGTATGTCTCTACTCTTGATTGAAAATGTGAACTGAAATCTACCGAGGAAGCTCATTACTTCCGACCCCGCTTCTGGCGGTTCACCCATATATCGTCTAACGTCATCTTTTTCTTTCAAGGATCTATGTCTCACGGTGTTTCTCAAATATACTTTGTAGGATTTCTCGTGTGCACTTGTTTTTTCTACGTCGCTTTCTTTTCCATCTACATCTTCGGATCTTGTCTTATCTATCGGTATTGATTTCATTTGAGTTTTTAAGGTTTTTGTGTTTAGTTTGGTACATTAACTTGGACAGTAACAAGCACGTAAATTCTTGATCTACAACATCTCTCGAATGAATATACCATGTGCCCACATAGCCTTGTAAGGTGGAATACAAGTTATGTATCCATAACAAAGGTGGTAGCACTTTTGCGCTTCCCATCCAAGACTTCTCACATGCTTGGACATTAAATGAGGTGGTGTCCTTACCATGGTAGTCTTGGATGACTGTGGGTACGCTTGCTCCCGGAGAACCTTACGAGAAAAGGAAAATATTACCTCACGCCATTCTAGGAGGCTCTCCCGATGAGTAGCCCAAAAGCGTGTTATAGCTCTAAGTAGGTTATAAATGAGTGTTACCCTTCTCTCGTCCTCATTCCTCCACTAAGCCTCCATTTCTCACAAGAAAAATTCGGGTATGCTCCTCTAGAATAACTTGGAAATTTTTTCCCTCCTAGGCACTTGAATGAGTGCACCTTTGTTACCCTTATTACAGAGCACCCTCTCAACTATGGCCCAATAAACTCATATGTCCCACGTGCCCAATTTTCACATGTCATGCTAGTGGTATTACTCAAGGACCGAGCATCTTTAAACTAGATAACTCCCTCTGTGGGATGAATTATCTCAAAGATCTCTCGATGGAGCGCACATAGATTATATTGAGTACTTCCTCTCCTAAGGGCTTAGTATAGGGAATTGATTTCCCATCTATCAAAGGATAATTACCCTTTCTTCTTTGTTCTCAAAAATGATATACCCCTTGTTAAACTGCGCAGTTGACATTGTTCTTATAACACCAAGGGTGCCCAAGTAATGATAGGAAATTAACTGCTTGACGAGTGCCAAGAATTCAAATTCCCCAGTGAATTTAGCACCTTGAATAGTGATAACCACATGTTTTAAGACTCCAATGGGAATTTCCTTTGTCTTTTTTTCCATATACAACACATTCAAAGATGGTTGTAATGTAGACCTTCTCATTTGATGCCATGCATCTAAGGTGAGAACATTGATCTTTGCTCCTGTGTCGATGAGGATATTGCATAGAAGCCACCCATCAACAACTACATTCAATGTAATCTCCTTATCATAGTCAAGGTTGTGAGGAGGAAGGTTTACATGCAAAACTTACCTTTCACACTTTTCTCTAGTGCATGGTACCTTCTCTCACAACCATTCTCCTAGCAAGGGAATAATATTCTCTTGCCTTAACATCCTACATACTTCCTTGAATTCATCCAGGTCCTCCTTTGGAGCCTTGACATTATTCCTTTACCCCAACTACTTTGAATGCTCCTTTAGACATTAGATCTCCCTTACAAACTCTGAATCATATTCATAGTCTCTTAATACACTTCCTTTTGATGAGTAGGGTCTAGATACTTCCTATGTACCACTTCTTCCCTAAGAACTAGTTTCTCCTCAAAGATCTCCCTTGTCGTGTAACCTCCACTCGTGTTGTTCCTAGTACATGCTATAATCCTGACTCACGTGCCACTCTTGGCATCCAATGTGGGTCAGCCTTCTTTATACTCACCATCCCAACACCTTTGTATTTCTGGTGTTGTTGGATCATGTGTTCAAAAAAATTAGGGAACTCCTCGTACTTATGTTTTTTTCCACACCATGAGCACTACAATAGGTCAGGACACTCACGCTTATAATGCTCTATCGATCCATAGTTATAACAGGTTCCTCGTGGGAACTCACTTCTTCCTCCATTGTGGTAATTGCAACCATGAAATCCTCCACAAAAACCCCTTCCATGTTCTCCTCCATGTGCATGCCCTTCATAGGGATGATCATCATCCTTGGAATTTCTTACAAGACTAGTTTGGTGCACATTAAGATTAATAACATCATGAATCTAGTTAATCAATATAAAATTCTTAATATCATGGGTCGTAGAGGTAAAAATAATGCAATAGCAAGAAATTTTCTTGCAAACTATACATTGTTATTTGCATCATTATCACCATGGAAAATATCACATTCTACCACTAAGGTGCGTACCGATTTCCTCGACTTTTTAAACTATCCTTTGCATGCCCTTCCACTTCAAAGTCTATATGCCACAGACCACTATGAACCTCATGTGTTGAATTCATAGATAACTTCTCTAACTACTTGGCCATTACAACAATTTGAGCCTCCAGAAAAGGGCTAACACCAATATCAACGCTTCTAAAAGCCTCAACGCACAAGGAAGCCTCCAAGGCCTCACATAGGTCTGTGAAAGTCTTTCTTGATAATGCTATTATAAATGGTGCTATCAATCCTCCAAAAGACCATCGAGAATGTTGAGAAGGGTGAATTTCATAGGATAGTTTTGAAAAGAGAGTCTTGAACTACACTTTGTACTCCTGCACACTCTCTGCCATTCCTTGCTAGATCTCCTTCAGAGTGTTGATGCTCTTCTGCTTGAATTCAAGGATATGGAATTATACTCGGAAGGTGTTCTTCAATGCAGTGTAGTCTACCACCATTGTATAGGTGTCATATTTCTAATACCATCTATGCATGCACCCTTACAATGTTGTTGCAAAGTAACTTGCCTTCCACTTCAAGGTAGCAATCCCTTTCACACGCCATATTAATTCACACTTGTGGACATGCTCTGCAACATCCTCAATACAATTATAGTTTTTCAATTGCAAAGACATCTCAAATAATACTTGTGGAGGTGGCTACCACCCTTGTCCTCCTGATCCAGAGCCTTGGTTCCCACCATTGTTTCTTCTTCCACCGATCCATTGGATTCACCATGTCCCGTTCCTCCTACTCCGACTAGATCTTTCGGATCCTCTAGGTCCACCAAGTCCTCCAACTCCTACACCACTAGATCCACCTCATGTAGCCAAAAAATGGCCTAAAGTGGTCACACCTATTGTTCCCAATGTACCATAGAACTACGCACTGATGGTTTGTGATATTTTCCCACGGCCAATTGTGTGTCCAGTGCCACTCCCAGATGGGATACCCAAACCTTACATATTTGTACCTTGTCTAGAAATCCTTCCAAATATCGAATGGTTTACACAACCATGGATGTCCCGAACAATAAATTATATCTCCTAAGTGTAGATTGGTTACTCCCACCGATACCAACTGGTTTAACAATACTCCTCCCTTGATCTGGAAAACCAAGCTCCAGGGGTTGGTCGCTAGGTGGGTTCGAGATGCACACTATCGACTCTCCTTTCTCCATGTGAAAAAATCTCGTTAGAATTTGAAAGGGATTATCTCCCTCACTTGTAAAGATGGGGTAGCACTAACTGCTCAGGTTCCACATCCTCTACATGAACCTAAACTCCATCCTGCAACATCCGCCTCCATAGATCCATGACACTTACAACGTTGAATTATCTAATCATCTCCCTTTCATGAGATTCACTAAACTTGAGTCATTTCTCCCCCTTTCATTTTCATCCGCTATGTCTACCATCTTCCTCCACCCTAGCTTCCTCACCCAGTGCTCAAATATGCTTAGCCAACCATAGGGAATGCCTCTAAACTTAGGGTAATGATAGGGATCTTAATAGCCAAAGGGATAACACATAAAAATGATCCTCTGGGCTCCCTCAGAAACTCAAACTCAACAACTTCTAGGAAAGAATAAGTACAAATGGCATATTGTAGAGTATAATTGGTCAACACTCCTTTCCACTAGTGATCAACAACACACCTCTAAGTCAGATCTACATCCTACAGCCTCTAGTAATCATCTTGGGTCTATACACGTGATCTATAATACCGAGATCGTTATGGATGAATATGCTAAAATCTATTCATATAGTTCTATTGGAAAACAATAGAAGAATGTCTCGAAAACTCATGGTACATGTTCTCTTCTACCCATCTATGTGCATTGAAATCAAGTCCAATCCTGAATATTTGAGAAAACTCATCCTCCATGCTCTTGAACCATGCTTTAAAACTTTCCAAGGTTAGACGTTTGGTCATCACACATCACAAAGACCAATATGTATTCCATTTCTCACAAAAACTTTGAAAATATGTCCCAAAAATAGAACCAAGATGTAATCATTTTTATACCTCTAGAACAACACTCTAATCCTATGCACACCAACCTATCACCCAGCAGAGGACCGGGCGCTCATCTCGAGGCATGCGTAGGCACCGAGCCCCTCCTTTATATGAGTCTTGCGAGAATACATCCTTAATGAAAAATTTAGATGTAGGAAAGAAAATAACCATGCGTTCATTGTAAGAAATTAGGATGAGTTATCATATCAATGCATCTATTTAGATAACAAAGAGAAGTATCAAACATAATATAGAACTGATTCATAACACAAAGGAAATGCACTAGGTTTTATGCCCATGAAAAACATATATTATTTAGAACAAAATCTTATATTCATGTTAACAAGTTCAATAACCACATTACATTCATTAGGCCATAACAAACCAATATAACAATGCAGACTAGAGTCATGCATCAGGACCCTAAGCTATGCTTCCATATTACAAAACTGGTTACACTCCATCCCTCTAATTATGCCATTACTCCTATAGTTATCCTAACCCCAACCTAAATTATCCTTGATTATTTCTATAGAGCTTCACCTATCTAGTGCTATCTCTCTCTGTGTCCCTCCTCTTCTACTCAAGAATCTCTATATATAGCCTTAGTCTCCACCGCCATGCCTTCTTGAGATAATAGATCGGTTACCAAGTGTCCATGTGGTCCTCTAATGGATCATGCTCCCTTTGATTTGAGATCTCCAATCTTTGAAATGAAGTATTTCTAGATCCTTCCATTGCATGCATAGAATATTTCTTGACCCTTCAACTTTTAGGTTGGCATCTTATCCATTCTGCATGCTCGATGAGTCACACTTTTCTCATGTGCTTCCTGGAACACCGAATATGGCTAAGTCCCAAAACCCATCTTGTCTTATGTGCCCACGCCATGTGTTATGGTAAAATCTACTAGAATCCTACGTTGTGCACCTTCACCTTGTGCACCCTTCTTCAAATAGGTCTCATGTGCCCACGCACCTTCTTGCACTTAGCCAATATTTTGGGGCACAACATTAGGAAATTGATAATTATATTTAATTGAGGATTTATTTAAATTTCTAAAATCCACACACAACCTTATGTCCCCATTTTTCTTTATCACTGACACTAACTTCTCCACCCATGAGGAATATATTTTGGGATGTATTATACTTCCATCCCTTAATTTATTGAGCTCTTCTTACATCTTGAGGGATAAAAGTGGATTAATAGGCCTTTAATTCTACCTAAATGGTTTAGCATTAGGTTATAAAGGTATATCATGTTGAAATAGATCCTCCTTATAAGTTTTCAACTCTGAATATGACCATGCTAAGTAATCTTGGTACCTTTGTAGCAATTCAATGTAAGATTGCTTTTCCTCTTTACTCAAGTTACTCCCTAACCACACTTTCCTAGGATTTGCTTCAGTTCCCAAATTATGCTCTTCCACATCCCTTGAAGCTGAGATGTGTCTCTGGATCACCCTGTTTGCATTATAAAAATTAAAATCTAAAGCCACCAACTCTCTTGGGATTGTTTTTGTATTCAATTGGATTATGTATTTCCTAAATTGGGTCTCCTTTCCATCACATACTGCGATCGTTGGTTCCCAATCTATGCATTGATTGGTAAATTCTCTATCATTCTACAAGAATATTTGAACATGGGCATCATCATATAATACATGCCAATGTTTTACATTGTGAGGGATAGATACTTGATTGACAATACTTCAATATCATAATCACAGTAAGGAGAGACAATACAATTTTCAAATCTAGAGCCAATCACCGCCAACCTATCTGCTACAACATTCTGAGTTCTGTCATGGTATAATATATTAAAGGAGTCAAACATCTCAACAAAATCCCATACCGCATGCTTATATTGTTTCATTCTCTGATTCTTCGTAGCATACAATTTTCTCACTTGCTTTACCACAAGTTCTGAGTCTCCTTTAACAATTATATCCTTGATACCCTGTAGACACCAAATTTGGGTCACACTCCCCTTAGTCCCCTTTAATTAATTAACGTAATGTAAATCAATTAATCATGATCCCTTCATCCCATATTAATATTCATCCTCACATTATTAATTAATTTAATTATTTTAAGTTAATTTAATCCTCACACCTCCACCTCATCTTGACACCTCACCATGGACCCATTCTAGGGGCATTTAACTCACAGTGATTGAGTCATCACTCCCAGTGCTGAGTCACTACTTGACCTAACTAAATAAGCCTTATTTATAAACCTAACTGGACTTCTTCTAAGATCTTCCTTCCTTCTCTCATGTGAAATCTATTTCCCTAAGCGGACCCAACAAGGAAAGTATGCCAAATATGGGAAGATCTACCTATTTTTGGTAAATAAGACTATTTAACTCTAATTGATGTTGGTTTATCCTCGACGACGCGTTGGTCACCTAAACCACCATCAATTCCTTTATATAGAATTTTACACCCTTTATCTGGGTTGGTCATTCAGTTATTGGATCCTTATTGCATTCAAGCATGAATCTTCAAGCCCTCCGGCATCCGCATTTACATCTACACACCACCATAGAGCAGACAACCCAAGGATTCCCTTACAGATCATTGGAGCATTAATGGGAATACACAAGTCATAATGCCATGGCAATGAACCAGATACCACCTCACCAATAAATCACCAACCTTCATCTAGCCACGAGATCTTCATAACAAGTAAGTAATGTGATCTTAATCATTTTTGTTTCCTTTATCACATATCTCTTTTCTTCTTTCATTATTTTATTTCTTCTATTATTCATACATCATCTTCTTCACACCAACACACTATTCAATAACCACAAGCATTTTCATCCTTCTAAACCTCCTTAGTGTTCCCGAGTCTTCTCACCATATTACGACCCAAACCACACCACCCTCACTCTCTGTACAATCATAGAGAGCCTAAAAACCCATTTTAATAGTTCATTACCTATTTCCCCTCGACTTCGGTTCCTTGATTGCCATCATTTTTTTCCCATACGCATCGGTCATCGACCGATATTGGTCTCTGTACCATTTCATATTCTTAGACTAGTAAGTTCCCACTCACCCAAAACCAACCTAAACTTCAACCAATCAGCCCCAGCACCCTACTAGACCTTTGATAGACCTGTTTGACCTAAAAACCCCCATTTCTATTAGATTTAGTGTTATTTTGTTATCTAGCATAAAATATAGTGTATTTTTTGTATGAGAAATTTAAATCATTACACTACAATAAGACTTATTTATTTTAGTTTCTTATTCACATTGAATTGTTATTAAACAATGGATTGAAAACCTCTCTAGGAAGCATCACGCTTCTTGGATCTAGCATACACTAGGTAGTCCACTATCATATGCTATTTAATACTCTTTTTTGGTCTTGCTTTACATCTACAGGTAGTCCTTCCCAAACAAAAAGGATTTCTCTACGATCAACTTGGATAACATCAAAAACGTGCACATTCTACCTTCCACCTTCACCTCATAGGTATTCCTCCTTAACCATTTACCTTCTATCATTTCATCCTAGAAAGCATAAAAATTATTGGTGAAACATTTTGGCATGCCCGGTGGGACCCATCTAGGGTTATTTGAATTATTCATTCATGTGGAAAAATCTTGCGTGTCTATTTTCATTCGAAAAAAGTTCAGATTAAGCCTCTTCTCTAGAAATTATATTTTCTTCTGATTGTCTTAGTGACACTTGTTTTTCAGGATTAAAAAGAACTCTTCTTTCTTTTCTTGCATTGCACTTAGTGAAATTCATGCCCTTAACCTCTTCATAATTTGTTCTCATCGAATATAATTTGTGGATTTGGGTTATAAAACTGACATACTTAATTTTTAAGTTTGTTGCATTCTAGCTCATCTAAATTGTGGGCAACCTATATACTAGAAGTCATGCCCAATTGATGGTTGAAAAATTGAACCATAGCTCACATTTTGCACACTCTTTATACCAAATCACTAAAAATAAACTACACAGTTCTTGAACAACATCTTTCCCGGAAGAAGGCACAACAATCACACAATCAGAGGATTAACAATGGGCTCCAACTAGTTTCTCTGTCTATTCATCATCTCAGAGAAGGATCTCCCATGCAAAAACTTACTTGAAACCAACCATAGTTATTGGCTTTTATAGGGCACCTTTGTTAACCAAAAATCTATCCTGCTTACAGTCAGTCCTAAATGGCATAAGCCACAACATAAAATCTATAGCTTAGGATTTCGTGTTTGTTATCTTTTTGTCTAATTGCATTTTGAGGTGTGAATTGTGTTTCTTCATTATTTCTCATCCTTTTATGCCCCACATCATGAATGGTGTATTCTAGTTTTATTTTGGGTGTATTAGGACTCCTCATAGCCATACTTAGTCTCTAGGTTGGCCCTTTTATTTGATCTAAATCACCAAAACTTCATTTTTCCTTCTCTTCCCAAATTTCATAGTAATCGATATCGGTCCAGGACCACCATCAATTACATCATCTCACCGCCATTAGTTAATTGATCTACATTGGTTTTATGCTTTTTTGGTTATTTTTACCAAAATAGTATTCTCCACATTTTTATTCTTTTCATGTCTTTTTCTGCCATTTTATCACACTTTTGGGTCTCTGATATCATCTTCAGAGTCTAGGTTGACCTATTTTCACCTTTCATTTCCAGATCTTTGAATCTCTTATTTTTCATAGTAAGCAACATCGGTTTGAGCCAACCGGCGGTGGTTACCCTCACACCAATATTAGTTACCCCAACCGACGCGTCGGTCTCGTATTTAGATTTTCCAATTAGAACAATGATCTAATCAGTCATTTTAGACTAATTTTCCCCATTACTTATATGTTTTTGCATCATCAGAAGGCCCAAAATACCTTCTATTATTAGTCACATGGTTTTGAATCATAGACAAGCCAACACCCTCATGTCTCACACTATGTGCTAGCTGCTCCTACCTAGCCCATTTCCCCCTTCCATATCATCACCTATGGACCCCAATAAGGATCTTTCCATACCCACTGGTGATGAGGAGTTCACGAGACTCCTTAATCATAACCTCGCCACTTTGTAGTACTATCTCACGCATTCATCTACCTGTAATTCATCAGGGCACCTTGTATATTGCATGCCTGTGTCCATTCCTTCTACCCTCACACCCACTTCTGCATCAACTACCACTAGCTTGGCCTTACCTTCTTCCACCTTACCACATGTGGTTTCCCAACTTGACCTCACATCATCGATATCTGCTGCACCTATGGCATATGTTGTGCCTTTGATGTCTATCAATCCAACGATGTCAACCGTGCCTTTATCAACCTCCTTGAGTATAGGTCTATCTTCACCCACCACCTTTCATATACATATTGCGGATCAACCACCATTGGTGTCGGCAGCCCATACTCCCTTCCAAAACATCATCCTCTCCATCCAGGTAGTCTCTTCCTCTCGATCATTACAATTGTCTTTATGTCCACTCCATGTACCTAAAATTATCACCAACCCCTATTTCATCTACCACTTATTCAGGATACTTTCCATCTACATCTATTCGACCTATATTCCTTCCTCACAATTTTTGTACTTGACACCACCACATACTAATATGCACCCCACGTCATACCCACCTCATCTACCCCCTTATACTACAGGGGGTGCCCAATCATCACAACCTATCAATGATCTTAGAAAAATGATGATGGACAAGATGTAGACATTGGAATAATCTGTCTCTGCTCACGTAACTCTCTAACATATGATGAGATTTTTAATGAGCCCATTCACCCATCCATTCCAATTCATCCATACCCTCCACATTGGGAAATTCCTGAATTCAACTGATTCAACAACAAAGAAGATTCAATAGCACTTGTAGTCTTTTAAACATGTGTGTTATTTGATCACTCATAATGATGCTTTTCTCTTGTGAACCTTCCCAATGTCCTTGATAGGAATGACTTTAGATTGGTATAGTGCTCTACCTAGGTATTCCATATTTTCATTTAATTAGGTACCTTAGGATTTTATAGACCACTTTTCTATCAACATTGTCAAGAAGGTCACCATGATTGACTTATATGAGACACTCAAATATCCAAGTTCAAACCTTCCACATGTTTGATGAGGCATTCACCATGGCCCAAAAACTTGAAATTCATGTCATTAAAGAGAAGAAGATACAATTATGTAATAAAAATGCTGAATTTAAATCAAATGATACCTCTTCTTCTTCCAAACCACAAAATAATTACTCTAAAGAAAAAGGATCTACCAATGCAGTAGTTTTAAAAGCCACCCCATCTCATCCATCCACTCCTCTTGAGGATTTTTAGTTCAAGCGAGAACAACAAAAATATACTCCCATAAAAGAACCCTACTCTTCAGCTTTTAGAAATTTGTTAAAAATCCAAAGTGGTCACTCTTCCACCCATCAAACCACATACTGGTTTTGACCCCTCTCATCATGTTCCTGTGTGGTATAATGAAAATGATTACTACAACTATAATCACGTTAGAGGTCATAACGATGGTAATTGTATAAATTTCAAAAATATCACCCAAGAAATGTTAGATAATGGAGATCTCGTCTTAGATAATCCTAATTCACCGGCTAATTGAAACCTTCACATCTTCAAGAAGCCGTTCCCAAATCAAATCCTATCATCTAACCAAACAGTGAAACCTCGACCAATGATAGTAATGTTTGTGAGTTTCATGTTGTTTTCGACATCACACAAACTCTTCTGCTCAATTTCCTCCTACTCCATATATAGAGGAGATTCTTGCATGATATCCTTCATCCACAGAGGGACCTATTTCATCTGCTCCTTCACCCATGGAGGATTCCACCATATCTTCCGATACGCTTTCCCCTTTCACATCTCAACTTGAAGAATACCTTATTCTTTGCCAAAAGATAAAGTTAACTCACCCAAATTTCCATCTCCCCATACCTACAGGGGATCCATTAGTAGTGTCCCTTCCTATTGGTGATAATTCTCCATTGGCTTTCAAGGATCCTGTTGATTTGCTCTCGTCTCTTTTACCCACAGAGTCTAAAGCCAACCATTTCCCTGTCTCAACCATTTCCCTGTCTCACAGACATTATTTACAAGGATTACTACCAAATTAACATCATCCCACCTACATTGGTGCCATTCTCACATTTGGCCAAATGCTTGGATTATGTTGACAATTCCATACTTTGGGGATGTATTCGACTGACTGTCTCAACTCAAATGCAGAGGTATTCTCTGATACTTCCACAATCTATCCAAAGGTTTTTAGAAAACTAAACCCACCATGCCCATACCAATTGTAGCCGCCCCTTATTCATCACCCTCACCCACACCTAAATCTTTACCAACAACCAAAATTTTCCTATACCTAAAACCTTACTGCGCCTATACCTTCCTCTACGTCTTGACCACTTACCACATTAGGATTCATGCTAACATCAAGTCTAGTCCATCCTCATGTCAAAATAGATTTAGCCGCGTCCTCATAAGTTGTCACAAAGACTATTCCCCACCTAATAAGAAGACCTAACCCATTAGGCTGCATACACTAGCTTCGCCCACTACCCCTCTCACACCTTCACCACTTCCATCTATCATAGGTCCCCACCCATCAACCTTGGCCAAGCAACATCCTACCTAAATTAAACCAAAACACAACAACCCACCTCATCACGATCCTTTATTACACACAAATTACCTACATAGTTTACGCCTTTGATGTCACCTATATCATTTCTACCTCATATACCTACATCACTTCCAAAGATCCTCATCATCACCCACGCCATTACCTTACCCTTAACCAATACCTTCCACATTGCCTCTTACCACAACCTTCACCACACCTCCATTATTGCCTTGGATAACCCACCCCCTTCCACCATATTCCTTCCTCATACATCATGCACTTCTTTTTCACCTTTACCCAAGAAGGTATAACCAAATCCCAAGAATCCACTACCTTCCAAAGAGGTAGGTAAACCTATACCACCTTCAACAACTAGTTTACCTACTACATCTTTGAGTAAGAAGGTACAATCCAAAACTAAAACCGTATTATCTACCAAACAAGTGGTCAAACTTACTCTACCTCGATTCCACCTCCAATGGCACATCTTCCACCAAACTCACCCACACTTCCATCCAGACCTAGACTTACTTGACATTGTGATCCATTGTCGGGTCTTATGCCAACATCTTAGCTAACCTTTTGGAAACCTCTATCATCACATTGCCACCGCTTAGACCTTACGACCCACTCAAACCTAAACTATAAGGGTTTGATGATACCAAAATTTGTACTTACCATCATGTGCTAGGGCATGATGTGGAAAACTATAAGGCTCTTAAGACTATTCTTCTCCAACTATGTCCTCTTGAAGAAAAATTTGACAATGATGATCTTTTAGATGAGGACCCTATTCCACCTACACCTATCACCACACACCCTCGTCCCATACCTATTCAATGACCTTCATCTCCCCCTCCATAACCATTTTATCCTCCTCTAACATTTAAGATCAATATGGTCCGCATAAGAGAGCTAGCCAAACCTCCACCAAAATTCCAATGTGCTGCATTGTTTTCACAAAATCAGCATATGCCCTCACCATATTTTTCTCATCCTATCGCTACACATATCATGACGCACTTTCCCCTTTACTGCAGATCAATATGGTTCAACTTTTCATCTAAACCTAGAAGGAAAAAGGAAAGGAGAAAACACCTAGTTCATCCACTACTCTTTTGCCTAATATTCCATCTATACCTGCACCTAAAATCACCATCCGTGGACCCACATACCCTATTTCTGATAGGGTTTCCCATCATACAATGCTTAAACAATTGCACCAGTCTCCTCTCAAAATGTCTTTGTACAACCTTGTCCAAACCTCTGAGTCACATCGTCAGGCCCTCATTAAGGTCTTACAATCCATTGAGGTTTTACCTAATGACCCTATGCATGTTGCATCCATTATCACTCCTCACCATGTCACCACTCTCACCATTTCTCCCCCTTCCTTTGCTCATGTTACCACTCATAAAATAGTCACTCTCAGTTTCTTTGACAATGAGATTATACCTCTCTAATCGGATGATCCTGAACCTAGCCTATTTATTTCCATCTACATTAAAAATATACGCATTCGAAGTGTTAAGATCAATGGAGGTGCTAGTATTAACATCATTTCCTCCCATGCGTACAACCAAATACACATCCCTGCCAACTACATGCATAATAACCCAGTTATGTTGCATTCATTTAATGATGCCATGACTTCCACCCTCGACACCATCATTCTCTCGCTTTCATATGGGTCCCCGTACCATTCTGAATTATAATATGTCTTAGAAGGGGAATTCTGTACAACATGTTGCTTGGCCAACCTTGGATTCATGCCATGGGTTGTGTTCCTTTAACCTTACACCACTGTTTAAAATTTGAAGATGAAGGGAACAACTATACCATTCTAGCTGACCCTTCACCTTTAAGACCTGTAACATCATGTATTGACCTAATGATGTCCTTATACTAGTTAAGGAATCTACCACCGCTACCACTTCTTCTTCAGCCACTGCCTCATCTACCACTTTTGTTGCTACATCTTCCATAACTAACTCCTCTATTCCCACTGTTGTCACAAATTCTACGATTGACCCATTAGCCAACCCATCTACTCCTAAAAATTCCAATGCTTCTTCTTCCCAGCTATCAAGTGATTCATCCATTCCCATGACCCACATACTAGCTCTTGATCCCTTATAAGGTGTTTTTCAACGCCTCACTCTGAGGGAGTACCACCTTAGTAAAATTGACACATTACTTACTCCTCAAGAGTCGATAACCTTCACAACCATCCTCACTATGATCACTACATATGCAAGGTTTTCCCCTATGGTCCTCCCCACCTTCGCACCAACTTAACATATGGGGGACTTGATGCTTTTACCTACTCACCTGAGCCACCTTCCCAAACTCGACCATTTTCCTTTGACCTTCAATCTCTCACCAACTGTTGCTTCACCCACACCTTCCTCCATCATTGTGCTTGGAAGGGAATTGGTTTTGGTTTTTATGAAAAAGGCTGCCATACTTTCATTCCTTGTGTCACTCGTAAGCATAAAGAACGCAGTGGTATTTTATTTGTGGAACCACCTTGAAAGAATGCCTGCGTAAAACTCATTGAGGATGATAAACATTCCCCACCCCATTCACCTACTTCACCACCTTCACCTACAAATTATATGGATCCATAATCCATTCCTCCTAACTTTTTTCATGAACACCGTTTCCCTGGGACCTCTAACTTATTAGCGTGATGGCGAGGCTCCCTCTTCTCTTCCCTTCCTATATCCTGACATGATCAATGATGATACACCTTATATTAATGTCATTCAATGTCGGGGATGATGAATCAATTCTCACCTACCTGTGTGGAATATTCTTATATTAACCAATCATTTCCTTCCGAGACACAAACCATGTTAAATGAATCGATCATCGAAATCAACATTCACACCGAGGACGACCCGCACATTCTAAAAATAGGTAAATCTTTAGATGCTTTACCAAACATAAAGCTTTCACTTCTTTCCTCTGGGATCATAGCAATGATTTTTCTTTTTCCTACATTGATATGCCCAGTATTGACCCAAACATTATATTCTACAATATCATAACCATCCCCGATGCCAAACCGGTGAAACAAAAGCTACAAACAATGCATTCTCACATTTCTCTTCTTGTCAAAGAAAAACTCCAGTGCCTCCTTTCGCTTTCCTTCATTCTACCAATTTATTATCCCTAATGGATCTCTAACATTGTTCTTGTCACAAAAGTGACAGGGGGACTCCGTATTTAAATGGATTTCTGCAACCTTAACTTAGGTTTCCCCAAAGACTAATTTCCTCTACTTAGTATTGACCAATAAGTTGATCTCACCACTACCATAAGCTGCTATCACTCATGAATGGTTTTTCGGGTTATAACCTAATATTAATCACCCCAAAATATCAACAAAACACCACCTTCATCACTCCTTGGGGACCTTCTACTATCGTGTAATGCTTTTTGGCCTTAAAAACACTTTGGTGCTACATATCAGCGGGCTATGAATTATATCTTTTATGACATCATGCATATCAAATTGAAAGATTACGTTGATAATATTCTTACAAACTCACTCTTCTACAATATTTCAGGATATTTTCTATCCTTTTCACTCTTCACAGATCAGGTGCACACTTTCCTTTTTACACATTTTTCACATACTTTTACATACTTATGCAAAATTTTCATATACACATATTTGAATACTTCTTTGCTCTTATTTTGTAGGTCTATCCTTAATACACAACAAGAAACATCCCTACATCAAGCAAAACAATATGTAGTACACAATATAATGTAATACAATTCATTCATAGGGTCACTTCCTCTTTTTTAGCTTCCATGCTTCATTTTTATCACTTAATGCAATTACTTGTCTCTTGACATGCTATCGCCATCACATTCCACATGGTTATCAGGTATGCATCTCTTATCTACTTTATATTATCAATTATTCACCCAAAAACATAAAGTGGGGGAAAATGTAGACATAAAATCACACACTTAGGTACATTTATAGGTCTATATATACATTCTTACACTCATATGATTCCTAAGCGAGAAAACTAGTAATTGACAACTATCTTTGGCCTATTTGCTTTGTTTATTTCAATCTTTACGTCTTTTACAAACGAAATCCTATTCGATACTTCACTTTCTTATCTTTTATGACTTTAGACACTAGTTTCCATTCGGGACACCGGTGCCTAAGTGCCCTTGTCCCCTTTGGGTTCCATCAACCTCTTTCTATGTTACTTGTTTTTTTGGGCCTCTTTTATCTTTTGGGCCTCTTATTTTCTTATGGGTCAGCCCTCCAGTTGTCAATTATGAAATTCAAACAAGGGAATTATATAAATACAAATTTATGTCACCAAAATAAAGGACCAAGCTCTAAGCATCTATTATGATCACCTAAGATTGCATTTAAAGGCATATAAGAGCACCAAATACATCCATCTAGCTTTCATTAAAGGGACAAGGGACTAAATTTTCTGCATACACACATAGGAAGGGGAAGTTCATTTTTCTAACCACAAATCTATTTACATTGGTACATATAGTTATCACTTACTATCACGTGCACTTGCACAAAGGGCTTCTTAGGGAACAATTCTATCACACATGCACAAGAACTACATGGAGTCTAAGATTTAATGCAACACTCAATCGTAAGTTCACTCATTCAGGTGACTGCAGGGGTCAGTTAGAATCCCCATATTACATATTTTATTTTTGAGATTTGATGTAGTTTGAGGATTTTATAGGTCATATTCTCTTTCTAGATTATAGGAAAATTTAGTGATCATACAATGACATATAGGTGACCAATAGCTACTATCAAGCAACCACCTTATGACACCAGAACATTTGGATTCAATCCCTTATGTGGTCACATGCATCAAGAAGAGGTCTCTAGTTCTTAGGTGCCCTTGCCCTAGTCCAGACACCCTAGTCCAGCCATATCCGACAACTCAAAATTTTTACAGAGGTAATTGTGACATATTTCTCTTCTTGTTTATTAGTTTCTCCAGTCTGCACATTCCCGACATCAGGCATAAATCAATTGAGTCTTTCTTTCCCTCTCTTACACTTAGGGTTTTACATTTATTTAGCTTATTACTTATGTTAGATATGTACTTTAGAATTTCTTTATCATAAGTGACTTTGTAATTAGGGTTTAGCATAAAATCCATTTTTGTTAAATCACATGGTTGAGTCAGGACATTCTAGGCCTATTCCTAGCCCAAGAACATACATAATGGTATGAAAGTATTATTTTTATATCTGAAAAATAATATTTAATCATGGGAAAGGTGTTTTGAAATTATGTAGTAGGTGTATGATGAGTTTCAAGTCATAAGTAAGAGGTATAGTGCATGTATGAGGTCCTTGGGAAGAAAGAAGGTGAGAACAGGTAAGTAAGAACATGTAAGTCTTAATGGATAGAGAGTTTTAGATATATTTGGGCTAAATGGTGAGTATGTAAATTTATAATATGATTTCATGATGTTTCATGACAAGTTTTAGGTCATTCTAAATAAGGAATTGCAAGATATGTCAGTTTTGGAAAAATCGGGTGTTTTAGAGTGTGTTTTTGAGGTAAAAGTTGACCTTTTGATGCTCGTTGTGGGATTTAGGATTTGCATGGGGACATAATATATTTGGAATATATTTTTAGGTCAGTTATTATTTTAAAAAAACTATGGGGTGGTTTGAGTGTCACATTTTTATGAACAGTTGTTAAGAAGACGAGTTTCTTTGAAATCCTAACTAAACCCTAGTTAAAAGTGACTTGGAGAAAAACAAGTATACTAATTCTATTTTGACTCATTTTGAGAAATTCATTATTTTATTTTTATAGTACTCCTCCACCTTTCTATAAAGGTAACTTAGTGCTTGTGACAATATGTGGGCCCCACTTTGAAAATGCTTATTTATGAAGAAGTTCAGTTTAAGGAAAAGTTTTCCAAAGAAGGTATGAAATAAATTGATATTTTTTCTAGTACTAGTTTTTTAATACATTTACATGATAGTTTTAGATCATTTTTGAGGTTGAAAAGGGAAAAGTGTGCCCTATTTATGAAGATTGGTTTTGGGGCAGTTTGGAGTAGCTTGTGGTAAAGATGGAATTTTGGGGCTACATGTGGAGTTAGAACTTGATTAAATTTTTTTGTGATCTTAGTTTAGAGATATTTCTATTGGTATATAAAAATTGTGTTTTTATAAGGTATGAATAAGTTATGACCTATTATTCGAGGGTCAAATCTGGAGGATGCCTTGTCTATGAAGGTCTCAAGTAGCTTCATGAGGTAAGATGATTTCTCTAGTTTTTTCTTACTTGTTGAAGGTTGTTGAGTTTGTATATATTATGTATAAGGGTGTTAAATCCTTTTGATAAGCTTGGAAGTTATTTTTAAGTGATGGAGCATGTTGAGCTAAAGCTTAGTTCTTAAGTCCTAGAAAGGTAAAAGAGCAATTTCCAGAGATGGACTTAGTTAAAGGCCTTCCACTTGGATTTGGAAGGAAATGTAAGATGTTATGAAAAGTATATTTAGAGATATTTCCAATGGTATAAGGTTTGTGTATTGATAACGAGTTTTGATAGGTCAACTAACTCAATTTGTGAAGAATATGGTTGTTGATTTTCAAGTTAGGATTGCTTAGGTTGAAAGATTGAGATATATGAGGCATGTTTTGGATTGGATTATGCTTGATATCAAGTAGAGAGTGAATAATAATGAATTTTTTTCCTATTAAAGTCATTTTGAGGTATTGAAATTCGAAGAAAGGGTGAAAGATAGTTGTTGTAAAACTACTTTCTAGGCATCTCAATTTAGTGAAGAGGAAAGTTGGCATGCTTTACACATATGGATGTTTCATGATCTCTAAAAAGCATGGATGTGATATAAAGGTATAGAGGATTCTAATAAGTTATTATATGCAATATTTTATGTGATTTGGTGTGTTCTTGATGTCCAAAGGTGAAGACTAGTTCTTGGAAACATTTGTTTGGTGAAGGATACGCGCCTTCTTGAGTTAGTTATGATAAATTTGATTGGTGTAAGTTAATTAAAAATAATGTATGGTGTTTTTATGTCATATTTTACATGTGTGATGAATTAAGGATCTTGAATAATCATGGTTATGGTGTTTATGGTTTTATCTAATCCAGATGATGGGGTTTTGAGCTACTTTTATGCTTGATTGGTGTACTTGAGCATGGACAACCTGCATGCGCCCAATATGAATTATTTTATGAATGTTTTAGGAAATTTTAAAGTTTAATTAGTTGAAATAAATGAGGTAGACTGAATTTATTTGTGTTTTTGAGATGAGAATCATATAAAAGTGATGTTTTGAGTTCATTTTTGAACTAGTGATCTTAGAGGGAAAAGTGTGACCCAAGTAGAAGTGCGTAAAATGTATGATTACATGTTTTGAGAGATGAGGAATTGTTTTATAGGTTGAGGAGTGATAAACATCATGTGAGAAAGGTTTTGGAGCTAATACAATCCATGAAAGAAGAAGAAAGAGTGAGTTGAAGGAATGAGGGTTTGAAGGTATGTGAGCCGAATAGGTGATATCTATCATTTTTGTAGTAAAAAAATTATATATATTCATCTACAAGTGATTGACTTGGTCCTTGTTCATCTTAGGGGGTTGTATCCTTCTTGTGGATTGGGTGCTTCACTATATTAGGGGTTGGTGCTCCTTATAGGGTTGGTACTCTACTAAACTAGGGGATGGTGTTCCTTATGAAGTTGGAGCTTCAATAAAATTATTTGATTTATGTAATATAAGTTGGTTTTTAGTGGGGTTTCCTCCCATGAGGGTTTCCCTCTTACATATAGTTTTTATGTGTTTTGTATCTTGCATTATGTTGTTGTGATTGAATGTTGAATATTTTAGTAAGTTCACATGGTTATGAATGATGTATGTACAACTTAAATGATGAATGTATCGTTTGGTAAATGAAGTAATTTTTTTATAGGAATTATTCACCCCCACACTCAGCCCATTGTACTTCTAACAATTCCTATCTATTTTTTTAATATAACACAAATTTGGTATCATCTTGTCTATTTAACACCAAGACACCAAAACATTTAGTGTTTATATCTATTTTTGTAATATAACACCAATTTGGTATCATCTTATAAATTTAATACCAGGACACCATTTTTTTGGTTTTCATATCTTTTTTTTGTAATATAACACCAATTTGGTATCATCCTATAATTTAACACTAATATAATAGTGTTTATTTGTAAGATGATACAAAATTGGTGTTATATTTTGGTGGTCAATTTTTTCTTATAATTTAACACCAAATTTGTAGTTTCTTAACATCAATAGCAACTTATAAGGTAATCATCATTAACATCCAAATGTGCTTATGAAAGGCTGATAAGAACTTTTGAATCGGTTATTCCTCTAGTTTTAAATGTGTGATATTCTTGATGTGAAAAAATTGGACTATTTTATATATTCAACTATATTTAATATATAGTTTACATATAAATTTGTATAAAAATAACAATCATATTTTATATATACAAGTTTCATGTGATGGTTATTTCAAATATTTATAAGTATTCTATGGTTAAAATCATAAAAAAACATCTAAACAACCATAAAATTTAACCCACGAATCAAGGATGTATTATATATACTCAGATTGTAGAGTCATTTGTAATGTTTTATACGGGATATTAACAAATATATATTTTTTTATTATTTTGTGCTTAACTTATTTTTACCACAAGCCTTTTTTATAAGTGTTCCACACAAATTTGTGGATGCACATAAAGTTATTAGTTTTTTTATGATTTTTAGGTATATAAAAATGGTAATTTTTCATTAATATAAAATCAAATGTAACAATATCCACAAAAATTTAATTTTGAGGCATATTATGTGCTTGAATAAGATTTGGAGGGAAGTCAAATTTGGGGCCAAATATCATTTTGACCTTTTGGATGGAATTCAATTTTGGGGATTAATACTATTTTGGCATTTTTGGGGAGCTTACTTTGGTGTTGGAAAGAAACATTGGATGTTGGAGGCATTTAGGAAAAAAACAAATGAAATTTAATGCGGATGATAAATTTGGGTGCATGATAGTATTTTGGCATTGAGAGGCATATTGTATTGGTGTTGGAGGAAACATTGTAGATTGGAGGCATTTAGGGAAAAATAAGGAATGCCATTTGTTGCATGGGCCAAAACTATTTACAGAACTCAAAATTTGTAAGGACATAATTTGTTGAAAAGAAATTTAACCAGTATGGAGCTTAGAAGGAGCATAATATTGCATACATTATAGCCTTTTGGATCAACAAAAACAACTAAGATATGTCTCTGTTTAATATTATTGAATTTTTTTCCCAACTTTTTCTCCTCCATGGGATCTATTTGTCTCCTTGTCACATTTGGTTGTGCTCATCTTGCGTATGCGCACACACACATACACACAAAAATATCTCTCTTTATTATTGTGGAGGTTCTATGTGTGGATTTATGTTCTACATCCATCAAAAATGATGGTAGGAGAAGGTCCAAACTGATAATAATGGGTAGAACTCATGTTTTTGAACAAGGGTGTTATATTAGGACCTTCTCTCTAGATTCCTTTGAGTGTTGAGTTGGGCCTAACCCATTTCATAATTTAAATTTATAACCTAGTCAGAGTCTTCTACTATGATTTACTTATTTTTAAGAGAAAGGGTCAAATTAAGCATTACAAATGAGCAATTATATGTATTATTATCACTTCCCTTGGTTATTAATATTGATGATGCCTCTAATAGGGTATCTTTGTAAATAAATATCCTCAACCTTCCTCTTGATGCCATGTAAAATTTTTATTTAGAAATATTTGAGAGTGGGAGGCATCTCTTAGCCTATATTGGGTTTCAAATTTTTTACAATTTCCTCTTTATTGAGGGAGCTACATCCAGCCAATGATTCATGAGTACTATGTCCAATATTGTAGAGTCTCCTAGATTAGCTTTTAGATAAATAATTTAGCACATATTATATTTTTGCTTCTCAATACACATATTTGCAATGGTTAGAAAGTTTATATGAATCTTTGATGCAACCTCACTAGGAGGTAAAGAAAAATTGTTTGAAAAATTCAAGATTCTTGGTATTCAAACATTCATAGTCAATACTTCTTCTTATGACTATCCTTGAAAATAATTTTGATTTCATAGGGTTTTAACACCTTTCCAAAAAGGAATATCAGAGCTCCATCCATATTTCCTTCTCCATGTCATGGGTATCTTTGATGGTAATCCAAAATATAACTTATACCCTTCCAATGGTTGTATGAACAATAAATAATAAAAAAATAAAAAGATAAGATGATGCAAATATGGGCTCCCAAAATGGAAGTATAGGTATTTAGTTTTGTTTAAGAGAAATCATATGGATCCCATTAGACCTATTGAATGCGTGTTAGAAGATGTACCTTAAAATTAAAATGGAATAATGTATGCTTACTTGCAATAGTGAAATCTAACATCAGGTTTCCAGTTATTACAAGTATTATAGGCATATAGTAGTTTTTACCATTTGAATCCTCAAGACCTTGTAAGTGGTAAATGATTGAAATGATAAATCAGATGCCCATGCAAATAAACCATCTCATTTACAATACATAAATTTACCTTGAGCTTATTATATACCTAAAAAACCTTCCATAATGAACTGATTTAAATCAAGTTTTATATAGCCTACATGAAAATATGAATGAGACCTTCAATAAAAACTTTCACATAAATAATGTGTTGGAAAAATAATTTTTCACAAGGGAATATTAGGGTTTTTCATCAACACTTTGGGATGAGGTCCCTTTGCTTAGGAATGGGACATCTCTATTTATTGAAAACAAGAAATATTTACACTACTTTAACCATTATGGGTGGCATTTTGATCGGGATCACACAATAATACTCCACTAAACCTATGTGCAAAAGGAGGTGGAGGAAATGTGTGTGTATGGAGAGAGGGGAGAAAGTGAGAAGGGGTTTTACTTAATAAATAACAAGATGAGTTTATTGACATAAAACTAGAATATTTCCAAGTTAACAATGAGAAGACACCATGTCAAGGAAAGAGGAACAAAACAAAAATAAATACAAGTTCATTTGCATAATATTGCACAAGTAACCATGCTCATGGAGTAAAGTTGAGATGGAGAGGAAAACATAAAATAAGGAGATAAAAGAATCTTGCCTATAGTAAGAAAATGAGAACTATCAACCAAGAAAATCTAACCCTTTGGAATGGAGAATCCATTCCAATTTATATATTGAAGCCCATCTCTTCATCTACACCCACACGAACTTTCATAGTCCTACCGCTTGTGACCATTTAGATTCCTCTAAAAAAGAAAAATGAGCCCCTTTATTATTAATAAAAGTGGATCTTTACAACAAAAATTACAATGGTCACTGTTGTGACTTACCTAGAAAATGTGTAGTTTTTCAAACAAAATTAGAATTTTTGGTTAAGGGACCACTCTTGTTAATTTGTTTTCCTTTTTGAAGTCTAGTGAGGTGAAAATGGTCTCAATAGTTAACCACTTTTAAGTATTTTGAGTGCTTGGGTCTTTTTCTTTTGTTTTACGGAAACTTCGGGCCTTGGAGGAACAGATGGAACTTGTTCTTTTAGGAATTTGGTTCTTCACACCTCAACTTTTTCCACACTTTGTTGATTCCCTTTATATTGTGGGTCTTGGCATTCACTAGGGAACTGTTCCACCCGATTCAGTGTTCCCTGCATTTTCTTGTTCCCCAAAATTACTTTCCACTTGCAAGCTTTGCATGCAAACCCTTTATATTATGGAAGTTGTAGAATTTTGTGGACCTCATGCCCCTTTTTATTTTAGGCCTCTAGTTATCCATAACCATAATCAAACTACATTGCCTTCAATTGATTTATATTGCAGATATTTCAGACGATGAAGGAACTTGCAACTCGTGTTCCCTTGGCCCTTTGTTCCCTGCAAACTTGCTATCTCCACATTATGAGTCTTTGTTTGTGTTGCAGGTATTCTAGAAGATTGAGCCTATTATGACCCTTATTCTCATGGTCCCTCATTTCTTTACATCTCCATAGTATAAAAGGAAATGGGTAAACCATTCACATGCTTTCCTATTCTTTGCATTACATTGGAAGCCCTAAAATTAACCATTTGTCGGGTTATTTTTTAATAAGAAGTTATAAAATGTGGCGAGGTAATTAATTTTTCACCTTTCTAGTTGAGAATTTTAACCAAGTACTGTGATTTTATTTTCCCATGCCCTCGAAAGTGTTTTCTATCCATATATGGTCGTTTTCAATCCATTTTCAAAAATTCAAAGTGCATTGGATTATCAATCAAAGCATAGTTCTCTCATTACTAAGTTGAGTTATTTCATGCTAAATTGGTTCAATTTGAAGCTATCTTGTGTTTTGTAATCCCATGTTCAAGCCTTCTTAAAAGACCATTATGAAAATTCAACCTTGTGAGCTTTCCTGTCATCATGAAGTTTTAGTATGGAGGATATGAGCATATCTCATCACTCAAGACTTTTGTGCCCAATATTGGGGACAATGATGTCAGACACGTGGATTTAGATGATTTCTGGAACCGTGTTTATGGAGATTCTCCTACCCCCATAGCCCAGTGTATAAAGGATAGTGGACTTGCCTATGCTACTACTTTCCCCTCTCTATTCAATGTTCAGATATTGTACTAGCATGTGCTTCTTGTTTCAATCCCAACACCAAAGAAATAATATAACCTCATGGTCAATTCATTTCCAAGTTGGATGTCAATGTTATTATTACAGCCCTCAGAATCCCAGTCATGGAAAAATCAATCTTCCTATCTAAATCCCAAGCCCAAAGTCTCTTTGAGCAGGATAAGGAAATTTACTAAACAACGATATCCAAATCATGGATTAAAACCCAAAAGAGAGGAGCCTCAAAATTGCCAAAATCAATGTACAAATATGATTTCAAAGAGGAATTATCTGATATGATCACTACATTTTCTAGACTAATGGGCCTTCCCTCTACAAATAAGTTTAAATTTTGTATGAGTGTCTTCATCAATATCATTTTGTGAAGGAAAACATAATTTAAGTTGGGGAGAGATAATCAGTGAAACTCTCAGTGCACAATTGGTTGAAGTACAACAAAGCAAGACATTTTATATGACATCTTATCTCATATATTCAATTGCATCCTACAAGGAATGGTTGGGTCTGTCTCAAAAGGATGATAAGAAGAATGAGCCCATATATGAGTATTACCCACAACTAACCTTTGAAAACAACAAACACCATTTTAGAAGATTCAATGATGCTTTCACAATGTATATTGTTAGAATCTTAGAGGAAATACAGTTGAGAGGGTGTTTGCTGAGGCCAAACAACTAATTTCAACATATGGCAGTTTGTTCATTCAATTTAGGAGATTTTCCTATATCAGGTTAGTTAGATTTGAAGGTACACCAAACAAGCTACCTATGTACTGTAATGAAAAGATAGTTCTTGTAGAGGTTTGTAGACAATTAGACATGTTGCACAGGACATGTAGGGATAAGAAGATCATAGGCATCCAATTCCCAATCTCTTGGGGAATTATACTTGCAGAAAGCTTTGATGCTCAAAATGTGGAAAGAACAATTACTGCATTCAATTTTTACACATTCCACAAGATATCTTGTTTTGATATCAAAGGTTTTATCTCCAATCACCTCAAAATGAGTTATTATCATTTGCCTACTCTGGAAGACTATTGGGAGGATTGTTCAGATGAGTATGAAGTGAGAAGAAGGTATTTTGGCCAACTTTCTCTACAACAGATCAAATATTTCAAGATATATAAAGTTCTAGAGGATTTTCCAGATGACAATGAAGATTTGTATTCTCTTGAATATATCAAAACTATTCAACACACTCCTCTTCTTACCATTAATTAGTTTCAAAAGGAGAAGGATGATCTTGGGAAATAATTAACCCAATCTTGGTAAGGAAAAAGTTTGGTTTGACAAGAAGATGAAATCATATAGGGAAGGTGTGACACAGTATCTCTCCTCCTCATGAGGCTTCATCATCACATAAGGAGGTTTCTTCTTCACTCCCAGAAGTACATATTCAGTCAACTCCTCCTCTACAAGTTGAATCTACAACTAAGGTGTACTCTAAGAAGGACAAGGCTAAGAAGATTGAAGGGATTGAAGAGATAGCTAGAAAGGAAGTTGAGCAGGCTAAAATTCATAAAATAATAGAGGGAGCTTAGGAAATTGAACAAATAATCCCCCTCCAAAAGAAGAAAAAAAGTAACAAAGGAACAACAAGAAGAAAATAATTATGAGGGAGGAAGCACTGAGAAATAAGAAGAGGATGAAGATGAGGTAAATATTATTGAACCAGACTCTAGAAAGGTGGGAATTCCCAAGCCTAAATCACCAGTCAAGGAAGTATCTTCCTCTAGTGTTGAGACACCCACTATTGAAGTATCAAAAATCTTAACACACTTGCATTGGGCCCACTTTCTACACCACCTTCTAGTGACTCCTTCATGTGGGTCCAACCCATGATTGGTAACAGGAAGAGGAAGTCATCTTCTCTAATTGTTTCTCCCAATTTTAATGTTGTAGCTTCCCTTTTGGTACAACTCCCACTCCTCCTACTAAGAAATCCAAAACTACTTCTAGATTGGTTTCGATTTAAGAGGTTAGCCATTTTTAGAGATAAAAATCCACGAGGGGAAAAATATGAAAAATATTTAATCATTAATGACCTGGAACTAACAAGAATCCCATTGGGTGAATCTACTCCTAAAGGAGAAGTTCATAATTTGAAAGAAACAATCTCTAGAGTCATTGAGAGGGTAGAAAAGGTAAATAGACATAGGAGCAGCTTAGAAGAATAGGTACAAGGTCTTTATGGTTTCATCAAATCTTTCTTTCATTGAAAAAGTGCTTGATCCTGCTCCTCTCTCCTCAATGCCTCCTCCCAATGTTCTATTTGATGAAGATGTTCAAGAAATCAAGGATATTCATAAACATGTTATTTATGGGAAGGAAACTGATGTAATGGATGAATGGAATGTTGGTTTCTGGTTTGAATTTCATAGATGAAGCCTATAAAGTGTATGAAAACATATCCTTGGCTCAAAGTCAATTTGATATAGTAATCATTGGATCTGAGAAGGAGCTTAAAATCTGGTTGGAATGTATTCAAGATCTTAGAATCATGAATGCTACAAATGAGAAAATCCTCTTGGCACACAAAGTTTTTGATGATCCAAAGAATAATATTTCTAGGAAATGGGTATTCAGTGTTGAATGGAAGATCAAGGTGTTTGAGGAGGAAATCACTTTGAATTGAAGTGCATGGTATACAAAAAGGAGAGGCATTTAAATATGAGATACTTGCTGAATTTCAAGCTCTACGGTGTCAATTCTATAAAGACAACTCTACAAAAAGGAACTCATTAGATGAGATCAAAGAAAAGTTTAGGGCACTATGAAATAATATTGTTCAAGGCTAAAACTATGACCAAAGAAAAGATGGAAGAAATTACTGAGTTGCATAATGTTGTCATGGAGGCCACCAAAGGTTTGTTACAGAATGCAAGCATTGGAAAAGAAATGGAAGATTCCTTGGGTAGTTGTTAAATTCTATGGAAAATAAACAATAACAAAAGGCATGGAAATTTATGGTGCCTTATTCAAATTCAGAAATCATATACTCAAGATAAAGACTCTAGTTGTACTATCTTCAAGTGCTCCAACTTCTAGTTCTTAAGTCTTCTTTTCTAATTGTTATATTTTCAAGTTAGCTTTATCATATTCAAGAGACAAAATTGTAAATAAATATAACTCATGTATTCATGTGTTATCACTTAATCAAATAACAATTAGTCAAGTTAAAAGAAGTGGTTATAACCACCCTTTTCCTATATAAGGCTTTTCTCTCATTGTAAAAGGGTTGTTGGATTTTGGTGTTTTGAATGTAATGATACAAAACAATTGAGAATCAATATAGAAGAAGCTTATCTCTCCTATTTCCTTGTGTTCTTTCTATTTCTATCTCTCAACATTGTAAATGTGAATTTAGTATATTTGAATGTGAAACTGTGTGTTCAATTCATGTGTTATAGTGCAAAGAACTTTGTGTCTACTGCATTTATATCTTGTGGGTTTTTCAAATATATAAGTTCATGTGTTCTTAAAGTTTCATGCATGCATCAGTAAGGTATTATTTTGCAATCTCTATATCTAAAAGTGCTTCCTTCTTCACTCCTCTTTCTTGACAATAGTGAGTGATCTTGTATGACCAAGGAGAATACTTGTGTTCTTGATAGGTGGAAAGTTGAAATTTGTGTCTCTTTTTACCAGTCTTACTCATTTAAACTATTTTTTTCTCTTCTAAAACTTCTATACCTTTCTCATATTCTAGTATTGAGAATAACTAAAAATGGAAACATTATTTACACCAAAATCCTCATCTAGATATTGTTAGATTATATATTTGTAAATAAGTAGTTTTCTCCATTTTTGGTGAATAAGGGAACCTCTCCCATAAAGAGGAGGGACTACTATCCCCTAAACTATTTCTTGTGTCTAAAGACTAAATTTCCAACTAACATCTTTTTGGTGCCCACCATGGGGCACATACTATGTTTCCCACTAAATTAACTTCAAGTAAATTAGTAGTCACATCATGCTGGAAAAAAGGAGGTATGCACAAGGACAAAGGTCCTAGGGTTTGGAAGATCCCAATTTTTAGTTCTTTGGAGCAACAATATTTTAAATTAACTCTAGAAAAAAGAGGTAGAAGTAAAAGATCTTCAAGAAATTGTATAAAAGATAGAGCTGGTTCTCCTCTCAAGAAGTTGGTAGCACCTGACCAAAATCAAGCCCTAGTTCTCGGGCTTTGATTTTGTAGAACTACCATCCCTTTACAAACTATATTTCTTACAATGGTTGCACCTTTTCCTTGGGGCCAACAAGTTGGGCCTCTAGCTCTTCCACAACCTCTGCATAACTTACCTAAAGGGAATAGAAATAATTTTCCTAAATTTAGGGGTGATGGTAAAGTACACCCGAATGAACACATAACAACCTTTATCGTGGCATGTGGATTTCTTGGAGTGGAGCATAAAATGGTGTCGATCAATCTTTGTTGAGACACTACATGATAATGCTACAGATTAGTTCTATCATCTCCCAGCTAGTACAATTACTATTTGGAATAATATGAAGACTCAGTTTGAGAATAGGTTCAAACCCGCTGAGGATGTTCATGCTCTATTAACACAAATTTCTCAAATAAAGAAGGATCCTTATGAACATATGTGGGAATTTGTTGCTAAATTCAATAAATTGGTTCATATAATTCAGGCTACTACTCACCCTGTTGATCAAATTCTTAAATGTTTCTTCCTAAATGTTTAGTTACTAGAGGTGAGTTATGCATTAAGGAGAGAAAACCTTGATAATTTGGACTGGATCAAGAATTGGCCATTAGTGTGGAGGATGACTTGATTATGTTGGGTAAGTTGAGAAAGGAACCACCTAAGGCCAAGGCTTCTACTTCAAGTGCATCTAGTTATGATCAATTGGTTTAAAAGTTATCCAATGATTTGATTACAATAAAAAAGTAGCTTTCTCGAGAATGTACCCTACAAGGACATTCCATGAAGGAATTTTCAGCCAAGAAACTATTTTCCTCCTACTCAACCAAAGTTGGCCATAAAAAATCCTCCTGTTAAAGTTCTAGTTAATGCAACCTATGAATTCCATGAACTAGATGATGAAATAGAAGTAGAAGAGATGAAGGAACTGAGAAGAACTAGAAGAAGTTCAAGAGGATGCAGATGACTCTCAAGTCAACTTTCTTACTACTGAAGGAATAGATGATGAAGATGATGACTATGACGAAGTAGTTGCAGATATGAATAACGAGTCTTATGATGTCATGATAAGAGACTAATTAAATTAAAAAATGAAGTAGAACAAACTAAAAAAAGGAATTTTTGGTCACCATTATAGTAGTTGTGATTAGAGGAGCACCGATTCCTACCACTGCTTCTAAGAAGGTGAGTACTACTTCTTCATCTAATGTTTCTTCTTCCTCCACTACTATACCTAAAGCCACTACATCCTCTACTCCTATGTCAAAAGCACCCTCAGCCTCAAAGGTTGATAAACCCAACATTGTTTCGTATCTAACCAAGAAGTATCAACCACCTCAAGGTTTTTGATATAATTGATCATATTAAAAATACCATAATCCAGATTTATGAGGCTGAGTTTTACCAAACCTATCCTAAAGACTTTTCTCAAGTGGTCAAGTTTTTCAAGTCTAAGCATAGCCAGTCATCAAAAACTTTTAAAGGCATTTTTCCTACTCCCAACTCCCCTTCCCCACAAAATTTGATGGCTGCTACACCCTCAATTTATAAGAATATTGAGCTTGTTTTACATCACACTTATAATTACTTGCCATAAACTCAACAATTATGTCATTGACTCAAGGGCATCTGATAATGTAATGCCTACTAAATTTTCCCATGCCCTTGGCCTTACCTTGACCCAAACCTTTGGTTCATGTTATTCAATGGAAACTAAGGAGGTGCCTTTGGTTAGGAGAATAAAGGATTTTCGGAAGCTTTTGCCACATTTCCTAAGAAAAGAGTCAAGGCCACCATTTTGGTTACAAACATACTTCCATCTTATGGTATATTGTTGAGTAGGAAATTCTATAAGGAAGTTAGATGTGAAATAAAAATGGAAGTCTTACACTCTTATTATAGTAAATGGAAAGATGAATAAGTTCTTTCAGAAAGGAAGGCAAAGTACATTGTCCAAAAGATAGATGACCCTAAGGCTCAGATTCTTTATGAAGACATTGGTCATGATAATTATGTGGTAATGTATGAATCTAAGGAAAAATATCCCAATGTAATTCTTAGAATGATCCTAATGACATATGGACTCTCAAATTTGATGGAATTTTCTCTACATCTAGTTCTAGAGAAAGAGTTGTATTAGTTGCAATCTTTGGTAAAATTCATTCTTCCTCTTACAACCTCTAATTTTTTAATAGTAATAACACTACTGAGTATGAGGCCCTCTTTATTATCTTGGGCTCAAGGAGATGTAAAATTGACTATTAAACAAATTCAAACAGCCTTTCAAGTGATTAATCTCTTGAATTTGGTTAAGAATACACAACAAAATATAGAAAAATACATAGTTTTATTCATCTTCTCACAAGACAATAATAGTTCTCTATTATCTTCATTCAAACAAATAACAAATATACACGAATATGCAACTCCTATAAACTAGGAAGTTTCTCTAACAATAATCCTATTTAGTTGTGATTGTTACTCATGTAACAATACACAACTCAAATCATACGAGTTGTTAAAACAACTCCAATAATATATTATTGTTTATATAACAATAATATAACTACTAACATTTATACTTATTTGAATACACAAGTATAATGTAAACATTAATATCCTAACATTCCCCCCTTAATGTTTACATGGTAATAAAATAACTTTCACACTTCCTCTACAACTTGCCACCTCTAGAGTGCTCATGATCTTGGCACACACTCAAATTGAAGGTAGAAGAAGGAACACATCAACTTCTTATCGGCCATGCACTTTTGGGAAGACATCTGATCGATGAGGATGGGAACATGCTTAGGAATCATCTACTTATCAACCAATCACTCTAGGGAACACATCTGACCTAATAGTGTGGGAACTCAAGCAGGAACACATATGAACAACCTTCAATGGTTTTTAGGGGCCAACCAAAAACCTAGGTACAAACAGAACATATATGACTATTCTACCTCTTCAAGACTCATGATGCTTCCTTACACTATGATATCTATTCTTTACTATGTTTTTACATTGGGGAAATAGGAATAATCACATACACAACTGAAAAATGGGAAATGGAACATTGGTTCATGTTGATCATGTTCCCCCCTCAATGTGAAATTTCCACTTATTGCAAACTATAAAAACTGAAGTGCACAAAACCACACTAAAAACCACACCAAACTGAAATGCTGAAATCAAACACACTACATGCTATAAGAAGGCACACCACTCACACACATGCCACCAAAGCAGTGAAGCAGCCCTGTCATTAGTGACTAACGAGAGGTTGATGTCTAACCTCTAGCCTTCGTTGCCTCCATCCTCTAATCACATGTTGCTAACTCAACTGGATTTGGATATGAAGCTCAATTATTTTCACATTGTTTATTATATCTTCCCTCCCACAATGTGAAACAATTTATTTTTCTCGGATGTTGGGTAACACCGAAAATGCGTCCATGAGGAATTTTTTTTTTTTTTTAATATTTTGTCATTGACTCTTGACACCACCTAAAATCACCTATTTGACATGACTTTGAAAAAACAACAAGGACTACATAACATATGATGACTTTATGACACTTTGACACTATAGACTATGAGCATCAATTTGATGAAAAAAATTATAAATTTTTTTGACGTTAATGTACTCCATAACCTATTGTTCACCTAGACACATTTGAAAACAAAATAACAATTATTTATTTTACATTCTTGACTCAATTTTTAAAAAACCCACCTAATCACGTATACTCTATTTTATCCCCTTGACATATAGTAAACCAAACCACTAATAAAATTTTTTTACAATGATTTATATTTATATAAATTTTTAAAAACCTTGCTCACGTGGTATTACTTTGGCCTTTAACAAAATAATAATTCAACTCGAGCTAAGTATATAGAATTTTAATAGCCTTTAAAATAGAAAACACACCTTTATATTGTAAATGGAGAGCCAACTCTCTATTATGTGACCTGCAACATTTTGACTAGTGACGTGTCTAAGTACTACAATGTTTTGACTAAAGACCATGGAAATTTGTTGAGTTGATAGTGGTGAATTTAGACGGCATGTCTAAGTAGGTAATATTCAAATGCATGCATAATATAAATATTGACACCATATTTGACACAAATGCTTCTTCTTGATTTGTGACAGCCATGGACAACACAACTCTTCAATTCAAATAATTAGATTTGAATGCAAAATGGAGTTGGGTGAAGCATAGGAATCTCGAGCTAGATCTTATTGAAGCTAACTGGATTTAAAACATCACATGATGGCTGATGTGTCAAGGAGAGAAATGGAAGATGGGATGAATGCAAATGGCTACATTTTTATGATATCCTTCACTTGTATTCCTTATCCAAACAAGAGAAACCATGCATAAAATATTATCAGGAATAAAATTGTTGATGATAATCACTAAGCCCCCTCTTATAATCACCCAAGATCTCTCAACGATGCACGAATATTTTTAGAACTATCGATCTCCCACCGTCATGATCTATACAAAACACGAAACTTCACCCATATGTATAAAATGAATTTACACAAAGCAATATTTGATTTTAGTATTATTAAAAACCTCCTTCAAATTACTTGAATTGAATATAGAATATACAAGGAGAATTAGATAGAGGACAACAGACTCTAATAAAAAATTCACCCTAAGATTAACCTTACATACATGAGCTTGGCATCTCTAGATCGAACTCTATTCCAAACTTCTATTTACTACTCTCATCATATGTTCTTGCAATTGCATGGGCATTATTATATTGACCAAGATAGCACTATTTTTTCTCAATCCCTCCCAATAATAATAATAATAATCTAATAAACTTGATCTCGAGAACAAAACAAATGAAATGCGCTTTCTTCTTAAGACTCTCATTATTCATAGGGACATGACCATTGATGCTCTAATACCAAATCTTGAATTTGGTTCAGAATACATAGAATAATATAGAAAAATACTTAGTTCTATTCATCTTCTCACAAGACAACAATAATTCTCTATTATCTTCATTCAAACAGATTACAAATATATAGGAATATACAACTCCTATAAACTAGGAAGTTGCTCTAACAATAATCCTATTTATTTGTGATTATTACTCACGTAAAAATACAAAACTCAAATCATACGAGTTGTTAAAACAAATCAATAATATATTATTGTTTATATAACAATAATATAACTACTAACATTTATACTTATTTGAATACACAAGTATAATGTAAACATTAATATCCTAACAGAATCAAAGGCTGAAGCATTACAGGAACCTGGTATGGGATTCTTTTGAATTATTGGATGCATTTTCAATAAATGATGTGCATAGAGAAAACAACACTAGAGTAGATGCTCTAAAAGTTTAAGGATCATTTCTTATTTCCCACCCTGATTTTGGTCAAGATAATTTCACGATAGAAATGTTTTTAGACCCAGTGTCCCAGATAATGCGAGATAAGCTGGAAAGTGTTCAACAATGATATACACTTGATTTCCTTTATTGAATTGAAAGAAAATTTCAGTCAATTATATTTTGAGGGAAGTGAATCTGGTTATCGAGAGTCTACTACATCTTCTGTATCTGAAGAAGGAGTTGAAGAAGAATCTGACCAAGACAATTGTATCAAGCTTAAAGGAAATAATATACCTAAGGTTCTGGTAAGTTTGGAAGATCTATTTGACAAACATGATCGGTATATCAAATAAAAGGTATCACAAGAAGTTTGTTAATCAATTGAATTTGAAAAAGTTAACATCAGAAGTGATGAGGAGCCCAAATTTGTCAATATTGGCAAATGTTGTTCTAGCGAAGAGAGAAAGAAAATGGTTGAATTATTAAATAAGTATATAGATGTTCGACTACTCATATGATGATTTAAAAAAATTAAACCAAGGGAAATACAACATTACATTCCCTTAAAAATGGGTATTCAATATTTTCATTAGAAGCAAAGACAATACAATTAGAAGATTGTTCACACCATTCACCGAGAGATTCAAAAGTTGTTGAAAGATAGAATAATTTTTCCCATTCTTCCTTCAACACCGGGTTGCAAACATCATGCCAAAAAGGAAGAAGAATGGAGAAATTCAAATTTTGTCGACTTTAAAATATGAATCAAGCTTCTCTAAAAGATAATTACCCTCTTCTAGTAATGGATCAAATTTTGTAAGCGATGAATCGGATCTGAAATGTTGTCCATAATCGATGGATTCTTAGGCTATAATAAAATTAAAGTGGATGTACAGGATCACCATAAAAATGATTTTACAACTCCAAGGGACATTTTTATTTACATAAGGATGCCATTTGGTCTCATTAACACAGGTGCAAATTTACAAAGGGAAATGGATTTGACCTTTGGTGATTTAAAGGAAAATGTATAGTGATATACCTTGATGATCTGACTATTTTCTCGAAGAAAAGAGAAGATCATTTTCAACACCTAAAATTAGTACTTCAAGAGATGTAGGGACCATGGAATTTCTTTGAATCCAAATAAATCTATCTTTGGTGTGACAAAAGGAAATTTTCTTGGGCACATTGTCTCAAAATATGGAATCAAAATTGATCTAGAATGTGTTTAGGAAATCCAAAAGATTCTACTTCCAATGAGTAAGAAAGGTGTGCATTCTTTCTTTGGAAAGATTAATTTCTTGAGAAGATTTATCCCTAGTTTTGCAGAATTGACAAGGAACATAGCTCACATGATGAAAGGGAATCAATATTTTCATTAGACTGTTAAAGGAAAGGATTCCTTTGAGAATATCAAGAAATCTATTTCCAAAACACCTATTCTTTCATGCCCTAATTATGAAAAATATTTTATAATCTATTTTTTTTCCTCTGAACACACCCTAGCAGTAATTCTAGTGCAAAAAAATTTCCAGGATGTGAGGTGCCTATAACATTCATGAGCTATGCCTTGAAGGCCCATGAGTTGAAGTATTCACAAATGGAGAAGCATACCTTTGCTATGGTAAAATCAGTTTCATTTCTACATCTTGAATTCTCATTCGACTATGTTCATTCCTGATACAACAGTGAAGTCAATTCTCACACAATAGGAATATGGATCAAAATGAGGCAACTGGGTAGCCAAATTCCAGGAGTATGACCTCAATATCAAGCCCACTAAGCTTGTTTAAGGTAAGGGTTTATGTGAATTACTTGCTTATGGTAAAAGGAGTGAATCAATTAAAAATGAAACTGTTAGTGTTTCAATCGTATTCTTTCTTAGTTCTATTGGTGAGTGGTACACAATCATCACTCGTTTTATAAATTATGGAGAATGTATAGCACACTTGAATACCAAATAGAAAAGTGTTGTTAAGATTTGGTCAAAAAATATGTTCTCTGGGATAATTCATTGTTCAAGAGAGGAATTGATGGTTGGTTCCTTAGATGTGTTGATAAGGAGAAGAAAAAGAGGTTGTTGAGAGATTTTCACAATCAGGCTTGTGGAGGTCATTTTTCTTCAACAGTAACAACTCATAAAATTATTTGTGCTAGGTATTACTGGCGTCACCACTTTTCAAAAGAGGGTATTAAAGTTTAGCGGTGTGTTAAAATTTTGTGGGAAGACCCAAGTTGGCCACAATGCCTCTTAAAATATTTGTAATTGAAGAGCCCTTACAACAATGGGTGCTAAATTTAAGAGGAACTCTTAATCCAACCCCAAGTACAAGGAATAAATTTTTTTGATAAAGAATCGATTAATTCACGAAGTGGGGGAATCCATTCTAGTGAAGAGGACCACTTTTGAAGTATGTTATTTTATTAAAGAAAATATATTGGTAAAATTTAGAATCCAAAATAAGATTGTTATAGATAATGCCCCAAATTTATCTTCACATGAGCTCATCAATTTTTGTTATGGGTATGAGATTTCCCTTACACATTCTTATGATAACTACCCCCAGGAAATGGACAAGCATAATCAACCAATAAAAATATGGTGATAATCATTAGGAAACTTGTAGATGAATTACAAAGAAATTGGCATAAGAAGCTTTATGATGCTCTCTAGGAAGATAAAATCACACCAAAAAGAGTTATTAGAATGTCTACATTCCAATTAGTGTATGGAATAAAAGCTCAATTACCAAGAATAGTGGAGTTTCTTGCACTTCATCTCGTAAAAGCTATTAAATATGGAGATTTCTCTAATGCTATGGAGAAAAGAGTAATATACCTACGGAAGTTGGATGGATAAAGTATACAAGTTGTTGATAGAATCTTAACTCGACCGGAGAATGTCAAGAAAATGTTTAACAAGGAAACTAGACCCATGGATTTACAAGTGGGATATATAGTCCTACTCTGGGATAAGAGATGAGAGCCATGAGGAAGCCATGGTAAGTTTGATTTACTCGGCTTGTCTGCTCAAGATTAGACATTTTCCCAAGGATTCATTTTAAAGTTTTCATAGACAAGTATAACTACCAAAAATAATATGAAGTGTTACTTACTCAAAATAATGTAATTCAACTGTTAGCTCAGAAGAATATAATACCTAGTTCAACTCATGAAGGGTGTTTTCCTGAGAAAAAATTAACTCATAGACCCGTTAAAGGAGAATTATTTGATAGAGTAAGTCCAGTAAACCCTAAGCCGTAACAACAAATCATGTTATTGTTGCAAGATAAAATGACATGATAATCTTAGTCAAATAGAAGACCATTATTCACAATAATAATAAACACCCAACACCTACGGGTCGAGTCGATGAATACACAATAGTAGAATCAACCGATTCATAATCCAAACAAAATCCACTTCTAGGTTTAATATTGCTTAAGAATACAAACATTAAAACCCTTCGAAGCAATAAGTAAACAAGAATACAATGTCTCCAATAACACACATGTGCAACTAAAGGGTTTTCGTTTAACAAACACAACCCAATTATTACATATATTGCACTATCATTTTCAGATTCTACACACACAAAAATATAAGAATAAATGAAGGAATACAATGATATCCAGGAAAAAGATTTCATGCCATAACAAGATAATAAAATTTTAGAACAAATACTAAAAACCCAAAACCAGAGAACTATATTTCATATAAGAGCAGAGTTCCTTTCATGAAGCCATTAAATAGAGAAAATATTTCAAAGAGTTAGATCCTATCATGCCTGGTAGAGCTCCTGCAATTCCTTTCAAATCTCTCCAAGTTCTTCTCCAAGCTTTCATGAAAAATCCCATAGAAATATCGAACCAGCTTCCATAGAAACCCTTTTCTCTCCATCTTTCTAGTTTAATAGCCATTACATTTAATTTATTCCACTATTTCCTCCACCATGCAATCTGATAAATCCATGTTTATCCAAAAATGAACTATGAGTTTGAAAAATAGAAAGTTGACATGCAAAGCTAAAGAGCTCGAATGACTGAATGAATAATGAAACCCAATTCCTTTGTTTTCTCCAAAAACCATCATTTTTTTCCCAAGGTGGTTTTGGTTTACCCAATGCCATTAATGCCCTTGAAAGGAATGATAGTTACCTCCATGAATCCTTCCAACCACCATCTTACTAATTCAAATTAGTAATCATACTAATAGTTCTTCAAGCCTTCACTATACCATTAGCCACGAATTTAGTGTGCATGGCCAAGTTTGACTTGGTCTCCTGCCAAAGGGTGGTGGTGGCCATCAATCAAAACCATTTAATTCACCAAGTATGTGTTGGGGTGGCACCCAACTTACTCACCCTTTCCACTAACCCTACCTTTATTAATGCTAACCTTAGTTAGGTCACAGGGTTAGGACTTAGGATCCCCCTTAGGTAGGTTAGGGTCTAATTTAATCAATAAGAAAATATATCAACCTTAAGATATATATATATATATATATATATATATATATATATATATATATATATATATATATATATCAACCTTAGGTTAGGTTTTTGGTAATAAAATAAAATGTCCATAGGGTTAGGTTAAGCCCTTAAGAAATTTTAAAATGAACCATACCTTCTAAGAAAAAGTAAGCCTTCATCACAGTAGTACAACCAAACAATTAGATTAGGTTTACTGTCAACATGATCTACAATTAAAATTTCAATCCAGAAATTAATAAGAAGCCAAGTAATCATTCAATCTTAAAGTCATAATCGCATATCGATTTAGGAGAATACCTTGGATCACTGAAATTTATCCAAGGTGTTATCCTAATCCACTATCGATACCAAAAAGTAGCAATTATATCAAGACATTAAAAATCTTACCATATTACCTGATTAATTAACTGTTCCAAGAACTTGATTTACACTTTCCACAAGATGAAATCACTAAGTTCATTTCAAAAACCAGTTAAGTAAGTACTTCATGATAAAAACATAAGTAAAAATACTGCCATAAGAATGATTAATAAACAAGATCTTATAAGCACTTGATATCATTCTAGAAAACATGATTAAACAGTTCAAAAGAGCACAACAACTCATAAAACAATCACATGCTAAAAGTTTCCAACCACTCACAAGAAGTAAGTACAAATATCAAAACAATAGAGGAATTACACCTTAGGTTTTCCATGGTGCCAATGATGCCAAGATAGCGAGATATAACTATCTTTGATTAAAATGTGTTATGGAATTAAACATTTCCCCTTCCTATATAGTGTATGTAACCCAACATGTAGTACCTTTTGATAACCGTGATAGTATGTAGATGTGATAACCTTCTTTGAATTTCCAGCCATCATAATAGTGTGTATGTTGTGTATATGTATGATTATATTATTTTGATTTTGACACTAGTGACACAAAAGGCCGACTATGAACACATGATAAGGATAAGAAAATTGAAAAGGCCAACCAAAAATGTCAAAATATGTAAAAAGAATAAATAGGAAAAAAGTGCCTATGATAGACACAAACGCATTGGAACTAGTGTATAGAGTGGGGTTAGAGTGTTTCAAGATAAATAATGATAGATGTGAAAATACATATAGACAGGGATCCTGTGACCTAACCAAAAGTGGATATAGAAATGACATATGTAGAAGAGAGTTACAGAAAAAATCAATCAAAGATGTAGATGGACAAGAGATAGTGTCACTAGTGAATAATTTTCTTACTTAAGATTCATGCATATAAAAACATACTAATGACATAGTAAAATTGTAATATGTACATGGTTTTGTGTCTAAATTTCCCCCATTTTGCTATTTGAATGAAATTAAAGTAGTGTAAAGGAAGCAAGGAACATACCTGTATAGAGTCTAGGGAATCCATATTGCAAATTGTGCATAGAATATAGAAATTTGTCTTGTGGAAAACCATGGATCAATGTTTTAACCCATGTGGCATAATAAGAGATAAAAAAATATCGTAAGGAGAAACTTGGAGAACCAATTGTGATGATATTGGAGATTTTTTATCGAAGATAATAGAAGAGTTAGGGAGTGATCAATTCCAAACCTGATTTGCAAATAATTGAAGAATTTGGGCATTCTACCACCGAGAGGAAGAGTGTTGGAGAGAGAGGTCTATTTTTATCTCCTTCCATGACACTTCCCCAAAAGATCATCTTGGTGTAGATGCATAAGGACCAATTTTTACAATTTTTTTATGATTGAAGAACCCATACATGAGAAATATATGAAAGGTAATGATGTCTCATTTCCCCACTCTAATGGTAACAAGTGTTCCGATTTGAATACTATTAGATGGCTTTTGAGTTAGGTCATATGGAAACACTAGTGATATATTAGGGCTCCCATGTTGGTGATCCGGGAGAAATAGTAACAAGTGATTACTGTATTAATTGATTAATTCAAATGGTAGGAATTACTTGAAAAAGATGTATTCAAAAGATTTCTCATTGAGATATTTTTTCTTTTACGGATGGGTTAAGTAATTTGGGGGAATATATTAGAAATAAAAGGGTATTTTATTGTCATATAAAATAATCGTAGCTACAATTGAGTAAGATCAATAATGGTGATAGTAATGTATTAAGAGCGTTAATTGATTATGTTGTATCCCAAGATGAATTATAAGATGACAATGATTATATGCCCCAATTTTGGAGAATGAGTGAGGAATGGAGAAATGAGATTCAAGGTGAAATTAAAGGTGTTAAACGAGTGTGGTAGTAACCATTAGGTAATGCAAAGAGCAGTGGAAATGTTGATAAATTATATGTAAGAATAAAATAGTAAAATGTGCCAAAATGGAAAATAGAGTGTGTAGAATTATACAGTAGGGTTCTAGTTGAAATCGTGATGTAGATGTGATGAATGGGGATAAAAATGGAGTATTGAGGCTCAAGAAATGAGCCGAACTAGGTGCTAGTATTAGGTGGAAGGATGATAAGAAATAAAAACTATAGTATAAATGAATAGGTGAATTACTATATATAGTAAATTTAAAAAGGTGAATAGTAATTTCATTGGAGTGAGTGCAATTAGAGCTGGTGGTGTAAATTAACTCATAGCAATTAGTATTTTGTTCATTAATCCACAACCATTTATTCATCACACCCAGGGACGTAAAATTTCAAATCTTCTAGTGTTGTGTACACGATTACAGTGCTTAAGAGGTATAAATTAAAATATTGTTGTCACGAAATTAGAAAATACAATGCTGAAATAAACTAAGTTGTAGATGAAAGTAAATGCTACAACTAAGTAATAAAGTAGGTAAAATCATAACACAAGTAAAGGAATAAATTGCTACAATTCTAATCTATTCATGCAAGGAACTAAAACAAAAACAAAAAGGAAAGGGGGTTTAACAAACCACAAGTGGGCCTTGCCTTAGGTGCTAACCCTTCCTAAGGCTTGTGTTTACGAAAAATGATAGAACTCAGATTTTATTTATCAACATGAAGATTCAAAATGAAACTTACAACAATTCCTTAATTATGGATCGATATATACTACAATCTCACCATTCTCTTTATATTGATCAGAGACGTGAAGAGACTCAAAGTGAAAATAACATTTACATTTTGATTAAGTAAAAGATCATTACCAAGAAATACATAGATTCTTATGCATGTAATCAGAATTGAGAAAAGGTGTTCTAATACAACAACATAACTAACTGTTCATTCTAACAATCAATTATCAAGTTAAATAAACTAGTTCCACAATTATAGTTGCAAAACATAATCAAGTATTGGCATGAGATCTACTTCTTGTTGTCATCACTGATTATTTATTGATATGCGCAAACTTAGGTGAAGTATCCATGTTGATCAAGATTTCCCAAAATCACGGTCTTTGTTTATGTGTGTGCTCTCCTTTGGCTGCAGTGCTTTCTAAAAATGATTCCTTTTAATTATGACAGAGTTTCTTCGGATGCATGTTAGTGGTTACATATAACAACTTCTTGCAAACAAGTATGACATTCATACAAAGCACTATTAATAATTTCATTGTATCCAAGAGAGTAACATGCACATTCAAAATCCACAGAAATAGAGTAACTTAGTAATAGTTATATTAATTAATATAAGTGCCATAAGTTCATGATATAGTAGTTATGTTTAACAATATATGGAAATGAAAATTTCATGGGAGTACACATGGAAAAACAAAATACACATATGAGGAATTTAAAATAGTAAATAAAAGGTCTCATCACATCCCTAGACTGAGCTTATTGAATGTCCTCATTTAAGAATTCTTACGTTCTTCCTTTGATTTCTTGGGGTCTACCTGAATAATGCTGCACAACCTCTTGAAATCCACTTTGGGTGAGATGCCTTCTGGTTCTGTGAAGAAATAACCTGCATTCCTTATGAAATTTTCCATTACCCTTTCCTATAGTTCCTCATCTAGATCTTTATTTCTAGACTAGTGGGGGATAGGAAAATAAAAAATTGGAGGATAATAAGAAATGGGGAACTAAGATTTTCCACACCCCTTAGAGACTTCAATATAGGAATTTATCCTTCTAAAAGTTTGAATATATATTTTGAAGAAAGGAAATTATCTCCACTTGATATCAAAAGAGATATAATTATTGATACAAGTGTTTTTCAATTGCAACATTTGTTCTTTCAAGAAGACATCATAGACAATTTTTTTATTTGAGGTAGAAAAGGGTTGAGCGGACCCTACCCCACAAAAATGTTACCAATTCCTTACAAAGAGGCCAAGGGATTATCATTGAAGCCCAAAGAGAAAAACCCAAAGTAACAAAGACATACCATAAAGGAAAGTATCCAAACAACAGATAAACAATGAAATAACTAATAGTAGCAATACAGAGAAACTAACAACAAAACAACATAGAACTAACAACAACAAACCAATATCCCATTTTCTTCATCACTCTTTTATTAGGTCCCCCATAGAGTTCATATATTTGTTCCATTCTTTGACAAGGGAGTCAATGGTAGCTTTCCAATACTTATAGTTAGGCTCAGGATCTCCACTTTGGGGCCTTTTCCTTCTTTTTCTCTTTCCTTAGCAAGTTCCATGGAATGAATCATCTCAGCTAATAGCTTGAGATGGTGGATGGTGCTCTTAACATTGAGGAGATGGACATCACGAATCTAGAAAACAACTTCTTTCATCTTCAACGCATATCCTTAGCCATCTCCAGGATTCTCTCATTGGCATTCTTGAGTTGTTCACTAAGGACCAAAGAAGATAAATTTTCCACTTTATCAGTCAGATCCTTCAGGTCCATGGAAACCATACTAATCCTATGTCTGTTAATATCTGTATCAAGCCTGCAATGCTCAAATTCCCGCATGAAAGTATGAGACTTGACAGCAGAGTCCTGGGCAGTAAACAATTTAGTTTGGGTAGTTTTAAGAGCATGCAAGCTCTCAATGGCCTCCTCTGAGTTCTTGGAACACTTATCTTCTAAAGTTTCTAGATATTTCTCACTCACCATCTCCTCACTTTATCCCCTTCAGCATCTTCCTTGTCCTTACTGAAACCGAAAATTTGGGTTCCCTTCTTGGTTCTCACCCGAATCTAAAATCTCCACTTCCTCAACCGACTTAGGAGCCTCCTCACCCTCTACTATTTTTTGATGACACCATGACTCAGGTTGGATCTGGTTCTTTTAGCCATGGGTTTTCCAAATAGGTCTTCACTAAAACTTTCCTCCTTGGGCACCAAGCATTCAAAGTGAAAGCCCCAAATTTATCATTTTTCCCCAAAAGGGGAGTTCCTAGCCTAAGAAGGGATTTAATGAGGCCCTGGTGCAAAGGTAAGGGGAAGGTACCTTTCTCAACCATTCTAATATATTTTGCAAGGGAAGTATATAGGAAGAAAGGAAAATTATAGGGCTTAGCATTACAGACATGGTTCAACATAGGGAAGTGGTAACCATATATCACTTTATACCATCCTTCTAAGGTAATGTATGACATAAACAACTGAGAAATTTCATCATAAGGATGGGGAAATTTCCTCGAGCATAACCATTATGAAGAGAGATAGCACTCCCTTACCTTGCATAAAGCATTCAATCTCTAGGTTGTAGTCCGACTTAGGTTTGTAGATGCATCTGCCTTCCAGAGCTAAACCCGAGACTTTGGCAATAAGCTTAGGGGAAATGGTAAAGGAGAAGTTTCCGACCCAAACATGGCCTTCTTTCCATGTTTTCACCACATCTTCACTCACTTTTCATCGTAGCCATCAAAGATATTGAAAAAGGGTAACATACCCACCTTTTCAAGTAGGGTCTCAACCTCTATGGACATCTCCTACCTCTTTCTAGGTTCATTTCTTACTAAGTCACCCCCATGCTTCTAACCCTGTTCTTCTTTCTATTCTGCAAATAGTTACCTTCCCTAATCTTATCGTCCCACTTCTAGAAAACAAAGAGATCCGGCCTGCCCTTCGAGGATTAGAAAGGAGATTTTGCACGAGTTCAGGAATCATGAAAAAGAGATGTCACGAGTTTGAAGAATTAATGCCTCCTCATTTGTAGGAGTATTATTAGTTATACCTTCCCTTTTCATGATTTCAATAAATTTGGCTTGCATCATATTAGGATCCTCTACCACCTTAAGACCCCTAGCATTCACCCCCAAATTGGCCATAAAATCTGCTAGAGAGTTTCCTTCATGATACACATGATGAAAGGATATGGCCTCAAAAGAGGATACTAAAAGCTTAGTTTTATTTATGAAGTCCTCGACAGAAATAGAAGGTTGAGATTTTCCTTTCAAACATGAAATGATATATAAAGAGTCCCCTTCCACTTCAAGGTGTTTTAATCCTTTCTCCTTGGCTAACTTCACCCCCCAAAACATCACAGCTGCCTCAACAACATTGTTAGATTGGAGGCCTAGGTCGAAGAAGTAGGCAAGAAGAAATCTTCCTTGGGAGTCCCAAGAACACCTCCTCCCCCTACTTTCCTAGGATTACCTTTCACTGCACCATCAAAGTTGAGTTTAAAGAAACCTTCCCTAGGTGAAATCCACTTAATCCCCATATGAGGATTACTTCTTTTGGGTTTGGGGTCACCTATAATGTTCCAATTCTTAAAGAAGTGTTGTTCATTGTCAAGAATTTCCATTTCATTTTTCCTTAGGATAGAAAAATTATTTCTAACAGCCTGTAGGAGTTTTTTTATAGTCAACCTAATGGGAAGTTTCTTATTTTTGAAAATCCTTCTATTTCTTTCTTTCCATAATTCCCACCAGAGGTGACCCAAACTCATGACCCAAAGATTTTTAAGCCCTCGACTAAAGAAAGGACAATTCCATTGATTCCAGCATCCTTGATCTCTTTAGGAATTACCCAGTAAACCGAGAAGCAACCCAGAATAGAAGAAAGCATTAGATGGGAAAAGGGACATTCCAGAGAAGATGATTTATAGTTTCCATATTCACTTCACACAGAACACATCTATTGGCCATCTGAAACCTCTTTTAGCAAGATTATCAACAATAAGAATTTTATTTATTACTGAAAGCCAACTGAAAACATTAACCTTAGGGGTTATGTTCTTGTTCCATATCTTACCAGCATTTAAATCTTCTTCTCTAGTTTCTCCCTAAAAAAGGGAATAGGCTGATTTGACAGAGAAATTACCACTTTGTTCTTTGTCCCAAACTATTCTATCTTGGTCCTTGTTGTTAGAAGAAACATAATTTTTTAGGAAATCATTGAGCCTGCTCAAGTGTCATTGGGTTCTTGTCTGTCTAGTTCCATGAGTTTCCATGTCTGAAAGCTGTCTTCATCAACCATATAGTTATTGATTTTTTCCCATATTTATCTTCGAGCTGACTAGAAATTTGGGGGAATTGATCTTTAAGGATAAAATTCCCATCCCATTTATCTTTCCAGAAGCTTATCTCATTTCCTTTTCCTATTTTCCACCTACTTCCCTAGCCACAATTTTTTTCCCGTTAATAGCTTTCCATATGCATGAACCATTGAAGGATGCCTATTTAAAAATCCATCTATTGTCATTAACATCCATCCAATATTTTTTCTTTAGAATTCTGGTCCAAACTCTATTTTCTTTAGTTAACCTCCATCCAATTTTTGTAAGAAGGGCTTTATTCATTTTATTCTAGTCTCTAGACCAAGTCCCCCAAGATTTTTAGGTTTACAAACTCTATCCCAGGCCACCAGAGGGATTCTTTTTTTTTCTTTCAAAGTGCCACTCCATAAGAAGTGTTTTTGGATTTTTTTCAATTTTTCCCCAACACCTCCAGGAAGTTGATAGAGGGACATGGCATACACCAGGAGACTCTGAAGAGAACTAATGAGAAGGGTAATCTTGCCAACTTGGGATAACACATTAGCTTTCCATCCAACAAGTTTGCTTTCAAACCTTTCAATTAAGAAGTTCCAATCCAAACAAGAAGGTCTCTTGTCCCCAAGAGGGATACCTAAATAAAAGGTAGGGAAAGATTTATAGTCACATTCCAAAATTTTAGCTATCTTCTTACAACATGGCTATCCATGGTGTTAAGGAAGAAGAGAGATCTTTTTCTAAAGTTTACCATCTATCCCAAAACTTCCATATAGTCATCTAGGAGAGATTTTATTTTCTTAGCTTCAGGGACAAAAGCTTCCCCCACCAAGAAAGTGTCATCAACAAAATGCTTGGTGTGATACTTTTTCCATCTCCTTGCCAGGAAATCCCTTTGAGAAATCCATTTTCAGTTTCAACATTTAATCTTCTAGCTTAAAGCTTCCACCAAAATAATAAAGAGGAAAGGGGAGATGGGATCCCCTTGCCTCAAGCCTTGAGAGCTAGGAAAAAAACCAAAGGGGGACCCATTAATGAGAATAGAAAACCAGACATTAGAGATACATGCCTTGACCAGATTCCTAAAGGAAACATCAAAACCAAACATGTCAAGGATTTTATCAAGAAAACACCAGGAGACCCTATCATAAGCTTTGGCCATATCCAGTTTTAAAAATAGAGCATCCTTCTTGTTGCTGAGCTTAGCCGAGTGAATAGTCTCTTTGATTGTAATGATCCCATCCTAGATTTGGTGACCAATGAAAAACCCCCTTGTTGATCAGAAATGATAGAGGGAAGTAACAACTATAGACGGAGAGCCAAAATTTTGTGCAGATTTTATAGGAGGTATTGCAGAGACTTATAGGTCTGAAATCTTTTAATTCCATGGCATTACCACATTTCAGAACCAGAGATAGAAAGGTATAGTTCATGTCTTTTAGCATAACTTTCTATCTAAAAATTCCTTCACAACCTCAAAGACATATTTTTTAATTATGTCCCAAAAGTGTTGAAAGAAGAAGGCTTGGAAGCCATCTAGCCCAAGGAGCCTTGTCAGATTGAGGTGTTTGACAGTGAATTCCACTTCCTCCATTGATGGGATCACTGAAAGCATCAAATTATCTTCCTCTGAAACCAACAGAGGAATGCACTTTAAAAGTCTTGCTCTTTATTCAAATTTGGATCACTATTATTAGTCAACAGGTTACGAAAAAGGAAATAGCCTCTTCACTTATTTCTTCTTTTTCTTCCACCATAACACCCTCTTCATTTCTAATTCTATTAATTATGTTGAAACTTCTACATTTTAAAGTAGACAAGTGAAAGAATCTTGTATTTTTATCCCCTTCCTTTAGCCAAGTAATTCAAGATTTTTTCCTCTAGAAGATTTCCTCTTTGCCCAGTATGTTGTGGTATTCCGCCAAAAGGGACCGTTCCTTTTCATGGTCCTCTATATCCATCTCGAGAATCCCAACTCTCTGTCTATCTTTGAACGTTCTGTAGTTCAACTTTGATTTCCATTTTCTTCTAAAGATATTTCCAAAGATTTTTTTATTCCAGTATTTGAGGTGACCTTTAACATTCTGGAGTTTTTTAGAAAGTCTATACATAGTTGTTCCTTTAACCTTCAGTTTCCACTAGTCATTAATGAGGTCATACAGATCCTCATTCTGAGCCACATCTTCTCAAAATGGAAAGGGTTCTTCTTCTAGATGGACTCTTGATTTGTAAGAGAATAGGGTTATGATCAGATCCTATCCGGGGAAGAGAGAAAAGAGATATCCTAGATTAACCACTCCTTTGAGACTAAAACCATGTCTAATCTTACTTGGATATGTTGGGATCCAACTCTTCTATTAGACCAAGTGAAACTACTTCCTTTAAGATCAATATCATGGAGCTATGAAGAAGTAATAAAATCATTAAAATCCTCCATGCCTACTGTAAACTCCTTAGATCCTCCTTTTTTTCCCTAGAAGTCCGAGGGGTATTGAAATCCCCCATGACAATCCATCCTGAACCTTTGATGGAATGATTAAATGAAATAAGGTGATGCCAAAGATTTTTCCTTTCTTTATGAAGGGTAGGAGCATAAATGTTAGATAAAACCCATATATTTCTGTTTTCAAGATCTCTCATCATCACCACCAAATGATTATCTCTTTTGACTAGAAGAGTTCCTTCATAGCGGGTTGGATTCCACACCATAGCTAAACCTCCAGAGGATCCTTTCAAACTAATAACAAAAACTTTAGAATTATTCCAAAAAGACTTGCAAGAACTTAAAAAAAGGTCTTCTTTCATTTTAGTTTCTTGAACAGCTAACACATCAATTTTCTATCTTTCAATCATGTCTTTGAGAATCCTCCATTTCATAGGGTTATTAAGCCCTCTACCATTCCATGAGATGCAATTCATTTCTATAGATTGGGTTTATTTTTCTTAAAGACCTTTTGGTCTAAACACAACTGTTTCCCTGAATCTATTTCCTTTTGGGTATTTTTTTTCCTTGATTCAAATTTGCTAGGCCTACCTTGTTTACTACTAACAACTTCCACATTTATAGGATTCTCAAACTCCTGAGATTTAGGAGAGGATATTGAGGATTCCCCCTTTTTTCCTTTTGAATCCACTTTTCTTTTTCCTGAAGGGGTTTTTCCCTAGATGTTCCTTTGTTTCCCGGCGTAATTTCTTCTTTCTTTTCTTCCATCGTCTTGATTGGGGACATATTAATATTCACCATTTCTTCCACGAAAGGTTACAAGAATTTCTCCCTGTCATCTCCTCACCCACATGGGGATCCCGACTTACCTTCTGCCCCAAATTTTCTTCCCCCTTACTCTGTTCCTTAATAGATTCCTCCAACCCAAAGTCCCCCAACTTCCCATCTTCCTTTAACTTTTGTTCAATCTTATCCAGTTCCTTGAGAGATTCCTCATTCCCTTTTGAGGAAAAAATCTCTATCTTCCTACCCTTCATGAAATCCTTAACAGGTTCTTCCATTTTTTCCCCTACCTTAGAATCCGACCAGGACAGAAATTTTAATTTCCTTCTATTGACCACCAGGGTGAAACCATCCTCCTCCATTTCTGTGGTAGATTTAATTGGAGTTTCATTTACCACCTTCTCCTTTATTCTCAAAGGAGTAGAAACTTTTTAGATTCTTTGGAAAAATATTTCCTATGATTAGCTACACTTTGCATTAGGCCTTTCCCTTTTTCCCCTTTACCTTCAATTCCTGCACAAGAATATATATTTTGGATACCTTGAACTTACAGTTCTAGGAAGAATGACCCCAACCATTGCACTTGGAGAATTTTGTAGGGAAATTTCCATTTCAATATTTTTCTCCCAAATCCCAAGACATGACTTTAGTTTGATACTGTTGGGAATATCCTTATCAACGAATAATATAAATACAAAAATGAGCACAAATAAGTCTAGTCATTTGCCTGGTAGCATTATCAATTATGACCAAAGAACCCAGGGAGTTCACTATGCCTTTGATAATGTCTTCATGCCAAAATTCCAAAGGGAGGTTAGGAAGGCATATCCAAACATGAAATTGGTTCAAATTTTCCTTTTCTAGGTTGAAAGTTGGTTCCCACTTCCTAAGATACCAACAAGATTTTCCCCAAAACCAGGGTCCTTCTTCCAGAACCTTCTACATATCCTCTTGGGTATTAAACCTAAAAAGGAAAAACCATTAGAAAGAGCACTTACCTCTAAGTGACCTAATGGGATCCACTTCAGTTTAGCCCATCTTCTAACAGCATCAATATTGGGTCTCCCACCTACCAACTTCCCCACCAACGATTTGTTTAGCTTTTCAGTAGTGTGTTGCACAAGTAAGTGTTGTTGCAAATCAGCAGCACCCCTGGATGCAAATCAAGTTTCTAAGTTGACGTTTCAGGTATCTAGTGTGATTGCACAACATTGAAACCTCTCTCTAAGTGTGGGACTTATAAAATGAGAGAGGAATCTCTAGATTAGAGGTTGGTTCCTCAAAATCCTCTGATCAGATCTGTTATTTACACAATTGCAGAGGTTTGAATTCTAATCCTACTCTAAATTCCAAGGAGACAGAGATAGAAAGTGTAAAAATTGAAACTAAACTAATAGGTGATACACCAAAGGAGTGGTGAACACTTCTTGTTCATGAAAATTTACACAATTTCATAAAATTCAACATGAAACATCATACACAAAGCCGATAAGATGCAATTAGAGGTCTCAAAAGAAGTAATACAATACAAACAAAGGACTCGCAAATTGATCACAGAGTCCGCACTTGTTGTCATTTTTCATCACAAAATCCTTGCATTTGCAACATCAAAGAGGTAGAAACCTGTTACAATCATGAAGAAGGTCTGATACTTGCAAAAATCACTTGTTGAAGGTGAAAGAAGAAGCTTGCTATCCAAAAAAAATGTTCCACCTCAAAAAATGAGCCAAATCTGGCTTTTACAATGCATGGGTCGAGCCCAGGAGAGAGAAAACGTGTAAAAAATGTGGAAGCCATTCCCCATTGAATGAAGATGCATTAAAATAGCATGGGCATCCTTACAGACCCATGCCCTGACATTTTTGGCCATGCTGAAGAAGAATGCAACCCATTTTGCATTAAAACTGGTTGTTGAAACGTCATTTCTGGCCATTACCACGTGCCAGAGGTGTTTCTTGATTTTCTCTCTCCAAAATCAACCAAAATAAAAAATTTACCCTAGAATCATGTAGATAATTTCACCAGATTTCCATTGATATAAAGAATGTGAAAATCCAAGCTCTGGATCAAAAGATATGGTGATTTGAAAATTTAGGGCAAAAACAGGCCAAAATCGAATTGGCGGGAAAAAGTTTGAATTTTTACCCGTTTGGTCTTTGGAATTTTTTTCAAATTTTCCCCACACAGTGCCACGTGGCGGCTTCCTATTGGCCACGGGCCTCCTAAGGGAAAATTTCCCACAAAAACTCCGCCGAGCCATAACTTGAAAAATATGAGGAGTTAGGAGGAAAACTTTACCTTTCTAGAAAGCTGAGAGAGAGCTCTATCCAATGGTGCCATTTTTAGAAAGATTTGAGTGCCTAAAAATAAAAATGGAGATTGAGGCACAAGAGAGGTAAGAACACAAGGAGTTAGCCACAAAAATGAGCAAGGGCACATTTTGGATAACAATTTTGGTGACTCAGAGGGTCATCTCGCACTCACTAGATGAAGATACTAGTTGCCTGAAGCAGCCCATTGGGCATAGAGTCATAAAATATTTTGTTTGGAACCCCAATTGACTTAGAATATTGCAAGGAGGAAGATGGAATATCACCTGATGGAAGCAAGGACTACAAAACATCTCCAGGGACAGCAAGCCTATGCCAAAGCACTTAGGGAAAGCAAAACAACCTACAACAAAACAATGTGCACAAGCACTTGGAGGAATGAAAACCTAAGATAATATTTACAAGGTGGAGAATTTCCCTTTAGTAGCAATGCTTTAGATAGATTCCATTGACTGGAATCTTCAGTTCTTCGCCATCCAATGAAGATAATTGGAAGGCATTTCTGTCCTTACACTTTGTGACCATGTATGGGCCACTCCAAATGGCATCATATTTTGAATGCCTTCCCGGTTTTACTCTATCTGCATCCCATTTTAACACTAGATCTCCAACTTGGAAAGATCTACTCTTGGCCTTCCTATCAAAGGTCTTCTTGATCAATGCTTGATCCTTCTCCATTGCTTGGGATGCCTGATCTCTGATCTCTTAGAGCTCCATCAACTCTGCATATCTCACCTCCATGGGCCCAAACTCTAGCAACTCTAATTGCTTCATGAGTTCCAATGTTGGCAACTCAAGTGACATGGGCAAGATTGCCTCTCTTCCATAAACAAGCCTAAATGGAGAGTTACCTATGGATCTCTTGGGAGTTATCCTATCAGCCCATAAGGTTGATTTCAGTTTGGTATGCCAAGACCTCTGATTCTCATCAAGAGTCCTCCTAATGATCCTCAACAAGTTCTTGTTTGTAGATTCAACCTGACCATTACCCTGAGGGTAGTAGTTTGATGAAGTACTTAGGTAGATCCCATTCTTGACAGCCCACTCAGTCACCTTGGATCCAATGAATGCTAATGCATTATCTGAGATTATTGTAGCAGGTATGCCAAATCTGGTTACTATCCCATCATAGAAGTCTAAGACGCTAGACTCATTTGCTTCCTTGAGTGCTACTACTTCAGTCCACTTGGTGAACTAGTCTATGGCTATCAAAATCCACTTATGCCCTTGGCTTGAATTGGGATTAATGACTTCAATGAAGTCCAAACCCCATTGCATGAATGTATGGTCAACTGAAATTGGATGCAATGGAAGGGAAGCAAGCCTCTCTTTACCTGTGAAGAATGCACAATTCTTGCACCTTTTGATCCACGCAAAGCAATCACTAAAAATCTTGGGCCAATAATAACCAACCTTCATGATTTTTAGAGCTATCACTCTTAGTGCAAAATGACCACCAGTTGGTCCACCATGGAACTCTTCCAACACCCTATGAATTTGATTTGTGCTAATGCATCTCAACAACACTCCATTCACATCTTTCTTAAACAAAACACCATCTACTATGGCATATGGGACAGCTGCGCAATCTGAAGTGTCTTCTTTGGGTTTTGTTCATCTCTGGAGGGCATAGGCCAGTGCTTAGGAAGTGCATTATACCTTGGGTCCAGCAAGGAGTAGGGATAGAATTATCCTCTTCTTGAGTGATACCTTGCACATGGCTATTTTGAATCAAAATAGCCTCTTCTTTATTGCATACTCATTTTTGCTTTCCCAGAATCAACTGCTCACACAATCCTTTTCCTCTTACCAGCTTGGTGACCTTGATCTCAATGTCATACTACATGACACGAGTGATCCAACTTGCCCTTTTCTCATTCAAATCCTTGCTTTGAGGAGGAAGTCCTTTACTCCCGGATGAGAGACCAACAACTCAACCTTGTTGTTTGAGACTAGATGCTTGAATTTCTTCAAGCTTCGATTCTTAAGTACATGTTTCTCAATAAAAGAATATCTTACCTCATAGTCATCTAGGCTTTGGCTGAAGAAAGCAATTGGCTGCTCATCATTGTCCTTGTTCTACTTTGTACCAAAATGGCGAAATGTTATCATTACCCCCAAATGCATAGAGGATGAAATCCTTGGAGAAGTTCGGGTTGATGAGAGTTGGTGCTTGAGAGATGGCTTCTTTGATTACTTCAAAACTCTCCTTGCCTTCTGCTGTCCATTTGAAAGCCATGCTTTTCTTCAACATCTTGGTGATAGGTTTGACAAGGGCTAAAAATCAGGACAAACCTATGAACAAAATTTATTCTCCCCAAGAAACTCAAGTGCCTTCTTGGGCTTGGCAATGGTAGTGCTCTTATGGCTTCAACTCTCTCTAGATCAATTGTTAATTCTTATTTGGAGACAATATGGCCAAGGAGCTTTCCTTCATGTGCTAGGAAGATACACTTCTTAGGATTCAAAGACACTCCAAATCTCCTACACCTTTGGAAGACTTGTCTCAAATGAGAGAGGTGGTCTGCTGCATTCTTTGAAAAACAAAGGATATCATCAAGATATACCAGCACCATGTTGTTAATAAAACCTTTGAATGCCATGTCCATTGCTCTTTGGAAGGTAGCTCCAGTGTTGGACAGCCCAAATGGCATTTTCTTGTATGCATAAGTTCCCCATTTGGTTGTGAAGGTTGTCTTGAACTGATCTTCTTCCTTCACCATAATCTGATTGTACCCTGAGTAGCCATCAAGCAATGAAAACCTTTCGGAGCTAGCAACAACTTGTAAAATCTGCTCCATAGAAGGAAGTGGGTAATGGTCCTTGAGAGATGCTCTATTCAAATCTCTGAAATCAATGCACAATCTGATCTCTCCACTCTTCTTTCTGAATGGAACTAAGTTGGCAACCCAACTAGAATGCTTGATTGGGAATATGATTCTTGACTCAATCAACTTGTTCAATTCCTTCCTCATGAGAGGTTCCATGTGTGGATTGACTGGCCTTTATTTTTGCCTGATGGGATTAGTATTTGGATCCAACTCAATGGTGTGCTGAGCTAACTTGGGATTGAAACCTTTCAAATCTTCGTAGCTCCAAGCAAACACATCAGGGAACTCTTGACACAGTTGTATGAACTCGTACATTTCTTGTTCAATTGTCATCTTTCCAATTTGTAATGGTTTGTTCTCTTGCACTAAGATGGATACTGAATCTTCTCTCTTGACCTGAATGTTTGCTTTCTCTTTCCTAAACTGATCATTGGGATTGAAAATGGACTCCAAAGTGATAAGTCCCTTGGGTAGCTTGTTAGTTCTCAGCTGTACCACTTGGTCACCATACTGTTGTTCCAATTTTTCCTGATTTTTAGCTGAGAACTCAACTTCTTCTTGTAAGAAATGGATGATTTGCTGGTCATTCTCAAACACTTGCCAACTTACATTGTTATCCGGCACTGAAGGCCTCACAATCACATGGATGTTTGGTTGTACCTTGTCCTTTTGAATGCTTTCCACAATATCAAAGGCTGCCCCAACTGCTGCAAGCCTGTCAGCAGCTTGGTTTTCTTTTCTAGGAATGGATTTTATGCTAAAGCCCTCAAAATCTTCAATGAGGTCCCACACCCTGTTCTTGTAGCACTTGAGCAGATTATTCTTGACAGCATGCTGCCCCTTAACTTGGTTTACAATCAATTCACTGTCACCAAAGACTTGCAAGTTCTTTATTCCTCTCTTTATTTCCCAATGCATCCCTTGCACCAAGGCTTCATATTCAGCAGTGTTATTGGAGCATGCAAACTGAAATCTAAAAGCTGAATAGTACTTTACTCCTTGAGGTTAAATAAGCATGGCTCCACCTCCTGCACCTTGTCTACTCCTTGATCCATAAAAAAAAGCTACTATACCTCATTATCATCCTTGTGGTTTGGCTTGGTGATGCTAGGAATGGGCTGATCTTCTTGATGTATGCAATAGACCCCTAGCTCAGTTATTCTACTTCTTGATAAGGATCAAAAGCATGCACCTTGTTTGCCCATTCATCAAGAGTTATATTCGGATGCTTCCAACCTTGGTGTCACTTCATCGGTGCTTGGGTGATTTTCTTGATCAAATGCCGAGCAGTTGGCATTGATTTGACTTGGAGTGTAGGGCTCAATGTGAAAGTTTGCAATAGGTTCGAGACTTGATTGTAGCTTTGGTTCCATACCTCGCTCAATAGCATGTTTGACAATCAAAGACAAACATCCTCCAATCTTGGTGTGAAATATCTTGAAAAACATAGGGCAAAGAGTGGTGGAAGGTCTATAAATGATACATCTTGTAAAACAACAACATTTGGACATGCATGCAAGGTAATAATCAAGTTTCTAATCACCCCAACTGTTGTTACTACTTGTCCCATCCAACTGCACTACCCCTTTGGATATGGTTTCATATTGAAGTCCTAGCTGATCAGCTATTTGCTTGGGCATCACTGAGCTACTTGCCCCGAATCAATCATGTAATTGTGCACCAATTGGTTTCCAATGATTAATGAGACATAAAAAGGAGGGGGCTTCAACATTTTACCTTCTTGTCCTCCATGATTCCCTTTAGGCTGGGTAGCATTTGTGAGCACCTTCTCTTGCATTTGGACTTGTTGATTCGAAGTTGGCCAGTCCTTCATGGCAGCTTGTAGCAAATCTCTCTGGCCTGGGATAGATAGGGATTCCCACATTGATATATTTACATTTGTCTTCTTCATCTGATCAATGATACTAAATGGTGATGAAGGATCTCTTTGTTGTCCCTTGGTTTGCATATTCATCCCTTACATGTGGGGAAACAACTGGTATTTGAGTTGGTCTAGGAGCTGTTCTTGGCTGCCCTTGTGCATTTACAACTGGATTTTGTTTGCCAACCATTTGTGGAGCCATAAAAGGTTGTGGATTGGTTGGAGCTAATGGCTGTTCTTCACCCAAATTCCTTCTTTTTGACCTTGTGTTGGCTGCAACACCTTGAGAGACTGTTTGATTTATGCCACAAAAATCCTCTGCCTGCCAGTTCACAAGTGTGGTGTCATTTGGAGCTGATTGCTGCTAGAATGTTTCTTGTTGTTGGTTGTTTCCTTGACTTCCCTCACCCTCCACACCAGTAGTTTTCACCATTAATGCTTGATTCAAGGCACCATTGAAACACATAGATTGGTTGTGAGGTTCATTGCATGGAAAACACCAATCATACTCCTGAGCAACGTTGTTTTGTGTTGGCACCAATGCCTTAGAGGTAGATATAGCATTTGGATTATAGGGCTGAAATGGTCTGTTGGCAGGAGGCCTTGCTTGATTTAGATTTGCAGCTAGATTGGGTGGTCTATGAGGTTGATATGGCTACCTGTTAGGCTGAGCTTGAGGCTGGAAGGAAGGTCTAAAACTTTGGGCTTGTTGCCTCTTGAGAGTAACCAGCTCATTACCTAAATTTTACAATTTCTTCATGACTTCTTGAAGCTCATTTGGGGCACTTGGAGATGAATTAGAAGCTTCATTTGAACTCTGATTTCTAGGAGTGGGAGAAGGAGCCAAATTAGGTGCTTGATTAGTGTTTGGGCTCTCTAAACTTGGAAAAAATTGCATGGGAGGTCTAGGGGCTAGTTTTCCAGCTTGGATCAAACAATTTTCAGCCCTAATGGCAATGCTATAAGCCATAGGGATAGTTATGCCTCCCATGGACTGAATCAACATAGAAATATCAGAATTTAGAGCTTTGAGATAGTAAAGAAAAGCACCTTCTCATTGTTGGCCTAACTGCCACTAGAATTCTCTCCCAAGTCCTTTGAAATCTGAAATTAAAATCAGTCAACTTTGCTCATTGGGAGCTCTTTTGATAGTTGTCAGCTGCTCCAAAAGGGACAAGTTGTCTCCCTTTTCCCCAAACTACTCATGGAGGGCTATACATAGCTGATTCTAATTTTGAATAGAACCTGAGGCAAGACTCCTGAACCATTGTAAATATTTCCCTTTGAATGAAGATGCCAGCAGTTTGACAACAACTTCCATCTCATTGATCTCATGGATTGCAAAAATGTTAGCAATATCCTTAACATGATCACCAGGTGAGGTCTAATTTTCTCTAGTGAAGTATGGAATGTTCTTCAATGCTGTAACTGGGATTGGATTTTTTGCATTGAGAGCAAGTGGGCTGCTACCAGTGAAATTGACATAGGGGTTGTTTTGTGCCATTCTAATTGGTCTTAGAACCCTTGTTGGCTGAATGAAAGGCCTACCAGGTGGAGGAGTTGAGAGAGTTTTGTTTGGTGGAGATGGAGACCTTTGGATTCTCCTCCCACTTTTCCTTATTCTTGGAGATAACTACAGATATTCAAACAACACCTCTTCCTCTCTAGCTCTTGACCTTGTGTTGATTCTTCTCATGATTTTTCAGGTCTGCACTACCAAAACTAGTTGATTCTTCCCCTTGGAGTCGCCAGATGTGTAATTTATAGCTCTTTTAAGCAAGAAAATTGTAGTAGATGCACATCAACTTTGCTGCAATGAAAATGAGACCTCTAAGGTCACACTAGGCGTGCCAAAACTGTTGTTACAAATCAACAGCACCCCTAGATGCAAATCAGGTTTCTAAGTTGATGTTTCAGGTATCCAGTGTGATTACACAACATTGAAACCTCTCTCCAAGTGTGGGACTTGTAAAATGAGAGAGGAATCTCTAGATTAGAGGCTAGTTCCTCAAACTCCTCTGATCATATCTGTTATTTGCATAATTGCAGAGGTTTGAATCCTAATCCTACTCTAAATTCCAAGGAGACAGAGATAGAAAGTGCAAAAATTGAAACTAAACTAATAGGTGATACACCAAAGGAGTGGTGAACACTTCTTGTTCATGAAAATTGACACAATTTCATAAATGCAACATGAAACATCATACACAAAGCTGATAAGATGCAATTAGAGGTCTGAAATGAAGCAAGACAATACAAACAAAGGACTAAAAATTGATCAAAAGTCTACACTTTGTCATTTTTCATCAAAAATCCTTGCATTTGCAACATCAAAGATGCAGAAACTTGTTACAATCATGAAGAAGGTCTGATACTTGCAAAAATCACTTGTTGAAGGTGAAAGAAGAAGCTTGCTATCCAGAAAAAATGTTCCACCTCAAAAAATGAGCCAAATCTGGCTTTTACAATGCATGGGTCGAGCCCAGGAGAGAGAAAACGTGTAAAAATGTGGAAGCCATTCCCCATTGAATGAAGATGCATTAAAATAGCATGGGCATCCTTACATACCCATGCCTTGACATTTTTGGCCATGCTGAAGAAGAATGTGACCCATTTTGCATTAAAACTGGTTGTTGAAACGTCATTTCTGGCCATTACCACGTGCCAGAGGCATTTCTTGATTTTCTCTCTCCAAAATCAACCAAAATGAAAAATTTACCCCAAAATCATGTAGATAATTTCACCAGATTTCCATTGATATAAAGAATGTGAAAATCTGAGCTCTGGATCAAAAGATATGGTGATTTGAAAATTTAGGGCAAAAATAGGCCAAAATCGGATCGGCGGGAAAAAGTTTGAATTTTTACCTGTTTGGTCTTTGGAAAAAAATTCAAATTTTCCTGTGCTCTGCCACTGTAGGTGCCACGTGGTGGCTTCCTATTGGCCACGGGCCTCCTAAGGGAAAATTTCCCACAAAAACTCCACCGAGCCATAACTTGAAAAATATGAGGAGTTAGGAGGAAAACTTTACCTTTCTGGAAAGCTGAGAGAGAGCTCTATCCAATGGTGCCATTTTTAGAAAGATTTAAGTGCCTAAAAATAAAAAATGGAGACTGAGGCACAAGAGAGGTAAGAACACAAGGAGTTAGCCACAAAAATGAGTAGGGGCACATTTTGTATAGCAGTAAGTCATGGATTTCTAGAGTGCTTCCAGAAGCCTCCTTAACTACTTGGAGAAATAAATTTTGGGTTTTCAAGGCCGATCCACCATTTCTAACTTTATTCGACCATGAATCTAGAGATTTTGTAGGAGTGCTCCTATCCTCTTGATCAACATCCCCATCTATCTCTCCTTCCTCAAGATTTCCCAACTGATCCTCTGATCTGGGCGGGATTTCCCTTCCATCACTTTCCCTCTCAAACATATTCAAAATCTCCTCTCCATTCCCTCCCATAGTTCTAATCATAGATGTTATATGGTGATCTATATTTGAATATTTCATTTGTCACCTCTACTGTAGCTTCTTGTTTCTTCTTTAGCCTTGCAATTTCATTGTCCTTATCCTTGAGTTGTCTATCTTTTTCCTCTAGATCCTACTGATGTTGGAAGAGTAACTCTTCCTTCTCCTTGTCCCATTTCCTTTGCAGTTTATTAACATATTTCTCAACTGTTGCACCCAATAGTCTAAAGTGGTTTGGGTTGCCATATCTCTGCATACTGGCCTAGGAGGCTCTTTAAAAACTTCTTTTATGACAACCTATGGCTGCAAGTTGGGTGGTGGCATTGGTGGAGACACAAGTTCTAAGATTACATGAGCTATATCTGGGGAAACTGGAGGACTGTCTATGTGCATTAGCTCAATAGATTCCTGAACAAGTTCTAGCTCAAGGGTTTGGACAATGTCTTCAATTGTTTCTTTAATATCAAGTGGATTTTTTTAAGTATCCATTTGATTGGTATGTGTTTCATGTCTTGGTTGTCTTTGTCATTTCCTCATGTCATTATTTGTTATATTCAACCACACTAGTTATTTCCTCAATTTCCTTGGTCACTACATCCTCTTCATGTTATGCATGAATAACCTCTATTTCATCAGGGCTCTTATGAACATTGGTTTCATTTTTAATTTCTTCAACTAACACTTCTCCTTCATGCTGTATGTGGGTTTCCCAACATGAATGACATCTATTTGAACCTCAATTGGTTTAGTAGGGGTCTCATGAGTAGGTTTCTTATTTAATTCTTCCTCCTTTGTATCTTCCACTCACTTGGTCTATTCTTCCATTACTATGTTTGCATATGTGTCTATATGAACTTCCTGCTCAACTTCCATTAGAATAGCTTCCTCAATATTTTCTATTTCCTCTTCATCACTATCCAGGAAGATTTGAATGTTTCTTCTAGATTTTGAATTTTTGGCTTTTTAGTATTGAGTATATGGGATCTCCTTGGTGGCTCAGAGGTTTTGTTGGAAGACTTTTACTTTCCTTTGGAAGAAGAAGACTCAAGTGTGGATATGTTTAGCAAAGTTTTAGAAATAATGATTTTATTAAGGGATATTGGCCTAGATTCCTTCTTAGAAGATGGGTTTTTTTCATGGATAAGTGTTTCTTCAGGTATAATAGTTTATGTGGAAGTAGGGGTTTCTGCGGGAACAAAGGTTTCAGAGAAATAGATGTAGTAACTATAATTTCAGGTGGAGGAGGTTCGAATTCCTAGAAAACTATCCCCGCTTTACTATAGGATGTTCAGTTGTCAATGCATGTTTCACAATTAAAGTGACAAGAAAATGGTGAGACAAGGAAAACCTTCCCCTTTTTGATTCCTTACTCATCTTCTTAAAACTATCATGCAATAAATTAGGAACATTCACACATCTGCCATTCTTTAAATGATTGAGTAGTTTAAAATGGACAGTGTTCAACCATGAATATTGACCCTTATAGGTAAAATATTTTATGATATAGTTTGACACATCTACCCAAAAGGGTTTTAAAGAAGTTTGTAGAGTACCTTGTTTTTCTGTCACAAAGTTTTCATCCTTGTCTAAATACTTTGTGTGAGATTTGTTTGGATTGGATTTTCTAGGAAACATTTCACCCTCAACAAATAGTCCAGTAACTACAGTGCATATTTCATCAAATTTAAATTACAAAACTTTTATTGTTGCTTTCCTGTACCTGAAGGTGGTGGTGAATTCTATGAACATCTACTCATTGAAACCTTGGAATTTATTGATGCATTCTATTCAAACACTATCATGAAAGTACTGTAGAATTTTTGGTTGATTTCAAAGTTGTGAGTGGTCCATAGGTTCATTTACAATCAATTATCCCCCATTGTTAAGATATGTAAATTCCCTAAGATCTGAAAAACAAGAGGTCCTTCACTTGGAATCGATTATGTAAAATTCGAATGAAAGAAAGAAATCAAGTATTTTCCTTTTCAAAATTTGTGATTGATTTCGCATGCAGCTTGAAAAAGTAAGCATTAATTTGAATTGAAGGATATCCCCATGTGAAGTGAGGTTTTGTGATAACATGGGATGACGTGGGAGATATGTCACATTATAGAAGGTGGAAGAACATTATGGGTAATAAAGTTTATTGATGACTCAACACATATATTAAATAAATATAATTATTCTAGCACTACTTTATTAAAGGAAATTGAGTGCACTTAACTTGAGATGTATATTGAATGATTGTGACATGTGCCTTTTTGGAGTTTGCACCCTTGGATGCATGCATGAGGTTACATGTTGAGGAACTGTGTGACTGTGAGTAATGTTACTTGTAGAATGTATTATGCAAGTGCTATTGTATAGAATAAGCTCGATAATGAATTTTTCAAGGTGCTAACTATCTTCATATCTTTGTGCTCGTTTAGTTGGGTTCTTGATTCTTCATATAATCTTAAGTTATATAAAAAAGGTAAGAAAAACAGGGCTTTGGCTACATACTACTACAAGTGGACATTATATTCTTTACACCACCTCTTTTCATTAGAGATTATGCAATCCTTGCCACAAATACACCAAATCTTAAAAAACATGTTAGTGAGTGGTGTTGATCACCATTAAGGCTAATCACATAACTTTTATTCCTCCTTGGGGTATCATATAAGTTGGATATACTAAGACTACTGAAGATACCATTCCTCTAAAACTTCAGAAGATGAACTAACAAGTTTAACTTCTGATCAAAATTATGATGTTCTCATTTCCATCCTGCTTTGGCCTCCTCTGAACTATTGGATGAAGGTGTTCCTATAAGTTGTCTTTTTATACAGCCTTAATCTATGACCATTTACTAGTAGTTAAAATCTCACATCGTTAATGGTGGTGAGCTTCACAATTCCATTAGGAAAGATTTTCTCAATCTCATATGGACTTAGCCACCTTGTCCTGAGTTTCCCATGTGGTCCTTGTATTTGGAGTCAAAGATAAGTGCCCAATCAACTTCTTGAAATTTCCTTTTTTGATGAACCTGTCATACCACTTGATCCTTTTTTTTTGTACCACCTTTGTAATATGAACAATCTGCCTCCTCATTTCATCCTACTCATTGAGTTGAAGAATCCTTTGCCTCTCAGCTTGAGACAAATCTATACCCAATTCCAATGTAGTTCTTAATGTCTTTTTCAAACTCAATAGGGATAACAAAAATATTACCATACAATAGCTCAAAATGTGTGAATCCAATTATTATCTTCCATGTGGTATTGAATGCCCAAACTTCCTCTAGAAGTATTTCGACCAATCCCTTCTATACAACACAATAGTCTTTGTAAATATGATCTCAATTTCTCTTTTTGTTACTTTAGCTTGGCCATTGGATTGTGGAAGATAAGGTGTAGACTTCCTATGCTTGATTTCATATTATGTAGCTAAATCAACATTATCTTCAATAGTGAAGTGGGTACCCCGATCTATTATAATATCTCTCAAAACTCCATACCTTGTAAAGATGTGGTTATTTAGGAATTTTGCAACTTTTTCACTCTTCCGATTTAGTAATGCTTTCACTTTTTCCATTTGGTGAGGTAGTCTATGCACACCAGAATGTACTCTTTTTGTTGAGACTTAGGATCTATGGGAATAATAAATTCCAATCCCCATTTTTCAAATGGCTGCAATACTAGCTAAGGTTATAATTGCATTTAATATGATTTTTGTGGGATTTCCCATTTTTTAGAACTTATCACATATTATTACATACAATGTTGCATCCTTGTGTAGTGTAGGTGAACAATACCTGTTGTTAATACTTTCTACACGCTTATTTTTATAGTAAAGTGTCCTCCACATGGCTTGAGGCGAATTTGAGGACATCATAAATTTCCTCATCATCTATACATATTATCATAACATTATCCTACCCTGTGTGGAATAGGAAACCAACTATCCAAGAAAAATTCACACTTTTCTCAACAATATATTTATTTTCAGAATATAGATAGTGTGGAGGTGTCTTACCTAAAACCAAATAGTTGGCTATATTAGCATACCAGGGTGTCTTGGTAGAAATGAAAACAAATTCTCATATGGGAAAGAATCATCCACCACTACTTCTTCATTATTATTCTCCATTCTTGAGAGAAAATATTCTACAACATTGTCTTTCCCAGGCTTATCCACAATTGTTACATCAAACTCTTGTAAGAGTAGTAACCATCTGATTATCCTACTACTTACAACTAGTTTGTTGATCAAATATTTAATGAAAACATGGTCTGTGTGGATAAATACTGGATAACCCATGATATAGTGCCTGAACTTGTTAAAGGTGTATACAACTACAAAAAATTCCTTCTCGGTGGCCGTAGTATAGTAAAGCTTAGCATGCCATGCAGTTCTTATTGACATAATAGATTGCATAATTGAGTATTCTATCCTTCTATCCTAAAAAAACTCTAATGGTGTGATCTAAGGCATCAATGTGTATATGAAATGGAAAACTCCAATCTGGTCCTCTTAAAATAGGTGCAGAAGTTAACATTTTCTATAAATTTTAGAATGTAACTTCACATTTCTTTTTCCATACAAATGTAACATCCTTTCCCCAAAAATAAATAATTATACCGTAAGTCTACTGAAATCTAGACAAAATATCCTATAATACCCAACATGGTCCAAGAATCTCCTTACATATTTCTGATTTTTAGGTGTTGGCAGATTTATAATCACTAATATTTTTCTAGACCTACCTGGATTCCAACAGATGAGAAATAATGACCTAACACTATCCCCTCAGACATCATCATATAACATTTTTCATTTCTCAAAGATAGGTTATGCTCCTTGCATCTCTTGAGAACCTTGTCTAAGTTCTTCATTGCTTCATCAAAAGTGCTACCATGGACTGTAAAATCATCCATGTATACCTCCATGCAATCATTGGTTAGATATGAGAAGATGCTAAGAACTACTCTATGAAATGTGGGTGCATTGCATAGACCAAAGGGAATAAAAAGTATGCAAATGTTCCCCATGGGCATGTGAATGTGGTATTGTCCTAATCCTCTGGTGCAATTTGAATTTGTTTATAGCCACTAGTAACCATCTAGAAAATAAAAATATTTTTCCTAGCAAGAGTATCAAGTACCTGATCAATAAAAGGGAGTGGAAAATGATCCTTCTTTGTTTTTGTATTTATCTCCCTATATTCTACACAGATTCTTCATTTTTCCATTCTTTTTAGGTATAATGAAAAGGGGTGACACCCATTGACTGTCTGAAATCAGATATATGAATCCAGCATCCAATAATTTCTTTAATTCCTTCTTCAATATATCACTCACTACTAGGTTCATTCTCCTTTGTGGTTATCATATCAGCTTGCAAGTGTCTTTGATGTATATTTTATGAGTATAGATTTTGGGATGGATTCCATCTATGTCTCTATAGTCCCATGTAAATTTTGTCATATGATTTTTGAGAAGAGTAATCAACAATTGTTTTTGCTACATGCTCAATGTTTTGTTCACATTGAGTGGCTTGCCCGATGTAATTCCCACTTCCAAAATTCAATATGTAATCATGTAGAAAAAGATGGTGTAGGATGTAGTTCTTACCTGGAACATTCAAAATACTCTATTGTGGTAAGATTAAATTTTCAAGACAACTTATACATTGTAATTTTCCATCTTCTTCTTCATTATTACCATAATCATTCTGTAGAATGTTACAAATAACAACATATTCCTCATGTTCTTCTATTATGCATGACTTCTCTAATATCATGAGCTCTAGAACTGAGCTTTGGTCTTCTTCTGGTTCTTCCACCCAAATATTTTGGTCTTATTCATTAAATGGTTGAGCAGGGGGTAGAGAATAAGATTTTTGGTGCCACTTCCATTAGAGATGATCATATTACCAGATATGCATCTAATGAATGCTTCAGAAGTTGCTAACCATGGTCTTCCTAGGATGATAGGATATCCTCCCAAACTTGCTTTTGGATGAAGAATGAAGTCAACAGGTACTTCTAAGAGTCTACCACTACTACCAAATCCTCCGAACTCCTTCAAGATTAATTGTTGATCTATCTACAAGTTGCAAGACTGTGGCTATTGGTATTAATCCTTCCAATTTAAAATCATCCATGATTTGTTTTGTCATTACATTTATTGCTTCCCCTAAGTCAATCAAAGTGTTTTTAATCATTGTGCCATTGATTATGACATTTACTAAAGGGATGTCTGGATCAATATACTTGGGAAAAATTGAGTTCCCAAGCATAATATCAACTAGTTGTCTAATGATATATATAGTAGATGGGTCTTTCCTCTTTCTTCTTGGATTCTTAATGCATAGGTCCTTAACTAGTTTATTGTAGATGGGCACATCCTTAATAGCTTGGATTAATGGTATTTTAACATAAATTTCTTTGAGCTGATTGGAAAAGTCATAATTAGATTTTGATTTGAGGTTAATATTTTTTTCTTGTAACCTTTCAAGAAATGGTGGCTCATTACCCTACATTTTATCCTTACTAGAATTCTGTGCATGTTGTTGTGGATCAACCTACAATGTCTTATCTCCTTCCCGCAGGTCATCATATAGAAATTATGGTTCTTTCAAAATTTTAGTAATGGTACGTCTAGTTGGTGGAGGAAGTGCTCTTCTTGAGAAAATATGGATATTGTTGATATCAACAAAATAGGTAGGGTATTGAGTGGATTAGTGGAATAGGTTGGCTAAATAACTTTATTGTTAGGATTAGGCATTGGTTGAGTAGGTAGTTGTGTAAATTTTGGTTGGGATCCTGATTGGGGATTAGGCATTAGAGCTTGTTGCTGCTACTGATAAGGAGGTTGTTGATAAGATTTTTGGTAATTAGGAGGTGGGTTATTCCACTACTTGTCCCCTCTAGGGAAGTTTCCATGATTGGGAGGTTGTTTCCATTGTTTTTGTGGTTGGCCTTGGTATTGAGGTTGCCACTATTGTTGGTATTGGTTAGGATATGAGGCCCATCTTTGAGGGTTATCCCAAGGTCTATATGAATTATTAGACCAATTTTTAAATGAATGCATAGGGTCTTATGTCATACCTCCTTACCTCGGTGGCCATGGTTTCCTTTGAGCAACATAGAAAATTTTCCCATATTCTATCTCCAACATCTTGAAATCAGGTGAAGCCTCCCTCTCTTAATAAATGCTGGCCAATTCTCTACATCTATAGTCTAATTTCCTTCTTCTGCATGCATGGCAGTACTTTGTGAGTGTTGCATCTGCATCTTCTTTCTTCTTTTTGGCGTGTAGAGCATCCAGTTGATTGGCCATATCATTGACAATCTCCTGCTTCATGTTTTTGAACATGCTAACAATCTTTGACTTAGAGATGTCCCCCATTGTTTTAGTAGATAATCCACCTCTTGATCTTACATTCCTTACCCTCTTCATAGTAGCTCTGGAGTAATTTTTGTAGGTGTCACAAATGTCTTCAAAACTAGCCTTTGAAATATCTCATGCTCCTATCAGATCTAGAGTATCCATGTATTCATCACCGAGTCCCTTCAAAAATAGTAATTTGAGGGAGTTAGGTGGTATATCAGTGGTGTGCCTTGACTTTTGAACATAGAACATGAACCTTTCCAAATAGTATTCTAATGGTTCATCCTCCTTTTGTGTCATTCTATATATTTCATCACCTCCTCTACTATTTGGTCTGTAATAGTCTTGGTACTTATTGAGGAAATTCTCCTTCATTTGTGCCCATGTGGTAACAACATTCCTTCCTAATCCCATGAACCACCTTAAGGATGCATATTTGAGTGTTAGAAATAATTTCAACTTATGTGCATTATTGGTATAATCATAGCTCCTACATAAAACATCAAACTCAAAGAGAAAGGTGTCTAGATCTTCTGACATAGCTCCATAGAAATTTGGCAAGGCTGATGGAGAAATATTCTTCATTCCAATAGCTACATTATTTTTAGTGATGGGTAACTCAAGGTGGTTTCCCAATTTTGAGCATTCTAGTCTACTTCTTATGCAATCCTTAGCTACTCAGGAGTAGCTACGAATATCACTTGAAGGATTGTCTTCAAAAACAAACCTAGTATGAAGGTTTCTTATTTAAAATATTCAAAGGTAAATGAAGATATTTGTGCTACTTGTGGATTAGGTAAAAATATACCATGGGAATCCCTTGGATAGTGCATGCATCAACTACTCAACTCATTCAACAGTAATTAGTGGGGGTTTCTAGTTTGAGATGAATTCCTAAAACCTAGACTTTCTAAGAAATGAAAAACCCTCATAAAAACCTAATAACTTGGTAGTGTCCTGACAACAACACCAAAATGGTGGTGAAAATTAACTCACAACAATTAGTATGTTGTTCACTAATCCACAATCATTTATTCATCAGACCTAGGGACATAAAATTTCAACTCTTCTAGTGTTATATACACAATTACACGTGTTTAAGAGGTATAAACTAAAATATTGCTGTCACAAAAATTAGAAAATACAATGCTGAAATAAACTAAGTTGTAGATGAAAGTAAATGCTACAACTAAGTAATAAAGCAGGTAAAATCATAACACAAGTAAATGAATAAACAACTACAATTCTAATCTATTCACGTAAGAAACTAAAGTAAACCAAAAAGGAAAGGGGGTTTAGTAAACCAAAAGTGGGCCCTGCCTTGGGTGCTAACCCTTCCTAAGGCTTGTGTCTATAGAAAAATGATAGAACTCATATTTTATTCATCAACATGAAGATTTAGAATGAAACTTACAAAAATTCCTTAACTATGGATCGATATCTACTACAATCTTGTCATTATATTTATATTTAATAGAGATGTGAAGAGACTCATTCAAACTAACAGTTACATTTTGATTAAGTATAAGATCATTACAAAGAAATCCATAGATTCTTATGCATGCAATCAAAACTGAAAAAAGGTGTTCTAATACAACAACATAACTAACTATTCATTCTAACAATCAGTTATCAAGTTAAATCAACTAGTTCCATAGTTGTAGTTATAGAGCATAATCAGGTATTGGTGTGAGATCTAGTTCTTGTTGTCATAACTGCTTCTTTATTGATATGCAAAAAATCAAGTGAAGTATCCATGTTAATCAAATTTCCCAAAATCATGGTATTTGTTTATGTGCTTGCTCTCCTTTGGCTATAGGTGCTTTGCTGCAAATGAGTCCTAGTTGATGTATGTCAATTACTGAAAACGAGTTCTTTTTCATTATGTAAGAGTTTCTTCAGTTGTATGTTAGTGGCTACATATAACAAATTCTAACAAACATGTATGACATTCATAAAAATAACTATTAATAATTTCATTATATTCAATATAGTAACATGCACATTCAAAATCCAAAAATATAGATTAACTTAGTAATAGTTATATTAATTAATATAAGTGTGATAAGTTCATGATATAGTAGTTATGTTCAACAATATATGACAATTCCAAGGAGTACACATGGACAAACAAAATACACAGATGAGGCATTTAAAATAGTAAATAAGATCTCATCAAGATATCCGAGTGATGAGGATACCACATGTTAGAGAGGTGAGCTAGATGAGATTCAAGAGGGTGGTGACGATGGTATCTATGTAGACCACTTTGGGAGATGGGGTCGAATTCAGAAATTTCTCACAAATTTTTATGTTTTTAGCATTTTTAGCAAAATTTGAATTTTTACTAAATCAGGCATTTCTAACATGGATGGATGTGGATAGGGAATTTTTTTACTTCATGACAAGAACACCTAGTTCATGGCACTAGTGACATGCATTTAGGCACTAGTGTCTATGGGAAAGATTTTGGTATTGTCTGTGAAATGCATGTATTTTTATGAATTTGAGGTTGTTTAAAGTATGTATGTCATGCTAATATTATGGTTTGGTTATTTTTTTGTGTTGTGTAAAGAGATATACACTCCGTAGAGAGTTTTGGTTAGGCTATTACTTAAGTACATTACTTGGTTTAGGGTTGAAAGATGATGAGTGGGAGATATTGGACCATGCCGACCTGCGACACACATTATGAAATTGGGGGAGATAAACCATAATATGCCTTTATTTATTACTTTGTGTGATATATGGTGCATGAATACTTGTACATTCTGGTTTTTGATAGGTGAGATGATGGTGACATTGGAGGATGTATATAGGATACCTATTGTTGGAGATAGAGTACAAATCATGTCCATATTGGATGTGTGTAGTCGATGAGAGTGGCACAATAATATTTTTCAGGGTCTTGAGTATAGATCGAGACATATATTATCTTGGATGTGATTGTGAAATATGGGGTTCTCGTTATTAAGGAAATTTATTGTAGTGGTATTATCTTCATCAATGGCCATAGAGGGTGGTAGATTTCAGATTTTGTACAAGATGCATGATAGTTTCTAGAGTATAAAGGATCATGGTACTATATATGTATAGGCATGATGTGTGTTATCCCATTTATACAGATATTTGTATTAGCTCACATAGGAGGACCATGAAGTTGGCTTAGGATCTACTACATTATTATGTGTATGGGAATATGAGCATATAGCTATAGTGAAGCTACTCGGTGGGAAATGGGATGATTAGGCTCAACCAAAGATATTTGCAGTAAGATGGGTGGGTTCCCACATAAGGAGGATGAATACAACCACATGTAGGTTGATGATAGATCAGATGGGCCCTAGGGACATTATAAGGATGTCATATTGGGATTATGGAGGATGGGTAGAGGATGGTGTTGAGATGCGGTGCATTTGGAACACTATGTGATTAGTGGATCATTCCCATGGGTAGTAGAGTTGTTCCAGGGGTGAGTTGGTGTTGCAAAAGTTTGTTATGGCCTAGGATGTTCCCCAGAGCTGTATATATGGTGTTGATCTACTAGGGTGGTGAGATGACTAGGTTTGAGACTAGGCCCTATAAAGGACAACTAGTGCCCAAAGGACACAATGAGGTAGATCTAACCATAGGGCCAATAAAAATTAATGATGTAAGGTACACTTAGACATATAGTTAGTAGTGGTTAGCTACTGATGGGTGTTTCTATTTTCAATGGTGGTAGATGTGGCAGGTGAGCCGATAGTTGGAGGAGTTGAGGGTCATGCACCTTCCCCAAGTAGATGATGTAGAAGTGGTGCGAGTAGGGTGTAAGTAACATTCATTGTTATTTGTTATTTTTGATTGATTTATATAGTTGATGGATATGAAGATGTGTAGTAGCTAATGTTTGTTATGTGATTAAAGATAATGCATATTGATGCTGATTGTAGATACCTCCATACGCACGTTGACATGGAATGTGCCCCAAATTTTCTCATGGGAGGAGGAATGCTAGAGTGGGTAGATACAATTATGGGCAAGCATACCCATTTGTTTGAGATGATGCCTATAGTGGTAGCCACTTGCATAATTTTGATGAGCGATTATGATGAGGCTCATTTAAAGATAGAGAAAATGAGAGAGACTATAATAGGAGGAGGCCTATCTTAGGATGTATTTGCATGGTATGTGGAGTAGATGATAGATATTTCCATATTATAAATCCATCTTGAGAGATACAAAGGATGATATCTACAGTAGAGAGTGAACGGTGAAGCTTTGAGTTCTATATCTCCCGCAACTATATATAGTGATAGTGAGGATGATATATGATGTATTGTATATGATTTGTTGATGCATGGGGATTCCCCAATGATTGTATTTTGTAACTATGATTTTGATAATGATGATATATATGTATATATATATAAATATACATATATATATGTATATATACATACATGTATATATGTATATATATACATACATGTATGTATGTATATATATGTATATATACATACATGTATATAAATATACACATACACACACATATACAAATACATACATACATTCATACATATGTGTGTGTGTACATATATATATATAGAGAGAGAGAGAGAGATACATGTGTTGGTATTGTACTTGTTATTGATATGCATTTGTATACTCTATGATGATTGTGAATTTGCATTTGGTAGTGATTGCTTAGTTTGTTGGATTCTATATGCATTGTTGGAATGGTTAATTTAATATATATTGTTGATTATTGAATTTTTTTATGATGTGGAAAGAATTTCTAAGTAATGGGTTAATAAAAATTACATATGAATAAGAGTGAATAGTATAAAATATGGTAAATAGAGATATATGTATGTGGTGCAATGTGGTAGGTAAGTAGAAATGGTAATGTGAGGAGATAGGATAAGAGAATAAAATAAAGATGCATTGAGAATTGTATAATAAGGGAATGTAGGACAATATTTATAATTGCGTGTGATAATAATGAAGGGGGAGAAGAGTGACAAACTTTCAATGTGAGAATGAGGTTCATTTAAGTAATAATTCCCTCAATAGTCATATAATAACCTTAAGAACATGAGTGCATCATTGGGTAATGAGATGAAAATGGATATCATCTACCAGAGGTGAAGAGGCCTACGATTCATCATAGGAGCATGTGGACCAACGAAAATATGTGTATAAGTTCCGAGTTGGATATAAGAGGAAATGGTGCCAATAATGAAAGGTGTGATAGTGGGAAATGTAGAAGCAAATTTCTTAGGAATCCAATGAGATGCAATAGCAATGTGGGTAGGGTGAGATGATGTGGCTATAGGTGGGACAACTGGAGGAGGTGGATGAATGATGACCTTAGGAGGTGGACAAATAATAACCTTAGGAGGATCTCGTGATGAGACAAGCTAATAGTGGCAGGGGTGTGCTTATGTGGAATAAGAAAGAGAGAGTGCTCACAAAAGAGGGAGATGAAGGCAATTTCACCTTTATCTCACAATTATTTTTGTCTATCACGGAGAGAATAACAATCATTGTCACAATGGCCATTGATGTGGTGAAAATTGTAAAAAGGTGGTGTAACCGGTGAGGGGGATGATGTTGGTTGGAAGGTAAACGGATTAGTCACTTATCAAGTAAGGTATGCAAGACATCATGTGGTTTAGTAGTATGTGAAAAGTGTAATGGTTCACGGGTGGGAGGTGGAGAATACTTAGGTGAATTCCAACATGGTGGTGAGGAAGGAAGACGCTTGCACAGAGGGAGGAGATGGTGACCATGGAGGAGGGTCAATAGATGGGAGAGGAGAAGAATTAGTAGGCAATGGAGGAATAGAAGAAGTAGAAGGAGGTGTTATAACATGATTTGAAATCAATCCTTTTTCTAAATTAATAACTTTATAGCACATAAGAGTAAATGAATCACATGTATCATATAATAGAATTTCTTGTAAAGGGGTAGTTAAGCCATGAAAAAGATAAATTGCATTTGTAGATCAATAGGTTGAAACATTAACTGATGCATGTAATAATTAAAGTGTAAAATATAATCTAAAATTGGTTCTTTCTTTCCTTGATGTAAAAAGGAAAGTGTTCATATGTAACTTTAAGACCATTATTAGAACTAAAAAATTGAAGAAAAACATCCTCCATATCATAATAAGTACAAATAGATCAATTAGGTAAATGTGTATACCATTAGAGAGAATTATCATTAAGGCTATGATGAAAGGATTTGAATAAAAATATATCATTGTAATAAGAAGCCATGGCTAATTGGAAATATTTTAGATGCAAATAGGGATTACCCATTCCATCGAAAGATAGGAAGGTAGGCATGATTAAATCTCTCGGGAAAGCATAATTATGAATATTCTTAAGAATGGGGTTGTCAAGAAGGTATTATTGTTAATTAAGACATAATATGCTTTAATCTTGAGAGAACACTTATTTCACTAAATTAGGACTTATTCCAATCCTAACAGCTAAAAATATAGCCAATATTGGAATCCAATATTACTATTTTGGATTCCAAAATGTCAAATATTGGAATTATTTTCACTCCAAAATCACACATATTGGATTACAAAATCACACATATTGGATTCCAACATCACATATATTGGAATCCAAAATCATATATATTGGAATTCAAAATCACTTGTATTGGAATTATATGTACTCCAAAGTCCCATATATTGGAATTCAAAAATCAAATATTGGAATCCATATAAGAGATAGTGTCCATTAGTCATTATTTATGATTTGTTATGTACAGAACATATTTATGTTTTATAAGGGCTAGCATCTACCAACCATTATTTATACTATGTTATAAGGGCTAACAGATGCCAACCATTAATTATGCTATGTTATAAGGGCTAGCAGCTGCCAGCCATTATTTATGCTATGCTATATGGTCTAGTTGACGCTAGAATTATTTATGACATGTTATGTACATAACATGTTTTTGATTTATATGAGATAACAAACATATTCTCTTGTCCTTTAATAGTTGCAAAAAATTCCATAATGTGGTGTTAAATTTTATGCCTCTTTAGACGCCTTTTATCACTCACTTTTATATAGGCCGATGATCATGTTAGGCTAATGAATTTCAAGAGATGTGAGACACTTCCACTTTAATTTACTATGATGTGATTGAACCTCGTTATAACTAGAGAATGATTGAAAATATTATGAAGAAACTAGCAGAGGGAATCAATCCAGACTATGAGAAAATAATTAAATGTATGTATTTGTTGCATATTTTGGTATGAATTAATTTTATAGTGCATCTATGTATATGTTGCATATTTCAAAGATGACTTAATCTTATCTCGCTGAATATTTCGGTATGAATTAATTTTAAAATCCAATTCTTTTATTATGACATCATTATTATTAGGGAACCATAATATAACTCATATAATAGGTAAATATCATTTCACATCATAGTCCTTCAAGAATCATATATCTAAAACCTGCACTGCTCACCATAGAGAGAAAATAAAATAATAATTGACTTTATAGTACTTTCTAGCTTTCACATGATTTGATAAGAAGCATGTTAGAGCCAAAGCAAGTTTGGTCTACATTGAAGCAATATTTAACTAAATGTGAGATAAAATCTTTATCTTAAGAAAAATAAGTAAAGGACTCCATAAAAAGAAGGAAATATGTCTTCTTTTAAGTCTACCTTGCTTCAATTTAAAAAAAAAAAAACATTTCCTTGGAGTGGACCATTCCACTCAGAGAGTAAGATTATTTTGTTTTGACATTAGGTAAAAGAGGGTTGATGGGACCCTACCTCATACATAACGAATCTCCCAAATAAAGCAAATATTCAATACCAAACCATACCAACATATAGTCTGATCTAAATAGGAGTAAAAACTAATAGCTAGTACAATAAACTAACAACAATAAAAACACATAACTAAAAACACTAAACAAAAACCTAACATCAATCATTACTTTTTCATTTTCTCCAAGTTAGCCACTAGAGTGGCCCATTCCTTATCCAATGATTCAATGTTAGTGCCCAAAGTGGTTACATCAACTTCAAATAGTTCCATTTTCCTCTTCTTTGATGTCCCTTGCTCTTCACATTTTCTGTAGGCATTAACCAATTGTCCGAGAGTTTGAAGGTGATGTAAAGTGCACTTGATAGTGAGAATAATCAACTCAATGAAGTTCTAAAGCATAGCCTTAAGTTGATCCACATCACTGTTTAAATTCTTACACTTTTCTTGCAGAACCTCCATACTACCACCCTTTATGACTTGAGTCACATCCTCAAATTTCATCTTCGTTGCATGCCATTCATTGAGGATAAATTGGATAGTTATTTTAGGGTAAGTGAAACAAGTTGGTGGACCAAAAAGTGGACATGAAAACCTGAAATTCACGTACCATGATCATAGTTTTTAAACCGCGATCGTGGATTGTTTTCTATAGGTTTTGGGAATTTCTTAACCTAAAACCATGATCACAATACTTTGAGAAAAAATAACAGAACTGCGACCCCTCATTTTCCCCATTTCACCCTGCAAACCATAATTTATCCTCCATTATTGGACCTCACACTTAGAATACGCCCGTAAATTGATCTTCGTGCGGATCGGATCGCAAAATTTTCAACGATGCCACCAAGACGAAGAGGTAAGCCCTTAATTTTGATCAAATTTCTTACATTTTAGTTTTTTTGTGATTTTCATGTGTTTTTCAATTTTTTGTTTATGTATACAAGTTATTTTTTTTTGTCAGTTGTTCAACAAGCTCGTAATCCTAAAAACCATCCAAATATTCCTCAAAACCCTCCAAACATCCATAAAAATCCTCCTCCAAATGTAGATCCACATTCTTTGGATCCTTCTATCTCCATGGAACCGGCAGAACAAAACCCGTATCGTTGAAATAATTCTACAAAATAAAATTACCATTGAGAACCTTATTAAGACAATAAGACAAAATCATGCCACAAATCCGTCCTAAATGACTTTAGCCAACACATTGCAAACATTCATTGGCGAAGTTGACTCCGCAACCAACCAAATAGATAGATGGAATACCTTTAGAGCAGATTTTAGACAAAGGTGGTATGCGGATAAATTATCCCATGCAGCCGTAAAAGAATTTTTTTGCAAAAGACCACATTTTTGTATTATTTACTAACCCAAGAACCAATGCCTCCCGCATGAATACTTGCAAATGGTTCCCAATCCATTGGTGCCACGATGATCGAATCAAGAATTTTTTTGGGACCGATGGTGGATGGTTTTTTATTATCCACCATGTAACAAAATAAGGTTCCTCTATATTTTTGAAGAAATTATATTGCGAGTTCATGCTTAATGAGGTCCCAAATTATTTTGACTTTTCTGAGTTTTATGGGTGAGGAAGTGGCTCTGCATAGAGTAGAATGGGTATACACATTGGTCAACCTAGGATCCCCCATGCCCCAAAACCCCTATCGCCTTCGGTTATCCCTCCTATATTGAAGGAGGTTGTGGATGTTGACACACTACATGCATTGAGGGAGCTTACTAACACTCTAACCCAACATAGTGGCTAGATTGCATCTAGTGATGTTGGTGGAGGAGCCAGTTATATCACACCACACCACTGTGGATCATGTGGTGCTATATACACTATGGGTGAGACATAATTTGCTAGATCACATGATTTCTTTTCTCTAGATGATATGATAGCTGATGTTTTTAGAACTAGTGTAAATGATCTTGGTCTTTCACAGGTAAATGTCAAATATATATATATATATATATATATATATATATATTATATAGTTTATTTCATTTGAGATTTTAATATATATGTATTTGATTACGTCATGTACATACATGTAAAAACTAATATTTTTTTATTTTAAACAACAAGAGCTGGTGAAGGACACATCCAATGTCGACATTCTATCTATCAGTAATGAGCATGTTACATACGTAAGTTTTAAGTTACTTACATTTCAAATTTCATTTGATTGCACTTTTATTATTAAATACACATTTTTAATGTTTGTGTATAGTGTTTCACGTGTACATGTACATATTAATATGTTTGTATTTTATATGTAGGATCCTATGGGTCATCATCTGCTCTGGGCACTAAGGCTACTAGCACACCTCACATGAATTTTACGCAGGTTATTTTCTCTTTACACGTTGTTTCTAATTGTGGAATTCTCTAGTAGTTTGCAATCCCATAACTCTAGCCAGTACAATTTGATCATAACATTAAGCTCTTATGATGCAAGGGTTAAGTTTAACACTCTCCTAGATATACAAACTCTCCTTTTATCATGATCATGGACACTTACCTCTATGCTAGACATGTTTCTAGAGCACTCCATCTAAATATTAACCCTCTTCATTATTAGTTCTATGCATTCTTTATTAACCATCTAAATGTTGCTAGAATTGTTAGTTCTATGCATTCTTTATCAACCCTCTTCTCTCTAAACAACAAAGAGATGAAAATATGGGATAAGTTACCTACACTTCTAAATATATCATGGGTCCCTTGGTTCATGTTTATCACTAATACTCCCTATGCAATTCTATACACCCAATCTCATATTATATTCGTTATTCATCAAGTTTCTCTATATTTGCATTCTCATGTACACAATGGATATAGCTTGGTGACCTTGCCTAGAACCAAGTTCTACATACCAAATACATTCCACATCTTTAATGAATTACTTCTTGAATATCTCTAATAACCCTTTTTGTGACTTAATATTGTCCTGTACAGTCAGATTTCATTCAACTGATGGCATTTTATTTATTCCTACACCCATAAGATCATTCAAACATCTCATTCATACCTGATATCACCTTCATACCTAGTCTAAGATCATGATTTATCAAATTATAGTGAGAAGCCTGACTTTTGCCTTCATTTTTGTACACTTTGTACTTTTACTAGGTTGCTTGAAATAATTGTTATCTAGATAACTTTCACTACACTGTATCAATCACCACGAAATCTTGGGGTCTTATAATTCATGCAAAAATGAGATAATTTGAAATTTCTAGCAAGATTCACTTGTACAATCAAAATTTACACAAATCCCTAGATAGAGCCCGAGAGCCTACAATTTGCTCTAAAAACCAAATTATGCAATTTCAAGACACATAAAAATTATGACTATGATCTACATCACCTGTAGGACCTTTCCATATTAATAGTCAAGAGAGATTATGCAAATAAATAGGACTAATTATCCTTCTCTACTTTATCATAAGGTGTTTAGACTATTGGTTCGGTCATACACTTGCAATCTTACATAACTCGTTTTAGGCCTTATTGCTACTAGTCCTCTTCTCATGCTAATACTCATTGCTATAGTTTTCAATTAATGTTGATCTACATGTTTTTTTTACAACTTATGACCATCAGAGAGACTCCTCCCTATATGCAGACTATGGAGGCTGCTGTAGATGCTGCCATAACATCTACAAATCCACTAACTTAGGTACAATTTTTCAAATTTGTTAAATTTTAGAGGAATTTTTCTTACTACTTATCTACAATATCAAATTATACATGAAATATTTAATTTGAACTATTTATTTGTAGCCTACCCCTCATGAGTCTACCATTGACCCTGCAGTGCGTTGATGACAAATTGATAGGGATTATGAGATTGCGGTAAGATTTCACATGCAATATAAATTCTAAGTTTCCAAATTTTGAATGTATTTTAAAAGTTTGGGTGTTAAAAAATTGATGTTTACGAATGTGTAGGATAGTTTGCAAGCCAACTTAGATATGTGTAGGACCACATAGATGAAATCCATAGTGGCATCTCCCTTCACTACATCCACAGGTCATGGACATGCTTCTTCTAATAGGGTGTGTAGTCATATTTTATACCCTTAGACCAATAGTATAATCCCATGTGCATCGGTCTATCACCAAGTGAGTGTTGAGTGCTCACCCGAGGCATGCGCGGGCACCAAGTATCTCCTTTATGTGAGTCTTGTGATAATGCATCATATTATAATAGATATTCAAATAGAAATGAATAGAAAAGAACCATACAAAATTATAAGAACCTAGAATGGGTTGTTATCTCATTGCATCCAAAAAGAGAAATAACAAGCAACATAAGGAAATGGTTCATATAGAAAGGAAATACATAAGTATTATACTCCTAAACACATATTATTTATAACATAGCCTTATATTCATATTAACATGTTCAATAACCACATTACAATCCCTTGAGTTCATAAAAGATCCTAATATAACCATGTAGATCCAAGTCATGCATCAGAACTACATTATGTTCATCACATTACAAAAATGAATGCAGACCCATCCCTCTAAATGTGTCATGATTCCTATATCTTCCTAATCCCTAACACTTAGAACCCTTCATTGTATTTTTTTAGATCTTCACCTCTCTTCTATTTCTCTTCGACTCTCCTTTCCACACCCCTTGACCCTCCTTTTCTTCTATCAGAACTTCTATTTATAACCTTAAGAACCACCACCATGCCTTTCAAAAGTTACATATCAGTCGCAAAGTGTCCAAGTGGTCCTCCAATGGAGCATGCCCTCTCAGATATGAGATCTCTACTCTTTGCAATGATATCTTTTGGAACCTTCCATTACATGCTTGGAATATTCACTTTTTGATCCCATAATCACTAGAATGGCACCTTATCCACAAGGGTCGTGCTTTTCTCATGTGCTGTCTAGGATGCTAAATGCGGATAAGTCAAAAACCCATCTTTCCTTGTGCATGTGTGCCATGTGTTCTACAAAACACCGCTAGAACCCCTCCCAAAGGTGCCTTTAACCTACGTGCCCTTCTTTAACTCATTCCCGTGAACCCATGCACCTTCTCATCCTTAGCCAATAATTCAGGCCCTAACATCACCCCACACTATGCCTGTTCTCCATCCTCAGAAACACTCTTCAATAAAGAAATTGTGGATCCTTACAAATGGTTAGAATGGAAGAATAAATGAATGAAGAAATGGGGAAAATAATGAAAGAATGGGGAACTTGTTTATATCTAGAGGAGGAGAGGGAAATCCTTCCGTAATTCTTCTTCTAAATTTCCCCAAGTGTTGACCTCGTTCTGAGCTTGCTAACAGAGGTCACACACCAGGGAGCTCACTTCTTCAAAAATCATCTCCTCTTCCTTAGCGCTCATTGTCTCCACGATTTCCTCCAGTTTTTTTCCCAAATCCTTGAGCGTGTCCATCCTCCGAGTGATTTGGGGGTATAATTCTTTCAGCTGGTTCTTGATTGATCCCCGTAAGGTCTCAATGGCCTCTGATTTATTTTCTACTTTGGCTAGGATTTTTCTCGCTCAACCCTATTCCCCTTGTTATTTTCTTGGAACTCCTTGAGTTCTACTTCATGGGTGGAAACCAAGATATATGCCACTCCATCCCTATCCATGTAGTTATCATAGGCAACCTCAGCAACTTACGCGATGACTTTTACATTGGCAAGGATCTTGTTGTACTAAGAAACAATTTCCACAACCTTCATCTTATTTTATTTTTTTAGCATGCTAACACCTCTTCTATGGATTCTAAGGAAAGTGGATGCCTCTCTATAGTGATTATGCATGTCAAGTCCTCTAGGCATTGTAAGGATGATCCATATTTTTGTGTGGGTGGTGTTAAGTCTGGATGCTTCAAGAAAATGGCATCTCGTGATCATCTCTATTTTCTTGTATGCCTTGTGCACCCTTGCCTTTTCATATTTTAACTCATGCCTTAACTGAGTGCTGATTAGATCCTCCTACTTCAGGTCCTTTCTTTTCTTAAGGAGCTCCTCCTTTTTCTCCAACTCTACCTCTAAGAACTTTACCTTGTCATTTCTTCCAAAGAGTCTGGCTTAGACCTCAAACGAAACTTTGTTGAGCATGTTGCAGATTTCTCATTTAATAATTGTTGAGCATTCACCAAGGGGTTTATTAATTTCATTTTTGTTACCTTCATTAGTGCTCCTTGGCTTATTTCAAATTCAGGATGATCAATGTGGGACTCAAATGCCCATGATAGCATTTTCCTCGTCTGAGGGTATGCACCTTCCTCATCAAATGAAGCCATGAAAAGAGTTGTTCCATTTGTAGGGTGCTTTGGAAGTACGCATGAAACACCTTGTTCGATCATTGATGTAGCTCATTACTTGACCTTATGATGCTTTTGTGCTCTTCTTCCCTATGCGTGTAGATTTTTGAAAGCTTAAATTCAAACTAGGATCTTCCCCATGATGTCATATTCTTTTCCTACGCTTTCCTCCTCAACTTCCTTCAAACATCTCATCCGCGATACATTCTACCTCTTGTTCCACCAGCTTCTTGAAAATTCCCATCACTTCTCTCTCTATGGCCTCTTCTATATATTCCTTTGTGAGGTAGGGGGTCCTTTGATCCTTTCTATTTTCTTCTCTACTCACCCCTTGTCTTGAGCCTCACTTCCTATTCACCATCCTTCTCCTCATCCCCTCTCGTTATACTCCTCATCTCATTCTTCCTTAGAATCATACACCTCATATATTGGATGGTCTTCACCTCCTTCAATCTTGTCATCATCATTCCTGTCACCGATGTAGTCATCTAAACTCTCTATCTCTTCTCGAGTCCGACTCATCTATCACCTTCTGTTTCTTTCTTACTGGGGATTCCAGTATAGGAGATCCTTCTCTTTCTTTCTATTTGATAGGTGATGTCTTCATTGGTGATTCCTCATGGGTGAGGGGCTTTTCATTCTCCAAAGCCTCTTATTCTAGTGTCTTTTCCTTGATAAGAGACTTATTTATCCGCATGTAAGTACTAGGCTTAGCACTTTCTTCTGGAATGATCATAGTTTGTGCAGTTTGAACACTTAGTGCCTTCTTTTCCTGCACCTCTTCTCTTTCTCTCTTCCTTTATGTTGTCTTATCCTTCCTGTAGGGTCTTCAGGAATGGAGACATCATTCTCCAAGTAAGTGCCCTTTTCAAACTTTTTCCTTATTTAAAGGTATATCCTTGCTACATCCCTTCCAATGATTGAAAGAGTTATAGGTTTCATCATTTGAACTTAGTGGGAGAATAATTCTCCACATACATGCCCTTTTTGGGAAACATGATATTTTGCTGCAGTTTGTGGTGGTCTTGGTCCACTTCACCAAGGTCAAACCTTAGTATTTTGGCTTACTTAAATCATGACCCCTACCTAGAAGTATTGCATGGTGAAGGAGAAGGACAACTTGCATAATGGACCCTTAGTCCCATTTGTCAAGGTAAATATAACAATGCAGAAATGTTGGTACATTGAAAATTATACCTCTCCATCCATGAGCATGGAAAAACTAATCGGGATCCTCCATTCTGCTTTGAATGCATCACGCATTTGTGTATACCACTTCTCCTACCTTGTGAACAACCGTCATGGTTTCACAAGTGTAATTTGAAAACCTTTTTGCGGGTGAGAGATCCTCTTCTCGGATACTCCTTAACAAACTTTTCTGGTCCATCGGGCACTCCAATATTGAAAAATACAATGGTGAGGAGGAATTTAACAAAGAGCATCTTTTTCCCCTCTTGTGCATCGCTTATGATCTCATCCACGATGGAGGTGGACAAGTTATAGATTGTTCATTCAGATATCTTCTGGCATACATTTAGCCATGCCTTATTTCCTTGTCTCCATCGTTTATGATCATTAAGATTAGTCACCAAGCATGCAACCATCCTCATAATTGGGTTTGGAATCTCGGTGATGTCAAAGTATTATAACCCCTTCTTGTATTCATACGCAACTAAAATATCCTTGATAGCCTTTTTATCAATCAAATCATTATCTATGCTATATCCTTAACAAATGAGGCCTATGAACTTAGATATCAATTGTGGTGTGATGCGCATCTTGCGCCCCATAAAATAAAAGTGATCCTCATGCATGTGCAACATTAACCATTGATAAAGGTGCTTAGGCTTTCCAAAGTAAGGTAACTCATATAGTTGCAATAATCCATCCTTCTCTAATTTAACCTTCACCTCATCACTATAAATGGGAATCCCATCTAGTGTCCTCTTGTTAGTTAGTCAGACCAACTCTTGCACCATTTTCTTCTTGGTTGTGCTTGTGCGATGGTTATAAATGCTCACGACCATCTTTCGCAAGTGTGAATCCCATTCTTTTCCTAGCAATACCCCATCTAGGTACTTCATTTCCACATACCATTATTCATTGGTGGTCAACGACAAGATAATTTTTTTCCCTTGCCCTTGCCCTTTGTTTTCTTTAGTGAAATGGTTGGTTTCTTGGGTGCCATATTTTCTAGTTGGGCTAAACTTAAAAATTCTTCCTCTTACTCTACTCTACTATTATACTCAATCCCAAATCTCACTCTTGTGAAGAAATCCTTTTCCCTCATGCCATAGCTGCCAAACCCTAACCAAGAAAACCTTCCACAAGACGACACTCTTCACACAACCTTTCCTCATGCCCATGTACTCCTTCCTTCTAGTTTACAGATCTACTCTAGTCGCACACTCAAATTTCTTGGATTCTTCTTTCTTCACACAAATTTCTCTCTAGATGCCCTAGTTTACAAGAGCTTATTTCACTTTGTAATCACAAGGTAGAATAATGATGTGCCCAGACTTCATATTTATAGCTTTTCCTTCTTTCTAACATTAAATGCTATACCACCTATCAATGTACTTTAACATTAAACACGGTTTTTTCCACCAAGATGACTTTAAGTGCCCTTACCCATGCACCTAATCCTATGCGAAAAATTTGACAACCTTCTGGCACGTAAAAATCCAAACGGACTAAAGACTCTTACGCACACGTCAACAATGCTAAAGGCACTTCTTCTGTCCTTTACCCATTTTTTTACCTCACCTACCTCATGTTGTTCTGTGCTCTTCATCCTTTATGCATGGTTTTTGTTATAGCCTTGATACCATACTTTATCATCCACCATTTCCTCACGCGCTTTCTCAACCTTACACACTTCCTTCTATTGGGCCACTTAACTTGCATTGTAGGACTATACTTTGCATTACTTCACCGCACACTAAAAATGATGTGTGGTCCTCTGTGCATATATAAGTTTGGAAAAATAATGTGGATACTAACACAAAAGGCACAAAACAAAAAGAAAGGAACAAATAATGAGAAATGGAAACAAAAGAAAATAAAATCATAAAGGAAAAATCTAAGCTAACTAGAAATACTTCCTTATTACAAACACCAAGAAGACTTATTTATAGTAAGGCTTAAGCATACTCCCATTAAAATTACCTAGTAACCTCATCCCATCCAAAGGCTTGAATCTTAGAAAGCGCTGAAATCAAGAATTTACAAGATGATGTAAGGTCCCAACCAATGGAATTTCAATTTCATAGGATGGCATAGATACTTGGAGTCATACAACAACACAATCTACCCAACCTTAAACTTCTTATTCTTGATATGATGATCATGCCATGCCTTTTTTCTTGATTTTTGTCATCTAACTCCATCTATCAAGTGATCACCTTTCATCTAACTGCATCAACTTATCGATCCTTTCTTCCGAGCTTTCTCATCGGCTAACCTTCCTATGTGCACTATACACAAAGAATGGTAACATGAATTCAACTAGTAAAATAGCCTCTGCACCAAACACCAATTGAAATGGTGTGGCCTTGTTCAACATTTTGTAGGTTTTCGTATATATCCATAAAATGAATGATACTTTATCATCCCAATCCTATCTTCCAATTTCATAGATCTTAGTTAATGTGTGACTTAGTATCTTGTTAAATGCCTCAATAGTTTAATTTACTTGAGGGTGATAAGGGGTAGTCTTATGATGGGCCACCATAAATTTTGCTAATAGAATCCTGACTATTTCATTGAGAAAGTGTGTACCTCTATGACTTATTACACTTAAAGGACAGCCATACCTTTGTAGGCATTACCTTTGCCCACCATATCAAGTAATCTATGCAAGTGATGATATACCGTGAACCAGTCCTTTGTGCGATCAAGCGAAATTGGCCCTATAAAGTTGATTGCCCATTTTTCAAATGGTTCAGGATGGATATTGGTTGCAAGGGAATTTCATCTCTCTTTCCAGTTTTCCAAGGTGTTGGTAATGGTCACATGCCTTGCAAAACTCAATAGAGTCCTTGTAGATGGTTTCCCACTAAAGCCTTAATAATAAAATCTTCCACGTGGTAACATTTCCTACATAGTGTCCTCCTGCAATCCCACCATTCACTTCTTCCATAATTTCCACGTGCTCATGCTCCAATATACATTGGCACAGAACCTCATCATGACCTAACTTATACAGGTATCCACTAATCAACATGTAGGGTGTGACACGTATTGCTAACTACTTTCTCTCTAGAGCCTTTATCCCTTCCAATGCCACACCTATTTTTAATAACACTGTGATATCTTCCAAGTCCGAGGGTGCACGTCGCCACCTAAATAGTTGTGTGTCCGACATGGTATCCTCAATGCTTTGCAGGTCCTCCCCTGAGTTAATCCTTGATAAATAGTTAGGTCCTAAATTTCTTTTTCCCATTTTTATGACCACTCTAAACTCAAATTATTGGAATAATAGGACACAAAAACATATGTGTCCTTGTAGAATGAGATTTTCTACTAAGTATTTAAATACCATGTGGTCTGTGTAGAATATAAATGGTTTTTCCAATAGATACTACCTAAACTTATGCAAAGATTGCATAGATCATAGATAATTCTTTACATTCGGTAGTTGTGTGATTATATTTTTTTGGTGTCAAATTTCTACTTGTAAAACACAAGGGATGATAAAAATTCCCTCACCAGGTTGTGTTAGTACTTCTCCCATAGTTTTCCTAAGGCATTAACATGCACATGGAAAGGCTTATCCCAAGAAGGAAAATGTAATATGGGTGTCGTGACAAGCCTATCCTTCAAAGTGTCAAATGCCTTCTACTACACCTCTCCCCAATAAAAGGCACTCTTGTGTTTTAACAATTCATCTAAGGGTGTGGTGATCTTGGTATACCCCTTAATGAATTTCCTGTAATACTTGGTATGCCCAAGGAATCCACACATTGCAATTTTATTAATAGGCTCCCCTAATCCCAAAATAACTACAAATTTAGTGGGATCTACTAAAAAACCTTGTTTATATATAATGTGTCCTAATAGGGTTCCAAATGGAGTAGAAAAGAAACATTTCTTAATGTTGAGGGATATCCTCAATTGCCAACATCTCTCAAACATCAACCTTAAATTTTCACAATGGTCTTTCACCAATCCATACATAGTCCAGTCATCCCAGAAACTTGAAGAAACTTATGGATGAAACCCTGAAATGCTTGTACCATGATGCACGAGAACACATCAGGCACATTCTTCAATCCAAAGGGCATAACTGTGTAGGAAAAACTTTCCCATTCAGTGAGGAAAGTTGTATTTCTCGAGTCTTCCTTTGCAATCCTGACTTGGTGATACCCTGAGAACCCATCCATGAAAGAGTAGACTTTGTACCCGACTACTCCCTCCAAAATTTCTTCAGTAAAGGGGGTTGGAAAAGGATCGATGACACATACTACATTCAGATCCCTGTAGTCAACACATATTCTTATCCTTCCATCCTTCTTGATACTAATAACCATTAGGCTTATCCATTCTAATTATTCCACTACCTCAATGATACCAGATGCTATCATTTTGTCTATTTCTTCCTTGACTTGTACGTGTAAATTTGGATTCATCCGATAAGGCCTCTTCCGAATTGGGCATGCACCTTCCTTCAAATTGATATTCATCTCCCCTAAGGAATGGTGAATGCCTTTGAGTTCATGGTACCCATGAGGAAAAAAATCCTGAAATCATGCAATAGATCAATGACCTTTGAAACTTCTTTTCCCGACCAATAGTCCCCAATGATAGCTTCTTTAAGTTCTATCTCCATTCCAATGTTAACCTTGTTTTTTTTCAAGGGCTCATGGTAGGCGTGTGCTCACTCATTAGTGCTATCTATGAACTCACGCGTAACTCACGAATGGTTAACATCTAAAAATTCCATCTCTTCATTGTCTATTACATAGACCATCTTTCCTTTTTCTTTTTCCATGCACACGTGCTCAAGCTGTAATTCCTATGATTCTTCTTCATTAAGGTGCATCTCCAAATAATGCTCACCTAGTAACTCTAGTATCCTATCCTCTACCATAACACTATCTCCCATCGTAAGGTGCTTGATCACTTGCAAAGCCTTATCTACTGATGGCTTGATACTCCTATACTCAAAATCTTGAATGAGATCACCCGCCACTCCCCGCCAATTACTTGTTTGATGACTGTTGGTGAGAAATTTTTTTGGGGGAAAATTGGTGGTTATCTTGCCAATGCTCTAGGAGTCTAAGTCCCTCTACTTAACTGGTGTAGCTACCATATGTGCATGCACGAGTAAATTGTGAGTTTTATCCTGGCAACCTTTTGACTGGGGATCCAATAGGGGCACTCCAATGAACCTATGGAAAATTATTGCAGGTATCTACAAGGGAATAATTTTATATGAAGGTGAGAAATGGGAGTGATAATATTTAGAAAGGAGAAACTAATGTTTCAAGTAGAAAATTAGAGACTTGCACACACTAAACAAAATTTTCATTAAATGCACTTGTATTTCAGAAGAAAGAAAATTTGTAAAATAAAAACAAGACTAAATAGAGATTAATGAACAAAAATTACTAATAAACTGCTCAATCAAAGAGGCTAAAATTCCTTCTTCCTTTATTGAAGCTCAAGAAGAATTTGTACATAATGTGGGAAGTAGAAGACATTTTTTCGGTGGGAGAAATGGAAGAAACTTTCTATCTCTTGCTCTCTTCACAAGGATTACTCTCTCATGAATTCACAAAAAACAACACCAACATCTAAGAATTTTGAAGACAAAATTAAAAAGGCCCTCAAATGAGGAGCTTGCTACAATTTATAGAAGAGGAGAAAATATTCATCTTCTGGTGAATTTTCGAATACCTTAATATGAATTAAGACTATTCATATTCCACTTTAAATATTTAAGTCCCTTTTATAATAGCAAGGTGACTTAAAGCTACATTATTTTTATAAAGTCTCTTAAGTAATATTAAAAGTGTAACTCTCAATGAAAAAACATAACATTGAGGAGAGAGAGAGTTGTATGAGAAGAGAAGAGAGAGAGAGAGAGAGAGAGAGAGAGAGAGAGAGAGAGAGAGAGAGAAGAGGAAGAAGAAGAATTATGTTGAAGGATGAGCTGTTTCGGTGGACTTGAATCCGATCTCTGATTGCTCTCCACTTTGTGATCCCGAGGAGGATTATATATTTTCAAGATCTTGTTTGAAATGGGCCACTGTTGGTTTTACTTTGTTGGCATGAGGGATGCAAATGTAGCTGAAGGTTTCAATCCATCCATCAATCACACCATTGATGTTTTTGCACTTCTTGAATCATGAAAAATGCTTTTCTCGTGGTAAGTGCAATGGAGGCTCGATCTCTAAGAATAAGTCGAGAGTATCCTTAGTGAAGGAAAATGGGTTTCCCATCCCTTTATTGACATATTCCTCAAAATTCTGATCAATTCATCAACAATTGTATGTTCACTCATTGCGGGTACTCCAAGTTTCTAAAATTTTTGGTTTATACTATCTTATAGCTTGTATGTTTGTTCTTCTTTCTCCTCTAGCTTTGTGAAGGCTTAATTGATTGCTTAAACTATGATTGCCAAGGCCCTTTCCCATACATGCGTCAAGTATTATGCAGGATTTTAAAAACCTTCTTATCAATCAACTCCTGATGATGGGTGTTTCACATCTCACTCACTACTAGTCCAAGAGGATCCCAATAATCTCTTTCTTTCTCCACATCCTCTTTGAGTGCTCTCGCTCTATTGGCTATTGTGCACATGTATGAAAAGAGACATAATGCCTCTTAGAGTGTTGACTTCCATTTTTGTAGATTGAGTCAATCCATTCATTTTTTCTCACCCCTGCATCGTGAGCTCGTGCATTCTTCTGATGGATTCTAGATCGAAGCTACTGATGGGTACCACTTTCTCAATAGGAAGTGTTGTAGTGCTTGGTTCCACCAGGTGTTGCACATAAGATGAAAGGGTTTGTACTTGTTCCTCTAGTACCTCAATATTCTCTTTATATTCTTTATTCCTTACCACCATGTGAGTAGAAGATTATTGATATATGTGCAAATCTCCCTCATGAGTAGCTGGTCCCAATTGGATCGTGCTCATCTCGTAATTAGCCGGTGTTGTCTCATCCACTCGACTTGATTAATTTTGGCTCAATGACTTTGATACAATGATTACCTATCTCCCCACTATAGAATCATGATGTTGTCTATGTAATATTTCTTGACCTTTTTTCTTTAGCCAATGAGACAATCATTGATAGATTAGGGGCTGCTACTTGTTGCACAATGGTGAGTGTCGAGGATGACCATTTCCTACATCCATAGAAACATCTCACCGGATTCAGGATCAATGATGGGTGCATCAACCATTATTTGTTTTAGTGGAGGAGGAAATTCCTAAATGAGAGGGGCATTGGTATCAATAATAGGAAATACCTCTTGCAGTGGTTTGAATACTGGATTGTGAGTCATATACTCCTCGTTCACATATGCATCTGCTGCTGATTTTTCTCTTTACATTACTAATATCACATCTTCCTCCTTCGGTGATGCCGATAAAATGTCTTCTTCCATGAATTTCTTGGATGTCTTCTCACGGGAGAAGTTTCCAATTCCATGGCCTTCATTTTTGAACTTTCTCTAGAGTGTTTAGAGGTGGAAGTCACCTCTACCACTTTTGAAGATGAATTATGTGAAGCTTACTTCGAGCTTGGAGAAATTCCTCATGACCAAATGATCATAGCCCTCTTCTTCTAAAACCAGTTTCTCATTCTCCTCACCACCTTTTCAGTCCACTCCAATATATCTCCCGATTCATAAACATGCCAAGGTGTATTCGGTGGTATTGGGGACATCTTGATCGCTAGTACTTAGGGTTGTGCATCTCTATCCCATCATCATGTAAGATGTCTTCATACCAAGAGAATTTGAATTTCTTCATCTCACTTTGATTGCCATACTCATGTTTTCCTTTTCACGTACTTTGAACTTGTCATTACAATTGCACGGTAGTCCTCAGCTTATGGCTCATGTTGTAATTATGGGACATATAACGAGTCAGGATCCTCTTGAATTTCAAAGTTGGGCTTGGAAATTTAGGAATGCAAAGTCAAATGTGTGAAAGTGGCCTCTAGGTGAGATGTGTCATTTGATATTTTACATGTGAACTCCCCTAGAGATATAAGGAATGAAATCAATTTCTTTCTCCTACTTCTAAGCTTGTTATTCATCTGAGTGATCTTCCTATAGAGCTCGAACAATACAATCTGGTCATTGAGGTACTTAGGTAGTTTCAGCAGAGCTTGGTCAAAGCCAACGACTCATATGTAGGAGAATGTTGAGAATTGTATGAAGTACGAGCCATATTCCTTAATCGAGATGCCACTTTTGGTGACATCCTAGCTTTGAGATCCCATTCTAAGGTTTGGAACACGTACATAGTGAACACATCGTTCACGTGAGAGAAATTCCTATTGCTCTCCTCCACTACCAACTATGGAAGTTTCTCAAATGCAGGTACCTTGGCAACAATGTTCTGCGTGAGAGCCAATCCTTTGAATGATCTCAAGCTTGGAAGGAGATAGAATAGGTAAGAAGTCATGTGGAACTTATTTTTCATGGGAAATTGGAGTAGTTATAGATGGAGATTGGTGATGATGATCTACCCCTAGTCAATTGTCTTCCTTTCTTCTGTTAGTGTCAAGATGAAAAGGCACATCTAGTTTTAGAAGTCTCTCGTGCTTGCTTCATCCATAACTCTACTAAGGAGAGTGATGACATCATAATAACCTTCTTAGAACTCACACCTTGGAATATTTTTGGGCATCCTCAAGGGATTTCTTCCTGTTTTCAACCATGAGCCTAGCACTACTCCTTAGACATATGAATCCATTGTTTCCTAATCACACACAGACTTGTCCTTTGAGATGACGATCATATTGGGGGATGTCGGTATCTACAGAGAGAGTTAAATGGTCATAGGGATGATGACCACTATCATTGTACAATTGTCAGCTTGGATGGTTCATGTCTTAGGATCATAGTGGAAAGAGCATGCTAGGACTAACTCGAGACTCTGCACAGACAATGGGTGTCCTGCAGTGGTGAACAAGCCACTTTTGAATATCTGGTCTTCAATCCTCCTTCAGTCTTTGGAGGCCATACAATTCTTAAGGTTGTTCACATCCATGTACAAGACATTATTGTCTTCCACATCATACTCACAGGTGAAGGGCTATGTCAGCTTCTGACCCATCCACTTCAGCTTCATGTCTCCCTTAGAAAAAACAACTTACTATTTTTAGTAAGTGTGAAAAATCAAGTCCCCAATCTTCAATTAGATGTTACGGATCAGTTCTCCTCTTTCTCCCTATGTTCTTCATTCATTGTAGATCAAATTTATATTTTTAATAGGTTCTCAAGGGCCCACTTACTAGTTTTAGTAAGTGTAAAAAATTTCCATTCTGGTGAATTCTTGGTTGTAGTGCACCTCAAATGTCTTCATCTCCTTTGTAGGTTCTTCAGTTGATGACTTTCTTGAATTAACAGCTCCCATGTAGTAGACCTGCTATTTTTAGAAAGTTGGCTTTTGGGAGTTGGATTGATGTGGAATGAATTTTTTGATATATGTTTTTGCCCAATATCACCCCTCTAAAATTTCGGGCCCACCCGCTTAATAGTCCAGGAGATTTTAAGTTTTAATTTTCAAACCTAACAATGCTTCTCGATGTGACAACCATTAATGGACCTCAAAATTGCAGGTCTAGTTTTCTCTTCCATTTGCAAAGGAAATTATATTTTTGATGTGGGTTTTTTCTTCTGGTGCTTCACGTGTGATCTTACTTTAGTCCGACAACCGGTTTGACAGGAAATCCCACTTCTTTCTTCATTGAGCTGGAAAAGAGATTTATTTGTTGTGGATGATCTATCACATGAGAGGAGAGTTTGAGGTTATGTTTTTATGCTCTTTAAAAGAGGATCAAATAGAAATAAATGGTTTGTTTATTTGTGCAATCTTTGGAGTGGAAGATTTGATCATATTTCTATTTTTTAGGTATGGAGATTTTACTATTCTCTTCTTTGTTTCTCCTTTTTAGCTTGATGAAAAATCCTTCGAGACTTGCGTATTTCCATGGGAAAGGTATTTCAGTTCCTTTGTTGATATATTCTGAGTCTTTTTCAATGGTAGAGTGATGGAAAAAGTTGTAGAGGAAGGATGAAGATTGTCTGCAGTACCTCGGAGTGGAAGCAACTAGAAACATTGAGCTTACAGCTTAGATTTTTTTGAAATTTTGAACGTATGGATGGAGGATCTTGGGTGAATTTTTTCATTTTTTATGTCCATGACCTCAAGGATGTGAGGGAAATCAAATTCCATGGTGGTCAAGAGGTCGAAACATGGCGGCGATCCGACGACAAGGAATGGAGGTGAGAAAAGCTGCTTTAAAGCACATGAGGGTTGAAAGTCGGTCACGTGGGTGACCAAAAGAATCCCCATAGGGACTAGGAGAATTTTTACATGCTTGATGTACCTAAACTTAGGGAAATGAGGGACATAAGTTTCCATGGTGGTCTTGGAGCTGACAGTGGCGCTTGATTCGATGAAAAGGAATGGATGCTCCAAAAATGCACCTAGGGGTTGAAATTTAGTCACATGGGTGGCCAAAGGACTCCTCGTAGGGGCTCGGTGATTTTTTTCATGCTTTATGTCCCTCACCTTAGGGACATGAGGGACATCAGTTTCCATGGTGGTCTTGGAGCTGACACGTGGCACTTGATCCGACGGTAGGGAATGGATGCTCCAAAAATGCACCTGGGGGCTGAACTGTCAAGTCTGGAGGTCACATGAGGGTCCCAGAGGTCACATGGGGATGAGAAAATTTTTAAAGGGTTGGTGTACCTAACCTTATGGATTTCGGGGACATGAAATCCCACCAGCTCTTGGTGTTGACACGTGTCCTCCCGAAAAATGACTAAGTCCTGAATTGCCTTTGAGAGGGTAACTTGGAACGATGATAACTTGAGCTCTCGGTGGAATTTATTAGTAAAATTTTATATGATCCTAACTGGAAATGGAATTTTGGATCCAATGGTTTGGGTATCATGTCTTGATTCAACCATCTGATCCCTAAAAAATGGATTTTTTTATTTGAGACTCCACTTGTGCTTGAGAAAAACTTCCTACCAATCCTATGCGCCAAGGTGTTGTGAAAAATATTATTTTACCATCATGTAGGAATTGGAATCCTCTTTCCAGAGTTCCCAGAATCTTCTTCTAAAGCCCAGCAACTGTTTTAGGCCTGTGTATTGCCTAGGCTTGTTAACCCTATTTTTTTACTCAGACTTCTCCAAGTATTTAAAAACTTCCCCAAACCTTCCAAAATAATTTCCATGACGTTTTATGGTATTCAGTTAACCTCCATGTTGAATTTGGCCCTTTTGTTCCACTCCAAGGGTTGATCCAGTCTTGGGAAGGCCAACGATAGCCCTTCCCAATACTACCAAAAGATAACATCTTTTCAGAACTCTCTAAAATCATATAGGGGAATGAATAGACTTTCCTAAATCACCTAGGGGACTAATTTGACATCAAATAGGGGGTGACCAAATTAACATATTTGACTTGGGGTGCCTAGGAATGATAAAACATAAAAAATTTGACACAGGGGTATAGTTGTCATGCTTGGAAACTTCCAATTTACTCATACACATTTTCACAACAAAATGACACATCTCTCGAATTAACATACCAAGCATGCACACAACCTTTTAAGGTGGAATATTACTTATGCACCCATAGAAAAGGTGGTAATGCTTCTACACTTACCATCCGTGCCTTCTCACATGCTTGGATGTGAAATGAGGCGCTCTTTACCATGGTAGTATTGTATGACCATGGGCACGTTGCTCTTGGAGAACCTTATAGAAAATTCAATCCTTACCTTGCACCACTCTTAGAGGTTCTCCCGATGTGTAGCTCACGAATGTGTTGCAGGTCCAAGTAGGTTGTAATTGAGCATTCCCTCTTCTCTAATCCTCATTCTTCCACCGAGCCTCTATTTCTCACAAGAAAATTTCAAGTTATGCTCCTCCGGATTAACTTGGAAAATTATTTCCTCTTAGGTGCTTGGACCGAGAACGCATTTGTTAAACTTGTTACCAATCCTCTCAACTCTCTCCCAATCAACTCATAGGTCACATGTGCCCAATTGTCGCATGCCACACTCTGGTATCACTCAAGGACTAAACATTTTCAAACTAGATGAATCCCTCCATAGATGAATTATCTCAGATCCCTAATGGAATGCACATAGATTATGTCAAGGAATTCTTCTACTAATGGCTTAGTATAGGGCATTGATTTCCCATCCAGAAAAGGAATGATCACCATTTATTCCTTTTTTCAAAGCTGATATACCCTTTGTTAAACCACAAGTCGACATTGTTCTTGTCATACCATGGGTGCCAAAGTAATGCTAGAAAGTTATCTCTGTCTGAGCAAGCACCAAGACTTCGAAGTCTCTAGTGAACTTTTCCCCTTGAATGGTGATAAGTGCATCCTTCATTACCCAAATGGGAATTTCCTTAGTCTTGTTTTCCATATATAACACATTCAAAGATGGTTGTAATGCGGGCCTTCCCATTTGATGTTAGACATATAAGGTAATAACATTGACCTCTTCTCCCATGTCGATGAGGATATTACTCAGAAGCCATCCATTAACAACCACATTCAAAGTAATCTCCTTATCATAATAAAGGTTGTGAGGAGGAAGGTTTTCATGCAAAAACTACCTTTCACACTCTCTGCTCCGGTGCATGGTACCTTCTCCCTTAGCCATTTTCCTAGCAAGGGAATAATATTATCTTGCCTTAACATTTTACATACTTCCTTGACCTCATCCAGTCATCCTTTGTCACCTTGACATTCTTCCTTTTCTCTAATTGCCTCGATTTCTCCTTTAGACATTGGATCTCCCCTTGCAAAATTTGAATCATGTCCATAGTCTCTTGGTACACTTATTTCTGATGAGTGGGGTCCAAATAATTTCCATGTACCAATTCCTCTCTTGAAACTAGTGTCCTTTGTCTTGGCATCTCCCTGGCACACATGACTTCTACTTGCATCATCACTAGTACAAGTTCTATCCCGACACATGCGCCACTGTTGGCATCCATTGTGAATCATCCTTCTTGATGCTCACCATTCTAGAAACTTTGTCTTTCTCGATGCTATGGTTCATATGATTATAGATTTATGGAAATTATTCATACTTGTGTTTCTTTCCACACCATGAGCATTGCAATAGATTAGGACACTCATGTTTGTAATTCTTTATAGATCTATAGTTATAAAATGTTCCTTGTGAGAACTCACTTCATCATACGTGTGGTTACTATGACCACAAAATCCTCTCGTGAAAACCTCTTCCACATGCTCCTCCATCTACGTGCCCTTCATAATGATGATGATCATCCTTGGAACTGATTGTAAGACTAGTCTGACGCACACCCGCATCAATAAAGATCATGGATCCGATCAATTATTCTAAAATTATATGTATCATGGGTTGAGAGGTATAAATCTTATAATAGTAAGAAAAATTATTTTGGATTGTGCACTAGAGTATAGGGCACCTACTTACATCATGGTCCCCATGGTAGATCTCACATGATCTACCGCCATAGTGTGTACCGACTTTCGAGGGAAACTATCCTTAACATGCCATTCCACTTCCCAAACAGTACACCAAAGCCCACTATGAACCTCATGTGCTGAGTTTGTAAAAGCTTCTCCAAATTCTTGGCCATTGCAGTAATTTGAGGCTCCAAAAAGTATTAAAATTATTATCAATGCTCCCAACATCTTCGGTGTGTAGGGCTTCTTCCAATGCCTCACATGGGTCTCAGTGAAAGTCATGTGCAAAAATCCCTTCTAAATGGTGTTATAAATACTTTGAAAACCATTGAACATGTTATGAAGGATGAATTTCATAGGATAGCTTAGATAAGAGAGTCTTGAAACACGTGTCATAGTCCTGCACACTCTCTGCCATTCCTTGTTGGATCTCCTTCAGAGCGCCGATATTCTTCTCGCTCGAACTTAAGGATATATAACTCGCTAGGAAGGCATTCTTTAATGTGGTGTAGTATACTACCGTCTGATGGGGGTTATACTTCCTATACCAACTGTGTGAGTGCCCTTGTAAATTTGTTTCAAACTAACTTGCCTTCAGCTCCGGGGTAGTGATCCCTTTCACGCGCCATAGTAATTCACACTTGTGCACATGTTCTATAGCATCATCAATACCCCTATAGTCTAGTAAGTAAAAAGACATCTCAAATAATAATTGGGGAGGTGGATGGGGTCCTTGTCCTCCTAATCTAGAGCCTTGGTTCCCTCCATTGTTTCCTCCTCCACCAAATCCACTAGATCCACTAGGTCCTGACCCAAAAGATCCACCTCCTACAATTAGAAAATGGACCTGAAGTGTTCATGCCTAGTGTTCCTAATGTCCCACTAAATTACATGACGATGGTTTTTGATATTATCCCACTACCAGTTGTATGTCTTGTGCCACTCCTAGATGTGATACCCAAACCTTACATACTTTCACCTTGTCCAAAAATTCCTCCAAATACAGGAATGGATTGCGCATCCATGGATGTTCCAAACGAGAAATTATATCTCTTGGGTGTAGATTGGTTACTCCCACCGATACCAACTGGGTTAAAAATACTTCTCCCTTGAGCTAAAAACTAAGTGCTAGGGGTTGGTTTCCGTGGGTTCGGATGCATGTCGACAAATCTTCATTCTCCATGCAATGAACTCTAATCATAAACTAAAGGGGCCTCTCTCCCATGTTTTCCAAGATGGGGTAGCACATACTACTTAGGTTCCATGTCCTCTACATGAACCTCAAATCTTTCCCACAATGTCTACCTCCATAGATCCATCACACTTACAACCTTGCATTGTCTAGTCATCTCCCATTCACAAGCTTCACTATAATTGAGTTCTCTCTCCTCCCTTTCCGTTTTAGCCACAATGTCCACCATCTTCCTCCACCCTAGATTCCTCTCCCAATGTTTAGAGAAGCTTAGCCAGCCATGGGAAATGTCTCCAAACTCAAGGTAATGACCAAGACCTTCATAGCCAAAGGAATAACATGCAAAAATGATCCTCTAAGCTCCCCCATAATCTCAAAGTCAGCAAATTCTGGTCAAGAATACATAGAAATGGCATATTTAAGAGTATAACTAGTCGAAATCTCTTCCACCAAAGTGATCAACAACATGTTTCCAAGTCGATCTGCATCTGCCGCTTTGATAGTCATCTTGGGTCCATACACATGATCTGTAGTACCATCTTGATCTGATGCATATGCTGAAATCCATTCAAACAGCTTATACTAGAAAACAATAGAAGAATTTCTTATATAGCTTATGGTACATGTTCTCTTCTACCCATCCACACACATAAAAATCAAGTCTAGTGCTGAATATTTGAGCAAACTCATCCTCCGTACACTTAAACCATCCTTCAACACTTTCCAAGGTCGATGATCTCGTCATCACACATCACAGGGAAAATTGTGCATGCCATTTCTCATAACTTCAAAAAGAAATATCGGAAACAAAACCAAGATGTAGTCATATTTTATACCCTTAAACTAATAGTCTAATCCCATGTGTGTTGGCCTATCACCCAAAGAGGGCTTTGGGTGCTCACCCGAGGAACGCGTGGGTGCCGAGTGTCTCATTTATGTGAGTCTTGTGAGAATGCATCATCTTATGACATATAATAAAATGCGTAAGAATAGAAAAGAAACATACAACATTCGAAGAACCTAGAACGGGTTGTTATCTCATTGCATCTAGAAAAGAGAAATAACAAACATCATAAGGAAATGGTTCATACAAAAGGAAATACATAAGTATTATAATCCTCGAACACATATATGATTTATAAAGGAGCCTTATATTCATATTAACAGGTTCAATAACCACATTACAATCCCTTAAGGTCATAACAGATCTTGATCTAACCATGTAGAGCCAAGTCATGCATCAGAACTACACTATGTTCATCACATTACAAAATTGAATGCACTCCATCCCTCTAAATGTGCCATGATTCCTATATTCTCCTAATCCCTAACCCTTAGAACCCTTCACTATATTTCTATAGAGCTTAAACTCTTTTCTCTTTCTCTTCGACTCTCTCTTCAACTCTTCTTTCCACACCCTTGACCTTCCTTTCTTTCTACCGGTGCTTGTATTTATAACCTTAGCACCCACCGCCTTACCTTATAGAAGTTACAAATTAGTCACCGAGTGTCCAAGTGGTCCTCCAATGGAGCATGCCCTATCACATTTGAGCTCTCCACTCTTTGCAATGATGTCTTTTGGAACCTTCCATCACATGCCTAGAATATTCCCTTTTTGATCCCATAGTCACTAGGATGAAACCTTATCCATAAGGGTCATGCTTTTCTCGTGTGCTTCCTAGGACGCTGAATATGGCTAAGTCCAAAACCTATGATGTCTTACACGTGCACGCCATGTGTTCTGCAAAACAATGCTATAACCCTTCTTAGGTGCCTTCAACTCGCACCCTTCTTCAACTAGGTCCTGCGCACCCACGTGCCTTCTCATCCTTAGCCAATATTCTAGGGCCCAACATCACCCCACACTACATCTATTCTCCATCCTCAAAAAATCTTTTAAGCATGTGGTTAACACACTCAAAAGTGGGACAAAATGTACACAATTAAACAATGGTCTTAAGGGATTTATTTCAAGTCACTTTATATGTTTTTAGTGTGCTTACAATTTATTTGTTAAGTGTTAGTCCAAATTAAGTGTTATTGATGTGTGTAACAATAAGGTCCTAACTTGAATTCACTTGTTTAAAAAAATACATAAATATTGTATTTTAGTTGGCACAAGATATGAAAAAATGTTCTTAACACTCTATTGTGTATTTATGTGCTTGAAAAAGAGATCAACCAATCATTAAAGTATTTACATGGTAATGTGTTTAACTTATTACAATCTCATTGATGCGAGCTGACTAGTGAGAAGTCATGCCCTAGGATGTCATGAGAGAAAAATGCCACTACTAACATGTCCAAATTGGGGGTATATGCCTTTGAGTGTTATGGCGAGCTCCGTGGTGGCCCACTTTGAGTCGACCACCCGATTCGAGCTAAGAACCCCTTCCCTATTCATCCCAATTCACGTTTTCAGCAAAACTTATGATGATCACAACTTGGTACTCGGTCATCCAAAATGAGAACCGTCTGAGCAAAAACTTGAGTGAAGGATGCCTTTAATTGTACCCATGAATTCGTGGGTCATGGAATTCTTTGAGCCTTTGTGGCATAATTGTTTGCAAACTTCCTTTTCTAGGTAGTCTTAGGAAATGAACAAAGCCAAGTAGCGAGAATTCATGCCTCAAGACATCATGGCACAAAACCAATGATGAAAAAATGTCTTGGTAGCTAGGTAAACACTAGGGGAGGTGTTGTTTCAAAGGGCAGGACAATGTCGTTACTTCTGGGCTACTTTGTTCACCATAGTCCCTTAAGAGCCGTGAGACCAAAAAACCGTACATTTTTTACGGGTGATTACTCCATCTCCATGACACCTAGAGATGTATCATCATATCTTACACCTTGGCATAAGGACCCTCTATAATACATTGTTTCAAAGTGTTTTCCATCTCCAATCGGTGCTCTCACTACCCTATTGTTTGCATACGCGTGAAATAGTTCTGTTTGAGTCAATGTAAGGCTCACAAATGCTATATTTTGCAAATGGTGATTCATGGCACTAAACCAAATTCACCAAAACATTTCCGAGTAACCAGTAAAAGCTAGAGGAGACATCGGTTTGGTGCGGGACAATGTCATTGCTTCCGGGATACTTTGTTCAAGCGTAGTCCCTTAAGAGCCTTGAAACCAAAAACCCATATAACTTGGACGGGTGATTACTTAGTCTCCGTGTCACCTAGAGATGTTTTGTTAAATCCTACACCTCACTTTGTAGGGACCATCTACTATATCCTTTGTTTGTTTTTTATGTCTCCAATCAAGGTGCTCTCGCTGCCCCGTTGTTTTCATACGTGTAAAATAGTGCGCTTGAGCCAGATAAGGCTATCAAATAATATATTTTGCAAACGGTGGGTCATGGCACTCAATTGAATGTTCCAATACATTCGGGTGTCTAGTTAAACTCTATAGAATGTGTTATTTTGGTGCGAGACAATGTCGTTGCTTCTAAGCTACTTTGTTTGGGCACAGTCCCTTAAGAGCCCTAAGACCCAAAAACTATACAACTTCAATGGGTGATTACTCGGTCTCCGTGGCACCTAGAGATTTCTCATTAGATCCCACACCTTAGTGTAGGGACCTTTTATAATAATTTGTCTCATGTTTTTCCATTTCTAATCGGTGTTTCTTGCCACTATTATTTACATACGCGCAAAATAGTGTAGTTTGAGTAAGGGTAAGGTCATCAAATGCTATATTTTTCAAATGGTGGGTCATGGAAAAAAACCAACTACACTAACACATCTATATGGCTAGGTAAACACTAAAGGAGGAATTTTTTTAGTGCAGGAAAATGTCGTTGCTTCGGGATACTTTGTTGGAGCATAGTCCCTTAAGATCCCTGAGATGAAAAAACAATACAAATTCGATGGGTGATTAATCAATTTTTGTGGTACCTAGATATTTCTTATTAGATCCTACACCTCAAAATAGTGACCCTCTATAATATCTTGTCTTGGTTTTTTTTCTCCAATTGGTGCTCTGGCTGCCCTATTGTTTACATATGCGCAAAATAGTGCAGTTTGAGCCAAGGTAAGGCTGTCAAATGCTATATTTTGCAAATGGTGGGTTATGAAACAAAACCAACTATGCCAACACATCCGGGTGTCTAGATAAATGCTAGAGGAGGCATCATTTTTTAGTGCGAGACAATGTCGCTTTCTTCTAGGCTACTTCGCTTGATCAGAAGTTCCTTAAGAGCCCCGAGACCAAAAACCCGTATAACTTCGATGGTTGATTACTCACTCCTTGGAACCTAGAGATGTCTCTTTAGATCCTATAACTCGAATAAAAACCCTATGCAATATCCTATCTCATTTTTTTCCATTTCCAATCAGTTCTCTCACCGCCCTATTATTTGCATACACATGAAATAGTACATACAGGTTTGAGCCAGGGTAAGGCTGCCAAATGCTATATTTTACAAATGGTGGATCATGGCACAAAATTGAATGCGACAAAATGTTTGGGTAGCTAGGTAAACACTATATGAGGTGTCATTTTGGTGTGGGAAAATTTCATTGCTTTTGGGCTACTTTGTTCGGGTGTAGTCCCTTAAGAGCCTTGAGACCAAAAACCATACAACTTCGACGGGTGATTACTCGGTCTCTGTGGAACCAAGAGATGTCTCGTTAGATCCTAAACCTTGACATAGGGACCCTATACAATATATTGTCTTGTTTTTGGTGTATCTAATCACCGCTCTCGATGACCTATTGTTTGCATATGCGTGAAATAGTGCAGCTTGAGCTAGGGTAAGGTTGTCAAACGTTATATTTTGAAAATTGTAGGTCGTGGCACTCAAATGACTGCTACACCACATTTGAGTGGCCATGTAAATGCTAGATGAGGTGTATTTTTGGTGTGGGACAATTCTTTTTCTTCTAGGCTACTTCGTTGGCCGTAGTTCCTTAAGATCCATAAGACCAAAAAACGTATAACTTTGATAGGTGATTAGTCGATCTCTCATGGCACCTAAAGATGTGTCATTAGATCATTCACCTCAGTGTAAGGACCCTATACAATATCCTATCTCAATTATTTTATTCAGATTTGTGCTCTCGTTGCCCTATTGTTTGCATACATGAGAAGTAGTGTAGTTTGAGCTAGGGTAAGGTTGTCAAACGCTACATTTTGTAAATGGTGGGTCGTGGCACAAAACTAACTATGCCAACATGTCTGGGTGGCCTGATAAACACTATAGGAGGTGTCATTTCAGTGTGATAAAATTCCTTGCTTCCAGGCTACTTCGTTTGGGCGTAGTCCCTTAAGATCCCTGAGACAAAAAAAGCATACAACTTCGACAGGTGATTACTCGGTCTCCATGGCACCTAGAGACATCTCGCCGATCCTACACCTTGGTGTAGGGATTATCTACAATATAATATCTCATTTTTTTATTTCTCTAATCGGTGCTCTCGCTGCCCTATTGTTTGCAAATGCACCAAGTAGTGCGCTTTCAAATTTAATGTAAGGTTGTCAAATGCTATATTTTGCAAATATTGGGTCATGGGACCAAAACGAATGTGCACACGCATAGGGATGGTTTGGTAAACACTTGGGGATATGTAATTTTTGTTCCCTTTGCTCCCGGTGCTTTCGGGATACCTCCTTTGGAGCTAAGAACCCCCTCCACAGGTACATAAACGGTGGTTAGTTTCTTATATTTTCTTGTAAAATAATGAAATCTTCTCTTAGCTTTGAGAATATAAAATTATCTAGTAATAGTGCCAACCATGTGAAGGTGGAAGATTTTCTAGCACCACTAACCTGCATAAAAGTTTTAATCAAATAAATTTAAGTTGAATCAAAACCATACTAGATATATACAAAATACACAAATTTAATAAAATATATGAACTTGAATGATCTAGTTGAAAAATTTAAACACTTCAAAGAAATTATATATACTAGATGAACATCTAAATTCATTCCAATGAACCATCAGGTCGTGAAGGTGGAAGATTTTCTGGTACCACTAACCTGCATAAAAGTGTTAAAGTCAAATAAATTTTAAAAGTTAAATCAAAACCATACTAGATATATACAAAATACACAAATTTAATAAAATATATGAACTTGAATAATCTAGTTGAAAATTTTGAAAACTAAAAGGAAATTTTATATACTATATGAACATCTAAATTCATTCCAATGGACCATTAGGTCATGAAGGTGGAAGATTTTTTGCTACCACTAACTCGATATAAAAGTGTTAAAGTCAAAGAAATTTTAAAAGTTAAATCAAAACCATACTAGATATATAAAAAATACATAAATTTAATAAAATATATGAACTTAAATCTAGTTGAAAAATTTAAACACTTCAAAGAAATTATATATACCAGATGTGAGCATGTAAATTCATTCCAATGAACCATCAGGATCAGATCTACTCTGAATAGTGAACATGATTTCTTCATTATCTCGACTCTCAAACCTTCTAAAGAATCTTATTGTTATGCCTTCCTCGATACCTATACAACTGAATATTTGTTGCTAGAACTAGATGTGAATATAAGAGTTTTTCATGTGTGTCTTAAAGCCTTCAAATACCCAAACAGAGGAATTTTTTTAATGGATACAAATAAGCCAAGTTCCAATAACTACCACTCACCATGTAGGGTACTCAATATCTCCACTATCTATAATAGGAGACGTAAACTTATTTATTTCCTTGATGCAATGACATAAGAAATCGTTTGTCCCTTCTTTATTGTCTTCTATCGCAATAACTACAAACACATGTTGTATAAAAAAATAAAGGCTTCAACTCAAATTTAAATTACATATTAATTTCAATGGACATAACTCAATACAAAAATTGTAAATAACCATTTACCTTTTTGCACCAAAATCGAAATGTCATCAAATTCCTTGGATGTTACAACTTCATTTGTAGAAACAAGTCATAATGTCTGTGGAGATTGATAACTGGGAATTAGAGTTAGAGGCCTACAAATCCATCTATCCACCAATTCTTGTGAATCACACTTAGTAGTGACAAATTTGATAAAAGATGCAAAAAAACATGCCAAATCTCTTGTCCATGTGGCCCACAAAGTAGTGTCTGAGCTACAAAATGAGTGCAGATTGCTAGACCCTATGAGTTTCATATAATCCTTGTAGTTAGCAATTTTTGTTCTCTATCTACCAAAAATATCTACAAACCGTGGAATTTTCTTGAGAACCTCGTGCCATGTTTTCAATACACCATTCCACTATGCTCTTTGCATCTTTTAATTTAACACCATTTTTGTACTTCAAATATTTTTTTGCAAGAGCTCTTTTCACACATGCCCTCGCACCGTCATGCTCTCCTTTTCCATGTCCAACCTCAAATGAAACTCCAAATATAGTGCACACCCATCTTGGTGTGCATCCTTCTCATCCAATAAAACATTCATGCATTCTTAAACTAAGATGTGTAATTATCTGACCATATATAATGTTGATTGAAGTAGATGTCCCTATTAGAAAAGTTTCCATAAAATAACTGGAAACACCCTTGCACAAATTCAATAGAATGATTACGATCATCACTGATATAAAAGTGGTACTCTCTTAAAAAAATTGATCATTATTTTTACTATTAGGAGAATGTATAAATGTTATATACATAAAAATGACAACCTGTACTAAGTTGTAATATTGCGATTGAACCTCCTTTTGTGGTTGCAACATATAATTCTCTACAAAATAAACCACTGAAACAATATTACTAATAGGAAATGCATCCTTGCATATCTTGAACTATTCATCCAACCATCAATCTTTATGTGTATTCCTAGCATACTCATAAAAAATTTCATCCTTAAATTTTCTCATAAATTAAAAAATAGGCATATGTTCTGTAACTAGCTCACACTATTTAGAATCCTTTCCATCTTTCAATTGGTATGGTACTGATTTATATTTATCAAACTCAACTAAATTATGTCCTATTGCACCTCCAAATTTCTCATGGATGCAAATTTCCAATTTAGGTGATCCGCCGCACGTACCACAACTTCCATCTAAACAATCCACACTATAAAAAATTATCCAACTTCTCTTTCACAAAATATCGTAGTAATGAAATCCTTGGAAGATGGTGGTGGAACTTGAACACCAAATTCGATAACATAGTTTTAGAATGAAAATCAGAATGAATATGTAAAAATTTAGCATAATGCATCACAAATTCAACATGTTGCATAAAACAACAAGTGGTGCAAGCATGGTTGATTTTCACATAGAATAGTTTTAACGTTTCAAAAAAATTTGACTAATTTTAATTTCTTGATGCTCTTGTTCAAGCTTACAAAAAAATTGAGTTTGAGTCATATCTAAGAAATTCTTTGGATGTGGTTCATGATTAGTAGAACCAAATCTATGTTTTACAACATCTCTTGTATTAGGTGAAACTCTAGTGTTATCATGCCAAAATTGAATAAGAACTTCTCTTATAAAGATCGTATATATATTTTTCCTTACATGGTGTCGTAGCATAAAATGCCCAAAAATCGCTTGTTATTGAGTAATCAAGGATATTATGCCTTTCAATTGCTTTCATTAGATTTTTTGATTAACTTTCAACATTCGACTTGTTTTCCTAATAAAAATTTATTTTTTTGTTGATTCACTTACAACACTAGTAAGTAGCAAGTACATGACGCACAACATTACTATTCCTTGTGTATATCTTGACAACAATAGTGTGATATACATCATGAAGGTTTTCAACAATTGTAGAGGTTTGACCACATATATTAGATGTTTTCAATCCTAATGTGTTTAATGTAGGTATCATTTTATTCAATTTCATAAAAATAACCAACTGACATCTTTGAGAATCATTTAAAATTTCAAAATGATTATCCCAAATTTTAGTGGTTTTTCTTCTGATTTTCTGTTTAGAAAGTTTGTCAGACATTGGTTTCAAAATGTTCTCATCAATTTCAATAAAATAATTAGGTCTCTTATGTAAAATCCTAGGAGGTGTTTTTGTCAAATTTTTCTTGTCTACGGTTTCAACCTGAATTTCTTGATTCACATTTTCATTATCTCCTTCAATTTCAACATCGTACATCACGAGTATTTAATTCATCTTCAACATTAACAGTAAAAACATCTTCATAATGAGTGTTTAATTAATCTTCAACATTAATAGTATAAACATTACTTGGTTCCTCATTGCTTACAATAGTAGGGGTTAAAGATGAACCTCTTCTTGATTCACGAAGTTTCTACATTCACTCAGCATCTTGAAATATTTTTGTGTCTAATTCATCTGGTGTTTTTTTACTTATTGATTTCCTTTTTTGACTTTGTTTCTTGTCTCCCATGATGTTTTGCTTCCGATGATAAGAAAAACATGCAGAAAGTGACAAAATTTTGTAGTAATTCATACAGTAAGGCCAAATAGTAAAAATCACATGGTAATTCAAATGTTGGGATGCATGTAAATATGATTTAATAACCATGATTGTGGTTTATAAAGTGTGATCACGGTTCTATTATTAAGGACCGCGATCGCGGTTATTTCTATATCATCAAATCCAACCCTCAAGGCTCAGAAATATCTATTTTTCCCCAACCAGAGCTATGGGAGGTCATTATGGTGTGTTAAAGGAAAAAACTTCAAATTTTCTCCTCCATGCAGACTTGAACCATTCTGAAGAATCAAAACATCTCACAAAAATGGTACCATCGCATAGGGGAGATTGTTAGCTTCAGTAGAAATATTGATTTTAAAGTGAATAGAATAAGATAAATATCATTTTATAATTTTTTACTAACATTAGGTCTTTAAGACATTTTTTCCCACGAATGTTCATGTCTACGTTTAAGACTACAACTTTTGTTTCACTTATCAAAATGTGATAAAACCTATACCATCCCAAGCATGGAAAAATTCTATACATGTTTAAAAAAAAGTATTTGATTTTGATATTTTTTGATATAGTTATGGCGGGAAACATAAAGTGCTCCATTTTCTAAAATAACAAGATTTGATCATCCAAATCGTGGGAAAATAAACTACAATCTTATAGGTTTAAAAAAAAAAACTAAGTCATATAATTTTGAGTGTTTAATATAGCTAAACTTGTTGGTTTCTTTAAAAAATAGTAGTTTAGAAACTAAATTCGGATGCTATGATTGATATTTATATCATTTTTGCTAATTTTGAGTGCGTGTATTGCTAATTTTCCCTAAAAGTTGAGATTTTGCTATTTTTTGCAATATGACATCCACTTATGACCCCTTTTGGTCCACTAACTTTTTGTACTTACCCTTTAGTAATTCGAGTGTCAAATTTCACTTTTTCAAGCTCTCGCAACCAATTTAGCAAGATCAAATCCATCTCCACACTACCTTTTCCAATCACTTCCATTTGGGTATTTTCTTGGGTGTCAACTGAAACCTACCTCCTCTATTGACTCGATTCCCCTTTTTCATCCTTCTTAATAGCCACCACTTTCACATTGTCTTGTTTTAGGTCTTGAAGGCCCTGTACTACTTCAAGTTTAACCATAGTTTGATCATCCCCTTCACTCGACTCAGGGTATTCACTAGAATCCTCATTCTCAGAATTAGTTTCATCTTCCACAACATAATATTCAAGGGATTTTGACAGGACACTATCCCCATTAACCATTTTATCCATATCCAAGATTGATCTCTTCACAAAGGGCCATAATAAAACCCTGATGTAGGGGAAAACTAATTTTTATTTTTTGTAGTGGTCTAGGGTAACACATAGAGAACAAAGTATATAGTATGGAAAACTAAAACTATGCCCATTTTTGAGGAAATTGATCATGGGAAGATGGTAATAATATATAAATTTGTTGCATCCCACAAGAGTGACAAACTATATTAGGTTAAGGACCACTTCATTAAATGGGGAGGTAAGGAATTCCTAAGAAAGCCCGTAAAATGAGGGGTGAGTTTTTACTTACCTCATAAAAATAGTTTCATTTCATCCGCTGAATACTTTTTAGGTTTGTAGACTTCACGTCCTTCCATGGGATTTCCCATAACATAAGACACCTTGTTGATTGATAATTCAATCTTTAATCCCTGTAACAACACATTACCCCCATCCATTTCCTAGATAACTGTCATGACGATATGAAATCCTTACGGAGCTGCTCGTTGTAACCCTAAAAATATTTAAGAAAGGGGAAAATTTCATTCATTTGAACACCTCCATAGCCTTAGATTTAACATCATTGAGATCCCAAGGCTCAGTTTGAACCAAATATTCCCCCATATTCCTATTAATATCCAGACTATCACGAAGAAAAAATCAATGTTCAATGCTACATAGACCCGACCACACAACTGTAATACTAATACACCAAGTAGAAACATAAATCCCGATTCCTAGAGAGGAGTAAATGCACATTAACATCCCCTTTATAGAGGGATAAACCTAAATTATAAGAGAGGAATAAACCCATATTACAAGAACATTAACATCCCCTTAATAAACTATGTACACCACACTGCACTTGTAAGGAATTCCAAGAGAAGAATAAACCCCGGTGGCGTTCACATTACAAGAACAATAACCTCTACTTAATAAATATAAACCTCGTCGGTGCTTGTATTAGACATAACATTAACATCCCCTTAATAATTATAAACCTAGATTCCAATAGAGGAATAAACCCATATTACAAGAACATAAACATCCCCTTAATAGTTATAAATGTATGATGTCATTCATCATTAACTCCGTGTCAAAATTTTCCATCCTTGCATACCTCGAAAGAAGGGAATTAAAATTAATGTGACATTTTCCTCCCACACTTGACACTTTAAAATGAAAATGAAAATTCTCCTACTCCCCTTATCAGGAGGATATCTTTTCGTAATTAAATAGAAATAGAAATTAAATTAAAAATCCTTTTCTAAAGGTAGAATTATGGTAAATCATTTTAAGAAGAATTTGAATTTTGTTGTAATATTATTCGTCACACTAGAATCCCAAATTCACAGAATAATTCATTACAAATTAAAACTATTTTCATGATATCTATGAACACACTAATTGTTGAAGTGCCTGACAATTTTTCAATTCTTTATATACCTTAAACCGATGTGAACATTTTTTTAGTGGATAGTTTGAAGTCGAGAGGATAATATGACCTTAAAAAATAAAAGTAAGAGAGTTAATACTTAACACTCGCTAGGTAATTCCAGTGTAGCTTATCGAGGTAAATTAACATTAATCAAATAAGAATTCACCAGAAATAAAAATGTTATGTAATTATATGTATATATATATATATATATATATATATATAAGATATCTATTATCATTTAAATCCTTTACTTTGTATTATAAATTTCCTAAAGATATTTACACATGTTATACATATAAATATTATTAAGATAGTCGATTACATTATACAAAAACTTGTCATATAAATTTAGGAACAAATTAGATAATTTTCTTTTTTAGATAGTTAAACACTACATGCAAAAATTTAAATTGAGTACAAAAGATAACAAGGCCAACATGTAACATGAATAATCAGGCCTACAAAAAACATAGACTGCAATACAAAAAAAGAGTGGGAATGATAGAGAAACCATAGGGTTCCACCTAGCCAAACATTGCAATAATCTTGAGAAAGGAAAATGACGTGAAAAAACAAACTTCAAGTATGCCACATGATCGGGACGGGAAGGGTAGGTTTTTTGAGTGTGACCAAGTCTAGGGATGAAATGTTGGAGATAAATGCCCCATCACATCTATAGATGCTTTGGACAGAGTTAGAAAATTGAAGTAGGACACGAATTTTCAATTCCAGGGCATCAAAATCCTATTGTCAGCCCAAAAAGGTGACTTACAAGGATAAAAATTTGTAAAGAGACAAGGAAGGCATACTTCACAAGAGTGCTTGACCAAACCCACACAATATTCTGGGTAAATGAAATGGGACATGGCCTTTATGACCACTACATTATTTACACATAACACTAGAAACTGAAAATGAAGACACCTACAATCCAGGTTTTTCACAAGATCTCTTGGTGATATGGAAATAATTCACACTTAGTACATTCACAATCATAATAATAAAATCTACTGAGAGTCTCAGTGCACGGAAGACATTACAGAGACGAGTGTCAGACACAATAGAGATGAAAGTTGTTTCCTTATTTTTGCTACACAAGAGGATGAAAGATACATAGATATATGCCATGAGAGGGAAAGGGAAAATAACATACAAAAATGTGAGAAAATGAGTGAGGACAGGAAAAATCACAACCTAATTAAATAGTCCCTCGACTCATGTGAGGAAGGTCGACGTAATAAAAAATAGATGGCATCATCAACATTTTCACATGCATTGGCTAGATTATTTAATGAAAATGATCTTATATTATATTAAATGAAACATGATACAAGATTATCTCAACAAAATAAGTGGATGATATGAGAACAATCCCCAAAGCCACAAGTAGACTAGGTCAAGCCTAGGAAAACAACAAAGAAAAAACTATAAGGGGGTATGAGGAACACCAAAAAAAAAGGCTAGATTATAAAATAAAGGCTACCCATGATTAATAAACAAAAATTATACAAAATTACATTACTATAGACAATCACACACATTATATAGAAAGGTTTTATCAATTAAATCTACTACACTACCCTTAGAGCTAGCCAGGATGGAAAACACATCTCCACCATATTTTGAATCATTGGCCTTGGATCCCAGCGGGTGGGGGCACTCCAATAGGATTTATTCTAAGGATATTCTTATAAAGTTCATTGAGGGTCACTTGGTTGGTAGCAGTTCCAAACTTGTGCCACTCGTGGTGCTAGAGAGTGCACTTGTTAAGGCATGCTTTGGCCACTTTGTGGATGCACGTGGTAGTGGTGTGAACCACCTTCTGGCCATGCTCATTGAACTTGTATTCCACGATCTTCTTCATGCCATTTTTTTGGTCCAATGATATTCGGAAGTGGCTGATGAAAATCTAGGTCTTCGTTATCCTCCTCTTTAAGCTCCCCCCATCACACCGTGCTAAACGCCATCACTATTTATGTTTTATACCGGCTAACAACCACTAGACTCTATTTGTTTCTTTGGAATAACATTTTTAACAATTTTAAAATGTCATTAACATTATGTTTTAATTTGTATAACCTGTTCATGTAAAGAGCTCAATATGAAACATTTGTCTCATTCTCTTTAATCACTCAAATCACTGGTTATCGCAGTAAAACCCTACAAATAAAAATATGAATACTTATGCTTGCGTAAAATTATTGTCAATGTTTTCGAGTTAATATTTTTTTAGAGCTTGAGGGATCCGAGGCTCCATATTATCTCTACCATAAATCTTGAACAATTTAGGGTTACGGTCTGTCGAATCTTCCTATTTTATTTAGATTTAAGTGAATTTAACTAGTAAATTACTATTACAAATAAAATTAAATAAACATGTTCGTTAAAGTGCATATATATTGAACGTAATCAATAGAGGATAATATTGTTTGAGAGTGACAACATATGAAATTACAGGGGTAGTTGATCTCTGCATGCATGTCATCAGACACTCTCTTAGGAGAACATGTTTCTTAAAATAAAAATAAACCAAATCAAATCCTTTGTATCATTATTTACATTAAAGTCGGTGGAAGACATCAAACAATAAAAAACTTAAACATCTTGCATTGTCTTAAGGGATAAAAAAGTAGAATAAAAACCATCTAGAAAAATGCCATAGGAGTGGCCCATTCATCTCTAAGAATAGTATTATCATAACCATAACCATTGATCTTATTGATAGCTCTTTGTGTGTCCTCCCTGTTAACGAAATTAACAAAACCAAACCCCCTACCAACCCTTGTCTTTTGATCCATGGCCATGTAGACATGCATGATGTGTCCAAATGTCTTGAAAATCCTGCATAAATTAGAATACATTGTGTCATAGAATATATTGGTAACTCGATCATAATTTTCATCATTTTTGCGGTGCATGGTGTCACCGGAGTGGTCCACAACACCCCTACAATTAGGAGGGATATAGGTTGATCTCATAGTAGTGAAAGAAGTGGTAGTACTTTTGCTAGCACTGCTTTCACTTGTGGTGAGTCCTCGATGGCCTTATCCATTGTTAAGGTGTTTGTGGCACCGGCGGAGGTGAGATCCTTGTAAGTCCATTTTGATGTCCAATGATCACCCTTCTTATTGCAGATAAAAACCATGAGCACCGCACCACCCTTGGAGCCAACCAAGATGGACAATGCATCTCCACCAGATTTTGAATCATTGGCCTTAGATCCTAGTGGGTGGGGGCACTACAAGAATATTTCTTCTAAGGAGATGCTTGTAAATTTTGTTGAGGGTTATTGGTTGAAAATAACACTTAACTTGTGCCACTCATGGTGTAAGAGATAACACTTGTTAAGGCATGATTTGGGAACTTTCTGGATGCACGTGGTAGTGGTGTGAACCACCTTCTAGTTGTGCTCATTGAAATTGTATTCCATGATCTTCTTCACGCCATTTTTTTCTAGCCCAATGATATTCGGTGGTGGCTGATGAAAATATAGGTCTTCATTATCCTCCTCTTTAAGATCCCCCATCACACTCTGCCGACACCATCACTATTTCTATTTTATACTTGCTAGTGGCCACTAGGATCTATTTTTTTCCTTAGAATAATGTTTTTAACAGTTTTAAAATGTCATTAACATTATGTTTTAAAATGTATAACCCATTTCTTGTAAATATTGCAATATGTAACACTTGTCTCGTTCTCCTTAATCATAATCCAACATGTGTCTAGAGCACGTGTGTGTATCATTATTCTCCTATTCAAACTCCCCACATCTCACTCTTTTAGAAGCAATAAATTTCCTCCATAGCTCAAGAAAATAGAAAAAGTGAAATACTCATGCATCCAGAGAAAATTTATCACTGGTTTGTAGAAAATAAAATCACTAGTTATCGCAGTAAAAACCTACAAATAAAAATAAGAATAATTATGCTCATGTAAAAATATTTTCAAGGGAAGACAATGCTTATCCAAGATATTTAAGCTTAAGTTTTTTTATAAAAATAAATGTTTTTTAATTTGGTTTAATCCCTATAGATCTACCAAATCATCAAGTACCGAACAACATAGAATAACACTTGATAACACAAGTTACTCTCTTAGGAGAACATGTTTCTTAGAAGAACAAAGAAACTAACTCAAATCCTTTATATCATCATTTACATTAAAGTTGGTGGAAGACATCAAACAATACATAACTTCAACATCTTGCATTATCTTAAGGGGTAAAAAAATCAAAATACAAATCATCTATAAAAATACCACATGAGTGGCCCATTAATATTTGAGAATAAGATTATCATAACCATAACCATTGAGCTTATTGATAGCTCTTTGTGTGTCCTCCATGTTGATGAAATTAATAAAACCAAACCCCCTGCTAACCCCCGTATTCTAATCCATGGCCACATAGACACGCGTGATGTGTCCAAATGGCTTCAAAATATCACGTAGATCAACATCCATCATGTCATCAAATAGATTTATAACTCAATCAGAATTTGCATCATTTTTATGGTGCATGGTGTTACTAGAGTGGTCCACAACACCCTTGAGATTGGGAGGGATGTAGGTTGATCTCCCAACAATCAAAGAAGTGACAGTACCACAATAACCGCTTCTACCTGCGGTGAGGTTCTCGATGGCCTTATCCATTGTTAAGGTGTCTATGGCACCAATGGGGGTGAGATCCTTGTAAGTCCATTTTGATGTCTAGTGATCACCCTTCTTACTGTAGATATGGAAAACCATGAGCACCACACCACCCTTAGAGCCATCCAGAAAGATAACACATCTCAACCATATTTTGAATGATCATCCTTAGAAACTGGTGGGTACGGGTACTACAGCAGGATTTATTCTAAGGAGATTCTTGTAAAGTTCACTGAGGGTTTTTGGTTATTAGCAAGGTGCTAAACTTGCACAACTCACGACACTAGAGATTGAACTTGTTAAGGTGTGCTTTGGCCACTTTGTAGATGCATATCATAGTGGTGTGAACCACCTTCTAGCCATGCTCATTGAACTTGTATTCCACAATCTTCTTCACACCATTTTTGTCTGGCCTAATGATATTTGGTGGTGGCTGATGAAAATATAGGTCTTCGTTATCCTCCTCTTTAAGCTCCCCCCATCACACTCTACTAGACGCCATCACTATTTTTATTTTATACTAGCTAAGCAATTGTTAGGCTCTATTTGTTTCCTTGGAATAACATTTTTAATAGTTTTAAAATTTCATTAACATTATGTTTTAAAATGTATAACCCATTCTTATAAAGAGTGCAATATGTAATGCTTGTCTCATTCTCCTTAATCATAATCCAACATGTGTCTGGGGAATGTGTGTGTATCATTATCCTCCTATTCAAGCTACCCACATCTCACTCTATCATACACAATCACTGTCGTCCCTAGCTCACGAAAATGGAAAAGAAGTGAAATCATCATGCACCTAGAGAAAAATTATTGTTGGTTATCGTAGTAAAACCCTACAATGTTTATTTCACTAAATTGGGACATATTCGAGTGAATTGAGACTCCCGAATTTCAAGTATTGGAAGAAATTCATGTCTGCTTTTGTGTATATTGGATACCATTTTTGGCTATATTGGATTCCATTATTAGAAATATTGGATTCCATTAGTAGCAATATCGGATTCCAATATTGTCATTATCGGACTTATTCGAGTTCTAATTTCTCTATTATTGGATTCCAATTTTGCTAATATTGGATTCCAATTTCCCTATTATTGGACTCCAATTTCACTATTACTGGATTCCAATAATGCTATTATTGGATTCCACTTTCACCACATAAGCCTGATGGTCACCCACTTACATAAGCCTAGCGGTTGCTATCTTATATAACCCAAGTGGTTGCTAACTTACATAACCCAAGCAGTTACAAACTTACATAAGCCAAGCGGCTAACTTAACTTACATAAGCCAAGCGACCGCTAACTTAAATATGTTAAGTTGCCACTAACTTCAAGATAGTACATAAGTTATTTTTGTCATTTATACCACATATCAATCTTAATATCTTCATACATTTATGACTATTCATGTATACCTTGTTCAAATGAATAAATGTTGACGTTGAAAATCCCTTCCCTAAACTTCCTTGAATGGTGTTAAATTTGACGGTTGTTTAGATGTTTTTTGTGATTTTAGATGTAACATATTTTCAAATATTTTATAAAACTGACACGTGTGACTCACATGTTTAAAAGGTGACCATCAATATTTATATACATTTATATAAATAATTTATTCATATATATTAAGCATAGTTAAAAAATATGGAATTGTCATTTATAAATTTTGTAAGTAGTGTGTAAGTGTGAGTGATCACACTTACAAGTGTGATTGGTCACACATCTAAGTGCAAGCCTTAATCTACACATCTCTTGAATCGCACTTTAAGTGAAAGTATTGACTGAAAATACTAAGTATGAGTATCTACTTGCACTTCTAAGTGCCAGTCTTGACTCACACTTCTAGGTGCGAGTCTTGATTCACACCGCTAAGTGTGAGTCTTGATTCACACAGCTAAGTATGATAACTCACCTATCAATTTTTTTTGGGTAATGATAATTTGTCAACACTTCCCTTTAAAAATACAAAACAATGTTTATTTATACTAATTATTCTATATAAATTTCATTATTTTTAATATATATTGATGTAAATTTTGATAATTTTTGTAATTTATATATAAATCTATATTAATAATTGACGGTTAAATATTAAATATGCAATTCACGTGTGACGTTTATTACAAATATTTGCAATTATTTTATTACAAATATTTGTAATTATTTGCATTATTAATGATAACCATTTTGTAAGGAAAAATGCTAATTAATGTTGTCGTTTGCCTCAACATTAATTAGCCATTAATTCAAGCTATGTAAAATTTTCCATTTAAAATTACATGTGCCATTCAAAATATGTGCACCTTTTGGAGCATGTAACTGTTGTTAGCCATTAATCAACCATTTAATGAAAAGAAATGTAAAATCATATGTGTGCCCTCTTAATTTGCATGCCAATGAAATTGGCGGTTGGATTTGTTTACATATCACTATAAGTAGATAGTTTTTGAGTTTATATTTTTAACATTTTCCTTTCTATTCTCTTCGTCATTGCAAAGTATTATTCATCAATAGAAAAATCTCATCATCGCAAGCATCAAAAATTTTGTGCTTGAGTTCTAGAAATGTTTTGATTTCCTCTCCATGCCAAAAATTGGTATGCATTCTCACCTTCAGTCCCTCCAAAATTACAAAATTCTATTAATGTAAAAATTTTCATATCGATTAGGGATTATATCCATGTAAAATTTTCCATAGCTAATTAGGGCTTATATCCATGTAGGGATTTTGTAGATAATTAAATGAAGCAAGTTCATTGTTTAGTATTTTGTAAAATGTAGCCTTGTTTATCAAATAAATAATTTTGTAATATAGTAAACATTTGTTAGAGTAGTGAAAGAGGATGGAATGGAGCACATCTTGATAGAGAAATGACATAGCTTAATACATAATAACATGAGAGGAATATTTGCATAATTTTTAAAACCAAAAACACCTGCTAAGAACTTGTTTTGTTAAGTCTTGAAAAAGAAGCCTAGTGGTATGGATGGTGGCTCAATTTGCACAGTAAAAAAGTGAATATCATAATCGATTTATGGACATGGTGGTGCATAGGAATAGAAGAGAAGATGTATTTTATAAAATTGATATTATTTTATTGGCCTTATTGTTGTCCACAAATAGTCCTCACCGCACATACTCAACAAAATTCAATGGATACAACATCATTGACATTGTCAATGACAATATTTTAGAAGATATTCATGTTAAGAATTATTTGCTATTGAATGTGTTGGTGTTGGATTATAGTGACCTATTTGAAAAAAAATATGGTAATGCAAGAGTAGGAAAAAAAATGGATAGTAAAAGAATGAATACAAATTTGTAAAAAGAATTCGAGGAACGAGGAAACTATAAGATGCTTTAGCTACTATGGAAGCAACAACTATCCTCAACACTTCAAAAAATGTAAATTTTCTTTGTTTGTGTCATGGCTATGTGTCTTTTTATATTTTGTTTCCTATGTTATTTCTCTCTTCTATGCTTTAATGTCATATTATTCCTTCATGACCTTTTTGTAAAAGGATGTGGGTCCTTTCAAAAACATCATATTAAACCTTATACAAAAATGGACATAGTTTTTGTACATTGAAATATGTTGTTGTGGCATAAACTAGTAGACTCTATGATGACAATATCTTACTTTATTTTGTTAATTCGTATCGATCAATAATATCCAATTAATATGGCGTTGCATAAACTAGCAAACACTAAGCTAAAAATAATATTCTTTGACTTGTTAAATTCTAGCAATCCATAAGCTCAAAATTTTATATTGTGGAAGTATTAGGTTACCTTAGCGGGCACTAAGCTCAAAACATCTTACTTAAAATTTCTCCTCAATCCACCAATCAAAATTAAAAATTTCTATTAACTTTTCAAATTTCTAATGTTTGTAATTTATTTAAATAGTTTTTAAACTACGAAACTTATTTATATTTTTATTTATTTGCTAGTTAAAAGAGTTTGTGAGAATTGTATCGAAAACTATGCACTATGATGAAGTTACACTCCAAAGGAAATGTAATAGTTCCAAAGATAATCACAATGAGGAATTAATTAATCAATGGAAGAAATTGTATAACATAAAAATCTTACACATAGAGAAAGACAACGAAGTGTCTTGGCATACTCATAAATGTCAAATGAAGGGATACATATATGGTGCTGAGTAACCCTAGTGCATGACACACAAACAAAACCTAAACCTAACCCTAAACGTAACCCATGTGAGATGACCCTCCATATGTGAGGGAGGACACATAGGATCCCACACACCAAAACCCCCCTTCATCAAAGTTGGGGTAGCGGCTATGATGAGTCAAAAAGAACAAGAAGACACTCCTAAACAACTAAGAAAGATGTGTCAATGGGGCCTAGAAATTAAAGCCCTAATAAGGTGCCCATGTATAAATAACATCTTTCTAAAAGAAAAATAAGAAGAACAGAAGAAATATATAGCCCAAAGAAGATGAGAAGCTACACAAGTCCTCACCCCAAGAAGAGACCACAAGTGAAGAAACTTCACTTCAATGAAGGGCTTGGTGAATATATTTGTAATCTGATCAGTTGTCTGAATGTACTGAATGTTGATGATACCATCATGAATAAGCTCTCGTATAAAGTGCATATGGATCTTAATATGCTTCGTCCATTGATGTTGAACTAGATTTCTAAAAATTGAGATAGTGCTCATGTTATCACAATAGATAATGGTAGGCTACCAAAATTGGATGCCAAACTCTGTCAGAATACCCTATAGCCAAACAACCTTTATGGTAGTGTTAACTGATCCTCTGTATTCTACCTCTGTAGAAGATATTGCAATTACATTCTACTTCTTGTTAGACTAACTAATAGGACCTAAACCAAGAGAGAAACTATAGCTAGAGGTATATTTCTGATGATCTAAGTCACCGGCCCAATCAGAATCTGTGAACCCAATCAAGTCTATATTCATTTTTACTCCTATCACAAAAGGAACAACCCCATGCACGCTAGCCTATCACCCAACGAAGTTGAGCGCTCACTCGAGGCATGCATGGGTGTTGAGTCTCTCTTTATGTGATTTTAGTGGGAAGCATTATCTATGATTAGTGTAAGATTATTTAGGAAAGAAGTTGAGACATACAAGAACCATAGGGCTCAAACGACCTCCGGATCCTTGTAGTCACTTCATACCGAGTGCTTTAATAGGTTCCAACATATATTATAACAGAAATAAAGATATAACCATTCATTTGTATCATGAAAGGAAAGAGAGTTCATATGAATGAATATACATTAAACCCATTGATATTCATTTCTATTTCTAATAGGTAACCTCAATATATTCATTGATTCATTACAGAGTGATACAGAGAGTAGACCGTAGTCATGTGCATCACTGGACATATGTAGCTAAGATAACAGAAAAGAAAAATAATAACCCCATGCTTAGCAAATCCTTTCCTAACCCAGAATATCCACTCGCAAAATTCCTGTAGAGCTTCACTCACTCTCTAACCCACAATTACCTATGTATATCCAGATGATATGTCCTTATTTCATGTGTGTATATCTCTATATCTTTTCCCTTGGTAGGCACTTGTAATTATCACTTTCCCAGGCTGCCATCTCACCTTTCAAGGCCCTCATATCCATCGCCAAGTGTCGAATGTGGTCCTCCATGCAAGCATGTTCCTTTAGGCCTAAGCTCTCCATTCCATCTCATGATGATCTTCTAGAAGATTCCATCTCGGGGCATGCTCTTTCCTGGGCCAACCTATTGCCAGGCTGGCATCTTATCCATGCACAACCGATCATGCTTTTCACGTGTTCTACCTTGGGTGCTCAAATTGGCTAAGTCCTGAACCTCCTTTCATGCATCGTGTGCGCTATTTTCTTCCTTAATCCTTCCTCTTGTGCACTTTTTCCTTACGCGCCATCCAATAACTGGGATCCCGCATGCCTAAGCACCTTCATACTTGGTCAATATTCCAGGGGCCCAACATCACCCCACACTACGTTGTTCTCCTCCTTAACTTGTTCCTTAACTACATGCTAATTAATTCCTCCTATTTTAATCTCTTTGCCTTCTCTACCGCTTCTTCCTCCTCCTTCCCAAATTTTTCTCCAATGCTCGATTCTATCATTTTGCGTGAATAACCTAGCCTCGGTATCAACCGTGACTTTATTCGAGCATTACTTCAGAATTTACTAAGGGTTGTCTCCCTTAGACTCTAGAAATGAGATGAGCACTTTCTGGCATACTTCAAAGTATGGCTCGTCAATGTGTGACTCGAACACCCAAGAGAGCATCTTCTTGGTCATGGGGTACGTGTCATCCTTTTCAAAAGACCCCATGGCTAAGAGCCTTTCTATGGGTACGGTACTTTAGAACTGTGCACGTAACACCTTCTTTGTGTCATCCACATAGCCCATTATCTGTCTCTGTTCTATATCTAGAGTTCTCCTACCCGAGTACGCACCTTTGGGGAAGCCAATTGTCAAAGCGGGGCCTCCTAGGTTGTCATGTTCCTTTTCAATGCTCTCCTCCTTCCCTTCCTTAAGCACTACGTCTGCGTGCTCTAACTCTTTGTCTACAAGGACTTCGAGCATATTTTTTACTTCTCACTCTGCTACCTCGATGACCGCTTTTTTAAGGCTTATGGCTCCTGCTCCTTCAAATCCTTCTCATCTTCTTTCATTTCTTTGGTGACTTCCTCATCTTGTGTGCCCTTGCGCCACACAAATACAAACTCTTGCTTCTCCTCTCCAATTTATTCCTCCAAGTCATAGACATTAAACACGTGTGGCTCATTTTCCTTCTCGGATCTTCTTCCTCATCGCTACTTCCTTCACTCTCATCTTATCCTTCTCCTAAGTACTTCTCCAAGCTATCGGTCACCTCTGATTCAGCTTCTTCATCCACCCTCTGCTTCTTCCTAAGAGGTGGCTTCTGATCAGGAGATTCGGCCTTCTCTTCTTCCTTTGGTGATTCTTCCATGGTGGTGGGTTTCTCAGGTGCCTCTACTTCTGCATCTTCTCCTTTATTGGAGACTTCTTTCTTTGTATGTAGGTGCTTGGCTTAGCACTTGTAGATGGCATGCTCACCATCTGAGTAGTTGGCACACTTGGTGCTCCTTCCTCTCCTCTGCCTCTCTTCTTAGATGCTGGCTTCTTCTTCCCAAGGGGTCTTCAGGTATGGAGATTTCATCCTCCAAATATGTGCCCTTCTTGAACTTCAGCCTTATGCACATGTACATGCGCGCCGTAGATCCTCCAGTGATGGTAAGAATCATCGACCTATTCATTTGGATCTCATGTGAGATGTACTTCTCTATGTATGCGTGCTTACCACTGGGGTAATTTAGCTTCTTTCTCATCTCCTTGTGTTCCCAGTCTAACATTCCTAGTTCTAGCCTTAGCTTCTTTGATTATTTAAATTTGTTTACTCCTGCTTGGAAGTATTAGGTAGTGAATGTGAAAGGAAGCTTGCACTAAGGGCTCCATGATTCATCAATAAGCTTGAATCTACCCAAGTAGTAGTGCTGGTACACCGCGAACTTAGCTTCTCCCTCAGTGGCTACTGGGAGTTGTTTAGGGATCCTCTACTCTACCTCAAATGCATTCCTCAAGTGCATATACCATTTTTCTAGCCGCGCTTTGTGGGGAGCCATCATTGTATCACAAGAATACTTCATGAACCTCTTCGTGGGTGAAGGGTCTTCGGCTAGGTACTCCCACATGAACTTGTCTGATGCATCTGGCACTCTAATTTTTATAAACACTATGGTGAGCAAGAAATTTCCAAAGAGGATCTATCCCCTTCCTTCACACACTTAACAATCTTCTCTACAACGTACGTGGATAAGTTGTATATCATCCCCTCTGCAATCTTCCTGTAGACATGTAGGAAAGGTTTGTTGACCTGCGTCCATCTTTCTTTGCCATTCATCTTAGTCACCAGATGCACGACCATCTTCATAACGGGTCCTTGATGTCGAGATATCATAGTACCATGACCCTTTCTTATAGGCATACTCAGGTGATGGTCTCTTGGATAGCCTCCTTGTCACCAAGTTCATTTTCTAGGATATCTCCCTCACATATGAGGCCTATAAATTGAAAAATCAACTAGGGAGTCATGTGCATATTTCACCTAGCAAAGTGGAAATAGTATTCTGTACTTGAGATATCAACCATTGGTACAAGTGATCCATATTCCCAAAATAAGACAACTTATATAGTTACAACAGCCCCGCTTCACCAACTTAACCTTAACGTCATCATCATATATGGGCAAACCTTCAGGTGTTCGCTTGTTGGTGGGGCATACCAATTCCAACACCATTTATTTCTCTATGGTGTTTTTGCGGTGATTATAGTCACTAACAGGTATGCTTCTCAAGTGGGATTCCCATTCCTTTCCCATCATCACCCCATCTAGGTATTGCATCTATGCATACCATTCTTCATTTGTGTCTACTTTGGGTTTTGGTTGTTTAGCCTTAGCTTTTCCCTTTCCTTTCTTGGGTGCCATGGTCAAGGTATTTTTATCACTCCTTTCCTCTCTTTGTTACTCTGTCTTTCTTCTCCCAACCTTCGATCTCAGATCCATGATATAACTCTTCTAAACCCGTGCCCTAGTTTGTCAAACCCTAACTTGGATAAAATATTCACAAGACAACACCTTTTCAACTCCTTCCACACCCATGTAATTCCTTCTGGTTTACAATCTCAAACTGGCTCTTTGTGTTTTAATCACACAGATCTTCCACTCAATCAAATCTGAAAACCCTAGTTTATAACACTTGCTTATATCTCCAACTCTTCATTTTTGTAAAGTAAAAATGAGAGTTCCCCGACCCTTTATTTATAGTTTTTCCTTTTTTTGATCATTAAATGCTACTTTACCTACCCCGTACTTTATTCATTTAATGTGGATTTTTCAAACAAAGTTTGTCTTCAGTGCCTTCACTCACGCCCTTCCTGCGTGAAAACTTCTCCAACCTTCTGGCACACAACCAAACCAACCTGATAGGAGACTCTTGTGCATGCTTAACCTATACCAAAGGCACTTCTTCTATCTAGATTCTTTCTTTCTCCTACCTTGTGTTGCTTTAACTGTGCTTCCTTTTCCTTTGTATGTGGGATCTACCAGTAGCTTTATCCTAGCACCAACCATTCTATCTTTTCTCTTCATCTACCTCTTTTAACTAGGCTACACAACAAGGCTCTTCAACACAACTTCCTTAGTACTTTTAATCACGTGCTTCTTCACTTTTCTCCACCCCACACTTAAACGATGTGCAGTCCTCTACACACTCACAAATTCTCCAAAATAACAAGGTTACCAGTGCCCAAGGTGCAAAACCAAAACAACAATGTGAAAGGGAAACACAAGGAAGGAAAAAAATGCATAAAGGAAACTTCTAAACTAACTGGAAAAAATACCTTATTTAAGAACACTAAGAAGACTTATTTATAGTAGGGCTTCAACCTACTACCATTGAAGTGTATAGGAAACTTCATCCCATCTAGCACTTGTAACTAGCACGTGCTCGAATCAAGGATGTATGAAATTGTGTAGGGACCCAACCAATGGACTTTCAACTTCCCAGGATGGCGCAAAAACTTGGAATCATACAGTAACACCATCTTCCCAACCTAAAACTTCTTGTTTCTAATATGGTGATCATGCCAAGCCTTTTGCTTTGCCTTTTCCACTATCTGCTCCATCGGGCAAGTGATTGTCTCTCATCTAGTTTCATTAGCTCATAAATCCTTTCTTCTAGCGCTTGTTCATCGACTAATCCTCCTGCGTGTGCTATTTGTAGAGAAGGTAACATAAATTCAACTGGTAAAATAGCTTCCACGCCAAACACCAATTAAAAAGGTGTGGATTTATTTAGTCTTTTATACATAGTCTTGTAAGCCCATAACACCGCCAATACTTTATCATCCCAATATTATCTTCCAACATCACATTTTGGTCAAGGTATGACTTCGAGATTTTGTTGAATGCTTCCGCAGCTTCCATTTGCTTGTGGGTGATAGGACGTAGTCTTGTGATGAGCCACCATAAAATATGATAACAAGATCCTTACAGGTCTTATTCGAGAAAATGTGTACCCCTATCACTGGTCAGACTCAACAGACATCCATACCTTGTGATAATGTTCTCCCATAAGAACCTTACTACTATTGCTGCCGTGCAATCTTTAGTTGGGGCTACCTCTACCCACCTTGTGAGATAATCTATGTAAGTGATGACATAATGTGACCCATTCCTATGTGCTACTAGTGCAATAGGTCCTACAAAATCTATCACCCATTTTTCAAAAGGCTCCGCACTAGGGATAGGACACAAAGGCATTTCATCTCTCCTTCCTAGTTTTCTAATGCGCTAACAATGGTCACATGCTTTACAATAATCTCTACAATCCTTATACAAGGTTTCCCACCATAATCTTACCATTAATATCTTGTGCGCGGTGGCATCACCTGTAATGCCCACCCACACTTCCTCTATGTGCTTCTTCCATGATGGCCAGGCACTCATGCTCTAACACACACCTACGTAAAACTTCATCACGTCCAAATTTCTATAAGTCTACACTAATCAACATGTAGGGCGTAGCGCGTATGGCTAACTACTTCTTTTCCAATTCCTTCATTCCATTTGGTGCCACACCTTTTAAAAATACTACAATCTCCTCCAAATCTGAGGGCATGCACCGCAACCTAAATAGTTGGGTATCTAGCATTACTTCCTCAATACTTTACGTGTCCTCTCCTATATCAATCCTTGATAGATGATCGTGCCCACGCTGATTTTTTCAGAGCTTCACTACAATGGTGAATTAAAACTCTTGAAACAACAACACCCATCGACATATGTGCCCTTGAAGAATGGGCTTGTTCACCAAATACTTTAATTCCATGTGGTGAGTGTAGAATATAAAGGGTGTTTCCAGCAGATATTGTCTAAACTTGAAGAGTGCGTAGATCATTGACAATGCCTCGCACTTAGTAGTGGTATAATTCTGCTCTGCTGGTGTTAACTTCCTACTCACAAAACAGAGAGGATGATCAACAATTCCCTCACCTGGCTATGCAAGCACTACTCCAATGGTGATTCCTGAGGCATCTACATGGACATGGAAGGGATTTTCCCAAGAGGGAAAATGTAAAATAGGCACGGTAATAAGCCTATCTTTTAATGTATCAAACGCCCTTTGCTGCACCTCACCCCAATGGAAGGCACTTTTGTGTCTAAGTAGCTCCTTTAAAGGCGTGGTGATCTTGGCATATCCCTTAATGAATTTCCTATAATAGCCCGTATGCCCAAGGAATCCACGCACTGTGATATGGCTAGTAGGCTCCCTTAACCCCAAAATGACTACAACCTTAGCAGGATCTACCAACAAGCCCTCCTTACATATGATATGTCCCAATAAGGTCCCAAAGGGTGTAGAAAACACACACTTATTAATGTTGAGGGATATCCTCAATTGCCTACACCTCTCAAACATTAATCTCAAGTTGTCACAATGGTCCTTAACCAGACCATATACTATCCAATCATCCAAATAGACCTGAACAAATTTATGGATGAAGTCCTAGAATTCTTGTACCACTATGCGCGAAAAGAAAATAGGTGCATTCTTCAACCCAAAGGGCATGACTGTATTTGTTTTCTCTTGGTCCTTTGTAATCTAGACTTGGTGGTATCCTGAAAATCCATCCGTAAAGGAATAGATTTTACACCCATCGACTTCTTCCAAAATCTCTTCAATGAAGGGGGTCAGAAATGGATCAATGAATCAAAATGCATTCAATTCCCTATAGTCCACACAAATCCTAATCTACCCATCCTTCTTGATGTTGATTACCATCAGACTTATCCACTCTAATTCCTCCACTGCCTCATTGATCCAAGAAGCTATCATTTCTTCTATCTCCTCCTTAACTTTCACGCTTAAATTAGGATTCATCCAGTAGGGCCTTTTTCTAACCGGGCATGCACCAGTCCTTCAGTTTTATCTTCATCTCCCCAAGGAATGGTGAACGCCTTTGAGCTCATGGTACCCGCATGGGAATAAATCCTCAAATTCAAGCAACAGATCAATGATCTTTGATACTTCCTTCTCTATCCAATAATATCCAATAATAGCTTCCTTAGGTTCTTCTTCTGAACCAATGTTAACTTTATTTGTCTTTAATGGCTCATGGTAGGCATGCACGCGAGCATCTACACTGTCCACTACCTCATGTGTTCCTATAGAATGGCTAACATCTAAGCTTTCTGATTCCTCTCCATCAATCACATATACTAACTTTCCCTTCTCATTTTCCAAACATGCACTCTCAAGTTGTAACTCTTCTGTTTCCTCACCTTCCTCAAAGCGCGCTCCTATACCTAGTTCACATAATAATTCTAATAGCCTATCTTCTATTCTGGCACTATCCCCCATGGTAAGGCACTTGATAACCTACAAGGTCTTATCAACTGATGGTTTGGTACTCCGATACTCAAAGGTTTGAATAAGGTAGCCACAAGATCTTGCCAATTCCTTGTCTGGTGGCGTGTCTCTGAATGAATGTACCATGCACACACAACCCCGCAGTGTAGAATACAAATTTTGCACCTAGAGGGATAGTGAATAAGCTTTTGCACCTTCTCTTTAGACTGTTCACATTCCTAGATATGGAAAGAGGCGAGCTCCTTCCCTTGGTATTCCTTGATGATGGTGGGTACATTACTCCTAGAAAATCTAACAGAGAGAGCAATTCTTACCTCTAACCACTCTAAAAGGATCTCCTAATGTGTGGCCCACCAATGAGCTACTATGCCAAGCAAGACATAACTTAACATCTCCCTTCGTTCCTTTTCATTCTTCCACTAAGCTTCTACCTCCTGCAAAAAGATCTCAGGGAAGGATCCTCCTGAATACATGGGCATTTCTTTTCCTCTAAGGTGCCTAACCATACACGCCTTTGTTACCTTGGTCACTGAACCTATCAACTACCATCCCATTAATTCATAAGTTCTATGCACCCAATTGTCACAAGCCAGATTGGTGCTATCACTTACTGACTGAGAATCTTTAAACTAGATAACTCCATTAGTATGGTGTACCATATCAGGGTCTTTGATTAAGTGCACATAAATCTTGTCCAAAACTTCTTCTCCTAATGGTTTAATATAGGGCATCGACTTCCCATCAACCAGGGGTATAATGACCCTATCCTCTTTTTCTCGAAGCTGATGTACCCTTTGTTAAACTAAAGGTCCACATTATTCTTGTATCACCAAGGGCACCTAAGTAGTGCTGGGAAATTATCCACCTTGGTGAGCACCAAGACTTCAAAGTCCCCAGTAAACTTGGCTCCCTGAATAGTAATAGCTACATCCTTTAAGACATTGATGGGCATTGCCTTAGTCTTGTTTTCCATATACAACACATTCAAAGATGGCTATAATTTAGGTCTTCCCATCTGATGCCATGTATCCAAAGTTAGAACATTAACCTCTGTGCTAGTGTCAATGAGTATATTGTTGAGGAGCCATCCATCTATAATTGCATTCAATGTAATCTCCTTGTCATAGTGGAGGTTGTGAGGGGGAAGGTTCACATGTAAGACTTGTCTCTCGTGCTCTTCTCCGGTGGGTGGTACCTTCTCTCTCAAGTAGGATATTAGCAAAGGAATGATGTTCTCTTTCCTTAGCACTTTACACACCTCCTTGACCTCATTTAGGTCATCCTTTGCACCTCGATTCTCCTTCCTTGTTCCTCATTTTTGGATTTCTCCTTTAAACATTGGATCTCCCCTTACAAGCTTTGAATAACATCCACGGTGTCCTAATATATCTCCTTTTGATGCGTAGGTCTGGATACTTTCCATGAATGACCTCCTCCCTCGTAACCGGGGTCTTCTATCTTGGTACCTCTCTTGCATGCATGGCTTCGCCCTTGTTGTTACCAAGACAAGCTCTAAACCCTCATGTCGTGTTACTTGAGGCATCCACCGTATTTCTACCTTCTTCATGCTAACCATCACAATGCCTTTGTCCTTCCAAAGGTCTTTGTTGATTCATATGCTCAAATAATTCAGGAACTCCTCATACTTATTCTTTGTTTCACACCATAAGCATTATAACAGTCCAGAACTCACACTTATAATGTTCTATAGATCCACAAATAAACATGTTCCATGCAGAATTCACTTATTCCTCCGATTACCTCATCCATGGAATCCTCCTTAAAAACATCTTCCATGCGCACCTCCATATGCGTGCTCCTCGTAATGGTGATCATAATTTTTAGAACCACTGGAAATGATGGTTTGGCATACCCCATGATCAATGGCCTCTTGGATCTGATCAATGAGCCTACGATCCTTCATATCATGGATTGTGGAGGTGCATATTTTGCAATAACAAGATACATTCTTCCCGATCACGCTGCCGCAAAGGGACATCTACTTGCATCATGGTCCCCATGATAGATCTCACAATCTACCATCCTCTGGGGCAAATTATCCTTAACATGCACCCTTATCCCACAATCTATGCACCATAAACCACCGTGAGTCTCATGGACTAAGTTTGCAGATAATTTTTCCAACTATTTGGCCATAGTAACAATCTGGGTCTTCTAAGAATGGGCTAATGCCAAGATTAATAATACCAACAACCTCGGCGTGCTAGGTAGCTTCCAATGCTTTGTGTGGATCTCGTAAAAGTCTTATGAGACAAGGCCCTTCTAAAAGGGATGATCAATCCTCCAAAACCATTGTTCATGCTAAGAAGGATGGATATCATATGATAATTTAGACAAGATATTTTTAAAACATGCATCATACTCCCGTACGCTCTCTCTTGCCATTCCTTGTTGAATCTCCTTCAAAGCAATAATGATTTTCTACTCAAACTTAGGAATGTGGAACTCTGCTAGGAATGCATTCTTTAAAGTAGTGTATTCTACCACCATTTGATGAGGGTCATACATTCTATAAGCAGCTATGGGCATGCCCTTGCGGTGTGGTTGCAAATTGACTAGCCTTTTGTTCTAGAGTTGTGATACCCTTCGAACGCCATAGCAGTTCACAGTTGTGAACATGTTCCACAAAATCCTCAATGACCCTATAATCTGGAAAATGTAGAGACATTTTAAATAATACTTGAGGTGGTGGCTGGGTCCTTATCCTAAACCGAGCCTTGGTTCCCTCACGGTGTTTCTTCCACTTTACCTCGATCCACTAGGTCCACCGAGTCCTATACCTCCGTGAGCCACCGGATCCACCGTAACCACTTTGGGTCAATAGGGTTTGTAGGAGCTATGCCAAGTGCTCCCACGCCTCCCACTAAATCGTGCATCGACGGTCTATGATAGAGCCCCACTACCACTACTTTATCCTGCGTCACTCCTGATATGAGACTAAAAGCTTTTACACTTTCCCTTGTCTAAAAACTCCTCCGAATACTATAATATGTGTTAGGAAATAAGAGATAAAATATGTGGAATAATCCCTCACGAATCGCAATGAGAAACTAATATGCAAATTATTACAGATCTGAAATAAAAATTATAGGATAAAATAACACAAAGACAAGGAGACAATATTTAACATGGTTCACCCAATTTGAGGCTACGTCCACCAAGAATCACTTGCTAAGATTTTATTACAAGTCACCTCTCTCAATACAATACCTGGATCTGTTTAGAGCTATGTTCAACAAACCCTACGAATTCACACCCTAATTCAAAACACATCTCGCAATACATTTTCTTGTACATCTATCATATACATAAGACCATATAAATAGACAATCGCTTAAGTAATTTTACAAAATCAGGTATCATTACCATGGGAAAAACTGTCCCATAAACCTATGGGTCAAAAAAATCACCCATATGAGAAGAGCACGTTTCCTAGATATGTCGGGTGCATTTTTCGAGGCCAAAAAAATTTACGCCTAATTTTTTTTTTTTTTTGGCCGGGGCCGCACCCCCAAACCCCGTGAGGATACATGAAAAGTGTACAGTACTCTTAGTGTATAGTTTTCAACACTTTCACACGTGAAAATAGGCTCCACAACCTAACAATATCCCACTTGGAGACTAGTTTTCCTCTAAGCAAGCTTCTCAACCCTTCACTAGTTTCCTCGTGAAGACCAACCAATGATGAACACAACTTTAGTTTTTCCTCAGTGACCACCTTGGTCATCATGTCTCGTGGATTCTAACTAGTATGAATCTTCTCTAACTTCAACTTCTCTTCCTCCAAATTTGTCCTAATGAAATGGTACCTTAACTCAGATATGCTTCATCCTCGAGTGGAAAGCGAGTTCTTAGCTAGGTGTATAGAACTCGACTATCACTATGCAGCCTTACATTCCTCCCGCTTATGCTCCAACTCCTCAAGCAATTTTGTAACCAAATCATCTCTTTGCTTGCCTCTGTGGCAGCAACATACTCAGCCTCCATGGTTGACAAAGCCACCAACTTTTGTAGTCATGAAATCCAGCTTACTGTTGTTCCACCTACAGTGTAAACATAACCTGTTGTGCTCCTCCTATTGTCTACATCTCCAGCCATATCTAAATCTACATAACCACACAAAATGGTGTTTGATCCACTATAACACAAAACTATCCCCATGGTCCCTCAAAAATACCGAAGGATCCACTTTACTTCTTGCTAGTGATCTCTACCTAGATCACTCATAAATCTACTCACCGCTCCCACTGCATGGGAAATATCAGGCCTAGTGCACACCATGGCATACATCAAACTACCAATTGCTAATGAGTAAGGTACCTTGGACATTTGGTTTCTCTCCTGCTCTGTCTTGGGACACTACTCCTTTGATAACTTGAAATGGCTTGCCAAAGGAGTCCCAACCAGTTTAGCATCCTACATATTAAACCTCTCCAAGACTTTCTTAATGTACTCTTCCTGAGATAAAGTCAGCTTTTGTTCCTTCCTATCCCGAGATATCCTCATACCAAGGATTTTTTTGGCTGCCCCCAAATCCTTCATAGCAAAGGATTCACTTAGCTACTTCTTGAGTACTTTTATTTCTTGCATGTTTTTACCTACAACCAACATGTCATCCACATACAGACAAAGGATAATATAACTGCCATCCTCAAATTTCTTTGTATACACGCAATGGTCAGAATGACATCTAATATAACCTTGCTCCATCATGAAGCTATCAAATTTATTATACCATTGACGTGGAGCTTGTTTCAAGCCATACAAGCTCTTCTTCAGTTTACACACCATCTCCTCTTTACCTTTGACCTCATAGCCCTCTGTTGCTGCCGCATATATAGTTCCTCCTTCAAATCACCATGGAGAAATGCGCCTTTACATCAAATTGTTCTATGTACAAGTCTTTCGCGCGCAACTATTCCTAGAATAGTTCTAATAGAAGTCATTTTTACTACAGGAGAAAATATCTCATCAAAATCTATACCTTGTTTCTGTGCAAACCCCTTGACCACCAACCGGGCCTTATATCTTTTCTTTCCTCCTTCATCTTTAACTTTGTACACCCACTTGTTCTACAATGCTCTTTTTCCTTCGGGTAGCTTTACCAAATCCCATGTCTGGTTCTCCATGAGAGCCTGATGCTCCTCATCCATGGCTTGCTCCCACTTCTTCCTGGCATCTACCTGCATTGCTTCATCAAATCTCTCTGGTTCTCCACTATCAATGAGTAATAAATAATAAAGAGAAGGAGAAAAACGTTTAGGTTCTCTTCTTACCCTAGAAGACCTCCTTAATATAGGAGTTTGGGGTTCCTATTGAGGGGGTTCTTGAATTGATTCATGTGTCACTTTCCCATCCGGAAGATCCTCTACCGTTGTATATTCTTTCTTGGATTCTTCCCTATTTTCCTGTAACTGCTACTTATACATGACTTTCTCATTAAAGACCACATCCCTAGATCGAATGATTTTCTTGTCCTTAATCCTCCAATATTTATATCCAAAGTCATCACCACCATAACAAATGAAAGTACATTTTTCTGATTTAGCCTCTAGCTTAGTCCTATCATCCTTGTCTATGTGAACAAACACCTCACATCCAAAGACTCTAAGAAATGAATAATCAACTTTCTTACCATACCAAGCCTCCTCAGGTATGCCTCCATCCAAAGTACTTGAGGGTCCTCTGTTTATCAAGTACACAACTGTACTCACCGCTTCTACCCAAAAAGAAAGAGGCAGTCCTGCATGTAACCTCATGCTCCTAGCATGTTCCATTATTGTTCTGTTCATCCTTTCTAATACCCCATTCTACTGCAGAGTTCCTAGGAACCGTCTTTTTCCTGTGGATTCCATTCTTAGAATAGTAATCATTAAATTCATTGCTGCAATACTCCCCTCCATTATCCGACTCCGAGACATTTTAGCTTAAGACATATTTCATTCTCTACCAAGGCTTTCCATTTAAAAAAAGTGTCAAATACATCAAATTTGTTTCTAATACAATAAACCCAAACTTTCCTTGTTACATCATTAATAAAAGTAACATAATAACTTGATACCCGAGCCGGCCCCACACATCAAAATGTACCAGCTCTAACTTACTCTTTCTTCGTAGGTCCAACCTTGAGAAACCTTACTCACTTCCTCATTTTTCCCATATATGTAGTTCTCATATAAATCCAAACCTGTTTTTGTATATCCAGAAAATTCTTCTTTATGATGTTCATGCCCTTATGGCTCATATGACCGAGCCTATAGTGCCATAATGTTGTATCTGCATCTGAAGCCACAAGATTACAATCATTAGTACTATCAGTGGTTAAATACAAGGTTCCAACCTTCTTACCTCTTGCCACCACAAGAGCACCCTTGGTAGCCTTCCAAGAATCCACATCAAATATCACAGTACAACCATCACTTCCCAAATACCTTGTCGATATAAAATTTCATCTTAATGTAGGCACATGTCTAACATCCTTCAATAGCCAAGTATTCCCATTCTACATCTTAACCTGAACAAAACCTTTTCCAACTATGCTGCAAGGCTCATCATCACCAAGAAAAACATGCCCAAAATCTCCTTGAACATAATCAACAAAATAATGCCTATGTGGAGAAGCATGGAAAGAAGCCCTCGAATCTAAAACCCAAGATTTAGTAATATTGTGCAAAGAAAGAATCAAAGCATCCTGACATACATTACCCGTTGCCACATTTTCCTCCTTGTTTTCTTCCTGTTGTTTCTTCTTATCCTGAAGCTCCCAATAGTCCTTTGCATGCCCAAAGCTTTCCACAATTCCAAAGATACAATCTTGTTCTTGGATTTTGACCTTACCCGATCTTTTGATTTTCCACAGCTTCTCTATTCTTCTATCTCCCTCTAGTTTCTACTACCAAAGCATTCCTTGAAGTAGAAGATTCTCTAGAGATTTTTCTTCACATTTCCTCACTTAGAATCACCCCTACAACATCCTCGAACTTCAACTTCGAGTTAACTAGAACCGAGTTACTTACTCGCCATTACTGTGCTATTCCAACTCTTAGGTAAAGAGCATAGAATTAATAAATCCCTAACTTCTTCATCAAATTCTATCAGAATCAAGCTAGCATATTCACAACCGTATTGAAATCATTTAAATGATATGCTACTTAACTATTCTCGACATCTTCATATTAAACAACTTTTTCATTAAAAATATCTTATTAGAGGCAGAGGGGTTTTTCATACAACTTCCTAATGCATCCATTAGATCTTTTGTAGTCTTTTCCTTTAAAACATTAAATAATACCAAGGATTCCATTCTTAGAACAAGAATCATTAAATTCATTGCTGCAATACTCCCTCTCCATTATTTGACCTGAGACATTTTAGCTTAAGACATGTTTCATTCTCTACCAAGGCTTTCCATTTAAAAAAAGTGTCAAATACATCAGATTTGTTTCTAATATAATAAACCCAAACTTTCCTTGTTGCATCATCAATAAAAGTAATATAATAACTTGATACCTGAGCTAGCCCCCACACATCAGAATGTACCAGCTCTAACTTACTCTCTTTCTTCGTAGGTCCAACCTTGAGAAACCTTACTCACTTCTATTTCCCATATATGCAATTCTCATAGAAATCCAAACCTATTTTTGTATATCCAGGAAAATTCTTCTTTATGATGTTCATGCCCTTATGGCTCATATGACCGAGCCTATAGTGCCATAATGTTGTATCTACATCTGAAGCCACAAGATTACAATCATTAGTACTATCATTGGTTAAATACAAGGTTCTAACCTTCTTACCTCTTTCCACCACAAGAGCACCCTTGGTAGCCTTCCAAGAATCTACTGTAAATATCACAAGACAACCATCACTTCCCAACTACCCCGCCCGATATACAATTTCATCTTAATGTAGGCACATGTCTAACATCCTTCAATAGCCAAGTATTCCCATTCTCGCATCTTAACTCCGAATGTAACCTTTTCCAACTATGCTGCAAGGCTCATCATCACCAAGAAAAACATGCCCAAAATCTCCTTGAACATAATCAACAAAATAATGCCTATGTGGAGAAGCATGAAAGAAGCCCTGAATCTAAAACCCAAGATTTAGTAATATTGTGCAAAGAAAGAATCAAAGCATCCTCGATACATTACTGTTGCCACATTTGCCTCCTTGTTTTCTTCCTATTGTTGCTTATTATCCCGAAGCTCCCAACAAATTCTTCTTTGCATGCCCTTTCTTTCCACAATTCCAAAGATACAATCTTGTTCTTGGATTTTGACCTTACCCGATGTTTTGATTTTCCACGGTTTCCTCTATTCTTTTGTCTCCCTCTAGTTTCCACTGCAAAGCATTCCCCAAGTAGAAGATTCCTAGAGCTTTTTCTTCGCATTTCCTTACTTAGAATCACCCCTACAACATCCTCAAACTTCAACTTCGAGTTAGCTGAACCGAGTTACTTACATGCCATTACCAAAGTGCTATTCCAACTCTTAGGTAAAGAGCATAGAATTAATAAATCCATAACTTCTTCATCAAATTCTATTGTAACCGAAGCTAGCATATTCACAACCGTATTGAAATCATTTAAATGATCTACTACTGAACTATTCTCAGACATCTTCATATTAAAAACTTTTTCATTAAAAATATCTTATTAGAGGCAGAGGGTTTTTCATATAACTTCCCTAATGCATCCATTAGATCTTTTGTAGTCTTTTCCTTTGAAACATTAAATAATACCGAGGATGCAAGACACAACCGAATCATTCCAAGTGCCTTCCGATCCAACAAATCCCATTCTACATCTATCATACTTGAGGGTTTGTTCACCTTCTCAGATAGTGGAGTATAAAGATCCTTTTGATAAAGGTAATCTTCCATCTGCATCTTCCAAAGACTAAAATTATGCCCATTGAATTTATCAACCCTAGATCTTCCATCATCTGCCATAGCTCCCACTCAAGATAAAACTTTCCCTACGATTCAACACTTCAGCAAACCAAACCAGGATCTGATACCAATTGTTAGGAAATAAGAGATAAAATATGCGAATAATCCCTCACACAATTACAACAAAGAGAAACTAATATGTAGAAATGATTATAGATCTGAAATAAAAATTGCGTAATAAAATAACACAACACAAGGAGACAATATTTAACATGGTTCACCCAATTTGGGCTACGTCCACCAAGAATCACTTACTAATATTTTATTACAAGCCACCACTCTCTCAATACAATACCTGATCCGTTTAGAGCTATGCTCAACAAACTCTATAAATTCACACCCGAATTCAAAACACATCTAATACATTTGCTTGTACATCTATCATATACATAAGACCATATAAATAGACAATCGCTAAGTAGTTTTAAAAAACTATGGGTATAAAAACCATGGGAAAACCCGTCCCATAAACCTATGGGTAAAAAAACTTGCCCATATGAGAAGAGCATGTTTTTGATATGTCGGGTGCATTTTTGAGGCCAAAAAAAATTTACGCCTAAATTTTTTTTTTTCGGGGGCTACGCCCCCAAACCCCTCGCTATTGGGGCTATACCCCCAAACCCTAGTGAGGATACATGAAAAATGTATAGTAATCTTAGTGTACATTATTCAACACTTTCACACATGAAAACAAGCTCCACAACCTAACAATATGCGCAGTCATAGAAGAAGGAAGTGAAAAATTGTACCTCCTAGGCATAGATCTTTCTCTTCCACTAGTTTCAACTAGATCAATACTTCTTCTTGGTTTGGGAAAACAAAACGCCGTGGCTCTCCATCCGGGTGAGTTTAGATATGTGTCATCAACTCTCCTTTCTCCATGTGATGAGCTCTCACTAGAAGCCAAAGGGGTCTCCCTTACATGCTTTCCAAGATGGGGTAGCATAGACTGCTCAGGTTCCACATCCTCCGTGTGAACCTCAACTCCTTCCCAGCAACGTTTGTCTCCATAAATCCATCACACTAGTAGCCTCACATCATCTAGCAATCTCCCTTTCATGTGCTTTACTATACTTGAGCCGTCTTTCTTCCCTCTCCTTCTCTGTCGTATCATCTTCCATCTTCCTCCACCCAATCTTCCTTAGCCAATGCTCAAAATATTTTAGCTGGCCATTGGGAGCACCTCTAAACTCATGGTAACCATCAATATCTTCATAGCTAGAGGAATAACACATAGAAATGTTCCTCTAGGTTCTCGCAGAAATTCAAACTCAATAACCTTTGGGAAAGAATATGTAGAAATGGCATATTCTAGAGTGTAGCTAGATATTACTCCTCTCCACCAATGATCTACAACATGTGTCCAAGTCAGATCTACATCTTGTAACCTCTGGTAGTCTTCTTTGGTCCATATCCATGATCCATAATGCCAACTTGATCTAGATGCATAGGCTGAAAGCCATCCATATAACTCTACTGGGAAGCAACAGAAAAAATTCTCATATAGATCATGGTAGAGGTTCTCTTCTACCCATCTACGTGTATTAAACTTAGGTCCAGTGTTGAATCTCTGAGAAAATTCATCCTCCATGCTCTTGAACCATGATTCAACATTTTCCAATGTTAACCGATCTGTCATTACTCTTTATATAGATCATGATGCATGTTATATCCCACTACAACTTTTGAAAAAGGTCCCAACAATGGAACCAAGATGTAGTCATTTTTACTCCTATCAAAAATGAAGAACCCCATGTGTGCTTTGACTTATAACCTAGCGAGTTTCTGAGAGCTCACCCAAGGCACATGCAAGTGTCGACTCTCTCTTTTATGTGAGTTTAGTGGGAAACATTATCTATGATTAGTGTAAGAGTATTTAGGAAAGAAGTTGAGACATACAAGAACCGTAGGGCTTAGAATGGCCTCCAGATCCTTGTAGTCACTTTAGACCAAGTGCTTTAACAAATTATAGAACATATATTATAACAGAAATAAAAATACAACCATTCATTCGTATCGGAAAGGAAAGAGAATTTATATGAACGAAATATACATTAAACCCATTGATATTCATATCTATTTATAACAGGTAACCTCAATATATTCATTGATTCATTATAGAGTGTTACAGAGAGTAGACCGCAGTCATGTGCATCACTGGACGTATGTAGCTAAGCTAACAAAAAAGAAAAATAACAACCCCATACTTAGTACATCCTTTCTGACCTAGAATATCCACTCATAGCATTCCTGCAGAGCTTCACTCACTCTCTAACCCATTATTCCCTATGTATATCCAAATGATATATCCTTCTTTCGTGTGTGTATATCTCTATATCTTTTCCCATGGTAGGCACTTGTATTTATCACTTTCCCGGGCTGCCAACTCACCTTGCCATGCCCTCAGATCCTTCACTAAGTGTTGAATGTGGTCCTCTATGTAAGCATCTTCCTTCAGGTCTAAGCTCTCCATTCCATCTCATGATGATCTTCTAGAGGATTACATCTGGGGCATGCTCTTTCCTAGGCCAACTTGTTGCCAGGATGGTATCTTATCCACATGCAATTGATCACGCTTTTCACGTGTTCTACCTTGGGCACTATAACTTTCTAAGTCTTGAACCTCCTTTTGCACGTCGCATGTGCTATTTTCCTCCTTAAGCCTTCCTATTAGACACTTTTACCTTGCACTCGCCATCCAAGAATCGGGATCCCGCACGCCTAAGCACCTCCATACTGGTTCAATATTCCAACGGCCTAACAAATTCAATATCCACCCCTCCATAATGTGAATGCCATCAATACAGGTGCCACAAACATAATGAAGGATCTGCTTAGCTACTTTCCAATGCATCTCATGGTTTGGTTAGAAATAATGTTGTTGGGGGAAAGACTGAAATTGTGCCATTGTAGCAATTCAAAGAGTGGATCAATTTCACCCCGGCTCGGCGGTATCAGTGAAGATCTTTCCGCCGCTTTGAACCGGGAAGAGATCTTGTTGAAAATAAGGCAAATACGGAGTCGGACACCAAGAGGATAAGCTTTACATTATAAGTCCATATTCCCCAGTGGAGTTGCCAAAAACTATTGGTTGGATATTTTGTCAATCCAAAATATGAGGTTCAACCACATTACATGGGATTAAATCCCTCCCCAAAGATAGGTGAGGCTACTTGTTTATTACTAATCTAAAACACAACATAAATAATATATACATTATTCACACTAATCTAACCATTGGGGTTGGGATAGAATCCCGAAATCCATATCCGCACTATGTGAAGATGTTGTTTTTATAAATGGACTGGGTTGGAAATTATTAAAATGGAAGAAACACAATGGAAAGGAAATGAGAGGAATGTATTTTCTTTTGAGTAAACACGGAGCACGAAATAATCATATGATCTTTAGATAACAAATGTAATGTTTGAAACAATTATAATCATTAAGACACTAAACAAGGAATAGCTTAAGATTGTGAACATAAGAACAATATATTAAGAAAAACACTTCTCACAACACAAAGTTTGCGAAAACAACATCAACTTCTATTCCTAGAACGATTAAAAGAAAATACAAATTTTTTCTTTTTCACAATAGCTCCCAATGTTCCAAAAATCTCAACCCTTTGGAATGCATAAACATCCCTTATTTATAATAAAAAGAGTAGAGAGAAAATAGGACAAACCTTATAAAACAATCTTTTAAAAAGAGTCCTATTTTGCTTGGCTCTCACGCAGGAGACCAAGTCATAATATGATTCAAAATGTGATGAAACAGAAATGAAAAAGACATGTCAATTTCAAGATTGAAATGACACATCACATCAAGACTTAGTCTGAATCGTCATCTTTTGCTTCTTCATCTTTCTCTTCCTCCAGCTGAGCCTATTTGTTCTGAAATTCTTGGAACTTCCGAATTATACCTTGCATCTCATTTTCATTAGGCACAGTGGAATGATCACTCAAAACTTCACAGGTTTCATGAGTGTCACCGCACTACTAATGGAAGTTTCCTCAATCTTTTGCTAAGTTTTCTCAAGGCAAAGAATGTTCAATCTTTACAAACTTGTCAATGATTTCAATACCAAATCCATGAGTTGGTTCATGCTAAACAGACTCTTGGACTTGTTTGAAAAGATCGTCAGCTGATAGGATGCCCGAATTTCCAACTGACACTTTTGCACAAATTTTCAGCAATTCTTCTTCCAGGTCACTTTTTCCATCAATCAATTGATCTCTTGATTCTCTCAATTTACCACAGGCTTCGTTGAGAATCTTTACCCTGAACCTGATGGCTTTGGTCAGCTGGAAATGCTTATCCGCATGTGGGATGATGCCTTCTTCTACCAAGAGGCGTGATGGTATTTTCTTTAATACCTGGAGAGCTTTGAAAGTCAAATCAAGATGTCCAATTTCTTGGGAGAAATCATCATCCATATTTTCTCCATCACTCTATATTCCCAAAGATTGATAGACTTCCACGACATCTTGAATCACTTCTTTCCCCTGTTGGAGCAGCCTTTGATTCATTCATCGACCACCCTTCCTTTTTTATTAATCTTCTCAATTATAGGCACGATGAGAAATCAAATCGATAGGGACGAGGAAGATGGTATGGATTCAAGGGGTTTTGAGAGCTTAAGCAATACCTCAGTCAACTACTCCACCTTTCCTTTAAGCTCATCTCTGCTGTCTTTTGTTTCCTTCAACTTCTGGCACAACACATTTGTAGCATCCCGTGCATCCTGTTGTGCTCCTTCTATTGTCACTTCTCCTAGAGCCACCCTGGTTATCTGATAGTTAGAGGCTGTTATGTCCTCTTTGGTTTTGTCAGTCACAGGAGTGGTGATCTCTGTAAACTTATGCCCCGAAGCATCCACCAAAACCCTTGAAACTGTTTTGGGTTTCTTGGCTGATTTAGTAGTAGAAGCCTTGAGTGAACTAAAATCAAAGGCTGGTATGGGTGCAATCACCTTCCTCTTCCTTGGAGTTTTCTTGAGTAGCCATTGAGGCATGTCAGAGGGAGTTGCCACTATTGTAGAAGTTGGTATCATACTTTCGGGGGAGAGGGATCCACTGGTGGAGTGGGGACAGTTACCAATGTGGTAGCAGATTCAATGAAAAGAGGCACAGGGGGGGGGTGTTGGTGATTACTTTGGTCTCAAAGAAGAGGGGTGAGAGTCCGGAGAAAATACACTGCCATGACCGAAGAAGTAAATGAGGAAAGAGGAGGAAGAATTGGTTGTGATGGAGGAAGTGCAGATCCCGACTCCAAAGCCTGGGATACAAGAGATAAGGTCCCTTCAGTTGGGAAGTCAACAAATGGTGAAACTAGTGGCTGGCTTACTTCTCCTTCCAAAGAAATTTCTCCTATTTCTGGTGGTGTTGGTGATTCTTGCACATTCACCGTTTCAACTAGAGAAACAATTGAAGAGATTTCTCATTCTCTTCTCTTCTTGAAAAACTTGACCTTTATAGGTCCCTTAGAAGATCTTTTGTCTTTTCCCTTTTTGGAGGTCCCCGCCTCTGCGGTAAACCAACATTGAAAAATTATCATCTTTAAAACTCATTCCCAAGAGGCGAGCCATGCTTTGGTGCGTGCAAGAACCAGGCTGATCTATCTCTAACGAGGCTTTTTCACCGATGCACAATCAATAGGTGGGAAAACATATTGATCTTCATTCAATCCATCGAGGAAGGATCCAAAACACTCTCATTATCACTAGTACCTTCTCGTATGTCAAAGCAAGCTCAAGTGTTTGAATCTCAACAAGTGTCAATCTACTATGATCCTTTCTTCATATAACAACCTCATCACGTAAATCAATCCAGATGTCTTCTATGCTTGGTATGTGTAGGTGTAGAGTTCCATATGCCTTAAGGACTCCTCGAAAATCAAACCCATCTCGGGCTTCATGTGCTTATTCAAATTATCTTGAAGCTCATGGACAACATTCTTGGCTTTCACCATTGTCGAACAAGTATACCTTCCAATATAAATTGGGAAAGATACAGCGGCCTTGTGTTTACTCTGTTGGAACTTGTGAAAATCCAACAATTTCCTGACCAACTCCATCAAGATTAGTTTGTTCCCTGGATATCTAGGCAAATGGAAAGGATCCCCTAGGTACATGACTACTCGAAAGATATGTGAACTTCTTAAATTATAAGAAGATACAACCCCATTTTGAAATTCAGCCCATGCCTCATCATAGACTCTTGTTTTCCTTAGTTCAGGGTTTAACCTGTAAATGTTCTCATAAAAGAAGGCATCATTTACCCTTCTGAATTTATCTTCAGACCCTTTTCTTGTTAACTGAGGAAAATACTGATAAACATGGTCCACTATCTTGTTCCCTTTGGTGTCCAACCCAGGATAGTTTCTCATGCCGGCCATTTGCATAGGTGACATATGAGGACATATAAAACTTTCCCATGTAGATAGGGTTGTTGTCATTTAAGAATCTATCTCAAGTGTTACTGATAAGAGTACCCCAATCAATTCCCTATTGATTCTTCTTAATAATGATCATAAACTGGTACATCCATCCTTAGAAGAAATTTGATTCGGGGAAACCCAAAACCCGACTCAACAGAGTAATGATATCATTGATTTCCTGAACGAAATCACTTGTGGGAAGAAGTCTTAGGAACTTAGAAACAGCCGGTTTGGCTTTGATTAGGAACTTCTTATTCACGTGCTTGATGCAATCCTCCTAATCATTGTCCCAAGATTTTTGGGCTGACTTGAGATCCACATCTCCATATTCCTCAAAATTAGGCAGCTTGAGAAGGTCATCGAAGTAACCTCCGTCCAACTTGATTACAACTTCTCCCGTCTGGTTTTTCATAGAACAAGAAGCAGAGTCATAATTCAAAGCATAGGCTAAGATGAACTCGGGCACTGAGCGGACATAGGGAAACCTACTGCAAGAGGTAGACCACTATCAACTATTGATTTCATCCATGGAGTCTGAGAAGAGCTCTTGACCCTATTCCAAAAATCCTCCATATCTATGTTTCCGAGCTCTGTATCCCGGATGTCATAATTATAGTCAATGTAGGAGGGAGACTCCACCTTCCTGAACTTGTACTTCATCCTCCCTGATTTTTCAGTCTTATCTTGTGATGGACCAGGGTCCGACATGAGGAATTTCAAAGGAGGAGAGTGTCAGAGATTAGAAGGTGTTGAACACTTTGGAAAACCCAACACACTGGGAGGATGCTGGAAAGTTCAGAAAACCCGATACTTTAAACTTTTCGATATACTACGGGTTTTGAATACTGCAAAGCACCCTGCGTAACCCGAGAAGAGGGAATGGGGTAACTGTTGGGTTAATACATGCAAGTTTTTTCACCGCTTGATATCCCCAATATATTTTTAATTATAATGACATCTTTAAGGAATAAAACAAAGTGATAATTCCAAAAGGGTAACCCTAAAACACAAACCTGATTTAGAAAACAACCCTCAAAATGGAAAAGATAAAACCCCAACAACCCTGATAGGAAACTTGGAAAAATTCTTTACACAATTATTCCACAAAAACCACAAATAAAGAATGAAGAAAAATACCTTCAACTAGACAAGAAATGATCAAAAATAGCAATGCAATTAGGCACATAAAGTAGTCGGGTTTCGGGTCGAAGATGCATGCGTGAAAATCCACGAGGTAAAAAGTACATCTCGTAAAAATGACGTGGAAATCCAAATATATATAAGAAAATTCACATTTAATACAATTTAGTTGACATGTGTCAACTACCCGACAACTCGGCATAAATGCCATGTCAAGATGCTTAGGATATCCGTAAACCCGACACAAATGGTTTTAGAGCAATTCAGATTTTGGGTTACGGAAACAAATGACATGAAGTATCATGCTTGATGGTCTCGAGAAACTTGAGAAAAAGGAGTAAATCGGGCTTCGGGATCAAGACATGCGACGTGAAGCATGTTTTGACGAAGGCATGTTCCGATGCTTGGAAGGTCCGTAAACCTGACTTACCTTACTTAATGCGGGTTTCAAGTTTCGGGGAACACCCGACATGAAGCATCCAAAACACATGTTTTCTTGCTTGTGAAACCTGAAAACCTGATTATCTCTCTCGAAAGGTAATCCTTAGAAAATCAGCTCAAAATTTTTTAGGTTATCTCATTTTTTTTGGCATAAACTCAAAAATGAGATAACAACTAGCTCTAGTTGGGGACTTTCTTTGTGATATCAAAGGAAGAGAACTCAGAATCTCTGGCTTTATCCATTGGGCTATGGAGTCAGAAAAGAAGAAAACTGAAAAACAAAACGAGGAAAGAAAGAAGACTAAAAGCAAACACATGACAGAAAGTAAAGTATGTACAATGTAAGAGAGCATCTTGCATTAATGATGGAACAACTTTAGATGTTGGCCACTGAAAGGAAAAGGGAGTAACTCTCCATCAAGATATGATAGATGGAAACTATTTTCACCACTCAGCTGATGGATCTTAAAAGGTCCTTTCCACAAAGAATCAAACTTCCCATGCATTCCTTTCTACTCCCTCCTCTTATCCCAAAGCAACACCAGGTCTCCAATCTGGAAATTACGTTGCCTTGATTTCTTGTCAAAAATTTTCTTTACTTTGCTTTGATGATCTGCAATGTGATCAACCACCTTGCTTCGTTCCTCTTCTAGCCTAGCTAGGTACATAACCCTTTTCTCAATAGAATTTTGAAAAGTCACATCTTCGACTGCTTTGGCCAACTGTAAGGCTGACAACTCTACTGAGATAGGTATCTCAACATCAATCCCATACAGTACTTGGAAAGGAGACATTCCTATAGCTCGCTTTGGGGTAATCCGATCAGCCCACAATGCATCATACAATGCTTTGTGCCATGTCCTCTGGTTTTCATCTACTAGCTTTCTAATTATGGTAACCAGGTTCTTGTTGCTGGACTCAGCTTGCCCATTGCCTTGGGGATAATAATCAGATGAGTGAGCCAGGGTGATGCTAAATCCATAGCAAAATTTTGTCAACTCATGTAACGATAAATTGGAGGCATTATTAGCCACAATATTGTGAGGCACACCGAATCTGACAATTATATTTTCTTTAAGGAAATTACACACGGCTTCCGAGGTTGCTTGCTTGATTGGCGCGGCTTCCACCCACTTGGTAAAATAGTCTATAGCAGTCAGCACGTAATTGTGTCTAGCACTGGAGGTAGGATTCAACGTTCCAATGAAGTCAATTCCCCACTGGCAAAAAGGTTCTTCAATCACTACGGGCATCAGGGGAAGGGCTGCTAGCTTGGGACGACCAACGAAATGTTGACAAGCTTCACACTTGGACACCCACTCTGCTGAATCTCGAAAGAGAGCAGGCCAATAGTACCTAGCCCGTAGGATCTTATAAGTCACAGTTATAGAGGATGAGAAATTTCTCTCGCATGCTAGGCTATGGAAGGATTCTAACAACTTTGACTCACAGTGATTTATCAACACAAAGACAGAAAACACCATCAATACCTTTCTTATATATTCTGTTATCCCATAGAGGTATCTCAGCAGATCTTAACTTGACCGTACTCTTCTCCTTTTGGCTTAAATGTGGAGGGCATTCACTATAAGTTAGAAAGAAAGTAATATCTCGTGTACCATTCATCAGTTGTACTCACGAAAAGCACCATGGGCAAACTTTGAAGAGGTATCTTCGATATTTTCACATTCTACTTCCACATGGTTTTCTGCGATCAATCGCACAGCCCCTTCCTCTTACCAACTTGGTAGGTCTAATGTCTAAGTCATACTCTTGAACTTTAGCTATCTAGTTACCTCATTGACTACCCAGCTCTTGTTGAGTCAAAATGGATTTAACGGCAGTGTTGGGAACGAGAAAGAGGGTATGGGAGTTTAGCACATAGTACTTGAAATGTTTCACCGCTCGTACCACTGCATAAGCATGCTTTTCAATTTGTGACATCTTTAACTCATGTTCCTTCAATGGAAAGCTCATAAAAGTGATGGGAGCTTCAATTCCCACCCCGTTCTCCTGCATCAGGATGGATGACACTGTGTGAGCAGAGGTGTAGCTGTACATGATGAAATATTTTTCAAGTCTAGACATACTAGGATAGGAGCGCAAGAAACCGCCTTTTGATTTCATCGAATGTAAGCTTCCCTTTAGTACTCCATCGAATGGAATTTTTCCTTTCATCATCCTAAGGATATCCTTGGTTTTATCAGCAAAATCAGGTACAAACCTTCTTAGGAAATTGACCTTTCCAAAGAAGGAATGAACTCTAGTTTTACTTATGGGTAGGGTAAGGCTCAATGGAATTTACCCTCTCTCGGGTCGATTTTGGTTCCTTCTCTAGTCATGATATGACCTAGAAACTTTCCTTCTGGTCACTCCAAACATGAACTTCTTGGGATTTAATGAAATCCTATGATGCCTCGCATCTCAAAAGTACTTGCTCTAAATGATCATAATAATCACTCTATTTTTAGATAAAATGGTCAAGTGATCCAAATATACTACTATGAATTTTCCCATCAAGTCTCTCGAATGCCAAGTCCATAGCTCTCTCAAAGGTGGCTCCAGCATTGATCAAGCCGAAAGGCATCCTCCTCAGTGCAAAGGTCCCCATGGGGTTATGAAGGTCATCTTGTGTTGATCCTCCGCAGCCTACCTCAACTTGATTATATCCCGAAAATCCATCGAGAATGGATAAAATTTCTAATCCAAGAATGGTCCTGTAACACCCGATCCATAACAGAAAGGGATAATTATCTTTTAACGAAGTCCGATTTAGGTTCCTAAATCAACACAAATCCAAATTTCACCATTCTTCTTCTCGACAGGGGATGATGTTAGCAATCCAGGTGGAGTGATGGATTGGAAAAATAATTCTAGCATCTAACATTTTCTTAATTTCCACAAGGATAGTCCCTAAGATCTTGGGATTTTAATGTCTTTGCTTCTGCCTATATGGTTTTACATCAGGCTTCAAAGGAATACTGTGTGTTGTATGTCTTTAGGCTTGAAGGATTTTAAATCTACATAGGTCCAAAGCTAAGACATCCATGTATATTTTCAAGAGTGAATTGAACTTTGCTTTCTCCTCGGGAACAAAATTTCCCAATATTCACCATCCGAGGTTGATCAGATGAACCAAGATTGACTTGATCTACTTCCGAGGAAGAAGCTCCTTCAACTTGTCTTTTGTTTTGAATAAAATGGTCATGCTTGTCAAACAAACCCTTAAGAGAAACCAGACCTTTGGGTATCTTTTTTCCTTTAAGATGAATAAAACCACCATCAACCTCTTGATATGGATCTGAGATAGATTCACGGAAAGCTGATTCCAAACCTTCAAAGTACAGCTCACTAAAATTATCATCTTTTTCTAGAAAAGTAAAACTTTTGATCATCATTGAACACTTTCCAATGAGCCACATTATCCGGGATACTGGGATGATACACAATCTCAATGGTGTATGTATCTTGTTTGAACTGGGGGTGAGGGAGAAGGAGGGATGTGGACACGGCCAAGGAATCAACCTTGTCGTTATAATCTCTCAAAACTGCCTTGATGGAGAATGCATCAAAGAATTCTATATTATCCCAAAATTTGTTTCGTAATGTCTCAAGTGATCATTTTTTACTTGATAGATTCCCTTACCTGATTGAAAATAAGCTCTTCATCCCCTTAAACTTTTAGATTTTGAATTCCCTTCTGTCTGGCCATTTCTAATCCTAGTAACAGAGCTTCATATTCAGCCATGTTATTAGTATTATCAAACTACAATTTGAAAGCAGAGGGGAATATCTCAAAATTAGGAGATATAAGAACTATACCAGCGCTTGATCCGGTGGTTGAACAGCTACCATCGAATTCAAGGGTCCAAATAGCATTAGAATCTTCTTTCTTAACATCTACCACCGGTATCTCTGATGTCATGAAATAATTTCCGAAGCTAGAATCTTTGAAAATAATTTGAGCCTTAGGGTCATCTGATTTAGTTACCAAATACCTCACCTAAGGCTCGGGATGGAGAAATGATAAACCCCATTGACTAGAATCCTTGCCTTGGTCCAATCCATATTAATCTCTCCCCTGACATCTTTACAAAAACCTCTACCCAAGAGGATACCGTAGGCTGCAGGAATGTCAGAAACTAGAATAGTCATTTTCACTCTCTTCTCTGGGAAGGTAATGAATGCAAATTGTGCATCTTTGATTTGACCAATCAAGGGAACTTGCTTGGTTTCCATGGAGTAACATCATCCATATGACTTAGTCAAAGTAAGCCCAAGGGCATGGGCTACTTTTGCAGGCATAACATTTTCAGAGGCCCCTGAGTCGATGATGCAATTGCTGAGCTTAAACCCATTTATTAGCAAAGACAAATAAAATGGTTCAATATTTCCTGAAGAAGAAGCAGAGGTCAGATTGTTCTGAGGCAGGGGATTGAGTAGGGTTTGGCAAGAGACCTTTTGGAGGTGAGAGAATGGCAGCTTTACTTCTAATGAATTTGGTGAGCTTTTCGAACTGCTCAGGATTTGACTGAAGGTATTCCACTTCTGACATTTGGATCTTGGTTCTTTTTGCATGATCGATAATGTCAAAAGTAGTATAAGAAGGGGTGATGGTAGGCTCAGTTCTAATCACGTGAGCTTGAGCTGGGGCACTGACCTTAGGAGAAAGAGAATGAGGAGAAGTTGTTACCTTTTTGGTGACTTCTCTTTCAGTTTGTGCTGAAATAGGAGCACCTCTCTTAACTATGGCTATGGGAGGTTCCTTGTTCTTCTCCTTGGGGCTTTCAAGAGGTTTTCTTGGATTCTGAGATTGGGATCGAGTGAAGACAGAAAATGACTGACCATCTAGCACACATTCATCCTCTTCATATTCCAAATACCCAATGCTGGAGTCACCAGCCGAATCGTCATAAGACTCATCAGCGTATCCTGAAGCTTCAAAAGCCTCAGGGGAATCTTGTTCTTCAGGTTCCTCCTCTTCTTCGACTATTTCTACTACTGCATTGATGGGAGGAGCTTTGATTTCCAGCCTCGGTTGAGCAGGGGTTAACCGCGCTATCTCTTTGCAAGCGCACCATTGGTGTTATGAAATTATATCTAGGAATATCTCGATACTGAACATTACTCACCTATTGGGACATTTGATTTTTTAAATAAATCAAATTAGTAGCCATTTTTGGATCATAAGATCAGTATTACCTTGAGAAGAACCTTGATTTTTAGGTTTGGGTACGTCTTTCTTGATTCTTCTGGCCAAAATGAGATCATCCTCTATTTCAATAGTTGTTGACTGAGCGATAGAAAAATCTGGGATAGCCGACCTCCTTAATAGAAAGCTCACATTGGGAGGCCGAGCGTTAATGAAGAAGAATTTATGATTTTCTAAAGTTGGTACAGCTATTTTTGGAATCTTTCAGATCAGCTTGTTAAACTTTGCCACGAAGTCCCGCATGGGTTCATGTGATTCCTTCTTCATATGGGTAAGTTGTGCTAACAAAGCATGAGAGTCTTCAGCTGGTTTGAAATGTGCTTTGAATCTGGTCCACATGGTAGCCCAGTTTGTGATGTACGCATTCGGAAGGTGATAAAACCATTCGGATCTTTGCCGTGCAATGTTTCAACAAAGAGTCGAATAGAGACATCTTCGTGAGCTACTCCGAGGACACCACATGCTACGAAGAAAGATGCAATGTGTTCATCAGGATGTTGCTTCCCATCCCCATTGAACTTGGGAATGTTTTTATGTGATCCATGTGGTAACTCATGCAATGGCGGAGTTAAAGAAAGAGGACCAATAGCTACGCCCCAGGGCACAGGTTGTGCTGCCATCCTTCTGACAAGAGTGCGTATGGGGATCCGAGTGTCGGACAAGAATAATGCGTGACAAGTTGTAGACACATCTCGTTCTACAGGGATCCAGTTTCTCTGAACAGGCGAAGAACTTCTGGTTCGGTTAGAAATAATGTTGTTGGGGGAAAGACTGAAATTGTGCCGTTGTAGCAATTCAAAGAGTGGATCAATTTCACCCTGGGCTCGGTGGGACCAAGTGAAGATCTTTCTGGCCAGTTTGAACCGGGAAAGAGATCTTGTTGAAAATAAGGCAAATACGGAGTCGCCAGACACCAAGAGGATAAGCTTTACACTATAAATCCGTATTCCCTAGTGGAGTCGCCAAAAACTATTGGTTGGATATTTTGTCAATCCAAAATATGAGGTTCAACCACAGTACATGGGATTAAATCCCTCCTCAAAGATAGGTGAGGTTTCCTGTTTATTACTAATCTAAAACACAACATAAATAATATATACAGTATTCACACTAATCTAACCATTGGGGTTGGGATAGAATCCTGAAATCCATATCCGCACTATGTGAAGATGTTGTTTTTATAAATGGACTGGGTCAGAAATTATTACAATGGAAGAAGCACAATGGAAAGGAAATGAGAGGAACGTATTTTCTTTCAAGTAAACACGGAGCATGCAATAATCATACGATCTTTAGATAACAAATGTAATGTTTGAAACAATTAGAATCATCAAGACACTAAGCAAGGAATAGCTTAAGATTGTGAATATAAGAACAATATCTTAAGAAAAACACCTCTCATAACACAAAGTTTGCGAAAAACAACATCAACTTCTATCCTCAAACGATTAAAAGAAAATACAATTTTTTTCTTTTTCACAATAGCTCCCAATGTTCCAAAAATATCAACCCTTTGGAATGCATAAACATCCCTTATTTATAATAAAAAGAGTAGAGAGAAAATAGGACAAACCTTATAAAAAAATCTTTTAAAAAGAGTCCTATTTTGATTGGCTCTCACGTAGGAGACCAAGTCATAATATGATTCAAAATGTGATGAAACAAAAATGAAAAAGACATGTCAATTTCAAGATTGAAATGACACATCGCATCAAGACTTAGTCTGAATCATCATCTTTTGCTTCTTCATCTTTCTCTTCCTCCAACTGAGCCTATTTTTTCAAAAATTCTTGGAACTTCCGAATTATACCTTGCATCTCATTTTTGTCAGGTGCAGTGGAATGATCACTCAAAACTTCACAAGTTTCATGAGTGTCACTGGCACTACCGAGAAGTTTTCTCAATCTTTTCTTGAGTCTTCTCAAGGCCTCCAAATAATGTTCAATACTTACAAACTTATCAATGATTTCAATACCAAATCCGTGAGTTGGTTCATGCTGAATAGACTCTTGGACTTGTTTGAAAAGATCGTCAGCTGATAGGATGCCCAAATTTCCAATAGACACTTTTGCAAGAATTTTCAGCAATTCTTCCTCCAGGTCGCTTTTGCCATCAATCAATTGATCTCTTGATTCTCTCAATTTACCACAGGCTTCATTGAGAATATTTACACTGAACCTGATGGCTTTGGTCAGCTAGAAATGCTTATCCACATGTGGGATGATGCCTTCTTCTACCAAGAGGTGTGATGGTATTTTCTTTAATACCTGGAGAGCTTCGAAAGTCAAATCAAGATGTCCAATTTCTTGGGAGAAATCATCGTCCATATTTTCTCCATCACTCTGAATATTCCCCAAAGATTGATAGACTTCCACGACATCTTGAATCACTTCTTTCCCCTGTTGGAGCAGCCTTTGGATCCATTCATTGACCACCCTTCCTTTTTTATTAATCTTCTCAATTATAGGCACTGATGAGAAATCAAATCCGATAGGGACAGAGGAAGATGGTATGGATTCAAGGGGTTTTGAGAGCTTAAGCAATACCTCAGTCAACTGCTCCACCTTTCCTTTAAGCTCATCTCTACTATTTTGTTTCCTTTAACTTCTGGCACAACACATTTGTAGCATCCCGTGCATCCTGTTGTGCTCCTTCTGTTGTCACTTCTCCTAGAGCCACCCTGGTTATCTGATAATTAGAGGCTGTTATGTCCTCTTTGGTTTTGTCAGTCACAGGAGTGGCGATCTCTATAAACTTATACCCCGAAGCATCCACCAAAACCATTGAAACTTTTTTGGGTTTCTTAGATGATTTAGCAGTAGAAGCCTTGAGTGAACTAAAATCAAAGGCTGGTATGGGTGCAATCACCTTCCTCTTCCTTGGAGTTTTCTTGAGTAGCCATTGAGGCATGTCAGAGGGAGTTTCCACGATTGTAGAAGTTGGTATCATACTTTCAGGGGGAGAGGGATCCATTAGCGGAGTGGGGATAGTTACCAATGTGGTAGTAGATTCAATGAAAAGAAGCACAAGAGGGGGGGTGTTGGTGATTACTTTGGTCTCAGCAAAGAGGGGTGAGAGTCCAGAGAAAATACTGCCATGACCAAAGAAGTAAATGAGGAAAGAGGAGGAAGAATTGGTTGTGACAGAGGAAGCGCAGATCCCGACTCCAAAGCCCGGATGCAAGAGATAAGGTCCCTTCAGATTGGGAAGTCAACAAATGGTAAAACTAGCGGTGGCTTACTTCTCCTTCCAAAGAAATTTCTCCTATTTCTAGTGGTGTTGGTGATTCTGCACATTCACCGTTTCAACTAGAGAAACAATTGAAGAGATTTCTCATTCTCTTCTCTTCTTGACAAACTTGACCTTTATAGGTCCCTTAGAAGATCTTTTGTCTTTTCCCTTTTTGGAGGGCCCCGCCTCTGCAGTAACCAACTTTGAAAAATTATCATCTTTAAAACTCATTCCCCAAGAGGTGAGCCATGCTTTGGTGCGTGTAAGAATCAGGGCTGATCTATCTGTAACGGAGGATTTTTCACTGACGACCAATCAATAGGTGGGAAAACATATTGATCTTCATTCAATCCATCATAGGAAGGATCTAGAACACTTTCATTATCGCTAGTACCTTCTGGTATGTTAGCAAGCTCAAGTGTTTGAATCTCAACAAGTGTCAATCTACTATGATCTTTTCTTCGGATAACAACCTCATCACGTAAATCAATCCAGATGTCTTCTATGCTTGGTATGTGTAGGTGCAGAGTTCCATATGCCTTAAGGACTCCTCGAAAATCAAACCCGTCTCGGGGCTTCATGTGCTTCTTCAACTTATCTTGAAGCTCATGGACAACATTCTTAGCTTTCACCACTGTCGAACAAGTATACCTTCCAATAGAAATTGGGAAAGATACAGTGCCTTGTGTTTACTCTATTGGAACTTGTGAAAATCCAACAATTTCCTGACCAACTCCATCAAGATTAGTTTGTCCCCTAGATATCTGGGAAAATGGAAAGGATCCCTTGGGTACATGACTACTCGAAGATATGTGAACTTCTTAAATTACAAGAAGACACAACCCCATTTTGAAACTTCAGCCCATGCCTCATCATAGACTCTCATTTTCCTTAGTTCGGGGTTTAACCCAGTAAATGTTCTCATAAAAGAAGGCATCATTTACCCTTCTGAATTGTTCTTTAGACCCTTTTCTTGTTAGCTGAGGAAAATACTGATAAACATGGTCCACTATCTTGTTCCCTTTGGTGTCCAACCCAGGATAGTTTCTCATGCCGGCCACTGCATAGGTGACATACGAGGACATATAAAACTTTCCCATAGATAGGGTTGTTGTCATTTAAGAATCTATCTCGTTACTGATAAGAGTACCCCAATCAATTCCCTATTGATTCTTCTTAATAATTATCATAAACTGGTACATCCATCCTTGGAAAACATTTGATTCGGGGAAACCAAAACCCGACTCAACAGAGTAATGATATCATTGATTTCCTGAATGAAATCACTTCTAGGAACAAGTCTTGGGAACCTAGAAACAACCGGTTTGGCTTTGATTAGGAACTTCTTATTCACATGCTTGATGCAATCCTCCTGATCATTGTCCCAAGATTTTTGGGCTGACTTGAGATCCACATCTCCATATTCCTCAAAATTAGGCAGCTTGAGAAGGTCATCGAAGTAACCTCCGTCTAACTTGATTACAACTTCTCCCACCTAGTTTTTCACAGAACGAGAAGCAGAGTCATAATTCGAAGCACAAGCTAAGATGAACTTGGGGCACTAAGTGGACATAGGGAAACCTGCTGCAAGAGGTAGACCACTGTCAACTATTGATTTCATCCATGGAGTCTGAGAAGAGCTCTTGACCCTATTCCAAAAATCCTCCATATCTATGTTTCCGAGCTCTGTATCCGGATGTCGTAATTACAGTCAATGTAGGAGGGAGACACCACCTTCCTGAACTTGTACTTCATCCTCCCTGATTTTTCAGTCTTATCTTGTGATGGACCAGGGTCCGACATGAGGAATTTCAAAGGAGGAGAGTGTCGGAGACTAGAAGGTGTTGAAAACTTCAGAAAACCCGACACACTGGGAGGATGCCGAAAGTTTAGAAACCCTGATACTTTAAACTTTCTCGATATACTGCAGGTTTTGAACACTGCAAAGCACCCTGCATAACCCGAGAAGAGGGAATGGGGTAATTGTTGGGTTAAAACATGTAAGTTTTTCTTCACTGTTGATATCCCCAATATATTTTTAATTACAATGACATATTTAAGGAATAAAACAAAGTGATAATTCCAAAAGGGTAACCCTAAAACACAAACCTGATTTAGAAAACAACCCCCAAAAAGGAAAAGATAAAACCCCAACAACCCTGATAAGAAACTTGGAAAAATTATTTACACAATTATTCCACAAAAACCACAAACAAAGAATGAAGAAAATACCTTCAACCAGGACAAGAAATGATAAAAATGAGCAATGCAATCAGGCACAGAGGTGAGTCGGGTTTCTGGGTCGAAGATGCATGCGCGAAAATCCACGAGGTAAAAAGTATGTCTGGTAAAAATGACATGGAAATCTGAATATATATAAGAAAATTCACATTTAATACACTTCAGTTGACACATGCCAACTACTTGACAACTCAGCATAAATGCCATGTCAGCATGCTTAGGATATCCAGAAACCCGACACAAAGGTTTTTAGAGCAATTTGGGTTTCGGGTTGTGGGAAACAAGCGACATGAAGCATCATGCTTGATGGTCTAGGAAACCCAAAACAAAGGAGTAAATCAGGCTTCAGGGATCAGAAGACATGCGACATAAAGCATGTTTTGACGAAGGCATGTTCCGATGCTTGGAAGGTCCGCAAACTCCGACTCACCTTACTTAATGTGGGTTTCGAGCTTCGGGAACACCCGACATGAAGCATCCAAAACACATGTTGTCTTGCTTGTGAAACCCGAAAACCCGATTATCTCTCTGAAAGGTGATCCTTAGAAAATCAGCTCAAAATTTTCTTAGGGTTATCTCATTTTTTTGGCGTAAACTCAAAAATGAGATAACAAGAGTATGGTTCTTTCTTTCTACTACTCCATTCTGCGAAGGGCTATAAGCAACTATATGCTGCAAGGAGATCCCTTCAGAAGTACAGAAATCCATGAACCTATGGTTTACATATTCACCTCCATTGTCAGTTTGAAGAACCTTAATAGACTCGCTCCACCTATTTCTTAGCAAGAGCCTTAAAGTCTTGAAAAATATTCAAAGACTTTAGACTTAAGCTTAAGAAAATATACCCAAGTATATCGCGAATAGTCATCAATGAAGGTCAGCACATAAAGAGCTCTAGTAAATGAAGGAGACAAAAATGAACTAGAAATATTGCTTGTGAACAAGATCTAAAGGACGAGTAGCTCTCCAGGCTTTTCCTTTGTCAAAGTTCTTTTCAGGATGCTTTCCAAGGGTACAACCCTCACAAAGACCCTTAGAAAAATTGATGCGGGGTAACCTGTTGACCATTTCGTTTTGGCTCAATTGTTCAAGGTAGCGATAATTTAGATGTCTAAAATACTAATGCCATAGCTTACTAACCTCATTTGCATGAGTGAGGAAGGCAGTCGGCGTAGAATCAGAAGTACAGTTGGAAAAGGTATTAAAATATGAACGATGATATGCCTTTCCCTTAGCCATTGTAGTGTCATTTTTAAGCTCACGAATAATCACCGAGTTAGGACCAAATTCAACTTGCATTCCTTCACCAAGGTGGGTAATTTGGTAAACTGATAGGATATTGTTAGAGAGATCAGGAACACTCAACACTTGGTTAAATGTTCCCCCATCCATCTTTACCAATACACTACCAAAACCCAACACTTTCATGTCATACCCATTATGATTTGGGACATACCACAAGGCTCGATGTTGGAGAACTCAACATGTGAAGAAGCCATGTAATGTGAGGCACTAAAATCTATAATCCATGTTGATGGAGAAAATTTGTCTACAAGGGCCTTTCCTTTCTTCTTATCAAATTTAGAACCTTTTGTAGTAGAAGACTCACCTTTGGATAATTTTGTTTGATAGACTCAAGAAGACCTATTTGATTTTTCTCAAGTAAATGGGTAAGGTGATCAATTTGTTTTCTCATACACATATGCTCTTTATGACTAGGATTCTTGTAATATGAACACAAATACTTGTCTTTGTGTGCTCTAGGATCAGAAGTCAAAGTATTTGTGTTAAATTTAGTTTTGGTCTTGGTTTTCTTCTTAGGTTGGTCCTTTCTTTCTTTCTTCTTTTCCTTACTAGTACTCACTATAAGGGCATGTGACATGGAATTGAGAGACCCCATTTGAATGAGTTTGTCTTATTCTTGAATGAGTTGGGATGAAAAAAAGTCAAAGGAGGGCATATTCTAATCCTTTCCCAAGGAATCTTTTGTAGTGTAAAAAGTTGACACAAAGATAGAATATTCAGGACTTAACTTAGAGAGAATCGACAAGATCAGTTGACAATATTTCTTCTCTACTTGACATTCCTTTAACAACAATCTAGTGTGGACAAACTTAGAGAAAAATACTTGGTTTTCAAAATCACTAGGATTTAACCCTAGTAGTTTGTTTTCTAACTCATGCACTCTCATGTCATCTTGTTGTCTAAATAATCCATTTAAAATTTTCCACACATAATTAGGTGTTTCAGATGACTCAATGTGGAAGAGCAAGTTATGAGAAATGGACATGCAAAGAAGACCTAAAGCTTCATCACTATGGTTTAACCACTTATATTTTTAGGGTCGTTGTATGGTTCAGTCTCAGTTCCCATGGTGATGTAGAATAACTGTTTACCCCTTAGTTTCATAATTATTTTCGATCTCCATTCGAAGAAGTTGAACAACACAAGAAAATAAATTGAAAGTGCATCCATAGTGAAGAGAGAGAAAGAATGCAAAAAAGAAACACAAGAATCACAACCACCCAAGACAATATAATAACCCCTCTTCTTTCGGCACTTTATAGTTTAGTGCATTGAATACAATCGGTCTAAGCATGTATCTTGAAATAATTGGTAACTCACCTTGCAATTAGCGTAATAACGTGCAAGAGAGGAGACCACAATCATGTTTCATGGAGCACAGAAAAGTGACACCATATACAAGCATAAATTGTAAAAACTAGGAAGGAGGTGAAATCAAATCCTGGTTGTGAGAAAAAGTGTCTCACGTCACAAAGGATACCCCCTTGCTATAAACTATGGTGGATGCGCTCACTAGTCGCAAGCAATAATAAGGGTAAAATACAATGTTTTAAACGAACTCAAGATGAGTCTGAGAGATCTTCAGAATTCCGAGAAAATCACGTGGAAGACAAATAGGAGCTCGGAGTGTTACTGCACACTTGAGCACACAATTAGTAAATCAACAATAACGCTTAAAAATTTATCATTTGAAACACCTAATTTAGCTAATTTTAAAGCTATGGGAGTTAAAAAATGATAATTAATGTTAATTTAAAGGATTGTTTTAAATATCTAATCGTAAATGAGATTCATAATTAATAGAAATTAAATCTAATTAATTACGAAGAAATAAACCCTAGTTAAGATCTAATTAAAAAAATATCCTAATTAAGATAATTTAAATGAAATCTTACCATTTGGATATATTAAATCAAACTAAACTAATTTCTATTAAGATTGAAAAAAGATTACCATTTTAAAAGGAGATTTAAAAAATATTACCATTTTTTCTTAATAGAAAGAGATTTAAAAAAGCTTACCGTTTGTTATTAAAACATATCGTTTGGTGATCCAAGTGTCGAGAAAGCCATGGGAGGATCTTGAGTTATGTGGAGGACACCGTTGCGGTTGAGGAAAAAGTAAGGGCCGAGGGAAAATAGGATGGGCTCGGCATGGGTCTTGGTGTAGTTGAGGGAGAGCTCGGGCGAGAGGTTGAGCGGGGTAGACACGGGTAGACTAGACCGCACTGCACTGACCAGGACTGCACCAGACCATGGGTAGAGTATACCACACAGGTAGAACGACTTGCCAAAAACACATGCATAAATGACTCACTAGAGGCCAAGGAACTCAGCTGAGTTACAAAACCACACACCGTAACATGAGATTGCGGGTGGAGTAGCTAGCTTGATCCGGGCACGAGCTATGTGGTCTCGAGCTAAAAAAATCATGTGCCTATAGCTTGGATTAGAGAGGAGATTGTTTGGTGGATAGAACTCAGGACTGAGCATCAAAAACCAAAACTTCAAACTGAAATGTTGACTTCTATCTCTATAAAAACCATGCAAAAACACAGATGACAAAAACATAGATCTAAAGAAAATTTCTAGTTTAATAAAAAATTTAAAAACTAGAAAAAGGAACCTCTATTTTAGTTGATCTACCAAATTTATCCACATCTAGCTAAATGTAGCTATAAAACCCCTGAAAACTCAAGGAGATATACACATGCACGAAGAACATAGTAAAACCAAAAACTTTCCAAGAACAACTTGTTAAGAACATTAGCAATAAATTTCCAAAATCTAATGATCGAAAAACTTGCACGAGGAGTTAAAAAAATGAAACCAAGAGTAATCAAAACTCAAATGATGAATGCATGTTTAGCCAATCTCACTTTGATACCATGAAATATTTTGTGAGAATCGTATCAAAAACTATGCACCATGATGAAGTTGCACTCCAAAGGAAATGTAATAGCTCTAGCATAATCACAAGGAGGAATTGATCAATCAATGGAAGAAATTGCATAACAGAACAAAGCTTGCACATAGAGAAAGACAATGGAGTGTCTTGGCATACTCATAAATTTCAAATGAAGGGATACATATAGGGTGTTGAGTAACCCTAGTGCATGACACACAAGCAAACCCTAAACCTAACCCTAAACCTAACCCATGTGAGATGACCCTCCATATGTGAGTGGAGGACACATAGGATCCCACACACCAAAACTAGTTAGTATTTATTTGAAAAATATGAGGCATTTTTGCAACACTGATTTATCCTATTTAATAAAAATCGTAATTATAAGAAAAAATCGCACAACTAGCATGATCGCATAACTAGCACATCTCCCATCCGTGAAGCATGAAACTAATTCCCTGTCTTGTTTAATTTAAAATGTCTTTACAAAAATACTATTAATAAGGTTTATTAAACATACGTGAACATAATTCTTGACTACTTTATACAAGGATTAATGCACCTATAAACCTTACAATAGAATGCATCGTGAACATCACCGAGAGTGAACAAAATAGAAACATGACAAAAATGGATAAAATAAGTTATACCTAACTATAGTCCAACAAATAAATGCAAGGAAAAATCAAAAACATGGAGGGGAAAACATCAAAATGATACAGTCCACAAACAGTCAAACAAAATTTCCAAGATCTAATGGACTAGTTAGTCTTCAAACATTTGTACTCAAGTTGATGCTCCTCCTATCCTTTCATATTATCATCCTGCTTTCTCATGATATGGAATTGGTCTTCAACCTACTCTTCCTCATTTGAACTACTGAGGTGGAGATTATACCTAAAAAAATTTGTCCTCTGCTCTAGTTTGACCACAAGCCCCTATAACTCCAAAACCAAAATTTCTTTCATGGCTTGTTGTATTTCTCTATATGGAAAACCATAAGTATAAGGATAACATCCAAATAAGGGAAAACAACCACCGGCACATCATTACTTAATGTTCTTAATGAGATTAATAATATTGGTGATATCATATCCCCTCTCACACACTTTAAAATTACTACCTTTAGCCCCCAATTTGGCAAGATAACTCCGCACATTTATTACCCTTTCTTGGGATGTGAATAATTAATTACATTTATCAAACTATTTCAACAAATTTTATTTAGTATCTTTAAGGATATTGCTTATGGTCATATTGGTCATTCAAGCTTGCACCCGTGTCTCGTGTCCGGAGGAGCCGAGCTATTTGAGACAACAATAGATCCATCCTCAAGTTGTGGGACCTTGCGTACTTGATACAAATCTCCAAAGAAGGTTGGTTTCTCTATATATTTCTCTGCTACTCTTTACTTCTAATGCTAAAAGGTAAAACTACGCTAACAATGCTAATGGAATAAGGATAGAAGGATACCAGAAAGGAAAACTAATCTAAGGAATGTGATAGCACCATAAAAAGAGGGATGAACACTATCTGTTCTGAGAGAAAAATGAAGGGAAAGGTGTGAAAGAAGGCTAGGCACATGTAGCACAACTAAGATGCATTTACTAGATCAGTTTTAGTTTCATGGAACACAACTAAAAGGGAACTACAAGGGATGTAGAATGACACAATAAGCATGCAATGTAAAAGAAAGGTAAGAAAAATAAAAAAACACACTTAGGATAGAATATTCACAAAATGATGCTTTTATTACTTCCATAAATGCACAAAACTATTACAATGGTGAAAGAGGCTGATGTCCACATGCATGAGCCATATATAGAGGTTTTCCACTTAGAATATAGAAAAGATTAAGTCCTTAGCAAAATGCATAAAGATCCGAAATGGCCAACATTAACTATGAGCTTAGCTCTTACATTTATAGATGAATCAATGGGAGAAGAAGAGAAGAAGGAGGGGAAATCTGAATTTGAAATGCAACCACCAACAAGAAGCATTCAATGTCTACAAATCCACCTATAAATATGTCAAATGTGAGAGAAGGAAAGAGGGCAAATTAGATCAAATCGGTGGCTAGAGAAATTGGATTTACTCATTAATTCCTAGAAAGATTTTTTCCCATTTCTCACCTACCAAATCCACTAAGAATTTGAATTTGAATGTCTAACACTATAGCTTACGCTCGAAGCTATTGAATGAGACTAGCACACACTAATTAGAGCTTTGTAGAAAAAATTATCATTGTGAGAAGTTTTTCAGAGTCATCTACGCATGCAAGACACGTGACACCCATGGATTAGCTAAAAGGAAGGCCAATTGTGCTAATATTCTTGTTGTTTCTGCCATGTGTCACTCATTTATTTGTTACAAGGATTAGCACCCTATTGGTGTGCTTTGATAAGTTGCTTGTGGCACACTCAAGCATGTTAGAATGACATGGAATATAATGATGTAGAGGAGGGTGAAATGGTGTGCACACAAAAGAATGAAGTGTGGGAAGAAGGTAGGGTGAAGGAACACACAATCACAATATGTGCGAGGAAATAGGGAAAAATAGTGAGCGAAGAACATATGGTCAAGGCACAACTATTACAAGGTAATGTGTGGGGCATGCGAGAGGGCTAGGGACTTAGCTAATTGAATCAAGTGTAAGGCATACATGTAGGATGAATAACTGATAGGAAGAAGGAGAATGCATAGAAGATGTGCACAAGGTAAGAGTGGAACAAAGAGGAAAAGGAAAATGGAAAGGGGAGAAGGGGAAGTGTGCAAGGGAATGATAGAAAACAATGACCAAGTGAATGTAACAAGGAGATAATTGAGGTGTGTGCCACTTACTATGAAAATATTAGAGTTAGAATACATATGTATACTGTCCAAATAACTATGAGATTTATTTGGATAATAGTTTTGGCAAATTTTGGAGCCATATGCCTACTAGATGAAGGATATTAGTATCCTAGAGCATCCATTGGGCATGGAATCTACTATGTAATCATGGAATTATGATTTAAAGCTTTAAATAACTCGCTCCCGAAGTCACTTTAATGATAATTTCTTGAATCTATTCCAAATCTTGCAAACTGTTAAAATAAGACTGACACCTTGGAAATAACAAAATAGTGTATGTAGGAAGCACATGAGAAGAAATAAATATGTACAAAAAAAAATTGTGTGCAACACACTTGAAGGAATGAAACTACTCTAATATATACAAAATGATGTAACAAACTCAATGGAAGGGTTTTAGATAGATCCCATTTATTGGGATTTGTAGCGTGCCTCCATCAAGATGAGTTAACTTGAAAAAGTTATCCTCCTTGCATGAAATAATGATGTATGGGCCACTCTAAAGTGCATCAAACTTTGAATGGTGCCCAGTTTATCTTTGTCAAAGATCCCATTTCAAAACCAAGTTTCCAACTTTGAAATCTTGAGGCTTGGAATTTTTATCAAACCATTTCTTTGTTGCTTGTTGATGTTGTTCTAGCTTGATCCTGACAGAGTTCCTTGATTCTTCCAGATTATCTAGTTCTACCATTATGATTTCTCTATGGTCTATGCTTTCAAGCTCCAGCTGTTGGGAAATTTCCAATGAGTTCAAATCCACCGTCAAAGGAAGGGTATCCTCCTTTCCATAGACAAGCTTGTAAGGAGAAGTTCATATTACTTTTTTAACTCTAATTCTATCTTCCTAGAGTGCACCCAAGACCTTTGTATGCCACTTATTTTGGATAATGGTCATTGTGCATTTCATGATCTTGACCAGTTCTTGTTTGATGACTTTTCTAGACCATTTCGTTGAGGTTAATAGTTGGAAGAAGTCTTCAAATAGATGCCCAGAGTTAGATCCTAATCAATGATTTTAGTGCTTGCATTATCAAAGATAATGGTTCGAGGAATTCCAAACCTTGTGAATATACCCTCGAGAAAGTCAATGATGACTTAATTAGTTGATTCCTTGAGCACGGAAGCTTTTGTCCATTTGGTAAAGTAGTCCGTAGATGTCGGCACCCATTTGTGTCTAGCGCTTGAAGGTGGATTGATCATGCCTATGAAATCGATACCTTATTGTGTAAAAGATTGATCTGATTTGATTTTTTAGAGGGGAGGCACTTCCAATATCTTCTTGTATCTTATATTATCCGTAAATTGGGTTTGTAGTCTACTTGAATCCTCTACAACTTGGTTGATTACACAGAAGTCCTCAACACCAAAGAACATTAAATATCCCTTTGAATGAGCTTCTAACCTTTCTTAGTTATCTAATTTTGGTGCACTTGTTGAAGGATCACAACTGGGAGTATTCTAAATCATGTAGGCTTTCGTGTGCACAACATTGGTCCAATAATATTGACTATGAGGCATATTACAAGGAAAGAACCATTCAGACTCACGTGCCATGTTTTTTTGGACTGGGACAAGTGCTTGACTTATACTGGGAACTGGAAGACAAGGTGTGGGAGGAATAACTTGCAAAGGCAAGTGCACATTAACATTCCATCTATCATTCTGTTGGTTTTATCTATATCTTTGATTCCTAGATTGATTTTGCCAAGGTTAATTGCTTTGTATTTGCGTCTGATTGGAACTACCTCTGTAGGCTTGCACCTGTTACTTCTCTAATGATATGACCTTGTTGGATAAGTTTCTAATCAAGGATTTTAATTCATCATCTTCTTTTTGTTGTGTGGGAGGGTAGGATGTAGATGCAACTGGTTGCATGCTCTATATTAGAGATGGAGCAATAGAAGGTTAGGGCATAAGAGACATTCTAGTTAAAAGGGCACATGAGGCCTAGGCACCAACTTACCACCTAAAGGATATTGTTTTCTTCCCTTATTATAATGTTGTATGTAACAAGTAAGGTTCTTCTTCAAATAGATTAAATCACGACTAAAATTTCATTATTCAAAGCCCTTAAATAGTATAAAAATCATGTTGGGATATAGGCCTTACCACTTGAGGAATTTTGTCCCAAGTCTTATGGAATTTGATGTTGAAATCAATTATCTACTTGTTAGGTGCATGCTTTGTTGTATTAAGATGCCTCACTAGTGATAGATGATCTGATTTGTCTTTAAAGTAATTGAAAAGAGATATTCCGAGCTCATCCCAAGTAGCAATAGATGTAGGTCTCAAGCCACGGTACCATTGGAGTGCTTTACCCTTGAAATAGGATGTAAAAAACTTGACAACATCATCATGTTCAATCAAATAGACAAAGCATACATTTTTCACATCTTAAATGTATTTAATAGGGGTGACTTGATTCTCTCTCATAAAGTATGGAATACTCTTGAGCATGGCCACTGGCATATCATGTTGGGAATTGAGATTGAGAGGGCTTCCACCTATGAAACTTGTAAATTTCCTTGAGGAGGAGGAGGTTGAAGCACCATGGTAAGGCACACTTATCTATTTTGAGGAGCATTAGAGTGCATGCGGCATGCTGGAGATGGGGATGCACATACAAAATACCCGCCATTTATCGGTGAAAGATGGAGGTATTCAAATGGTCTTTTAGCTATAACACTCTTTTTGGTTTGCACTCTTCTTATAGAAGGTGCTCAAGAATGCAAAATAGGAACTCGAAATATTGGGAGTCACCAGATGTGTTGACATAAGCCTTAAAAGGCTGGAAATGTTGAGTTCACACACCAAAACTTAGCGATATGAAATTTAAGCTTTCACTGCTAGTCCCACCATGCTTTCCGTAAAATGTTGGTCATTCAAAATTGTACCCATGTCTCGATTGGAGGATCTCGAGATATTTGAGACAACAATGGAACCGTCTCTAAATTATGGTACCTTGCGTGCTTGAGCTAGATATCCGAAGAAGGATGGCTCCTATATCTATTTCTACTACTACTACTACTCCTAATGTTGAAAGATAAAACTAAGCTAATAATGCCAAGGGACCAAGGATAGAAGGATAATAGAAAGGAAAACTAATCTAAGGAAGACGATAACACCAAAAAAAGAGGGATGAACACTATATTTTTTGAGAAAAAATGAAGGGAAAGGTAAAAGAAGACTAAGAATGTGTACTACAACTAAGACACATTTTCTAGATAATTTTCATGGAACACAACTAAAAAGGGAGCTGCAAACGGACATAGAATGACACAACAAGCACACAATGTAAAAGAAAGGCAAGATGAAATTTAATAAACACGCTTAGGATAGAGAATAGTCATAAAATGATGCTTTCATTACTTACAAAAATTCATATAACTATTACAATGGTGAAAGAGGATGATGTCCACATGCACAAGCTAGATATAGGGGTCTATGACTCGAATACAAAAATATGAAGTCCTTAGCAAAATGTGTAAGGATCCAAAATGTCCAACATTAACAATGAGCTTAGCTCTTACATTTATAGATGAATCCATGGAAGAAGAAGAGAAGAAGGAGGGAAAATCTGAATTTGAAATACAACCACCAACAAGAAGCATTCAATGCCTGTAAATCCACCTGTAAATTTGTCAAATGAACTTTCTCAAGTTTGTTTACCATGTTGGATAAGGAAAGAGGTTGGATTAGTTCAAATTGAATGGTTAGAGCAATCAAATCTACTCATTAATGCCCAGAAAGACATTTTCCCATTTCTCACCTACTAGATCTACTAAGAATTTGAATTTGAATGTCTAGCACTATAGCCTATGTCAGTAGTTATCGATTAAGACTAGGTGTGCACCGATAAAATATCTTTAGAAAAATTTATGGCTTTCAAAAGTTTGTCGAGTTGTTTGCACATGCAAGACACATGGTGCACATAGATTGACCAAAGGATGGCCAACGGTGCAAATATTCTTGCCATTTCTACAATGTGTCACTCATTGACTTTCTACAAGGATCAACACCTGCTGTTGGCACACTTTGATAAGTTTCTTGTGGCACACTCAAGCATGTCAAAATGACATGGCATAGAATGGTGTAGAGGAGGGTGAAAAGGTGTCCGCATGGAAGAATGAGGTGCGGGAAGAAGGAAGGAGGAAGTCATGCGTAATCATAACATGCGTGGAGAAAATGGGGAAAATGGTGAGTGAAGAACATATGGTCGAAGCGTAACTATTACAAGGTAAGATGTGGGGTGTGTGAGAGGGCCAGGGACTTAGCTGATTGAAGAAAATGAAAGGCATGCACACAAGATGAATAGTTTATAGGAAGAAGTTGAATGTGCGTAAGATGTGTGCAAAGTAAGAGTGGAATAAAGAGGAAAAGGAAAATGAAAGGGGAGAAGGGGAAGCGCGTAAGGGTGCATGAAAACAACAACCAAGTGAATGTGCTAAGGAGAAAACCGAGGTGCACACCACTTGTAATGAAGATCTCGAGTCATAATAAATATGTATGTTGTCTAAATAACAAGGAGAGTTATTTGGATAATAGGTCCTATTACTAATTGTATCTTTTCTCACATTATCTACTTTTAAAATATTGTTTTGAATAGTTAACTTGAAAAACATGTTAACATTGGTGAGAAAATACTTAATCCAAAGTTTCCTCTATAAATCCTTTGCAAGACAACATATGTTCAGACAATGAATATGTTTGGTCCAAGAATGTATATGTCAGGTGTTATACTTAAGAATTATAGTCATTGATCTCCATAAACGTATGTAGGAAAAGCATTTATGTGAAAAAATTGATCTAGGATGTTTGAAAGACATCAAATTATTTTAGAAACACGTTCAATATTTTTCATTCAAATAACAACATATTAAAAGTACAACATAAAATGTATTTTGTAGTAAATAAAAATCTTTCAAATAAATACAATTTTTGCCTAATCTTTACAATTCAATTCCAGTTAAGGCAGATAGTCTTCATGTTGTTGACCTCGGGGTGTAAATCCTTAGTCCAATTCTTCCTTTAGAAATCTTTTGTAAGAAAACATATGTTTTGACAATGAATATTTTTGGTCCAATAACTGATATGTCACGTGTTATACTTGAGCATTGTAGTCATTGATCTCCATCAATGCATGTAAGAATTTTTTTTTGTGAAAGCAATTAATCTAGGACATTTAAAACACACCAGACTATTTTAGAAACATGTTCAATATAGTTTCATTCAAACAAAAAATTATTATAAGTACAACATAAAAGGAATTTTTAGTAATTAACAAATCTTTCAATCCTTTCAATAATAAGAACTTCTAACATCCACGACGTTAGTCACACTTCTGTTCGAGCAGTAAATTTTTTTTAAAATAGGTTACAAATTTCACTTCAATATCAAACTATTATACCTTTTTTGTTATATCAATTCAATCCTCTAACCAGGAGGAAGTTCATTACGAGATTAACATTAGAGATACGAGTGGAAAATAAACTCAATATTTCTTTCTTTAGCTTGTTAAATGATAATGACTCTTTAGCTCGAAATATTATATTCTTCAAATAAATTCACCCACTAAGCTCAAAATAGGATGATTTAATTTTTCAAATCCCAAAGTGACCACTAAAATCATAATAATATATCACTTTCTTTTGTCAAAACCCTGAGACCGTGAAGATCCAAATATTATGTTGTGTCATAAGCTAGCGGACGCTAAGTTCAAAATATCATTTAGTAACTTGTTAAATGAAAGCGACCACTACACTTGAAGTAATATAAACAACCAAATTTTGACTGTACCTATAACAAACAATATTGATTCAAGTTAATATATATACCCACACTAGTCTGAAGTCACGTAAGGGTTCAATATAAGAATAAATTTTAACATCCATGAGGCTAGTTAAAAGATGAAAAAGTATATTATTCTTTTCATGTACCTGTAATTATACCTGTAATTGTGAATGCAATTGTACCTATAAGAGAACACAAACCTAATAAGGATATTATTCTTTCCATGTACATGTAATTGTATCTACATTTAATTTTATCTTAGTTTGAACTAAACACACTGCTCTCAATTGAAAAAATTAGACCATGGGATAGGGAAGATTCATGGGGTTGAATTTTTTTTTGAGACAACACCATCCCCATCTTATTCAAGTCAAACAGTGTTTTGTGAAATCACCTTACAAAATATCACAAAAAAATCCCATCACAAGTGTTGGCTATGCTCCCTTTAACATCTCTCGTGCTTATCAACTTCATTTCCATTTGTAGAGTGAAACGTTGGAGAACCTAAAAGTAAGAAATAGAAGTGTCAATAAATAAATTCTAATAAGATATTGCTTTATGATTTGTTGTCTGATAATCTATACAATATGAAATCATGTCTAACAATGTTAGTTATTTCACCTTGCTTCATTTTTTTTGCAAATTCTTCCTTTATAATATATATTAACTAAATACATCTAATATCACTAACATTCAAACCTTCAACCTCCACTAAATGCAATAATTGTAAGAACATTAACTAATTAATGTTGGGGTTGGCTGAACATTAACTAAGATTAAAAGTTTTTAGGTTATGTTGAGGCATAACCTCTTTTGGTGGCGGTAAGAGGATAAGGCATTTGTGGATTTTTTTGGAATTTATGACATTCATAGATTGTGTTCATGTGATGGACAAGATAAATTAATGACTATTACTAATTATGATAGAATTAAATTAGAAACCTTCGAGACATGAGTTAAATATTGGAATGAAGGTGCTCGACATCTATATTTAAGCATCGTCTATATCGGGCCTTTGGAAATCACTATAAAAAAATCCCTATTCACTATGGGTAGCACCAAAAATGCATTGAGCCTTCTTCTTGTGAAGAGGTCAAGGCCGACCCGATAGTATGGAAAATTTTGCATGATGGCGGTGTTATATCGTTTATGGAAAAACTATCTAGTCACTCTGTCCAAGAATGTGCAATGTACTAGTAACCTAGAAGAAAGGATGAGTTAAAGTGGGAAAGACTAAATTCCTTATTTTGATAGAGTCCAATGTAACTATAATGGTGCTCCCCGCAGAGGGATAAATTTATTTTAAATGCTTTCTTTAGGAGGATATGGATGATTTCTTATATCTTGGTGAAAATATGACAATGTATCACTTGGGCTATGAACGAGACTTGCTTCCACAACCTTGGGATAGGGTTGTTGAGAAATTGAGGAGGTACTTCATGCTTCAAATGACACTACAAAGTGATCTATGGACCTTAGATTTTTCTTCTTGTGCATCTTCAACATGATTGGAAGGTAAAATTTACAAATTTTTGTTTCAATTGCTTGAGAGGTCCCTTAAAATGGCTAGTGAAGATGAAGGTAATTTCCTACAAAAATGCCTTTTGTATTTGCTCTTTAAAATGGAAGCTTCCCAAAAATAAATCTTGCACTTCCCCTCTAAGCCAAGTGATTATATTCATGTCCCCCCTCCTCTTCCACAAACAACTCCCTATTTCCATCACCGTCATCGTGGCCTTAGTTTTTGTTGGTCATCAAAATTGCTCTCATGTCTCGGATCTAGAAAAATTGAGTCATTTATGACAACAATGGAATCATCCTCAAGTTGTGGGACCTTGCATGCTTGGGACAGATCTCTCAAAAATATCAGTTCCTCTTATTTCACAAATAAGTTACATACATATGAGCAAAATAAATAAGGTAAAGGTGAGGAGGAATACCTGTGAAATGAAGGTGGAAGGTAGAATGCGCACATTCTGATTTCCCGATCCAATCCTGATTGTGAGAACTTCCTTTTGCTAGGAGGAACTACCAATGAATGCAAAAAAGAAAACAAGAAGAATATTAAACAATATATGTCAATGGAATACCTAGCATATGCTAGATCCGGGAAGTGTGATACTTCCTAGATGGTTTTCAATCCATTGTTTATCAAATAAATGAATAGAAATGCAAGAAATAGAGGTCCTATTGCTAACAAGTTGATTTTGGTATCTCAAGTTATTAACAATATATTAGATTAAGTCAAATATTGCAATACGAAATTAGATCTAGCTGAGGTTGGGTTATGTTTCAGGTAGGGTAGGTAGCCAAGGTGATTAGAATAGGTCAAGATTAGGTTTTGGGTGATTCTGGTTATTTGGGTGAAGGTTATTAGGTCACTGTTATAGGCAGGATTACCAGATTAAAGACCGACATTGGTCTAGTATGATCAATGATGGTTTAGATGGAAATTGATGACGGTAAAGGTGACCGGCGTTAGTAGAGAGCGGAATGGTAAAAACTCAATAAAACTTATTTTTGGAGGTTCTCTATGATTACATAGAGAATAGAAGAAGGATGGCTAGGTTGGTAAAGATGATGAGAATGCTTAGAGATGTCTGGGTTTTGAATATGGGGAGCCAATAGGTTATGGGGGGTTAGATGGGTGGATTGATAAGAAGGTGAGGATGATAGGATGAAAAAGAGAATAGTATTTAAAAGGGAAAGATGGAGAAATGATGATCCAAGTGAATATGGAATGATGTAGATCAAAACACACTTACTTATATTTGCAGGCCTAGTGGTTGGATGAAGGTGATGGTTGATCTATGAAACTAGAAGTCAGTGCTATGGAAGTGCTTCCTGAAATGCTACCATGAATGCAAATTTCTTCATATTAGTCTTGGTTCTAGCTAGGGTATGTCTAGATGCATGAGAGGGATCTAGTTCGTGCTTCCATGAAGATCTCTCTCTCTCTCTCTCTCTCCAAAATTAAATCATTCTTCCAACATCTCAAACAAGGTTACCAACATGAATATATGGTAACCAATGTCGCTTTTAGGGTTAACCGAAGTTGGTTACAATGAGAGATCCTAGGTTTTCCAAAATAGTAGATCTTGGTGATCTTTTGGCCAATTCTTCCCATTGATTGGGGTCTAAATGGTATTTTCCACTTAAGTAAGTGGTCATTCTGTAGAGAAAGAATAGGCATCTCTTGTTAGGGTTAGAATAAGTCTCAATTAGTTATGGTAAGTAGAGATTGAGTCTTAGTTAAAGGAAACATGCTACGAATAGGTCCATGATGAGGTGTCTAGATGAGTTCATCAGTGAAGATATTTATTAAATTAATTAAAATAATTAATTCAATTAATCATGTGCACTATGGGATATGAATATGTAAGGTATGGCTAATGTAAATAATGAGGCTATAAGGGTGGTACGACTTAATTTTTGTGTCTACACCTCTATCCAATTCTACTAATACTGCTACTCCTAGTGCTAAAAGGGAAATGTAAGCTAATAATGCCAAGGGACCAGGGATAGATAGATAAACATGAATGGAATCCTACACTAAAAGGTGATAACACTAGGAAAACATGATGAAGACTATCTATTTTGAGTGAAAATGAATGGAAATACATGAAATAAGGTTAGGCATGTGTAACATAACTTAAAACATATTTACTAGATTAGTTTCATGGAACACAACTAAATAAGGAGCTGCAAGGGATGTAGAATGGCACAACGAGCACACAATGCAAAAGAAAAGGCAAGAAGAAGGAATGTAAACACGTTATGACATAGAATAGTCACAAAACTATGCTTATATTACTTACATAAATGCATAGATCTGTTTAAATGGTGAAAGAGGCTGATATCCACATGCAAGAGCCAGATCTAGAGGTTTGCAACTCAAAATACAAAAAAATGAAGTCCTTTAGCTAAAGTGCATAAGGATCAAAAATCTCCAACATTAATAATGAGCCCAAATATTACATTTATAGATGAATCCATGGAAGAAGAAGAGAAGGAGAGAAAATCAAATTTGAAATACAACCGCCAACAAGAAGAATTTAATGCCTGTAAATCCACCTATAAATATGTCAAATACATTTCTCGTAGTCTTTTTGGCATGTTGAAGAAGGAAGGAGGGTGAATCATATCAAATCAGGTGGTTAGAGAAATTACATCTTCTCATTAATGCTTAGAGATATATTTTCCCATTTCTCACCTACCAGATCCACCAAGAATTTGAATTTGAATGTCTAGCACTTAACCTATGAAAGAAGCTACTTGATTGATACTAGGTGCACATTGATCAAGGCTCTATAGCAAGAGATATAGGCTGTCGAATTTTTTCATATTCATCTACACATAAGACATGTGGCACACACGATTGACTAAAATGATGGACAAATGTGCAAATGTTTTTATCATTTTTGCTACCACTGTCAATCATTTTTTTACAAGGATTCAATTCCCTATTGGCACGCTTCAACCTGGTTACATGTGGCACACTCAAGTGTGTTAGAGGATGACTTGGCATAGAAAGGCACAAAGGAGGTCGCAAAGATATGTGTGTAGAATAATGAGGCACAAGAAGAAGGTAGAAGGAAGGCACACAAGGGGAAGGTGGAAAAAGAGGAAATGGAAAAGGAATGGAAGAAGGGGAAGCACGCAAGGGCACGTGAGGAGAAGCAGGGAGGCGCACGATGAATCTACAGCCAAGGGAAAGTGCCAAGTGAACTTGAGTGTGTACAACCTTGCAATGAATATTTAAGAGCTATAATATGTATACAAGTTACCCAAATAACCAGGAGAGTTGTTTGGATAACAAGTTTGGAAACTTTTAGGGCCATATACCTATTAGATGAAGGAGATCAGTAGCCTAGAGCATCCATTGGGCATGGAGTCTACTATGTAATCATGAAATTTTTATTTGTAAATTTAAAGAATTACCCCTGAAGTCACTTAAAAATTATTTCTTGACTCTACTCCGGATGTTGTAAACTACTAAAAATACCGTAAAAAGATCAATACCTTAGAAGCAAAGGAAGAGCACATGTAAGAAACATGCAAGAAGAAAGAACTATGTATAAACTAACAATGTGCATGTAACACACTTGGAGGAATTAAAACTACTATAATATATACAAAATGATGTAGAAAACTTAATAGAAGGGTTTGAGATGGATCCCATTTACAGGGGATTCACAATGTACCTCCATCAAGATGAGTTAACTCGAAAGAGTTAGCCTCTTTACACAATCGATGATGTATGCGCCACTCCAAAGTGCATCTAACTTTGAATGACACTCGAATTTATCTCTATCAAAGCATCCCATTTTAAGAATAAGTCCCCAAATTTGAAATTTTGAGGCCTATACTTTCTGTCAAACCATTTATTTGTTGCTTGTTGATGTTGTTCTAGCTTGATCATGGCAGAGTTTCTTGATTCTTCAAGATTAACTAACTCTTCCATTCTGATTTCTCTCTAGTCCGCACCTTCAAATTCTAGCTATTGGGCAAGTGCCAATGAGTTTCAATTCTAGTGTCAAAGGAAGGGTATCCTCCTTTCCATAGAAAAGCTTGTAAGGTGAAGTTTATATTTCCTTTTAAACTGTGATTCTATCTTCCTAGAGTGCATGCAAGACCTTTGTATGCCACTATCTTTGGCTAATATTCATTGTGCGCTTCATGATCCTGATTAGGTTCTTATTTTTTGACTCTACTAGACCATTTCCTTAGGGGTAATAGTTGGAAGAAGTATTTAGATAGATGCCCAGATTTAGAGCCCAATCAATGATTTTAGTACCAAGGAAGGATTTTTCATTATCAAAGATAATGGTTTGAGGAATGCCAAACCTTGTGAATATACCTTCAAGAAAGTCAAGGATGACTGAATCAGTTGATTCCTTGAGTGCGATAGCTTCTATCCATCTGGTGAAGTAGTCCTTAGATATCAACACTCATTTGTGTCTAGTGCTTGAAGGTGGATTGATCATGCCTATGAAGTCAAAACCCCATTACGCAAAAGGCTGATCCGCTTGGATTGGTCGAGTGGAAGAACTTCCAATCTCTTCTTTCCTGCAAAGAAAGAAAATTATTTAATTTTTTGACCCACTTGTGTGCATATAAAAATAGAGCAGTCCAAAAGATACCTGCCATTATGATCTTCATTGAGGTAGTTTTGGCAAATAAGTGTCCACCAAAGAATCCATCATAAAATTCTACTAACAATTTTTCAATCTACTTGCCATTGATACATATTAACAACATGTCATAAATATTTTTCTTAAAGAGAAGTCCATCAATCAAAACATAAGGGATAAATTGTAACCTCAGATGTATTAGATTTTCTTTGTTTAAACCAGGAGGGTATGTGCCCTCAGAAAGGAATGTGATCATGTCCTTCATCTAGTCACGCACGCTAGGGTTTGTATTTTGTTCAAGTTATTCATGTGGGATATCCTCATCTATAAAAATGAAGGCTCAACCCATTATGCACATCCTCAACAATATTCTTGTAGATCGTGCTTCCTCTTACCATTTTTGTGGTTTTCATAGTCACATCATATTCCATGATTTCTATCACCCATTGTGCACTCTTTTCACCGATTTCTACTCCCATAATGAATTCTCTAAATAAGAGTGGGAGAATAACACCTTTATATGATTTTTGGTGAGCATACTTTTGAACTAGTTGAGTACACACATGATGGCGAAGACCTCCTTCTCTCGTGTGACTACATTTTAATTCATAATCCTTTAGCATCCGGGTGAAGAAGGCCACTAGTTCTTCTAGAATTTGTTCTTTTTCTTGTGTTAGGAAAACAAAAACACTCACATTAGCACCATAAGCATAAAGTATGAAATCCTTTGAGGAATTTGGGTTGATGAGTATTGGCGCATAAGAAATTTCTTACTTGATTATGTTGAATCTCTTTCTTCCTTCATTGTCCATCCAAGGCTATGTCCTTCTTGAGCATCAAGGTAATGGGTCGGAATAGACCTAAAAAGTTAGGAATGAAGCATCTAAATAAACTATTCTTACCGAGGAAGGATTGCAAGGCCCTTTTGTGTGTCGACATAGAAATATCTAGGATGGTTGAAACACACTCGGGATTAATTGCGATGTCATCCTTTGAAACCACATGGCCCAAGAGCTTTGCATGTGCCATTGCAAAATTGAACTTCTTGGGGTTAAGGGATACTCCAAATTTTCTTCATCTTTCAAATACTTTCTCCAGTGTGCTATATTATCCTCACTCTTGCTTTGAGAAGATGATTATGTCACCAAGGTAAACCAAGATGAACTCATTGATGTAACCCTTGAGGCAATGTCCATGGCACACCGAAATGTAACACTTGTGTTTTCCAGAGTAAAGGGCATATTTTGATATTAATATGTTCCCCACTTATTTGTAAAATCCATTTTGAATTGATCCTCTTCCTTGACTAGGATTTGATTGAAACCTAAATACCCATCTAACATTGAGAATCATTTTACACTCGCCACGCTATAGAAAATACTCCATTGAGGGAAAAGGATAATGATCCTTTAGAGATGCCTTGTTTAGGTTTATAAAATCAACATAGAGTCTAATTTAACCATTCTTCTTATGTACCATAACTAGATTCATGACCCAAGTAGAGTACTTGATAGATAATATTATCTTTTCCTCAATGAGTTTGAGTAATTACTTTCTCATGAGGGCTCTATCTTTGGATTGACCGGATGCTACTTCTATCCGATGGAATTAATACTAGGATCAATGTCAATGGAGTGTTGAGGGACACTTGGATCAAAAATATAAGGTCTTCATACTCCCATGAGAAGATATCACTGTATTTTTGATAGAGAGATATGAAGGTCTGCTTTTCATTGTGCGTGCAAGTCTTATTGAGAAGAAATTATTTTCGGTGCACAATAGTGACTGGGAGTAGTCTTCTTACATGGTGCACATATAATTTTCTTCACCCTTGAACTCATCATCAAGGCTAAAAATTTTCTCTAAGGTGACCAACCCTTTAGGAAACTTATTTGACTTTAGTTGAATCACTTGGTCATCATAGCTATCATGCAAGTCATCTTGCATGCTTGATGAGAACTCAACTTAATTTTGAATGAAATAGACAATTTTCATGTCACTTTCAAACACTTTAAAATTGGTATTTTTATTTGGGATGGATGGTATGATCACCATCTTAATGTGCTAAGTGTTTCTTTTGACAAAATCCTCAACATGAGAGAACTGTGAACCGAGTGAGACCATTTGATTAGCTTCCTTATTCATTTTACGTGGCATCACCTGTATATTTAGAGAATCAAATCTCTCAAGGAGGTCCCAAAACCTGTGTTTATAAACCTTGAAAATCTTATTCTTTTCCTAGTACTTGTTGGTAACTTGGTGGATAACTAGTTCTGTGTCCCCAAAAATATGCAATGCCTTAATCTTCTTCTTTTAAACAATAAGTAGGCCATGCACCAATGCCTCATACTTTGCCACATTGTTGGAACATGTAAAGTGCAACTTGTGAGTGAAGAAAAATTTCTCATCCTTAGGATAAATGAGAACAACTCCTACTCCTGTGACATTTTTGCTTCTGGATCCATGAAAGTATAACTTCCATAGACCCGATTCAACTTGGTCTTTCTTGAGCATGCACGGAAGCATAACTTATTCTTTAAGAATGTAGTAAGTACCAAACCCGCTTCATAAGCTTCCAGTTCTTTAGCATATGGGTCAAATTTATGGTGCCTCTCCGCCCATTCATTAAGTACTAAATCAGGAATAGAAGGTGGAAGAGGATGCTCTTCAGGAACTAAAGTTGTCCTTCTTGTATTAAACATTTGGCTTAGGAGAGGGGATGGGACATATGACTCTACATGATAAAAAATATAGGCTCATCTTATATGGTAAACCGGGTACCATACCTTGTCTTGAGTAACATATGGGTCCAATTAGAAGACAAGTAACCACCCATTTTAGTAATAAAATATCTTGACAAACATAGGGAAAATAGAGGGGATAGATCAATGATTGACACATATTGAGTTATGGTAAGACTTGGACATGTATAAAGGGTTAGCTCAATATCCTTGATGATTCCTAGGGTGGTGATGGTTGAACCATCGAGTTGTAGGACTCCTTTAGACAAGGGGATATACTTAAGACCTAAGACATCAACAATCTTCTTAGGCATGATAGAAGTACTAGCACCTGAGTCAATCATATAGTTATGGAAAAGATGTTTGCCTATGATCAAAGACATATAGAAGGGTGGGGTTTTAACAAATTTAATTACTTTCTTCTCCTCTTCTTGGCAAATGTTGATAGAAGCACACACTTTTACATAGCTAAATTAGTGCATGGGAGATGTGCCAAGGATTCATGCAACAAGTCACATTGGGATGGAATGGTCAGGGCATCCCACATTGTAACATTTATGTTTTTCCTTTTCATTTGGTCTACAATGTTAAATGGTATACTAATTGATTTGTACATTCGTGGTCAACGACATCATTTCTTGACTATACAAATAAGTAAAGCAGGGGTCTTAGCTAGCACAGAGGCTTGACCTACCAAAGGAGGGGCACATGCTACTTTTGAAAGAGCCTTGCATGGGACCTCTTATATAGGGACTTGAGTGATTTTACTACTGGATATCTTAGCTACATCTTTCTACTTTTGAGGGTCTTCTTGTGTTGCTGGAATTATGACCCGTGCAAAATTTGAGCATTCTCTTCTTGTATCTTGTGTTTTCCACAACTTGGGCATGTATTCTATTTGTGTCATCTACAGCTTGGTTGATTTCACATAAGTCCTTAGTGCTAAAGAACATCAAGTTTTCCTCTGGAGGAGATTCTGGCCTTCCTTGGTTTTACTTGGAGGCACTTATAGAAGGCTCATAGCTAGAAGTGTTATGAATCATATAGGCTTACACGTGTATAGAATTGACACAATTATATTGAATATGAGGAATATTACAAGGGAAGCATCATTTTTACTCCCGCACTAAATTGTTCGAACTCGAACAAGCACCTAAATTACATTGGGTCTTTGGAAGAGAGGGTGTGGGAGGAACAACTTGCAAGGAAGATGTGCATTAGCATGCCATCTATCATTCTCACTGATTATGTGCATAACTTTGGTTTCCATATTGATTCCATAAAGTCGATTGCTTTGGTTATGTTCCTAATTAAAACTACCTCTATAGGCTTGCGCCTATTCTTTCTCTAATGATATGACCTTATTTGACAAATTTCTAATCAGGGTCTTTAATTATTCATCTTCCTTTTGTTTCATTGGAGATTAGTGTGTTGATGTAATTGATTGTGCACTTCTCTCGGGGATAGTAACATAGGTAATCGAAGGTTTGGGTTCTTGTAAAATTTCTAGGAACAAGGGCATAGGTGGTATAGGAGCTATCTTTCCCACATGAATAAGACTATTTTCTTCCCTTATCGCAATGTTATAAGTAGCTGATAAATTCCTACCTCCCATGAATTGAATCATGACTAAGATATCATTGTTCAACACCTTTAGATGATATAGAAAATCGTGTTGGGCTATAGGTCTCACCATAAGAGGGATTCTATCCCAAGTCTTACGAAATATGATGTTAAAATCAATCAGCTCCTCATTAGGTGCCCTCCTTATTGTTGTCGCTTCTTCACCAAACACAAGTGATCGACTTATCTTTAAAATAATTGTAAAGAGCTATTCCAAGCTCATCCTAGGTGGTGATAGACCCAAGTCTCAAATCTCGAGTACCATTGAAGCACTTTACCTTTGAAAGAGGTCAAGTATCCTAACTAATACATCATCGTGTGTGATCGGGTAGAGTGAAAATACACTCACTACATCCTGGATATGCTATTGAGGGGTGACTTGATTCTCACTAGTAAAGTATGGAATACTTTTGAGCACACTATTTAGTATTTCATGTTCCACGACCCTGAACAGGGGACTTCCTCTGGTGAACTTAGAAAAGTTCCTCAGTGGAGGATATGGTTGATGTGCCATTGTAGGGCGTGATGGTTGTCTATTGTGAGGAGGAGTTGAGTGGGAATGGTGCACTAGAGATAGATATGCGCATGTGGGATTTCTAGAACGAAATATTCTTAGGGATAACTAGAGGTATTCAAAAGAATCTTCAGCTGCTACAATTTTCCTTGTATGTAATCTTCTCATGAAAGGCATTCGTGGCTCTTAGAATAGAGATCTCGAAAATGTTGGGAGTCACCAAATTTGTTGAAATGAGCCTCTAAAGGGTGAAATAATAAGTCCACACACCAAAACATAGCAATATGAAATTTAAGATTTCAATGCTTTGGCCCCCGGGTGTGCCAAAAATCGTTGGTCATCAAACTTGTAATCGTGTCTCAGATCTAGAAGAATCGAGTAATTTGTGACAATAATGGAACCATCCCTAGTTGTGAGACCTTGTGCGCTTGGGATGGATCCTCGGAAAATGTCGGTTCCTCAATCTAATTCTCTGCTACTACTACTCCTAGTGCTTTGAAAGGGAAAGTTAAGCTAACAATGCCAACAAACCGAGAGATAAAAAGATAACACAAAAGCAAACCTAAAATAAAAGGTGATAACACCAGAGAAAGAGGGATGAACACTATTTGTTCTGAGTGAAAATTAAGGGAAATGTGTGAAAGAAGGCTAGGAACGTGTAGTACAACTTAAAACATATTTACATATCACTTTCATGGAACATAGCTAAATAAGGAGCTGCAAGGGACGTAGAATTGTACAACAAGCACGCAATGCAAAAGAAAATGAAAGAAGAAGGAATGTAAACATGTTAAGCCATAGAATAGTCACAAAACAATGCTTCTATTAATTCCAAAAATGAATAGAGCTATTACTTTGGTGAAAGAGGTCGATATCCACATACAAGAGATAGATCTAGAGGTCTGCAACTCAAAATAAAGAAAATATGAAGTCCTTAGCCAAAGTGCGTAAGGATCCAAAATTTGCAACATTAATAATGAGCCCAAATCTTACATTTATAGGTGAATCCATGGAAGAAGAAGATAAAAAGGACGGAAAAATCAAATTTGAAATATAACCACCAACAAGAAGCATTTAATGCTAGTAAATCCACCTACAAATTTTTCAAATATGTTTCTCCAAGTCCTTTTGGTGTGTTGAAGAAGGAAGGAGGGAAAATAAGATAAAATCATGTGGTTAGAGTAATTAGATCTTCTCATTAATGCTTATGTATATGTTTTCCCATTTCTCACCTACTAAAACTACTAATAATTTGAATTTAAATGTCTAGCACTATAGCCTAAGTCAACAACTATTAATTGAGACTAGGCGCACACCGATCGGAGCTCTGTAGTAAGAGATACAATCACAAAGTTTTTCACTCATCCGCACATGCAAGAAACATGACACACACGAATTGGATAAAAGGATGGTTAACAATGTAAATTTTCTTTTCATTTATTCCACGTGTCACTCATTATTTTTTTGTAAGGATTCAACGCCTATTGGTGCACTTTGGATTATTATGTGTGGTACACTCAAGTGTGTTAGAGGATGACCTAGTATAGAAAGGCATAAAGGAGGGCGCAAAGATATACATATGAAAAAATGAGGTGTGGGAAGAAGGAAGAAGGAAGGTGCGCGAGGGAAGATGGAACAAAGAGGAAAAAGAAAAGGAAGGGAAGAAGGGGAAGCACACAAAGGCGCATGAGGAGAAGCGGGGAGGCACGCGAGGAATCTAAAGCCAAGGGAAAGTGCTAAGCGAACTTGAGCATGCACAACCTTGTGATGAAGAGATCAGAGCCAAAATATGTATACAAGTTACCCAAATAACTAGGAGAGTTATTTGGATAAAAATATCCCTTTCGACTGATTCGAGATGTCATGATCATTAGCCATCGTTCTTTCATTCTCATGTCTTCCTCGTCTTATCTAATGGCTCATAACCCTCTTGACACCTCGAGAGAACTATCCTAAGGTCTCGAACTCATTTCGGACCCAACATATACTTCCTCTCCACCTCTTACCAATGCTTCTCTAGCTTCTCCTCTCATCTCCACTGACATTGTAATGGATACAACCAACTCAAATCACTTGATCATGGAAGCATGTGTGACTGCCCTCCCACCTTTTTGCATGGAAGTTAGTATGGACTTGGAAATTATAGATGTGTTATAGGATCTCTCCTCAACTTACCCCGATTGTCCTCTGCCGAGAAATGGGTTCCCCCACTATAACTTCAGAACATAAGGAACATTTAGAGAAGATCTCTCCTGATCCACACGAGGCCATCAAAGATTATGTTACACTTAGTATATGCTATCAAGGAATGGAAAATTCACATGGTCATGACCTAGATGAAAATCAACAAAGACTTCTTGGAACACATTAAGTTAGTGGATGTGTTGGTTCAAGGAAGGCCTACTATCGATGCTAAGGATGAAGTAACTACTCTCATGAATATCCATAAAATGTAATTTGGCTTTGTCCAGTTTGGGACTTTTTGGTTTTTGGTTTTTTGTTACATACAAGATTGTTCTCTTCTTGTTTCACTATAATACCTAGCCATGAGGGATTTTTGTGCAAGTATGTGGGTCATTTGGGAAAACCCCTTTTACTATAATTCCAAATAGTTTTATGTTTTGGCATATCATAGTTGCGGCTAAGCTCCTAATATCTTAATGAGTTTTCTTACATCCTTAAGATTGTTATGCTCTAAATTTTATGTCTTGGTATAACCTAGTGGATTCTCAGATGACAATATCCTACTTAATTTTGATAAAACCTATAAACCGCAAAGCTCCAAAATTTATGGTGTGGCATAACATACCATTGTCTAATATCAAAATATAATTTTCTTACTAGTTAGGTGGTAGCAAAAACTAAACTCAGAATATTATATTGTGGGTTTAGCACCAAAAAAGTTATTAATATCTACCTCTAATTTGCTAGATGATGTAAAATATCTTAATTATGAATTATTAAACCCTAGTGATGAAATCACTAAATAACATGTTGTGGAAAACCTAGTGGCCAAAAAGATCAAAATAATATATTGTTTAAGTACCTAATGGTCGCTAAGCTCAAACTATGTTGATTCAAATTTGCTAAATCCCAGTCACCATTAAGATCCAAATATTATGTTTTGGCATAACCCACTAACAACCAAGCTAATAATATCTTATTTCTTTTGTTTAAACCTAGTGAGCGCTAAACACCAAATATTATGTTGTGTCATAATCTAGCAGATGCTAAGCTCAAAATATCATTCAATAACATGTTAAATGATAACAACCACTATGCTCGAAATAATATATTGTGGAAGTACCTAGTCTCCACTTAGTTCAAAATATGTTAACTTATTTTTTTAATATTATCGACTATAACCTCCATATATTATGTCTTTGTTTAAATAAGCGTTAGATAAATTATAAATATATTTCTGTAATTTGTTAATCTGTTGTAAAATATCGTAACTATGAATTATTGAACCCTAGTGAGTTCAATCTCTAAATAATATGTTGTGGCAAAGGCTACCAACTGCTAAGCTCAAAGTATCTGAAACCACCGGTAGTATCCAAATATTATGTGGTAGCATAACCTAGTGGGCACTAAGATTGAAATATCTTAATTCTAAATCTTAAATGCATACAAAAAATTCAACTAATTTATACTGGTCTTGATTGCTATAAGGATCTCCAAAGTTAATGTCTTTCTTTTGTTTGTTAAATACTATTAATTTTTAAGCTCAAAATATTTATATTCTTAAGTTCTTACTTTATTTTGTTGAAACCTAGAGATTGCTAAGATCCTAATATTATGTTGTGGCATAACCTAGTGGTCGCTATGTTAAAAATATATCAATTTAAATTATCAAATACTATCCACCAATAGGTTACAAAAATTGTGTGGTGGCATAAACTAGCGGGAACTATGCTCAAAATATCTTAATTTGAAATCTTAAAATCATACAATAAAGTCGACTAATTTATATAGATCTTGATTTCTATACATTTCTCCAAAGTTAACATGGTTGATTAACTTAGAGGTTGATAATCTCAAAATAATTTACTTTAATTTGTCAAAACGTAGCAACTTACAAGAGGATATGGAATGCAGGCTTTAATGGTCATTTATGACATTGATAGTTTGCATTCATGCGATAGACAAAATCAATTAAGGGTTATATGCACACATCATGTAAGATGGTGTTGGACATTTAAGAGTCTTAATGGGAAGCATGATATTTATGATAAGGATATCTAATCAATGATCTTTTCTTGTTGTCACACTTACCTCCTTTCGTGTGTTGTGCGTTGGTGGATTTATATCTTTGGTCTAGCTAGAAATTTCACTACCCCTTTCCACTTTTCATCTTTGGTCATTGTGCTTCATGTATCTTTGTGATAGTGATAGGGTTTTGGTGGTTTCTTGGGTAGCATGGAGTGTGGTCCTAGCAAGAAGAGGTAGAGAGCTATGATAGGAAAGGATGTCGGGGAATCGTTTACTTCTTGGATGGATGAGAAAATTTAAAACACAACTATGCAGAATTGGCTCAAGAAGGCCATGTTGGTTGCAAATAAATTCAAAGAAGAAGATGATGGTGATATTTGTGAGAGCATGCAAAAGCTAATGCTTGACCCGAACTAGTCCAAAGGGTGAAGGAACATTTTTGACATGGCTCAAGGGTTGAGCACGGAAAACATATTATCCAACTCTTCGAGGTAGTTTATCTTACATAAAGAGAATGAGAATTTGGAATAACATCTATTCAACCTTCAATATCATGTTCATGCCTTGATATGGGGGATGTAGGCAATTGTATGTGGTCTAGAGGTAGTTGTGGAAAATCAGGGTATAGAGCTTTGTGCTTGTACTAAAGTGAAAATGCTTTGGAATGTTTGTGTCGATTCTTCCTCCTCTGATCAGAGTAAAGGGGACATGGATTTCAAGATCATCGATGAGGTGGAGTTGAGAGGCTGAATGACCTAATATTTCCTAGATGAATTTTTCTTTAGTTTTTATTAAGGTCAAAATGGTGTATGTATAGTGAAGTGTATAGATATAAGAAGTATTTGTGGGTGAAGTGAAGATGATTACAAATATTCCCCATATTTTGGCATATATTTAGTAAGATAAGTTGCTTGTAATCATCATGGGAGTCCATTGCTAGAAGACTTATCATGGAATGGTTCCTCATGTACTTTTTTTCAAGACTTATCATCGAAATATCCTAGTTTAAAATATTAAAATCATAGAATGAATTCATCTAATTTATATATCTTATTTGTGATACATATAATGTTTGTGATACATAAGCTAGCAAATTGAGTACCCAAATACTATATTGTGGCATAACCTAGTGGCCACTAATATCTTAATACCTCAATTTAGTTTTTAAATCCTAACTACTGCTAGGTTCCAATGATTATGTGGCAGTATAACCTAGTGGGAAATAAGCTTGAAATATCTTAATTTAAAATAACATACCATGTTTGTGATACATAACCAAGATAATTGAATAACCAAATAATATGTTGCGGAATAACCTAGTAGTCGCTATGCTCTTCATACCAGTATTCACTAAGATCATATTATTATGTTGCATAACCTACCCGATGCTATGCTTATGATATATTACTATCTTTTACTTAAACCTAGAATTCTAAGATCCAAATATTATGTTGTGTCATAAGCTAGCAGATGCTAAGCTCAAAATATAATTGGGTTATATTGTGGCACTAAGATCTTAATACCTCAATTTGGTTTTAAATCCTTACTACCGCTAGGTTCCAATGATTATACGGTAGCATAACCTAGCGAGCGCTAAGCTTGAAATATCTTAATTTAAAATAACATATCATGTTTGTGATACATAACCTAGCGAATTGAATACCCAAATAATATGTTGTGGAATAACCTAGTGGATTCTATGATCTTAATACCAATATTCACTAAGATCATATTATTATGTTGCATAACCTACCCACCGCTATGCTTATAATATCTTACTTTCTTTTACTGAAACCTAGAGACTTCTAAGATCCAAATATTATGTTGTGTCATAAGCTAGTGAATGCTAAGCTCAAAATATAATTGGGTTATATTGTGGCATAACCTAGTGGCCGCTAAGCTCTTAATACCTCAATTTATTTTTTAAATCCTTACTACTACTAGGTTCCAATGATTATACAATAGCATAACCTAGCGGGTGCTAAGATCAAAATATCTTAATTTAAAATAACATATCATGTTTGTGATACATAACCTAGTGAATTGAATACCCAAATAATATGTTGTGGAATAACCTAGCGGCTGCTAAGCTCTTAATACCAATATTCACTAAGATCGTATTATTATGTTGCATAACCTACCCGCCATTATGCTTATAATATCTTACTTTCTTTTATTGAAACCTAGATACTTCTAAGATCCAAATATTATGTTGTGTCATAAGCTAGTGGACGTTAAGCTCAAAATATAATTGGGTAACTAGATAGATTATAGTGCCCACTAAGCTCGAAATATTATACTATGGAAGTACGCACCCACTTAGTTGAAACTATTTTAATTTAATTTGTTTAATACAACCCACCATGAGGTCTTAATGTTATATAATGCGACCAAGAAGTTATAATACAAGTTTTTAAATACAACATGATCTACTCATTGCACCCTAGTGGCCGCTAAGATATTCCTAAAGGTAAATATATCATGTTCATAAATGTTATACATCTAAATTCTTAATGTTTTCTAGAAATCATATTGAAAATATATAAAAGATAACAAATAAATCTTGTATTTATATAATGGATACATAAATATATGTGTAAAATCATATCTTTAATATGTTATACAAGTAAACATATAGTTTTATCTAGTTCTTACAAGATTATGGCAAAATTATTTTACAGTTATGAAATCATATGGAAACTTGGAATTGTGTCTAAGAATCTATTAAACATTTTTACATATGACACCATCTACTCATTGCATCCTAGCAGCCGCTAATATATTATTAAAGGTAAATATATCATGTTCATAATGAAGCTGTTTTATAAATCTAAATTGTTAATCTTTGTGAATATAACAATTGACGAAGAAAAAAGTGATAATTAGGACCAAAATTGTTGTGTTGCTTATATAAAAGCAATTTTTCCATAAGGGGCAAAGGAATATTAACGATTTGTCCAAATTAAAATGATAGCCTAACGAATGCTAGGGTAGAAAATGTATCCTATGGTAGAGTTTATTCATAGAAAAAAAATATTGAAAAGATACAAATGATAACAAAGAAATCCAGAATTTATATAATGTATATATAAATATACATGTAGAATCTTGTATGTAATTCGAAATAGAATTGGGTTTTCATAAATAGGTTGTGGAAACAACCAATTATATCGTGGAAGCATCAAAGCTACACTAATTTTAGGCATAGATTAACGGGCCCAAAAGGAAGAATATATTAATTATAAAATGCATATTGATTAAAATTATATTTAATAATATTATTACATATATAATGTGTTTAACTTCCAATGTACATACCATAAAAATTATGAAGACATTACATTTGGTTAATTCTACATGGAAACATGTATATAATTGGAAATAATTATCATACAATTGAATTTTTAATAGAGTTTTATGGTTTTGAATTAGTTTTTAAGCTCATATATTTTCCTTAAATAGCTAAGCGGAAACCATGTAAAAATGCAATATGTAATAATTAGCGAGGTATCTTTACATCATCTTGATGAACAAAATTAAACTTTTTTTGGTTCTCTGATAAAAATAATAATTAAAAAAAAGATGATTATGCTTGAAGCTATCATTATCCTAAAAAAGAATCGCGAGGAACAAGAAAAAAAAATCAAAAAAAAATAGCCAAAGAGAGACATAGAATGATAGAAATGGGAAAGCATTAAACAAAGATAAATACTAGAGCAGAAAAGTGATTAAAATTTCTTTTGTTAACACACAAAAAGTGAGTTTTCATGATGAACAAGAAAGTTTGGCACGAAGATCAAAAGAAACTGGAAAGCAAGGCTTGATTGCAAAGCACAATTTAGTAGGAAAAAGCAGGTCTCGTGTGGATCACGATTGGAATGCCATGCAAAACATAGGAACTAGTCGACTACAGAGAAACTAATAGATCCCACACTAAAAAAGGTACACCTTAACTATAAATACCTAGTTTAGTAATAACTGGGAGTATTTCATTCTTTATGTTGTCTATGAAAGCTCCATCTGCTATCTCACTCAAACAATCATCACGATTATTTTTTACCTCTATTGCTATCCTCCTTCATGTGTGTCCTTTGTGTGCATCCTTTGTGTGCTTATTTTTGTGCCTTCCTTTGAGAACAAGATTATAATCACATGAAAAAAATGGGATTTGAACACTCAGCCCTGTAATCTACATCTGCGCGTATTTTTTTATTTTGAAGACATACTTTTCTAATTGACCAAAAAATATGAAACCCTACTCAATATTTATCCAAGGTATTTAATAATTTTTTAGCACATTCCATGAAAGAAATTTAAAAAATAGAAAAAGAGTGGGATACGAAAATTTGAAATTTTCACTTTTCCCCTCTAAAATAAAAAGTGCGGGCTATTGAAATTTCAAATATCCAAAAAAATTCCCCCTCTAAAAGAAAAAGGGTGGTATATTGAAATTTCAAATATCCGAAAACTTTCCCCATCTAAAAGAAAAAGGGCGGGCTATTGAAATTTCAAATATCCAAAAATTTCCCCCTCTAAAAGAAAAAGGGTGGGCTATTGAAATTTTAAATATCTGAAAACTTTCCCCCTCTAAAAGCAAAAGAGTGGGCTATTGAAATTTCAAATATCAAAAATGTGGGGAATTTAAATTTCCCTATTTTTATTTTTCCATGGTTTAAAAATTAAAAACTAAACATTTTTCATTTTCTATAGCCTATAATAATATAAACATAATAACAAATATATTATACAACATATAATTGAACCAAGCATAGCAAAAAAATATATTAAAAATAGAATAAATAAATCCTAAACATAGTTTTGAAGATTATTAGAATAATATATAGACATTTACATTCCATTATTTATCAAAATTGATTTCTACATTGTTAGATATAGTGTGCGCTAATGTAAATTAATTATCTAATGAAAATGTGCCACATGGCAAGTTCAAACAAGATATTTCGGATACATAATAAGGTTAGTGATCTAAGACTTATAGTTAGTGTTACTGTATGACTATTTTCAAAATAAGAAATGTTTGAGCCTAGGGTCTGATATGTCATTTCTATCAATAAGTAAAGGAGCTTAGTGGGTGCTAAGCATTTTATTTGTTATGAAATTATGTGAAATATGTGTTAAAAACTATGTATCTTATGGAAACTACATATTAAGCCTAGTGATCCACAACTTTACAGAGAGTATTTAAAATGAGAAGAGGTAAAGGTAGGAGCCTAGCGGCCGCTAAGCTAATCCGTGATTTATTAATTTATGTATAGTTTAAAAATAAGAAAATTTTGAGATAAGGGTTTGATATGCCATTTTTGTCAATAAGTAAAGGAGCTTAGCGGGCACTAAGCATTTTCTTTCATAGTTAATGAAGTGATGTATGAGTTGAAAACCATGTATCTCATTGGAACTACATACCAAGGCTAGGGACCCAAAACTGTAAAGATAGTGTTTAAAATGAGAAGAGGTAAAGGTATGAGCCTAGTGGCCGATAAGCTATACCATGAGTTGTTATTTTAATCCTATTTTAAAAATAAGAAACTTTTGAGACTAGGGTTTGATAGGTCGTTTTACACAATACGTTAAGGATTTTAGCGATCACTAAGAATTTTCTTTGATTGTAAATGATATAAAATATGAGTTGAAAAATATGTATCTTATGGGAACTACATATTAAGAATAGCGATCCAAAATTGTAAAGATAATGTATATTTGGATAAGAGGTAATTGTAGGAGCCTATCGGTCATTGAGCTATCTTGTTCAATTCAATACATTATGGTGTTCCATTCAATACGTACAAAATCTTAGTGGTTGCTAAGCATTTTATCTCGTAAAAACAAATGTGAATTATATGTTACAAACAATAAGTCTTGTGAGTACTACATAATAGATGAAAATATAAATGAAGTGTCTAAGGGAAATCTAGGTATATTTGGAGTGAGGTGCTTTATTAGAGATGTTAAAGATAAGTTGGTAATAGCAAGGTCTTTCCCTCTCGAATTTGCTTCATGTAATGTTGTGGAGGCACAAGCCCTTCTTGAGGGACTTAAGTTGGTGGTCCAAACTAGTTGTAAAGTATTAGAAATCGAAGGGGACTCCCAAGTGGTGATCAATTCCATGAGAAAAGGAAAGGATATGTCTTGGCATTTGGATTATTTCATTAGCAATATTTTGTTTTGATTAAATAAAATCCCAATTTGGAACATTAAGCATGTTTATAGGGAGATGAATGGTGCCACCAATCTTCTGGCTAATTGGGGAATTATTAATAGAGCTAGCCTAGTCATTTCTAAGCGTGTGAGTGATTGGGAGGATTTGGAAGAAATTATTTCTCGGAAGGGAGCCCCGAGGCTCTTTAATTTGAGGTGGTGCGGGTTTTTTCCATCTCATCTATGCTTGTGGCCCATGATGGTGGACATTTCATTCTAGTTTTCCATGGAAGTTTAGCGTCTATTGTTATTGTTCTTGCATGGAGAGAAGATGGAGATGGCCTTTCATGGGGAGGTTTCACAGATTGCTCGAAGATTATTTTCTGGGTTGAGTCCGATTACGTCGGGAAGCCATTACTTGGATTCTGGGGGCAGAATATTTAGTGGAGTTGGATCATTCTCGTGTTAACTCTGAGGTGGCTTCCGGTGTTGGTACCCAAATTAGTTCTCCCTTTGAAAAGCTGAGAAAAATCAACAAGAAAATCAAGAATGCTTAGAGACATATAGATTAGGATTTGAATCATTTTATAGTGAAGAATGGATTTAACTGATTCTTTAACACTTGAGCTTGGAGAAATTGGATAGCATCGTGCTGAGGGTATGACCTACCCTCCTACTTTATGTTGTGCCTTCAACCAGGGTGAGAGGACCCATTTTGTAACCTGTATTTGTAATGGATTGACAATATTTTACTTTCCTTCTATGATTTTGAAAGAAAACCTTGAGAAGACATGGTCAATGCAACATAATCTAACCCTCACAAGTTGTCACACTAGAGAATGAAGATATCTCCTAAACAAGGTTCAGGTTACTAAAGACAACAATAAAACCTAATTGCTCCTGCATGTTTTGAGTAAGGGATGGGTAAATTCAATAAATCTCCCTAGAATTTATGGAAAAATAGTGCAAGCAGGGAGAGTCTTGTAGGATTTATCATTTATAGATGGATTTTGTATGGGAATTAAGCAAGATAAAGTTGATTATACCAGATTCTTGGGAAATTTTAACAAATGTTGGAAATTCTGCCAAGCAAGATGATAACAACACTTCAAACAATTAGTAATGAACCTTCAACCAGAAGGTGTGCACCCATGGAAGCCCAAATATGCACGGTTTCACACATTCTTTGAGAATTTAACATAAAATCTCATGTCAAAGACTCAACTAAAAATCAGAGATCCCTGGTCCATCATGCCTAAGATACAATCATAAGCTAACAAACAATCTATATCAACAAAATGGAAGTAAGGTGAATTTAAATTATTTATTGCACAATGAAATGAAATATCTTCTCATAGCAAAATTAAAAATGCCACAATACTACCACAAGGTCAATGGTTGTACACTTGCAACCATCTTGACATGATTTATTTTGAAAGCTCCAGAAATTAATAGGTTTCTCAGACAAGTCTTTTGGAAAAATGTCTTGTTTCAATATCCTCTCTCTTTTATCTTTTTAATTTCATAGAAATATTAACCCCCTTTTGTGAGAGTATTCTCATCTCCTTTATACAATTACATTCCCATTTTCCTTTTAATCTTCCCCCAAAACACGGATATTTCACAAGTATATTCTACTTTCCCAAAATTCTAGGTGTATCGATGACTCTTTTATGAAAATAATTTATCCGATCTACCAGGTGTGAATAGTACGGGCATCCTTCATTTTACTCTTATCATATATGAATAGAATACCATGTCATTTCTTGTGATTAATGTTTTCATGATTCCCTCCATATATTGATTAGATAGTTGCTTTTGATATCCTTTGAGCACTTTGAGGTGACTGAGGTGACAAATGCTTTTTCATCTACTATCCAAAAATACACCTTGGGTACTGTGCATTCCTTCTCACATCTACTTGGTTCAACTATCCCATGTGGTTCTTGTCAAATCTAGTTAATTCATCAACCATGCTTATTTTAGATTCACTTCAACCTCTAAATTATCCTTGTACGAACTAAGCAAGATCTTCCCTCATCGGTGAAAATGATTTTTTTGAATTCAATCAATCTATGCTACTTCCACTAGAAAACCCATCTTTATCTCATCAACATGATGCATTAGTTTTCTTATCCTGTAATTGAGGAAATTTATTATTTCCTTCTACCAACGACATGACGAGTATCCGTGATAAATAGTTTGAAGGAAATTTCATCAGAAGATTTGAATAAAATATTCGACCTATGTGGTCCTAATGAAGCTTTTGTTAGGTCCTTATTTGACATAGAATGTATAGGAGACACTAGAGGGCCCTTGACTTATCATCAAGTTTGTCTCACACTTATCACAAGGCTAATTAGGACCAGTCTTGTCTTTGCATCCTTCCAATTCATGTGTTTTCATCTCTTTCAATGGGAACATCTGAAAAATCTTGAAAAACTGAAGAAATTCTAGATTGAGAGGAGTCCCCAAGTGTCTAGGCTAACTGACTTCTAGTGTTCATTCCTATGTGATGAAGAATTTGTATTAAAATATATTCCCAAGGAATCTTATGTGTTATATGATAAATATTCCATTGACACTGTGCCTACCATTTCTCACAAGGTGGATGAATTGGAGCGGAGGATTGCCTTTCTGGAGAAGGGGAAAATGAGACTGAACCCTCACAACCAAGTTCAATGCCAACACCATCTTTGGGAAAGAGAAAGGGTGAATCAAGCTCTCAGCCCCCAATCATTATCTCAGATGGAGAAGAGGAGTTTTCATTATCTATTTGTTGTTTAAGATCAACAATCTCCTCTACTCGGGATAATAGGGGTAGGTTTGTAGTTTGGTTGTCCACTCACTTAGGGTGTTATGCTCCTTCATCAGGGCATGGCCTCTCAAGTCCTCAGCTAATCCCTTCTCCAAGAGAGCACCCACCCTTTTCAAGGAGATGGAAAGATGAATCTAGCTCAAAGTATCTTGTTCCTTCTGTCCCCCGTGATGTAGTTCTTGGTCTTCCAACCACTCCAAACATTCTCCCAGTCTATTCTCAATAAGTCTACCCTTCACAAAGGGAAGGGGAAGACAACATTCTTCACAAGTGGCTTGGATCTTCTAGATTGGGTGTCTTCCTACCAAAAGAAGATTGAGTTGGAGAAGATCATGCATGAACCCCAAATGAATCTTGAGTCATTAATGGATATGGGGATGTCATGAGATTTAGTAGGGTCTATCATGTTTATCCAAGCAACACAGGGCTCTGATGAATTTACGCTGAGGAAGAATAAGCTTCTGAAAAAATTACCTCTTTTGGGAGGGAAAGCTTACAAGGGAGTGAGAGGTCTCTAAGTAGTATGTCTATCTCTTATGATTTTTTTAGTTATGTAAACGAACCCTTTTACCATGGGATGGGGCCCCTATAGAATCCCCATTTTTAATTATATGTGAGACAAATTTCAAATGATGTCACATTTATATCTTCACCTTCTGATATGTAATTATTTTCTATTTCCATATTTCGACTCCTTAGCTTAGTATTGACACCAAGTAATGAAAATAAACTAGTACTATGTTTTCAATGGTTCGCGATTATGCACCTTGCCTCAACATCTTAATGTATTGCATCATCTCAAACCTGCTGTAACTCATCTAGAATAGATGATTCATCTCATGGTGATTTGTAATTCTCCTCGCATTGTCTTGTTAGTTTGCAACACTTATGAGCTACACGGCTCCAAACATCACTTCCGGGATTTCCTTCCCTCTGTGGGCCTTTCCTTTCTTCAAATTACACCTAGGTGACATGTGGCAACATCTGCATCCTACCCCTTTCTCTAAATTTTCAACTTGCTAGAACTACCTTGCCGTGCATAAGCCACGTGGTGAATGCTCGCAACTTAGGGGAGGCCCGACTTGTTATTCCTTTTCAAAAGTGTGCTAAGGAAACATGTGGACATTATTCTCATCTTCCATGGGGGATACCCATTTAATGGTTCTTGAATTTTTTCTTTAATCCCTCTACTAATTTTATGGAAATTTTATAACCTTTATGACCCTCAACTTTAAAAAGGGATTTTTACAAAGATAGATATAAGGTCCCACATGGTTTGATTCATGAATTTTCCTCTCAACATATTTTAAAGCGGAATAATTGGACATGAAAACATTAGAGGCATTAATCAAAGAAAAGAGGTAAGATTATTCGAGCTCCAACACTAGCTTTGACTTGGGGATGGGTACCCCTTATGGGTGCCACAAGAACTATTCAATGTAGACCATGTGCCAAAATCCATTAGGCTATGGAGTCGAATATAATATGTACTAGGTCAAGTGATAATAAACCATCCTCCAAAAACAAACTGAGAAACCAAAGCAACTGGTCATAGAAGACCAAGGGTAGAAAAGGGAAACAAAAGCACACACAAAAAACACAAAAACAAAGTAGGAAAACTATACACTATACATTGGTTCATACCTTTCTCTGAAATCTAATCAAGAAAATGCTTTAGGTGCCTACCATTGACAAGAAACTCAAGAAACTCTCCATCTAGGTCCTTCAAGAATAAAGTGTGTTCACCAATCTTGATATCAATGGAATAAGGGCCCATCCATAATGCATTAAAATTTCCATGTTTTTCCTTATCCTCATTTATGCTATCCCATAACAATACAAGGTCTCCAATGTTGAAGATTCTGGGAGTTACCTTTTTGTCAAATAATTTTTTGAGCCTTTCTCTAAACTTCAAATGCCTTTGGTGGGACTCCCATCTCTCCTCATCCAACTTAATGATTTGGTTTATCCTCACACTATAGGGGCCACTTCATCATCTTCAAGTGTTTAGATGAACTGATAAGAAGGTAATTGAAAGTGTAAAGGAAGGAGAGCTTGGACTCCATAAAATAGTTCAAATGGACTTTTCCTAGTGGCTCTCTTAGTAGTAATCCTATCTGCCCAAAAAAAAACTTCAATTGCTCTCCCCACTTTATTTTGTTGATTTCTAATGTCCTTATAATTATCTTTAGTAAATTTGTGTTGCTTGACTTAGCTTGTCCATTTCCTTGTGGGTTATAATTAGATGCATATGTTAATTTTATACCATATTCTTCACACACAACAACTAATGGTTTGGCTCGGAAACTCATTATGTTGTCAGCAACTATCTTCATAGTTACAAAGAACCTTCAAATTATATGATTCAAGATGAAATCAATAACAACCTGATGAGTCACCTTCTTGGTGGGGATAGCCTCAACCCATTTGGTGAAATAATTAGTAGCCACTAATATCCATCGTAGCCCGCCTTTGGAAGGTTTTGAGATTTTTGCTATAAAATCCATGCCCCACTGCTTGAAAGGATCCTCAATTGATACTAGTTGTAGAGGGAGAGCACCAGAAGCCTTCATTTTTTCTTGAAAATCTCTGACAACTATCACATTTTATTACCAACAAGGTTGTATCCTTGAAGAGTGTGGGCCACCAATATCTTACCCTCAATATTTTATGGGCAGTTATCCTTCCGGTAAAATCCCCCTCCACACTCCCTCATGAAAGTATAAAATTAAATTCGGGGCTTCATCCTCCATTACACATCTGAGAAGGACCCCTTCAATATTTTTCCAGACAACCCATAATCAGTGATAACATATTTTTGGGAATCTAACTTAAGTTTCCTTCTTTGATTTTTATCCAAATGCCTTGGACATTCCAAATTTTTGAGGTAGAATATGATATTTTTGTACCATATAGAATTGATTAACTTCTCATGTACCTCCACATCTCTTCCTTCTACCTCATTTACTTCCATCACCTGTAAGTTTTTTTCTACCATCAAATTTGCTAAGCCTAGACCCTAAACAGTTTAGTGGTTTGAACATCCATATCATATTCCTATAATTTATTCACCCATCAACATCTCTTGTTGGAAACCTCCATCTCTGATAAAATGTCTTTGACCATTATATGGGGAACATAAGCTATGACCTTTGAGCTTAGGATATATGACCTAAAATATTTTGTTGCTTTGACCAAGGAAAAATCATGTTTTTCCATAATGGTGTACTTCAACTCAGCTCCCTACAATGCTTTACTAAAAAAGAAATTGGTATTTCATTTCCTTCCTCATTTTTTTGCAATAATATAGATGTGATGGTGTTTTCAGATGTAAAAGAGAAAATTTGAAAAGTATTTTTATAATTAGGGGCCACTAGGATAGGAGCCTTTTTAAAGCCTCTCGATTTGGATAAAAATTGGATAACTTTGTCTTCCCATTTGATAATTTGATCCTTCTTCAACATATTTGTGATGGGGATAGTCATCTTCGTGAAATTAGAAATGAATCTTCTTATGAAATTGATTGGCCTAAAAAATCCTGGATACCCTTTTTGTTCCTGGGGATAGGAACTTTCCCAATAGCTTCCACTCTCTCGGGATACATCACGACCACTTCCTTTGATACAATATTCCCTAGAAACTTATCTTTTTGTACATAAATATGACATTTTCTAGGATTCAACAAGATACCATATTCCCTGTACCTCTATAACATATTTTCCAAATGCTGTAAATGATCACCCATTTTTCTTGAAAATACTTTGTCACATCATCTTGGTATACAACTATAAAATCACTTATATATCCAACAAATGCCACATCCATATCTCTTTGAAAGGTGGCACTAACATTCATCAAACCAAATGGCATTCTCATGTACACATAAGTACCCCAAGGAGTAGTGAAATCAGTTTTGATTCATTTCGATTGCTTCACAACCACTTGGTTATATCCCGAAAATCCATCTAATGTGGACAATAACTCTGACCCAGTGATTAATTGCAACATATTATCCATGTTAGGAAATGAATAATTATCTTTTATTGAGGCCTTATTCAGATTTCTAAAATCTACACAAAGTCTTATATCCCCATTCTTCTTTCTAACTGGTACTAAATTTTCCACCCAAGAAGAATACCTTGTAGGTTGTATAATTCCTCCATCCCTGAGTTTCTTGAGTTCTTCTTACATCTTCAAGGATAAGAGGGGATTAATTGGCCTCTATTTTTTCTAAATGGCTTGGCATTGGGTTTTAAAGGTCCTCCATTTATGACTTTAATTACAAATATGACCACGCCAAGCAATCCTGGTACCTCTTCAACAACTGGACATATGATTGCTTTTCTTCTTTACTCAGGTTACTGCCCAACCATATTTTTCTAGGTTTATCAACAATCCCCAAGTTGTGTTCTTCTACATCTCTCAAAACATGGACATGCCTGTGAACAATCCTATCAACATTGTCAAAATTTGACTCCAAGGCCACTAACCCTCTTGGAATTGTATTTTTTTCAATTGAATAACCTCTTGGCCAAAAAGAGTCTCCTTACCATCACATACAGAAACCATCAGTTCCTAGTCCATATTTTGATTTGTAAATTCTCCTTTATTTTGTAGAAACCTTTGAATTTGGGCATCATCTTCAAAAAAATTCCAATGCTTGACATTTTTAGGGACATATGGTCTTGCCAACACTTCTATATCATACTCATAGTAAGGGGACATTGTACAATTGTCAAATATAGATCCTAATACTGCCAACTTGTCTACAACAACATTTGATCTTTGTTGTGATACAATATGTTTTTTTTTATTATTGGCAAATAGTTTTTGAAAGGGACTATACCCTTGAGTACAAAAGATGGCCTAGGAGCCAGAATAGGAATGAAAACCAAAGAGAAAAGTATCGGAATCCAAATGTGACTATGAAGCCCAAAGTAGCCAAAAATAGCTACCCAAACAAGACAAAATAACAAAAACACCGCAAAAAAGCGAGTAGAGACCGCATAAAAAAATTACATAAAAAGATAAGAACAGCAATTAAAGCATCAACAACTACTTTTTGGTAGCTTTGTATATGCTTCTCTTGATATTCTTCCAAGAATGAAAAATACCCAAAGTTTTCATGTGGGCAACGTTAGTCTTATCCATATGCTCAATGGTCCTTTTTCTTTCCTTATCATTACCCCAAAGCGTTGCCGAACTCCGCTGAGGTTGGAGACACTTTTTACATGTTGCTCAATGAACTCCTCAATCGTCCTAAAGATGGCCATGTTGTAATCATGACGAGTTTTGGCCTTCCCTAAATAGGAGTCTAAGGAGTTCAGCTTCTTGTAGATATCATCAATCTGGCTGTTATCAATATCCGCCTCCTCCTCCTTCTTCCTCTTACCTTTCTATTTTGCCAAGTTCTTAACCTCATCCTTCAACAGTTTCATATCAGCCTCTAAGGCTTCCAACCTTGTTGAAGAGCTTTCCATCTACACATCTTGGGGACTGGCACTGCTAATATTCAGGAGGTCATGTGCAATTTCAATTTCATGAGGACCCTTCCCCACAGCAAGAGTCTCAAGGTTAAGCTTCCTAGAAGCCCTGGTAACCAGTCTATTCGAGGTGGAGGTGAAGTGGGGGGTGGGAGCAGTAGTAGGGGGAATGGAGGAAGAAGCCTGGATGGCCGGCAGGGGGGTGATAGTAGTGGTGGCGGGGGCAGAGAATGGAGAAATGGGGCTAGCAACAGCAGAACCCGGCAGAGGGGGAACTGAGCTAGGAGAGGATGGGAGACCAGGATACTTAAGAAGACAACATTTATGAAGTAGCAAAATAAGCCCCTAGTGTAAAGGAACCACCCAGGTATGCTTTTAAAACTCCAAAATGGAGCGCTCAAGAGAGTTCAACAAGTAATGGGGGAAACAAACCATACGATTCCTACGGAAGTGGTTAAGAAAGATAAGGTGCTTAGCAGGAACAGTGACAAACCTTCCTTCCAAGGAAATGAACCGTATCATCATGCAAGTAACCTCATCATAAGGTGGAGGGATTGAGCTAAAAAGTAGGCCCACTGTAACGTAGATCAGTTTCTCAGATCCCTCCACAAATCTCCTTTCTTCAACATCTCTGTCGACCCTTTTGTTAAAGAAATGGTAGCCCTCCAAGCCAAGGCCGGTCACTTCAGCAATAAGTTCTTCATTGACCAAGATCTCCTACCCCCCATATTCCATAGTCTACTCCTTCTAATCCTTTGCAAAATGCACTGAGATGCTTTGATCATGCCCCTGAACCTTCTCCATGAAGTTGGTGATGTCACCCTTGTTGAGTATGCTCCATAGCTCAATATTATCCTTCTAGTCCGGGTCCGCACTAGGCTCAATTTGGCAAGGGGGACCCCCCATCTTCACTATGCTTAACTGTTTGCAACAAATTCCCAAATCCTTGTGAGCGCTGAAGCCAGTCTGCTTTTTACTGTTGCAATCCACACTATATTGGAAATGAGAGCCGTTGCTTTTCCCACGAACGTGCATGTCTCTGCTGATCTAAGCTCGGAAAATCACATGCGGGAATAACAGCCTTTTTGTTAGCCCACTCCTTGTCATCAATCACATTACTACTGTCTTAAATTTCCGTGGAGCTTTGTATCCAACTTTTACCAGACGTAGTGCAGCCCGCATGCGCGATTTTCAAATCAATGTAACTCCACTTGGAATTCCCCATATATTTCACACTATCTTGATTATTTGACATGATTTGCATAATCATATTTTTTAAGTCAACACATGTGGGAGTATTATTGATGCTGATCCACACCCAATAATCATAACTCAGCTCAAGATATTTCTTACGTATAGAAATCTGCATGAATGTTGTTTTGAAGTTGCTTAGGGATGCTATTATTATCCCAAACAGTGTGGTTAACATTAATGCCATAATTAGCCAGTGCATCCACCAATTTATTACCCTCCCGGTAAGTATGCATGATCCTGATGTTATTGAAAGTTTGACAAATACTTATGGACTCTGAGATAAAATCCTTGATGCTCCAACTTGGAGATGAGCATTGTTTAAGGAGATTAATGATATTCAGGGAGTCCCCTTCAATAATGAGGTTTTGAATATTTTGAGTCTGGAAATTCTCAGGCCCCATAGAGCAGATAATGCTTCGGAAAAATGATTAGTTTGAATTCCCATTTTCCCAGCATACGCAAAGCAATCAGATTACCTTTATGATCCCGTATCACTCCTCCTCTGCTGCCGAATCCCGTGGTTCCCCTTAAAGGCCCCATCAAAGTTCAACTCAATAAATTCCCATACTATGTGCTTATATTGTTTCATCCTTTGATTCTTAGTTGCATAGAGCTTCCTAACTTGTTTAACCACCAACTCTGAATCTCCTTTGACAACCACATCTTTGATACTGTACCTCTAAGAAATCCTTAAACCCAAAAGCAACACTTCATACTCTACAATATTGTTAGTACATTCAAACTTAAGTTTAAAGGAAAACTTGAAAGTCTCATGATTTGGGGATATAAGGAAAACCCCGACACCATTCCCTAAATTGGAACAAGATCCATCAAACATTAAATTCCAAGGGTCACCTAGTTTCCTAGGATACTTACATTCATCCATGCTATGCTCTTTAAAATCTACATAACCCATAAAATTATCAGCATCTACGTCAGTAGTATAATACCTCATAGGATGCATTCTTAGGATCCTCAATCAGATGCAACATTATTTTTTCTCCACACAGTTTAACAAGATTCCGTCTATTGGTATGGTTACATATGAAAAATCCATCTACACACTTCCTCTAACACTAGCAGCCCATTTCCTTGACAACAACATTCCCCATTTAACGGACAATCCACAATGACCACATTCAGGGTTAAAAATTTCCCGGATAAGCCGCTAACTATACAACCAAACCTTTGACATACCCAATCACCGACACTTCTCATGAATCCATAGCAGTGCACTTTCCAAAATCTATTGTTACTTTGATATTTAATTCATTCATAACCTCAAGGGGCATCACATTACAAGAGGCCCCTGATTCAAACATGTAATTGTGCACTAACCTATCCTTTATGATCAAAGTAGTATAAAAAGGGTCAACATCAAGCTGGGATTCAACAAGAGAAGTTCCCAAATATACCTCAGGAGGTTCTCCCAAATCCTCTAATACTTGAGGTACTTCCAATTCTATAATGACAGGGGGAGTATCCACATGATTCATATTTTTACATGGGGGCAATGTATCCTCTTTGAATCCTAGGTACTCAAATGCTCTTTTTCTATGTTTAGGGATTCAAGTAATTCAACAATAGGAACCGTGAATTTCATCTGACTCAAAATATGGGAAATGTCACATGGGACATATTTGGGTAAGATAGTGTTAGGAGGAAGGGTAACAACTCCTTCTAGCGGTACAAGACCTTTCAAGGTTTGGGCATGATCTGGGGTACAATTTCTATTTGGGATAATTGGAACTTTAGTTGGCATATCCTTTCTAGGAGACTCATTTGGGATATTGGTAAGAAATAGGGTCTTGGGTTTGGGTTGTAGTCCTCCTCCTTTAACAATTTGACTTCTGAGATTGTATTCCTTTTCCTGAGCAACAATTGCATTCATGAGTAATTACATGTCTCCCTCAGAAGGAATTCCCCATCATACTTCTTGATCATTAAAGCCCTCAGATATTCAAAATCATGATTAGGTAAATCAAATTCTTGCACCATATCAACTTCAACATCATCATTAGGGGAAAAGGTAATATCTGAAAATGCAATCCCAAAAACTTTCTATGGTTCTAGCACTTATCAGCTCAGTTGAAGTGGCTCCTTGTTGTGGATTTTTAGGGTTTTCCATCATACATACATCACCATAGGTCTCATCATCATTTGTCTCTTCAATTTTATCAATAGGCTCACAAGGGGAATGTGGCAAGAAACACTTGTCACACCAATAAATAACATGGGCTTCTTCCATTGTAGCAACCCTAATAGTCAAAGGATTAGGGACCAGTCTATTTTCTCTAGGTTGTGGCTATTTATTTCTTGATCCCATGGGTCCTTTTCCTCTTTCATCTATTCTGTGATCACCCCTAGGATGATTTCTAAATCTATCTTGGCCCTGTGGTTTATACTAACTTTGAGACCTGTCCTATCCCCTTTTCTGCTATGGCTAGCTTATAGGATATTTCTTTAACTAATCCAACCAAATTTTTCACCTCCTCTAGATCCACTTCCTTGTTTGACTGAGGTCTATCAAGATTAATCAATTTGACACCCTCCCTCTTAGGTGGTTTTCCAGCTATTTTAATATTATTTTCAATCTGCAAGGCCATTGTAAAATCCTACCTTAAAGTTTTAGGGTTCTTATCTCTCAAATAATAAGCAACCTTTTTGTCAAAAGTATCAGAGTACTTTATTAAGAAGGATTCATTACTAGGCCTCAAAATTACATGTAGTCTATTTAAAGTCTTATTGAACCTGGTATTGAAATGTTGGAAAGACTCATTGGGATTCTTATTTATATTCTCAAATTTAGACAAGAGGAACCTTGGGTCTATCTTATCCCCATATTGTAATATGAAAGCATTCTTCATCTTAGTCCATGAATCTATTGAGTTATCTAGAAAATATTTGTACCAATCATGTGCATCTTCTTCAAGAGTATGAATGAACAACTTTATATATACGTCTTCATGTTCTATTTCAAAATCCTCCATCATATTAACAAAAAGTCTCAAATGTTGATCACTAGTGATGGCATTGTTTCCTGAAATTTAGGTAACCTATTTCTTACATCTTGCGGCACAACATTAGGATATCCAACCATGCCTCTAAAATTTATCATTCCAAACATGTTGACAAACAAAAGGAGGTCTAGGTAGAGGCTAATCCATGTTATTTTGAGGAGGTGATCCTACAAGAGGACTAAGACAGTGTGGGACCAAGGGTATTTGGGACACGGCGTATGATTTTCAAAGTAAATAACCTCTAGTGACTCATTTTCAAAAAAACCTATCAGTCTTGAGTGATGAAGGAAATAAATGAGGGGCACTTATTCCAGATACAAATGATTACCCCTCACAATTGGAGTATTTAGATTTACCGAGGACTATTTGATTCTAAACTATTTGAAGGTGTAGGATAATCCTCAACTATAGGTTGATCACTTTCCACGACTGGTATTTCCCTTTCTCTTGACTCTTGATCCCCCAATACCTTCAAGACTTGTCTCCTTTTTAGATTTTTTTCCCAAGCTTTGGAAATAGTTTTATGGTAGGGACCTTTTTCAAATAAAGACCTCCTTCCTTCTAGTTTTGCAAAAATTAATAACAAATATTACTTGACGAAGGTTAAGACATTGGTATTCACTAAAACATTCAAACCAACATGGATTCGCCACCAAGGGTTTTCACCTCATATGTGCTAAAGCACTGTAGGTAACGTATCAAGTGCCTATAAATAATCAATTTCTACAAATCTTGATAGATATGATAATCCTTTGTCAATATTAATCACTAGCAATACAAATCTAGTGTAACATTCCCTTAAACTAGGAAATATTGCACAATGAACTTCTGATCTCACACAATCTTTACAAATCTTAACAAAGGATAATGTTTAAACAACACATCTTCTTCTAAACATGTAAGAATCATTACCAGAGATCAATATGCATATGTATTTACACAAATAGTCCCCAAAAATGGTGCCATATCAATGTTAGTACCTAAATTGGTTCTCCCTTTGAAAAGTTGAGCAACATCAATAGGAAGAGTAGGAATGCTTAGAGACAGATAGATCAGGATTTGAGTCATTTTGTAGATGGGGACAGATTTAACTGACTATTTTTCACTTGATCTTGGAGAAATTAGATAACACTGTGTTGAGGGTGTGACCTACCCTCATACTTTAGGTTGTGCCTTTAACTAGGGTGAGAGGACCCATTTTGTAACCTATATTTGTAACGAATTGACAATATTTGACTGTCTATGATTTTGAAAGAAAACCTTGAGAAGACATGGTCAATGCAACATAATCTAACCCTCATGATTTGTTACACTAGAGAATGAAGATATCTCCTAAACAAGGTTTAGGTTACTAAAGACAACAATAAAACCTGATTGCTCCTGTATGTTTTGAGTAAGGGATGGGTAAATTCAACAAATCTCCCTAGAATTTATGGACAAACAGTGCAAAAGGGGTAAGTATTGTAGGATTTATCATTTATAGATGGATTTTGTTGGGGAATTAAGTAAGATAAAGTTGATTATACTAGATTCTTGGGAACTTTTAACAAATGTTGGAAAATATGCCAAGAAAGACGATAACAACACTTCAAACAATTAACAATGAACCTTCAACCAGAAGGTGTGCACCCATGGAAGCCCAAAGATGCATGGTTTCACACATTCTTTGAGAATTTAACATAAAATCTCATGTTAAAGACTCAACTAAACATCGATATCCTTGATCCATCATGCCTAAGATACACTCATAAGCTAACAAACAATCTATATCAACAAAATGGAAGTAAGGTGAATTTAAATTGTTTATTGCGTAATGAAATGAAAGCTCTTCTCATAGCACAATTGAAAATTCCATAATACTACCACAAGGAAAATATATTGTGTGATTCAGAGGAATTTCTAACATAAGATTGTGATAGGAACATGACTAACTATTTGAAATATCTTTGAATTGAAAATAGACACAACAATTCTCATGATTAACACAATTAACTCAGGGCTCATCAAATTCATCAGCAAGTGAAAGTTTCATTTATAGCCTCAATGTTTGTCAATGGTTATACACTTGTAACCATATCAACATGATTTTTTTGAAAGATCCAGATATTAACGTGTTTCTCGAGAAAAGTCTTTTGGAAAAATTGCTTATTTCAATCTCTTCTCTCTTTTATCTTCTTAATTTCACATAAATCTTAACCCCCTTTTGCAAGATTGTTCTCATTTCCTTTATACAATTCCATTCCCATTTTAATTTTAATTTCCCCCTCAAAAACATAGGTATTTCACAAGTATATTCTGATTTCCCAAAATGCTAGGTGTATTGATGACACTTTTTATGAAAATACTTTATCCGGTTCTTCCAGTGTGAAGAGTATGGGCCTCCTTCATTTTACTCTTATCATATATGAATAGAATACCATGTCATTGCTTGTGATTAATGTTTTCATGATTCCTCCATCTAGTGATTGGATAGTTACTTTTGATATCCTTTGAGAACTTTGAGGTGACTGAGGTAACAAATGATTTTTCATCTACTATCCGAAAATACACCTTGGGTATTATGCATTCCTTCTCACATTTTCTTGGTTCAACTATCCCACATGGTTCTTATCAAATCTAGTTAATTCATCAACCATGCTTATTTCAGATTCACTTCAACCTTTAAATTCTCCTTGTGTGAACTAAGTAGGATCTTCCCTCATCAGGTGAAAATAATTTCTTTCAATTCAATCAATTTATGTTAATTCCACTATAAAACCCAATTTTATCCCATCACCAGGATGCATTAATTTTCTTATCCTGTAAGAAAGGAAATTTTTACTACCTTCTATTAGTGACATGGAAACAAGTACTTATGGTAAATAGTTTGAAGGAAATTTCTTCAGAAGATTTGAATCAAATATTTGACCTATGTGGTCTTGATGAAGCTTTTGTTAGGGCCTTATTTGACATAGAATGTGCAAGAGACACCAGAGGGCCCTTGACTTATCAGCAATTCTAGCTCACACCATTCACAAGGCTACTTAGGATCAATCCTATCTTCACATCCTTCTAATTCATGTGTGTTCATCTCTTTTGATGGGAACATCTGAAAAACTACATAAAAATTGAAGAAATTATGTATTGAGAGGAGGCCCTAAGTATCTCGAGAAAACTAACTTCCAATGTCCATTCATATGTGATGAAGAATTTGTATTAAAAGATATTTCCAAGAAATCTTATGTCCTATACTAAAAATCTTCTATTGACACTGCTCCTACCATTTCTCACAAGGTGGATGAATTGGAGTAGAGAATAACCTTTCTCGGAGAAGGGAAAGAAAATACCCAAACCTTCACAACTAATTTCAATTCCAACACCATCTTCAAGAAAGAGAAAGGGTGAATCAATCTCTCAGACCCAATCATTATCTTAAATGGAGAAGAGGAGATCCTTATCTGCTCATTGTTCAAGAGTAGAAATATCCTCTGATCTAGATAACAAGGGTAGGTTTTCAGTTTGGTTGTCCACCGGCTCAGTGGTGCTATACTCCTTCATCGTGAAATGGCCTCTCATGTCCTTAGCCAATCCCTTCTCCAAGAGATCACCCACCTTTTCAAGGAGATGGAAAGCTGAATCTAGCTCAAAGTCTCTTGTTCCTTTTGTCCCTCGTGATGTATTTATTAGTCTTCCAACCACTCCATCCATTCCCCTTAGTCTATTCTCAACAATTATACCCTTCATAAAGGGAAGGGGAAGACAACATTCTTCATAGGTGGCCTAGATCTTCTAGATTGGGTGTCTTCCTACCAAAATAAGATTGAGCTAGAGAAGATCATGCATGAACCCGAATGACTCTTGAGTCATTAATGGATATGGGGATGTCATGAGATTTAGCAAGGTCTATCTTGTGTATCCAAAAACACAAGGCTATGATGAATTCGTGTTGTGGAAGAATAAGCTTCAAAGAAATTGCCTCTTCTGGGAGGGAAAGCTTGTGAGGGAGTTAGAGGTCTCTGAGTAGTATGTCTATCTCTTATGTTTTTTTAGTTATAAAAATGAACATTTTACCATGGGATGGGGCCCCTATAGAATCCCCATTTTGAATTATATGTGAGACAACTTTCAAATGATGTCATATTTATATCTTCACCTTCTGATATGTAATTCTTTTTTGTTTCCATATTTTAGACTCCTTAGCTTAGTACTGGACACCAGTAATGAAAAGAAACTAGTATTGTGTTTTCAATGGTTCACAATTATGCACCTTGCCTCAATATCTTAATGTATTACATCATCTCAAACCTACTACAACTCATCTAGAATAGATGATTCATCTCATGGTGATTTGTAATTCTCCTTGGTCTGTCTTGTTAGTTCATAACACTTATGAGATGCGTGGATCCCAACATCACTTCACATGGATTTCCTTCCTCTCGCGGGCCTTTCCTTCCTTCAAATTGTTCCTATGCCCTTACTTTTGATAAGGAAAAAATTATTAAACTTCTCGAGCCCTTAATTTTTCCTTATCAAAAGTAAGGGCATAGTGGAAACATCCAAATCCTACCCCTTTCTATGACTTTTCAACTTGCTAGAACTACCTTGCCGCGTATAAGCCACGTGGTGAATGCTCGCAACTTGGGGGAGGCCCGACTTGCTATTCCTTTTCAAAATTACGCTGAGGAAACACGTGGACATTCTTCTCATCTTCTGCCAGGGCTACCCATTCAAAGGTTTCAAAATTTTGTCCTTAATCCCTCCACCAATTTTACAAAAAAATTTATAACCTTCATGACCCTTAACTTTAAAAATGGATTTTTACAAAGATAAATATAGGGTCCCACATGGTCCGAGTCATGAATTTTCCTCTCAACATATTTTAAAGTGGAATAATTGGACATGCAAACATTAGAGGCATTAATAAAAGAAAAGAGGTGAGATTATTCGAGCTCCAACACTGGTTCTTGTCACGACTATTGTTAGTGAGGAAAATATTTAGGAGGTCAAGGTGATAGCGATGAAATTCATCAAACTAATGCATTAAGATAACTTGGTGGAAACGTTGGAGGAATGTGGTAGAGCTCTATATTTTCCGACTTGGTTCAAGACAAAAAAGCTTTGGAGGAGGCATAACAAGTGATAGCGGAGCTATCAGCTAGGATTGTGGTCTTGATGAAATTCACTGAAGTGGTACATGATGCCTATGTGGAAGGACTCTCTGAAGGGAAACATCTTGAGAAATTTTATCTCCCGGGTCTCTCGGTGTCGGTATTCACAGAGTATATGGGGACCTCGGGTCTTCGTCTTAAGATCAGTTTTTCCTACAACTTCTTCCTTAAGATGGTTCATGAAGGGGGGAATTTGGGTGCTGTGGAAGGTGGTTGGTCCTTTCCAACCTACTTCTATGGTTTAATTTTTTTGCTATGTCCAATTTTGGTCTTAGGTTTTTGTTCTAGTGGTCTCTGGTGTGGCATTTGGGCTTCTAGTCTCCCTACATGCTTGCATATGTTTTTTTTTCTTTTGGTTTGGGTTGGATGGTTTATGGTATGGTCTATGTTGTACTTGGGTGGGATCCCTCCAATCCCTAGGTTTTGAGCTCCTATAAAAAGTGTTTAAATATCTAAAACAAAATAGATGAAAATATAGTAGTGAACTAAAGATATATATGTATGGTATTTATAATTACTGGTAGTAATGGTGGGAGCCTAATGACCACTAAACTAGAGCATGATATTTTATTTTATCATTATTTTCAAATTATTAAACTGTTGAACCTAGCGTCCACTATGCCCTTACTTTTGATAAGGAAAAATGCTTAGTGTTTGCTAAAAATTTTCTCCCAAAAGATCATATGTGAATTATGTGTTTCAAATAATATACCTTATAGGAACTACGTAAGGCTTGATCCCTCGTGTACCTTAATCACTCTAAGAAATAACAACATAGTTAAAAAAATAGGGAAGAAAAACCTACCTTTAATATTATAGGACTCAAAAAATAGGATTTTTTTACCTACCTTTAATATTGTACCTTAATCACTCTAATAAATAACAAAATATATTACTTAAATAAAGAAAAAAAAGTGAAAAACCCTAAGTCCAAGTAAAGATAAATACGTAGGGTTTTTGAGGATTTGTAGAAGAGGCACACCGAAGGGTTGAGGAAAAATTCCACCAAAGTTGGACCCATCTCAAGTTGTGTAGGTGTTCTTCCATGTGACAGGAGGAGAAGTTTGAGAGGCCTCTTCATTAGCCCCTAAAATTTTTCCTTTGGGTCTTTCAAGGAGGAAAATTAGAGAAGACATTGTAAATGAGACTGCAATAGATTGGAAGGGATCAAGGATACCATGAAGCTCACCGTAAAAAATCATCGTGTCAAATTTATAGTTTCTCCTAAAGACAACTACCTTGTGATTAAATCCCAAAAGGAACTTGAACATGATAGGAAAAGATGAAAAAATTAAACATATCGGGAACATCTCATTGGACTATGTTATTGAAATTACGAAGGTCATGAAGCCCCGATCCATGCCAAACATCTTACGGGAACTGTGAAGGAGATTTTTGGTACTGTATTTTTTTGGGGAAACTATCGATGGCAAGGATCCCAAGGATTTACAATCAGAGATTGATGAAGGAGAGGTTGAGATTCCAGAGGATTGATTGGAAGGAAGTGATTTTGTTTTGGGTATGTTTTATTGAGTTTTAGTGTATTGGATATTTGTTTGTTTTTAAGGTTTGATTGGGGAACAATGGCTTAAATATTTATGGGTCTTTAATTGAATAAAAAGGTTCATACCAAATTTTATTATAGTGGGTTTCATTGCTTATTTAATGTTTTTTTAATGTACTTTGTATTTGTAGGCCTAATTTCCTTAATAAAACTGAGTTATTTTGGTAATGTTGGACTATAAATATCAGCTAGAAGCATTAAACCAAAATAAGAAGTGACGTATAGTAAGATATTTACTGGCTATGGTTTTTAATAATTTATTTTCACTTTACGAGACAAATATCATTTCTAATGAATTTGGGGCATGAGGCTTAACTCATTCAAAAAAATATCATAAGTCTTGGTGTAAAGGTTGCAACAAGGTTGGGGTTTGGAAAGTTGGAAAATGGCTTGAATCTGTGATGGCTATGTTGAGGGAAAGGGGGTTCTACTAGAAGTTGATGTAGAGGATTCAACTTGGATTATGTACTTTTGAGGTTTAAGGCTGATGTAAGACCATCTATAATTCCATTCCAGTGAGATTTCACTACAATCAGATGAACTATAAACATAATATCGATGATGGGTTTTCAGTAACAGAGCAAGTATGATGGGAGCCTAGTGACCGCTAAACTAGAGCATGATCTTTTATTTTATCACTATTTTCAAATTATTAAACTGTTGAACCTAGCATCCACTATGCCATTACTTTAGATAAGGAAAAATTTCTTAGCGTTATTGCTAAGCATTTTCTCCCATAAGATCCAATGTGAATTATGTGTTTCAAATAATATACCTTATGGGAACTACGTAAGGCTTGATCCCTCTATATGATATACAATGTAACTTTTTTCTCTCGCCAAGGACATTCCAACACACATGATATAATTATAATCAAAGAAAAAAACTAGTGATCCAAAGTTATACAGATAGTGTTTACAATGACCGTAATCGTAGGAGCCTCATGTTCACTCAGCTAGGTCACGATTTATTAATTTATCATAATTTTCAATAAAAGAAATTGTTGAAAGTAGCATTTGATGTGCTATTACTTTCTATAAGTAATGAAACTAAGTGTTAGGTAAAAAAATTCTGATATGAAACGTTGTGAAGAGGGCCATACTTACGTTTAGGAAAAGTGTAATCCTTCCTATTTTTTATAGCTTATTGTGGAATTTCCCACCTAGTGCTACACTTAAAATATTGTACTTATAGTAGTTATAGACATTTAGACATAATAAATAAAGAATTAATGATATACATATATTTCACATTGTCTTATATAGAAAAAAATGGTGAGATATAACTAAATATATTAATGTGGTTTGTTGCTCAAATACTCTCCTCAAAACACCAAACATTAGATCTTCTCGACTACTATCCTTTAAACATATTCATTAATCTTGTTACAAGCATCTAATCCTCACTACTACAATATGACCAATATACACATAAATCACATAGTCTTGGAAAACAAAAATTCCAAGCTACTGTAATATCTCTTTGAAATATCAAATATTACATCATAATGTCCTCTACGGTTTATCATTAAAAAGGTGTAAATGGCTTAAAAATTATTTTAGGTTGTTCTTTTATATGTTGACTAGAAGTCTATTTATCAGTAAAGTGTATATTTTTTGATGTTCTTATCATGCCATCTATATAATGTTATGTCTTTTCCAGCTTCATATGTAATACTTTCAAAAGGTGTAAATGGTTTTGTATCTTTCAATGCATCATAATTCAATTTCAGACTTTTAGAAAAATTCTATTATTATTGATTTGATCCACAAAATATGAATTACTATAACTAGTTGAATGATACATAAGATGTCCTATTGAAGCCTAGCAGTCGCTAACCATTAAGTTAATTACTCATTATGATACATAGTAAATAACTCTAGAAGTTGGTGTCCGCTAGGGTACTATTTACATTCCTTAATAGAAAATGTGAGAAAAACACTTTAAAGTTTGGAAATGACCTAATTATTAATGTATTTTACTCTAAATATAGGTAAAATGTCTTCCATTGTTTGCACTTCGCTCGTAATGCAATTCCATTCATCGCAGGCAATTTTTGTTAGAAGAAAATAGATGAGGAATGGTTTGTGGAACTTAATTCCCCTAAAACCTACCAATTTAACCTATGGTTATTTTTGTTATAGATGACAATCATGAGGAAGTTGGTATTGTTATATCATTAGAAGTTATTGATTTGGGACACTGCGTGTCCAGGTGGAATGCTTTGAATTTGAAAACAATAAGTGTTTTATTCTGGATATGGAGTTAGATGTTTCTTTATTTAGGAAATGAGAAATGCATGCCTCCATAAATAGTGGACCATATTCCTATTCAAAATATGGTTGGAATTTGGGGATTCTAATAGATTATGACAAAACTAGTTGTTCAAATGTAGAAGTCATTCAAAATGGTATATTTACAGTATTCAGAAAATTGTATAGAAACGAGAAAACATCTTCTATTTGTCATTTTTTCATAAAAATGGTTTCTTTCACCTCCAAAACATGCCAAGTTGTTTACTATGTTGAGGCGAACATATTTGACTAAATTGGAGATAGACCCATCTAAATCAAAATTTCATGGGTTGAAAAGGAATACTAAATCAACTGGGTCTTTTGAGGCTGGTGTAATAGCAGAGACATTTGATTCTTATTGCCAGAGAATAAAAGGAGATAACAAAATGAGAGAAAAATTCTACATTATTTGAGAAATAATCATCCGATAATATTTTATTGTCATCTTGCAAAGTTGAATCCAATGTAATCAAAATATTCATATTGCATGAATTACACTACCACTAGTTTTCTCATCATTGGGTGAAGAGAGAAATGGAAAAAGAAAATATGATTCCCATATTGGGGAATAAATGGAAAAATGGAAAAAATATCATGAGGTGGAAGAAGTTATTTTCGTTGTGGCTTAGACAATATTATACAACTATGTGATGTCACCGAAATAAATATACTAGCAAGGGTGAAATTCACATACAATTTTACTTGTAAATGTGCATATCCATTCCAAATTCCATTAACTTTATCGGCTATTCCTTCGACTAATCCTTTCAATGTTGAATGTGTGATCGCTGATTTTTATAATTTGGCCAGCAATATTTCTTCCAATGTCATAATGGAGCTTTTAATAGTTATCGGAACTAGTGTGGTTGACTATATTCTTATTGTTCTAATACCAACTGGTTATTCAAAAATGTTAAGCGAAACAATACAAAGATACATTGAAAAGGTTAAAGACATTGGAGTATCAATTTTGCATGAATGTTATAGACTCTATGATAACAATGGGATATTGAAAAGTTTGTGTCTTATGTACACAATATCTCATGTGCAAAACTACGATAATAATGATGATTATAGAGAAGACGTCACTATGGATTGGATAGAGAAACTGCTACAAAAATTGGTAGCTGTAAGTGAAATTGGCCTACAAGGAAAAATCCAACCTTTTCTTTGTTAAATATCATATGAGTTATAGTATGAGATGTTCACTTGATGTTGTTTCATAAATTTTGTAGTACTAGTGCTTTACGGTGGCGCTTTCACACTCTGTGCATTGGTGGAATCCAAACTATTTGCTATTTTTATTTTTGAGACACATAGTCAAGTGATGTTTCTGAAACATTACTATTCTCATATGAAGAAAGGTTTGTCTTCGAAAAAACTTTAACAAGTGATTTTGTTTAATGGATTTTAACATAAATATGTGTTGCCCACTCAAAATTCCCTACTCTTAAAGAAAGTGAACTTTCAAAATTTTGAGTTTAAGTGTCTTCTCTGTTGTGCTGAAATTGTTAAAATTCGTGAAATTGAGAAAGTCTACATTTTTGGGTCATTTTGTGTGTTTTTTGGGCCTGTCGGACATTTTTGTCCCAACTGTCCCAAGTTCAAAAGTGCGTTCTATTCCCCGATCGGCCGATTTCCCCGAAGTTGTTCCATTTTCGGGCCCGTCGGAACTTTTCGTCCCAAATGTCCCAAAGTTAATCAGGCAAGTTGTTCCATTTTTGGCCGAAACACCCGAACCACGTACTTCGCACTTTCATGTCCCAAATGTCCCAAGTCAAATTGTGCAAGTTGTTCCATTTTCGGCCAAAACACCCGAACCGCGTACTTCACGCATTTTCATCCCAAATGTCCCAAACTTTTCCAGACCCATTGTAACCTTTTCGCCCGATCCACATGAATCGCGTACTTCGCACACTCATGCCCCGCGTGTCCCAAAAGACATTTGTGCGTCTTTTCCCCGCCTCGCCCAAATCACCCGAGCCGCGTGTTTCACGCATTCGCGTCTCACATGTCCCTAATGAACCAAGTGTCATTCGTGCTAGTTTTTGCCACTCTACCCGAATATCCTGCTTATTTAAATTGGTGGGTATGTATTAAATGCACATTCATTACCTTTCTCTCTCCTAAACGGCTATATAACGAGCAAACCACCTTTGCATTTTTCACAATTTTTCCATGTTATCCTTGCTCAAACCCTCGCAATCTAATTCCCGCCCGTGTACCCTTTTCTCTCGTAATTCCTTCATGAGTTTAGGTTGCAGCTCTGTTACTTATCAATATGAAGATCAAATTCTAGGACAGAACAAATTTTTCCACTAGAATCTGCCGCCCAAATATTGGGGACAAGTGAAGCTTGACATCTTGACTTCGGGGATTTTTGGGTGAGGGTGGCAGATGCAAACCCTACACCAATGGCACAAATGATTCACGATAGCGGTTTGGATTTTGCTGAGGTTTCTGATCTCGATGCATACAAGGCGACATCACTTTCGTGCAAGAGCTCACTTCGACCTTGATTCAAGTGAATTAACCAATATACACGGGGAACTCATCGCCAAGCTAGACATCGCGACCATTAGTACCGCACTGAGAATCCCAGAGATGGATAATGCCATAGTCGTTTCCCAAGATCAAGCACAGGCTCTGTTCAATCAAGACAACGACAAATACAAGGTGTGGGTGGCGAAGTCCTGGCTGAAGAACCCTAAGAAGGGAGCCTCTCACCTGTCCAAAACTCTTTTCCGGGTAGATTTTAATGAAGAATTGTCTGACTTTATAATTCTACTGGCTCGGGTTATGGGTTTTCCCTCTACCAACGAATTTCACTTCTGGATGTGCCCGCTTATCAGGGTGGTGTGAGGGAACACAAAATATCAATCAGATCATCGATGAATTTGGCAGAGCAACTATCCAATGTGTTCTACATGACTTCTTACCGATTTATACCTGGCAGATGGGTAATGGTTTGGTTTTTCCTACATCGACGCTCACAAAGATGATCCAAGATATGCCTAACCCCCGAGACCAAGAATCGTAATTTCAGAAGGGTCAATGACGCTTTCACCATGTACGTGGTCAGGCTGCTCGAAGGTGATACTGCTAGGAGATTTTCTGATGAAGCCATGAATCTGATATCGCGCTACGGTGCTTATTTCATACAATTCAGAAAATTCTCCTATATCAGGCTTGCCAGCTATGAAAGCACCCCTCTGAGGCTTCCCATGTTCTGCAATGATAAGATGGCTTTGATCGAAGTATGCAGGCAATTAGACAAACTGCACAGAACCTGCAGAGACAAGAAGATTTCCGGTTTGCACTTTCCCATCTCTTTGGGAAATTACACTTGTAAAACAGCCCTGGACGCACAGAACATAGAGAGAGCCCTGGTCCCTATCACCGTTCATTTCTTCAAGCCAAGAACCTACTTCGACTTGAAGAAGTTCATTGAACAGAACATCAAGATAATCTACCATCATAGGGCAGATACAAAAGACTACTGGGCTGACTGTGCAGATGATTTTGAGGCCAGGAGAAGGCATTGTGGCAGGTTCTCCCTGCAATTGATCCAAGAACTCGGCTTGTACCAAGTTCCCGAAGGACTCCAGGATGACAATTCTGATCTATACTCATATGAGTATGACAGTGTGATTAAGCACACCCCCTTGGAGGACTTGGATTGGAACAGAAAGAAAAAGATGATCTAGCTGAGATCCTCGCTCCAGTCTTAGTCAGGACTAAGGTCTGGTTTGACAGGAAAGTTCGAGAGCTCAGAAGGCACTCAGGAGAATCCTCTTCCAAGGATGTTTCAACACCAAGGAGAGAGGCATCAATTCCTAGGTCAGAAACACCAGTGCAAACCCCACCTGCCTCATCAACACAAGGACCTGCAGCTTCCACTCCTTCTTCATCCACTCAAGTGTACCAGAAGAAACTCAAGGAGGTTAAGAAGGATCCTATGGAAAATGACCCTCAAAGAAATCAGGTAGAAGTGCCTATGGGACCAGAGAACATCATTGTTCTCAGTGAAAGTGAAGAAAGTGAAATGCCAACCCCTGCAAATGCTCCTGAAGACCCAACTGATAAGAACAAAGAGGTCCAGAGCACTGAACTTCCAAGTGTTATTGATTCTTCTGCAGCAATTGTCTCCAGCGCCCCACTCACATCTCAACTTGAGACCACAGCCGTGCAAACCTTGAGCGTCATGAGCTCTATGTCTCTTGGTACTCTTGCCCCTCCTGCTGCTTCCTCTTCTTCTTTTGCATGGGTTCAGCCTCTTGTTGACAGTAGAAAGAGGAAATCTTCCTCTCGGAGCTCAGGGCCAAACTTTGATGCTGTCGCAGCCTTGTTGGGCACCACTCCTTCTCGTGCCAAGAAAGCCAGAACCACCTCCAGAATAGTGTCTGATGCTCAAGGTCAACAATTCCTGGAGATTGCTAAGCCTACAAAGTGGAAAAATCGAGCAGGACTTATAGTCATCATCGACTTAGAGCTCTCAAGAATTCCAATGGGAGAGTCTACTCCCGAAGGTGAGATCCACAACCTCCGTGAAATGGTCACGCGAGTCATTGGGAGGGTAGAGAAAGGGTAGCAAACTGTTGAATGTACCGGAAGAACAGGCCCAAATTCTCACAGGTTTCATCAAGTCTCTTTTGTCTAAGGACAAAGTTTTGGACCCTACTCCGTTGACCACTCTTCCACCACCTATAATTTTGAGCCAAGATGAAGTACAGAGTATCAAAGACATGCACAAGTATTCCATCTATGGCAGAGCTATGGAAGCCATGGTGGATGATATGCTTGTTGCAGGGTTGAACTTCATCGATGAAGCTTTCAAACTCCATGGAAAAGTGAACAATTTGCAACAGAAGCTCTCCTCTACTATTGGGATCATGGATAAAGAGCTCAAACTCTGGAGCAGTTGCATAGTAGACCTCCGCCTTATGGGACAGATAGATGAGAACATCTTACTGGTGAATAAGGTTTTTGATGATGCAAAGGATAATCTGTCAAAATCCTGGGTTTACAAAGATGGAGTGGAAGATCAAAGTCTTGGAGGAGGCCTTGGGAGAACTGAAGAATAGTTGGCAGAAGGGTGAAGCTTTCAAGACATTGGTGGTCTCTGCTTTCAAAGACATACAATGTCATCTTCAAGATGAAACTTCTGGTATGCCCCTTTCCTTGTAAGAAATCAAAGCTCAATTCAGAGCTTTTGTCAAAGATAACTTATTTAAGGAAAGTTCCATCTCCAAGGAGAAAATGAAGGATATTTTCTCTCTTCAATCTACCATCGAAGAAGCAAATAAAGATTATCATACTCATGTCGAGCTTGATAAAGAGATGGAGAAGTGTCTTGGATTTTGGACTCGCCTCATGGCCAACACGCGGGCCTCCCTCGTGGCGAGACATAGCCGAGGCGTTGAAGAAATTCAGCAGTGATTTTGAAGTCGGTGGGTCCCTCCCAAAGAACCGCCACCGCCTTCTTCTCCTTATTCTTTTCTCTTCTTCCCTTTCTTTTCCGTTTTCTTTGTCGGTTGAGGTATCATGGGTTGGTAGTCCTTAACTATTCTTGGTTAAAAGAAGCGCTACTTAAGAGTAACTAATTTGTAAGTTATATAATGGCCTCTCGACACCATTTTGAAAAAGGAGGATGAACTTGGCTTATTTTCCAAAAAGTGTAAGTAGATCATAAAGAAATAAATACGTATGACTTTCCATTCTTTGTCTATCCGATCTCTCATATCTCTAAGATTTCATTTAAATTTTGTGAAGATCATTTGTCTCCAGCTTTGTTAGTCTTTTACATACTCTTCAACTTTGCAAGCACGGTGATCTTGTATAACCAAGAAGGAACTTTGTGTCCTTGATTAACGAATCGTGTTACGTTAAGAAACTTTGTGTTCTGGCAAATGTTATTTACATAACTTTGTGTCTTTAAATTCCATCTTATTTATACGATACGAATGATCTTGTTTTCAATTCACTCAGTAACTTCGCATACATAAAGAATTACTCATATCTATAATTCTTCATGTTGCCTTTCTGCTCATTCTCGCACTCTCATTCCTCACTCATTTTGTAATTGATGATCTTTATAAAAGACACTTTCGTAATATCCAAGTTCAACCAGAAAATCATGTTTTGTATATTCACAATAGGTTCGCTTCAATAAGGGAACCTCTCCCATTAACGAGGAGGGAATTCTTGTCCCCACTGTTGCTCTTCATAAAGTCCTATTTGACGACCAACAATATGCTACTTATACAATTATTGTTTATGAAGACAACCAAAAATCTATAAAAATTGATGTATAATCATTTCACCGTGATGCCACACAACTAATTCAACATGTTGATTTACTTTCAATCATTTTGTAAATATGTTTAATGACCTCTATCTTCAATTTCCATGGTTTTTCAATTTTTTAACAAAGTTATGTTTTTCATAGTTCAAATGATAGATGTGGAGGATGCAGGCACATCAGCCATGAATATGCCATTAGACCCAGGTATGTTAATCGTGTGAATTTATAAAAAAACTGCTAATAAGCCCACAAATTTCTAAGAAAATAAATGATTATGAAGACAACTAATAAGGCCCAAAAATTATAGGAAATGATATGATATCCATGTGTATTTAACAACAAAATTATTTATAAGGCCCACAAATTTATAGAAATGATAACTAACAGACATTAGTTTATATGCTTGGCTTAGGGTCAAAGAAATTTTTTAAGGAAATCCATTTGTAAGCTACGATAACAATTTAAAATGAAATATATAGAGCTTAGCGAACTCTATGTATCCACGTTCAATATAGAAATGGTTTGACTAAAAACCTTACATTCATCAATATCTCGCTGATTTAAAACTGCATACTGTCTACAATGTTTCATTGATTCACTACTGCATACTGACTACTTACATTGAATTAACATTGTTTTGGATTCAAAATCATCATAAACAGAGATACATATGGCTTGATCTAGCTCGTATGCATGTAAAACAACAATTGGATAGCCTAATTAAAGGTTTTCTAGGTAAGTATAGTTCATCCAATGATGGCATAGCCTAGCGGTTGAAAATCCTCATCAATAGCTGAGGATTTTTCTCTGCCAAAGGGTGGTTAGATGAATATAAGTGTAGCTTAAAACCTCTAAATTTAAATTATAATATAGAGAATAATTGATATTGTACTTACCATATCACCATAGAAACCACTATGTTTATGCATTTAATTTTTCCACAGATGAAATAAATTATGAATTGATTAATGTTTATTTCAAATACATTATACTTGTATTTTCAATAGGAAGAAATAGATTATGAATTGATGATTATTTATTTGAAATAGCTCTTGCATCAATGGGTCCAAAGAACGTGTACATGCAAGTGTAGTCCAAGCTACAATCTCAATCGATAACCGTTTGCCATAAGTTAAAATGTTATTTTTTTCAATCGTTGTAATTGATATGCGTCGATGAAAATAAAATTTGTTTACTTCCATGTAGGTAGCGATAAGAGTTATTTACTTATTTTGGATATGGAGTACTTTCTATATGGGATAAATAAAACATACAATAGGAAGATATCATTCAGTTCGGTATGAAAGTTGTCAACCTGTGAGGTGGCATGTCATAATTTATAAAATTATTATCACCATAATGTGAATTGGGATTCTAGTCTGAAACTCTCATTTTTACTAATGTTAAAAAGATATCAATAGGATTCAATAAAAAATATCAACCATATTGAATCCAAGACTCACTTGGGGAAATAAACATTACAATATAGTCGAGGAATAACAATAAGAGACCTAGAAAAGGTTTGGAGTAGAAACAATTTTTCATACAATTCGAAAAACACTTTTTGTATTACATTAGGTGTAAAGGGAAACCCTCCTGAAATTTTTATGGTGGGTATGAAAAGAAAACAAAAAGATTGTACAAAAGATAAATGGTTGATGGCCGATTTGTACAAAAAAATCACAAATAGTGTCTCAGGAATTGAATGTGGTAGAGGGCATCAAATACTTGGAGCAAGAAAAAGCTAAATAACTATTTATCTTTTCATAATGTTGTTATGATTGTACTAGCTTAACATTGCCAATAATATATACATTCATATGTTATTATGAAATGTACTACATAACTCTATTCTATTATGTTGAGATTGTCGAAATATAAGTTGGGAGGATTTATATTTTCACTGATTATAAGATGAAAATATGATTGAATAACTTTTGTGGTGAATTATCGGAAAAAATTTCCCTTGAAAATTTGTAAAATAGTATTTTTACACTGTTCATAAAATAAATATAAAATTATACTATATATACTTAATTGTTTTTAAATATAATATATATATAATCTATAAAAATTGACAATCATATCTAAAATATGCAAGTCATATGTGATGATTATTTCAAAGATTTGCAACTATTTTACGGATAAACATGATTAAAAACGTCTAAACGGGTGTCAAATTTACCACCACTTTGTGGCCTTTGTTGTAACCATTGAAGGAAAAGAGAATATGATCGAGATAATATTTGATCAAAACTGAATTCGAGGGAACTTATTGTTTGGAGCTTCACTAAGACAAAGCATAAATAATTCTTAGCGGCTGCTAGCCCATTTAAAACATAACCATTTTCTGTATATAACATAGCATAAATAATGGCCAGCAACCGCTAGCCCTTATAAAATAGAAACATGTTTTGTACATAACATAGCATAAATAATGGCCAGTGGCCACTAACCCTTATAAAATAGAAACATGTTTTGTACATAAAAAATCATAAATAATGGATTTCAATAACTAATTTTCTGGATTCCAATATATGGGACTTTGGAGTACATATAATTCCAATATAGGTGATTTTGGATTCTAATATATGTGATTTTGGATTCCAATATATGTGATTTTGGAATCCGATATGTGTGATTTTGGAATCCGATATGTGTGATTTTGGAGTGTAGATAATTCCAATATTTGACATTTTGGAATCCAAAAATAGCAATATCGGATTCCGATATTGAGTATATTTTTAGCTACTGGACTGGAATAAGTCCCAATTTAGTGAAATAATCATTCTACATATAAAAATAAAAATACTTATGCTCATGTAAAATTCTTATCAAGGGCGGACAATGCTTCTCCACTATATTTAAGCTTAAGTTTTTTTTTCACTCATAAATAAATGTTTCTTAATTTAGTTTAATCCCTAAAGATCTCACAAATCATCAAGTATCAAACAAAATATAATAACACTTGATAAAGACAAGACACTCTCTTACAAGAACATGTATCTTATAAGAACAAAGAAACCAAATCAAATCCTTTATATCATCATTTACATTAAAATTGGTGGAAGATATCAAACAATAAAGAACTTCAACATCTTGCATTATCTTAAGGTGTAAAAAGTAGAATATAAATCACCTAGAAAATACCATAGAGTGGCCCATTTGACTATGAGAATAAGATTATCGTAATTATAACCATTAAGTGTATTGATATCTCTTTTTGCATCCTCGCTATTACACAAATTAACAAAACATAACCCCTCGCTAACCCCCGTATTCTAATCCATGGCCACGTAGACACATGTGATGTGTCCAAATGACTTGAAAATCTCATGTAGACAAGCATCCATCATGTCCTTAAAAAAATTAGTAACTTGATTAGAATTTTCTTCATTTTTGTGGTGCATGGTTTCACAAAAGCATCCATGACACCCTTGGGATTGGGAGGGACATAGATTGATCACCCAGGAGAAGAATAAGTGGCATTACCACCAGTGCTACTTCTACCTACGGTGAGGCCCTTAGAGGCCTTATCCATTGTTAAGGTTTCTGTGGCACCGACGGGGATGAGATCCTTGTAAGTCCATTTTGATGTTTAGTGACCACCATTCTTACCTCGGATATAGAAAACCATGAACACCGCACAACCCTTGAGTCCGCCAAATGGACAGCTCATCCCCATTAAATTTTCAATCATCGGCCTTGGATCCCTATGGGCATGGGCACTCTTGTATGATTTCTTCTAAGGATATTCACGTAAATTTTGTTTAGGGTTCTTCATTAACAATAACACTAAACATGTGCCGATTACAATGCTAGAGAGAGTTCTTATTTAGGTGTGCTTGGTCACTTTGTGGATGTGCATGGTAGTGGTGTGACCCACCTTTTGGTCGTGCTCATTGAAATTATATTCCATGATTTTATTCATGTCATTTTTATCTGACCCAATGATATTCAGTGGTGGCTGATGAAAATCTAGGTCTTCGTTATCCTCTTATTTAAGCTCCCCCATTGTAGTCAATTTTATACCCCTAGAACAACAGTCTAATCCCATGTGTGTTGGCCTATCACTTAGCAGAACTAGGCACTCACCCGAGGCATGCATGGGCATCGAGTCCCTCCTTTATATGAGTCTTGTGAGAATACATCCTTAATGATAGATTTAGATGTAGGAAAGAAAAGAACCATGTGTTCATTCTAAGAGCTTAGGATGAGTTATCATATCAATGCATCCATTCAAATAACAAAAGAGAAGTATCAAACAAAATACAAAACTGATTCATAACACAAAGGAAATACACTAGGGTTTATGCTTATGAACAACATATATTCTTTAGAATATAACCTTATATTCATGTTAACAAGTTCAATAACCACATTACATTCATTAAGGCCATAATAGACCAATATAACAATGTATATTAGAGTCATGCATCAGGAACCTAAGCTATGCTTTCCACATTATAAAACTGTTACAGACCCATCCCTCTAAATATGCCATCACTCCTACAGTTCTCCTAATCCCAACCCAAAGGATCCTTCATTATTCCTGTAGAGCTTTTCCTATCCAGCGCTATATGATGTTGCTCTTGGTGTGTGTCTCCTTTCATCTACCTTTCACACACACACACACACACACACAAACACACACACACACACACACACACATATATATATATATATTATTCTCCATTGTCATGCCTTCCTGAGATAACAGATTGGTTGCTAAGTATCCATGTGGTCCCCCAATAGAGAATTCTTCCTTTGATATGATCTCTCCACTCTTTACAATGATGTCTTTCTGGATCCTTCCATTGCATGTATGAAATATTCCTTTCTTGACCATACATACAACTGCTAAGATGGCACCTTATCCACTCCACATGCTAGACGGGTTACACTTTTCTCATGTGCTTCCTGGAATGCCAAATATGTCTAAGTCCCAAAACTTGTCTTGTCTTGCATGCGTGTGCCATGTGTTCTACTAAAACTTGCTATAACCCTACCCTATGCACTCCCTTCTTCAAATAGACCCCATGCGGCCATGCACCTTCTTTTACTTAGCCAATATTCTAGGGCCCAACATCACCCCACACTACACCTATTCTCCATCCTTGGAAAAACTTCTCTTTAATGAATAAAGAATGGTGGGATTTGAATAGTGGGAAAAAGAATGAAGGAATGAAGAATTGGGAGAAATAATGAAATAATGGGGAAATGAAAGAGAACAATGCTTATTTTTGAAGGAGGAGAGGGAAATCCTTCCCTATTTCTACCTCTAGTTTTTCCTAGGCATCAACCTTGCTTTGCACTTGTTGACAGAGGTCTCTGACTAGGGTGCTCACCTCCTCAAAACTTAGTTCCTCCCCTTTGGCACTCATTGTCTCAAAAATACTCTCTAATTTCTTTCCCAAGTCATCAAGTGCATCCATCCTGTGGGTGATCTGGGGGTATAATTCCTTTAGCCGGATTTGATTGATCCTCACAAGGTCTCAATAGCTTCTGACTTCTTCTCTACCTCAGCTAGGATTTTATCCCTTTCTACTCTATTCCCCTTATTCTTCTCTTAAAACTCCTTGAGCTCCACTTCATGTGTAGTGACCAGGATGTTTTCCACTCTATCTCTATAATTACAATTGGCATATGTAGCTTCAGAAACTTGCGCGCGAAAAACTTTTATCCTTGTAAGTAGTTTGGTATATCGAGCAATGTTCTTGACAACTTTTAGCTTCTATTCTCTCTCTTGGTGTGCTAGTGATTCTTCTACGTCTCTAAGGAAAGTGGCCACCTTTCCATCATGAGGATGCAAGTCAAATCCTGTAAACACTACAAGGCTGATTTATATTTTTGATCTAGTGGTGCGAGGTTGTGATGCTTTAAGAAAATTTCATCTGTAATCATCTCCACCTTCTTAGAGACTTTGCACACCTTTTCCTTCTCTTCCTTCAGTTTGTGCCTTAACTGCGCACTGATAATATCTTCTTTCTTCAAGTCTTTTCTCTTCTTAACAAGCTCCTCATTTTTATCCTCCAATTCTTCCTCTTTGGCCTCAATCTCAGCTGAAACTTTGTTGAGTGCATTGTAGACCTTCTCATCTGATAATCATTGAGCATTCACCAAGGCATTTAATCCTTTTATCTCTAGAACCTTCATCAGCACTCCTTGAATTACTTTGAACTCAGTTCATCCACGTGGGACTCAAACGCCAAAGATAACATCTTTCTGGTTCATGGATATACACCTTCTTCATCAAATGAATTCATAGCTAGGAGTTGTTCTGTTGGTATGGTGATTTGGAATCATGCATGTAGCACCTTTCTTGGATCATTGATGTATCCCATTCCTTTCCCTTGTGCTACCACTACAACCTTCCCACCTGTTCATGTGATATCTAGAAAGCTTACAACTAAATTTGGATTCCCACCCATGCTGCCATATTCTTTCCCAACACTTCTTTTATTTCCTTCAAAATTTCATCTCAGTGCTCTATCCAAATCCTACTCCACTAAATCCTTAATGATGCCCACTACTTCTCTTTCCACGTCTTTCCCCACTTATTTCTTTGTGAGGCTTGGGGTTCCCTGATTTTTAGCACTTACCTCTTTGCTCACCCCCTTTCCTTGATCATCTTATTTCTCCTCATCATTCTCCTCTTCATCTTCCTCCTCCTCAGAGTTATGTACATTATATACCAGATAGTATTGACCTCCCTCGGGCTCATCATCATCCCTATCACCAATGTAGGCCTCTAGGATCTTTGTTTCCTCTGAGTCTACCTTTTTTGCCACCTTCTGCTTCTTCCTAACTGGTGATTCCAGTATAAGAGATTTTTCCTTATCTTTCTCCTTAATAGGCTATGTCTTCCATGTTGATTATTCATGTGTAAGGGGTCCTTCATTCTCTAGCACCTATTCTTCTCGGGGTCTTTTCCTTGACCGGGACTTCTTCCTACACATGTAAGTGTTAGGCTTAGCGATTGCTTCCTAACGCCTAAAATTTTTGAGGTTTTCACACTTGGTGCCTTCTTCTCCTGCACCTCTTCTCTTTCCATATTCTTTGGCGCAGCCTTTTTCCTCCATGTGGGGTCTTCTAGAATGGCTAAATCAATCTCTAGATGGGAACCTTTCTCAAAATTAGATCTTATACAGAGATATACCCTTGTTATAGTCCTTCCAAAGTTGATTGACATCACTATCGCCTTCATCATCTCAGTACTTTATGGGAGATATTCTTATCCACGTATGTGCACTTCTTAGGGTATACAAGATTTTGGCGCAACTCATGGTGGTCTTGGTCTACCTCACTAAGGTCGAACCTTAACCTTTTGGCCTCCTTGAACTAGTTGACCCTACTTGGAAGTATTAAACAGTGAAGGAGAAGGGTAATTTGCACCATGGGCTCTTAGTCCCATTTGTCAATATAAATCTACCAATGCATAAATGTTGATAAACTGCAACTTCTACCTCTCCACCCATGAGCGTGGGAAACTAATCAGGGATCCTCCACTCTACCCCAAATGTGTCGCACATTTGCTTGTACCAATTTTCTAGGTGTGCCTTTTTATCGAATGTCATAGTATCACATGTATATTTCTCGAACCTTTTTGCGGGAAAGGGATTGTATTTTGGATACTCCCATATGAACTTCTCTAGCCCATTAGGAACTCTAATCTCCAAGAAAATGATGATGAGGATAATGTTTCCAAATAGTATATTTTCTCCTTCCTGTACGCTACTTATGATCTCATCCGCAATAAAGGAAGACAAGTTATAGATGGTCCCTTCTGAGATCTTCTAACATACATTTAACCATGCCTTGTTTACTTGCATCCATCTTTCTTGATCATTAAGCTTGGTGACTAAGCGCGCAACCATCCTCATAACAGGGTCGGGGATTTCTGTAATGTCAAAGTACCATGAACCTTTTTTATATTCATAAGCCTCCATAGTTTCCTTGATGGCCTCCTTATCATCCAAGTTGTCGTCTATGGATTCTCCTTCACAATTCAGGCCAGTGAACTTGGATATAAGCTGAGGTGTTATGCGCATCTTGCGGCTCGAAAAATAGAAGTGGTCTTCATGTATGTACAACATCAACCACTGATATAGCCACTCAAGCTTTCCAAAATAAGGTAACTCATATAGTTGTAACAACCCTGCCTTCTCTAGCTTTACCTTCACTTCATCGCTATATATTGGCATTCCGTCTGGTGTCCTCTTATTAGTTAGAAAAACTAGTTCCAATGCCATTTCTTTCTCAGTAGTGCTTGTGTGATGGTTATAATCACTCATGGCCATTTGTCTCAAGTGTGACACCCACTCTTTCCCCAACAATACTCCATCTAGGTACTGCATTTCTGCATACCATTCTTCATTGGAGCTAATGATGATAGTTTTTTTTTCCTTTTCCTTGCCCTTTTGTTTCTTTGGTGAGATGGTTGCCTTCTTTGGTGTCATGTTTTCTTGTCAGGATATAACCTAAATACCTCCTTCTTTCTTTGATCTATTACTTTACTCAACTCTAAGGCTCCACTCTATGAAGAATCCTCCTTCTTCCATGCCCTAGCTGCCAAACCCTAACTAGGAACAACTTCTTCCATAAGACAACGTATTATGAAAAGAACTCTCCCCATGCCCATGTACTCCTTCCACTGGTTTGTAGATCAACCCTAGTCACACACTTAGATCTTTATGATTCTTCTTCCTTCACACAAATTTCTTTGATGCCCTAGTTCGCAAGAGCTCTAACTTCACAAAATCAAGGTAAATAATAACATGCCTAACTTCATACTTATAGTTTTTCTCCTCTCTAGCAATAAATGCTATACCACCTATCGATGTACTTAGCATTAAATGCAGATTTTTCACTAGGCCGACCTTAAGCACCCTTACACACATGCCCAATCCTACGTGAAAAAACTTCTACAACCTTCCTGGAGCTAAAAATTCCAATCTAACCAAAGACTCTTAAGCACGTCTATAGTTTCGAAGGAACTTCTTTTGTCCATTACCTGATTTTTTCCCTCACCTACCTCATGTTGTTCCTACGCTCTTCATACTTTATATGTGGTCTTTCTTCATGACCTTCTTGAATCACAATTCATTATCCATCATTTCCCCATGCACTTTCTCAATCTTACGTGCTTCCTTCTACCGAGACATTCAACTTTTACTACTAGATTATACTTTACTTTGCACTACTTCACCCCACACTAAAACAGATGCGTGACCCTCTACACATACACAACCTTAGAAAAATAACCTAGTTATCGGTGCACAAGGAGAAAAATAGAACATAAAGAAGGGAAAAAGTAACAAGAAAGGAAAACAAATGAAAAGAAAAAGTAAACATAAAGGGAAATCCTAAGCTAACTAGCAATCGCCTTATTTACAAACACAAGGAAGGTTTATTTATAGTAGGGCTTCAACCCACTCCTATTGAAATTTCTAGGTAACTTAGTCCCATCAAATGCTTATAACTAACATGCACTGAACCAAAGATGTACAAGATGATGTAAGGGCCCAACCAAAGGTACTTTCAACTTCCTAGGATGACGTAAATACTTGGAATCATGCAATGAACCATCTACCCAACCTCAAATCACTTGTTCTTGATATGACAATCATGTCAAGCATTTTATATTTCCTTTTCTATCTTTAGAATCTATCTAGCAAGTGATCACATCTCGCCTAATTGCATCAACTTATCGAACCTTTCTTCGAGTGCTTGTTCATCAGCCAATCCTCCTATGTGCACTTTACAAAATGATGGTAACATGAGTTTAACTATAAAAATAGTCTCCGCACTAAACACCAACTAAAACAGTGTGGCCTTGTTCAATATTTTTTAGGTTATGTTGTATGTCAATAGAATAAATTGATACTTTCTTATCCCAATCTTTTCTTCTGACGTCAAAGATCTTGGTCAACGTGTGACTTAGTATTTTTTAAATGCCTTAGCAGTTCCATTTTCTTGTGGATGATAGGGGGTAGTCTTGTGATGGGCCACCATAAATTCTACTAGTAGAATCCTAACCGTTTCATTGAGAAAATGTGTACCCCTATCACTAGTTAAGCTCAAAGGACATCCATACCTACTGATTATGTTCTCCCATAAAAATATAGCAGCTTTCACTGCACTAAAATCCTTTGTAGGTTCTTCCTCTGCCCATCTTGTCGTGATTAGTAAAATTAATGATATAACATGGACCATTCCTTCGCGTGGTTGGTGAAATCTGGTAGATGGTTTCCCACCAAACCCTTGCCAAGAGAATTTTGTGTATATTTACATTTCTTGTATAGTGTCCTCCTACAATCCCACCATGCACTCCCTCTATAATTTCCATGCACTCATGTTCCAATACGAATCGACACGTAACCTCATCACATCCTAAATTATACGAGATCTCCACTAATCAACATATAGGGCGTGACACATATTGTTAACTACTTCCTCTCTACAACCTTCATCCCGCTTGGTGCTACACCATTTTTTAAGAATACCGTGATATCTTCCAAGTCCGAGGGCATGTGCCACAACCTAAATAGTTATATGTCTAACATGGTATCCTCAATGCTTTGCACATCCTCCTCGAGTCAATCCTTGATAAGTGGTTAGGCCTTGAATTGCTCTTCCCTAGTTTTACAACCACTATGAACTCAAAATCTTGGAATAATAGGACCTAATGACATATGCACCCTTGCAAAATAGGTTTGTTCACCAAGTATTTCAAAGTGCCATGTGGTTTGTATAGAATATAAAGGGTGTTGCCAATAGGTACTATCTAAACTTATGCAGCATGTAGATCATTGACAGTGCCTCGCACTCAGTAGTTATGTAATTCTATTATGCCTTTTTCAACTTCCTGCTTGCAAAACATAAGGGGTGATCAAAAATCCCCTCACCAGGTTGTGCTAGTACTACTCCCATGGTTGTTCTTGAGGCATCAAAATGCACATGAAAAGGCTTATCCTAAGAAAGAAAGCATAGTATGGGCACAATGACAATTTTATCCTTCAAAGTGTCAAATGGCATCTGTTGTGCCTCTCCCCAATGAAAGGCACTCTTATGTTTTATAAATTCCTCCAAGGGCATTGTCATCTTGGCATACCCTTAAATAATTTCCTATAGTACCTTGTATGTCCAAGGAATCCATGCACCGCACTTTGACTAGTAGGCTCCCACAATCCCATAATAACTACAACTTTGGTGAGATCCATAGAATAACCTTCTAACCCCATGTGCATTGGCCTATCACTCAGTGGGAGATGAGCACTCACTCGAGGCACACGTGGGTGCCAAGCCTCTCATTTATGTGAGCATTGTGAGAAGATGTTGTCATTGATGATGGATTAAGTGTAGAAAAGTAAATGATCATGCATATATTTTGAAATCATATGATGAATCATTACACCAACATACCCATAAAAGAAACATCATATAAATAGTAGATCTAATCCATAACATAAAGAAAAAGGCACTAGGGTTTACACCCATGAACAATATATTTAGAAAAAAACCATATATTTATGTTGATCATAGTTTAGTAACCATATTACATCCAAAAGGGTCATATCAGACCAATATATCATGACTCACACATCAAAATCTCTATCTATTCTTCCCTATTATAAAAATTTAGCAGTAATCTGCCTCCCTAGATATGCTAATATTCCTATAGTCCTCTAACGAAACCCCAACCCCTAGAATCTTCTTCTCATTTCTATAGGGATTTTCCTACTCTGGTATGGTTCATTGCACCATGGCCCTCTTCTTCTCTTCCTCTATCTATTACCCCCTTTTCTTCTACCCAAGCATCTTTGATATAGGTTTAACACCCACCTCCATGAATTATTGTAGAGGTCACTTGCCAAGTGTCAAGGTGGTCCTCTAATGGAGCATGCTTCTTCTGATCCACGCTCCCCACTTTTTGCAATGATGTCTTCAGAATGTTCCATGTGTGGAATTCTTTCCTTAACCACCAAGTTTCCAAGCTATCACTTTATCCATTAAGCACACCTAGTCGGTCACTTTTTTCCTCAAGTACGTCTTAGAAATCAATGTGACTAAGTCCCGAAATCCTTTGCTTTGCCTTGTGCACACACCGTGTGGTTTCTATTAAACCCTTAAAAATCCCTATCCTACACACTTTTCCATATGCACCCATCTTATTCACTAGTTTTGCATGCATACACACCCTTTGGGACTTAGTCAATATTTTGAGGCCCAACTCTTCAACCCTCCTTTAGTTATAAAAACAAGAAATCATTAATAAAAAAAAATTATGCATTGCACTAAGAAATTTAAACAATTAGTCGATATTAAATTTGGTTTGTTTCAAGTAGTGATTTTTTTCTAGAAGTGAAGACAACATCTATATATTCCCATCACTCGAAAAAATATATTTGAGTTTAATTAGTAATCAAAATTTATGGTTTCCGGTACCAATCCTTAATAGTTCTCATAAGATATATCGTGTATATCACTTAATTGAAATCAACTAGTATAAAAGAAAATATATAGTAGCCGCTAGGTTTAATTAGTAATCGAAAGTTATGGTTTCCCAATATCAAGCCTTAATAGTTTCTTATTTTAAAATTACCGATCGAATAAAAACAAATCATGGAAAAACCTAACGTCTGCTAGATCCTCATGGGTAGCTAATCTAACTAATGAGCTCTAAGCTTAATATTACATGTTTGACTATGTGTATTGTATTCTCTTGAATCTATGTTTTGAATCACGTATATTAAGAAAAAGTCATAATTTCTTTTCTTTTCTTAGAGTATTTGTTTTCTTCTCTTGTCTTGAAACATCAAATAAATGAAGAAAGCATCTTCCCTAGCGGTCGCTAGTCTTGTAAAATTTAAATACAATAATGGAGCATAGTTAGTTTTCAGTGAAGTTGTTACTACTTGTCCCATATAAAAGACAAAATATCCTAACGAGCCACCAATATCAAGATAATATGTTAGGCTATGAATAACATGTATTTTAATTTGAATATTCTTATGTTAATTACGTGTATTCATAAAAGTGGTAAATATTTTTAATTACGTGTATTTAGGAAAGTGGTAAATATATTTCTTATCTTTGAATATTAGTTGTCTTATCTTATCTTGGAACATCAAAGAAATGAAAATTCTTGGTGACCACCAAGGTATTAATGAAAAATTTTAACGACCGCTAAGTATTTAATCAATGAAAAATTCACTGTCTACATTATCGACAAATATAAGTGTTGGAGAATAATAATAGAAGTACATATTTAAACCAGAAGATGCATCATGTTCATCTTGGCCCTATATATTTTTCAAAAATTACCCGTTAAACAAAATATTCCATAACAATTTACTAAACATTAAAGCGAAGATGTACACAAACATTACTTAGGAATAAAGGATCAGAGGCCATGAAGATAAATGCTTGTTTTATGTTTACCAATTATTCATTGATGAGAAGGCTAGCAGCTGCTAGCCTCTACAATATCAAGGAATCCATTTTAACGATGCAAAAACAATCTCAATAGCTTTGTTTTCATTGTTTGTAATTATTTTATATTAGTTAGACTATCCCTGGAAGAGCCAAGTCCTTGAATACATACCTTCAAGAAGGCTGACACCTTATGTAGTTCTCATTTGATATTTTGTGCATAAAACATAATCCATATATTTTCATATAAACAAAATTGCTTTATAACCGGTAAGCACTGTTAGTTAATGAAAGGTAAGCACCATTAGTTAAGGTTGGTAATAAATATAGACACATAGTTAGGAAATGTTAGATCATAGTAGAGGAAATGAGCTAGTTATCATGAATCCTAATGTAAGAGGTTGCTAGAGCCACTTAACAATCATAATTTTTATTAATAAAATACCCTTTAATAGTTCATGATTTTTTAATAAGTAGATTTTATTTTACACATTTAAATTATGTGGAGAACATATTTTTAAGGGATTTAAAATTAGAAACTTTGAATACAACAGAATTTAAGGCAACCCATTACTTGAGAATAAAATCACCTTTTATGGGTTTTCTATTTGTCACAATTCCATTGGATAATTTATTGATGAGACTGATCAGTATAGGTTAGATTTTATTTCATTTTTAACTTGAATTCAAGCCACTAATGGTAGTTTATTTCACATACCCACTCATTTTCATTGACCCATGCACAATGATTGGCCCATGCACGGTCATTAGCTCCTTTCCCCTAGCATAAGTAGATCATAGTAGAAGAAGTATCCTCAAAGCTTGTATGGCATGGTAGTTACAAACAAAATAATGGATGATGAATGTCTAGAAATTTATTAAAGTATTAAATGTATAAATTAGTAAGTTTAAGTGTTGGAATGTTATTTTTCCTTAGCTAATGAATCGAATAGTAATGAATTAATTATTGGAGGTGACTCCATATTAAAATGTTGTCCTTAAAATGTAGACCTTGTAAGGAAAAATAAATCTTGTGTGATTAAAATTCCCTTTGCATGCTCTCATTAACTCCATATTGGACCTTAAATATTATCTATTAAGATAACTACTAAATAGGAAGATTTTGTGATAAGATTTGCAATAAATATCTTGATTAGCTGGACTCATCACATTTTCCAATAAACATTGATATTAAAGCCACTTTGGCAAGCTTGTATTAATTTCAAGCATGTGATGGCATATTCACTCCATATATTTATCTTATTGTTCCCCCTTATTTTCACACATTTTGGGTTTCTTTCACAAGATTTCATTTATTCTATCATGGCTAGACCAATGTTTCCTTTCATGTAATTTTCCACAATGTGAGTGAAATGGGATTTCATACCAAAATTTTGCATCGCCATTTGAAATCCATTTTTGAATTAAAATGAAGCAAGACTTGGTTGCTATTGATGGAGTTCTTAGAGATTATTATCTTTCTTTAGAGGTTGGTTTGAGGGTAAATACCAAAGTTTCTTTGACATTCATTTTTCATCTTCTTATAATACACCGGGTGAAGGATTAGGCTTTAGAGATGGGTTGTCATCGGATCAAGCCAGCATATAGGATTGACATGGAAGTGGAAATGGAAAAACATTGAGTGTGTCATGGCCCTTGCTTTCTGATGCTCACTATAAACAAGAAGGTTTGGTGCATGCATAAATTTTTAGAGAGTTTTTCAAATGGTTTAATGTCCTAAATCGTTTCTTGTTTGAAGTGGAAAATGGGGCGAGATACCAACAATGGGTGGTATCTCACTCCACTTTCCTAATCTGGATATTATTTATTCTCCACTATAACATGAACTGACACATTAGGATTTTTTTGATAGTAATGTCATGAGGTGTATGATTGGTTAAAGAGTTGGGTTGTTGTTAGAAAAGAGCGTCTTTTTCTAGAACAATTAGTGGAAACTATTTTCAGGCCCGTCTAGGTAGAGGTTAGGAATGGTCATGTGTTTTAGATAAATTAGTGCTTCTAAAATCACAAAGTTATATCTTTGTTTTGGTTGTTGTATAGTGTTTCCATTTCTATTGTTATTGAATCATATTTTCTCGCTTATCTTAGTCCGGGGTTTTCTGTATTCCCACTTTTCTTGGCATTGGCCCTTGTATTTTTCACCAAAGTATTATTGTATCATTAAATTTTTTAGATTGATCCTCTCATTGTATATGTAATGTAAAGGGAAAGGGACCCTTTAACCCTCCTTTAATTATAAAATACAAGAAATCATTAGTATAAGTTTATGTTATGTGTTGCACTAAGCAATTTAAATAATTACTCACTATTAAATTTGGTTTGTTTCAAGTTGTCAATTTTTGGTAGAAGTGAAGAATAGCAGCTGCTAGCATCTATATATTCTAGGATATATTTCCATCAATGTAAAAATAATCTTTATAGCTTTAGGTTAGAGGGGCCTTAGTGCAAGAAAATAATTATCCTAGCAGCCACTAATCTCAAGATTGTGTTATGTTACACCAACACCATGAAATAATCTACGACCTTAGCACCCACTATCCTTTGAATATCATGTGGTCAACTTCGAATAACATATTGAAATAAGAAAATTCTAGGCTGAAATTTTATTTTTGGAATATGTGTAATCACAAAATTCATTAAAATTTGTTATGTTACACGAAGGGAGTATAATAATCTTCAATCTTAGGGGCTACATGTAATTTGGAAAATCATTAATATCTATCCTATCTTTGAATATTTTTGTAGATGATTTAACACTTTTGACAGAGCTTAGAACCTGTATCAATAGATCCCACCCAATTAAAAATGTAAAAGATAATAAATAAACCACATGACCCAAAAAAACAAAACCACAAAAACTAACTCAATTGTAAGCCCCAAAACCTAACATCGACAAAAAAAAAACACGACCAATGATAACCAAGGACATGAGCTATAAATTACACTTGAGAGGCTGAGCTACTTGGTCACAGAGACATCTTATCACCCACTAAGACACCAACGTGAGCAATGTGCAATAGGAAGTTGTATGTAAATCCTAATTTACTTCACAGACCGACCACACCAATAGATTCTGGGACAATGGGAGCTGAAATCCTATGAAAATCTAACTTCTCTAGCCTGTTGCCTTTACTAAGCTGCTCAAAATAAGCAACATGAATGTTCAAAGAAAACCACATCAAAATTACGTTCCTAGAAGAGAGCTCGGCTATCAAACTCTTCAGCTTCCTCCACGGACATCCCCTCACATATAATGTCAAATAATATTGACCCCTCCCAAAACCCTCCAATGCTTTAACCAAGTAGACTTGGTGTTAGGGATTAATGAAGTGGAGGGAAATATCTCTCGCTTCATCAATATTCTACCTAACCAGAAGAAGTTGGGACATGAAAAAAGAGATGACTTCTAAATTAACTCGAGCTCTAGATGAATCACCTAAATATTCATCCCTCATAATCCTCATAATTTACTCACGCGTATAGAACTAGATGCCTCCCTAAAGATAATCCTAATACAAGCCTGATAAATGCTCCCAAAAAATGCCATCTCATGCTTCACGCTTTGTAGGAAAGGAAATGCAGCAACGTGCACTCCATAATTATCTATCAAAACTCCACACCACCTCCATCCACCAAAATCAAATGTAAGAATGAAAAGGAATCCAAGATACCAAAAATTAATAAGACCTTGCCCCCCCTTCCTGGGATATGATATATGGGAACATGCTAGCTCGTCCTGATTTCATTGGGCTATCTCTCTTAATGATTCCTTGGTTAGCCAAGAAATTAGCGACACAATTTATTCTCTATAATTATGGTTTAAAACCACTTAGGTATTTTAATTAACCAATGAAAATGTTGGTGATATAATAATCCAACTTCCAGGACAAATATTTTCCCTTTCAAACATCATTTATTACCACCTGGGAATCACCTTCAATTTCCAAAGCTTCACAACCAATGTTGATATCCATTTTGAGACCTACCAAAGAAAGCTTGAGCCTCTACCTCATTACACATGTTTCCATTTGAAGGAAAATAACCAACTATTACTAAAATTCCATCTGCATCTCTAATTAAACACCTCACTCTTGATAGGCCCGGGTTTCCTTTCGAGGCTCCATCAAAGTTAAGTTCTCGAAAAGTGGGAGGGGTGGAAAATTTTGGATGGTAAATACTTTTATTATACTATAGCTATGAACTGGAGTGGTGGAGGATCACTTTCTCTAAGTGGGACATGGGGTGGTCTTAGGAACTTAATGTCCGCTAACCGATCTATATTCAAAGTTCCCTTCTATGTTCCGCTTGGTCCATATGGAGAAGTTTTACCCCTACCTCAAGGTGTCCCCATGGCCACTTATTGAACGCATTTGATGAACTTAATGGGAATGGAACTTGGGTTGATAACTACAAACTACTTGTAAATTTTGGATGGTAAATGATTTTATTATACCAAAGCTATGAATTGGAGTGATGGAGAGAACTTTCTCTAAGTAGGACATGGAGGTGGGCTTGGGTCCTTAATGTCTACCAAGCAATCTGCATTCGAATTTCCCCTCTATGTTCCACTTAGTCCATATGGAGAAGTTCAACCCCTACCTCAAGGTGTCCCCATGGCCACTTATTGAAATCATCCAATGAACTCAATGGGAATGAAACTTGGGTTGATGATTATAAACTACTTGTAACTCACCAATAGCCAAAGAACTTGAGTTCATCCTATCTTCAAATATTTGTTTTCTAGTCGTGTATTTGAATATCTGTCAAGTCATTACTAATTATCCTATATGCAAGACAACAACTATCCTAGCTTCGCTAACCTCAAGCCTCTGTGATGTTGCAACAACACTAATTCGAATAACATATTGAACCCAATGTACCACTAGGCTTAAAATTGAACACAATGATCGCTAGGCTTAAATTTTCATTTGGAATTCATGTGATAGACTTCAAATATACTATTGAGATTAGTGACTACCAAGATTAAATTTTTATTTGGAATCACAAGTATTTAGGAAAGAAATGTAGTGAGTAACCACCCTAGTGGTTTCCAGTCATTAAAAATAGTCACTTAAAATTGAAATATAATTGTGGGGAGCATTTGAAGCACTCCACTATGTTTCGATTGGTCCATATGGAGAAGTTTAACCCCTACCTCAAGGTGTCCCCATGGCCACTTATTGAAAGCATCCAATGAACTCAATGGGAATGGAACTTGGGTTGATGATTACAAACTACTTGTAAATTTTGGATGGTAAATGCTTTTATTATACCAGAGCTATGAACTAGAGTGGTGGAGGAGCACTTTCTCTAAGTAGGACATGGAGGTGGGCTTGGGTCCTTAATGTCCACTAAGAGATCCACATTTTAAGCTCTCTACTATGTTCCACTTGGTCTATATGGAAAATTTTGAAACCTACCTCAAGGTGTCTCCATGGCCACTTTTTGAAAGCATCCAATGAACTCAATGGGAATGGAACTTGGGTTTATGATTACAAACTACTTGTAAATTTTGAATGGTAAACTCTTTTATTATACTAGATCTATGAACTAGAGTGGTGGATGAGCACTTTCTCTAAGCAGGACATGGAGGTGGGCTTGGGTTCTTAATTTTTGTTGAGCGATCCACATTCAAAGCACCCCACTATGTTCTTCTTAGTCTATATGGAAAATTTTGAACCCTACCTCAAGGTGTCCCCATGACCACTTATTGAAAGCATCCAATGAAATCAATGGGAATGGAACTTGGGTTGATGATTAAAAACTACTTGTAACTCACCAATAGCCCAAGAACTTGAGTTCATCTTGTCTTTGAATATTTTTTATCTACTCATCTATTTAAATAACCATCAAGTCATTAGTAATTGTCTTGTATGCAAGAAAATAACTATCCTAGCAGATGCTAACCTCAAGCCTCTGTGATGTTGTAACAATTTTGATTTGAATAACATATTGAACCTAGTGACCACTAGGCTTAAAATTGAACACAACAACTGCTAGGCTTAAATTTTTGTTTGGAATTCATGTGATAGACTTCAAATATACTATTGAGCTCAGTAGTGCTAGGCTTAAATTTTTGTTTGGAATCATGAGTATTCAAGAAATAAATGTAGTGAGCAACCACCCTAATGGTCACTAGTCGTTAAAAATAGTCTTTTAAAATTGAAATATAATTGCGGGGAGCATTTGAAGCACCCCGCTATGTTCCACTTGGTCCATATGGATAAGTTTTACCCCTACCTCAAGGTGTCCCCATGGCCACTTATTGAAAGCATCCAATGAACTCAATGGGAATGGAACTTGGGTTGATGATTACAAACTACTTGTAAATTTTGGATGGTAAACACTTTTATTATACCGAGTTTATGAACTGGAGTGATGGAGGACTACTTTTCCCACATATAAATCCACATTCAAAGCACCTCGCTATGTTCTTCTTGGTCCATATGGATAATTTCAACCCCTACCTCAAGGTGTCCGCATAGACACTTATTGAAAGCATCTAATGAACTCAATGGGAATGGAACTTGGGTTGATGATTACAAAATACTTGTAACTCACCAATAGCCCAAGAAATTGGGTTCATCATGTCTTCAAATATTTTTGTCTAGTCATGTATTTGAATATCGAACAAGTCATTACTAATTGTCATGTATGCAAGCCAATAGCTATCCTAGTGGTGCTAACCTCAAGCCTACGTGATGTTGAAACAATGCTAATTCGAATAACATATTGAACCCAACGGCCACTAGGATTAAATTTTCATTTTGAATTCATGTGATAGACTTCAAATATACTATTTATCTCAACGTCCAAAGAGGCTTAAATTTTTTTTTTTGGGAATCACGAGTATTCGGAAAGAAATGCAAAGAGAAACCACCATAGTAGTCTCTAGTCGTTAAATATAGTCTTTTAAAATTTAAATATAATTATAAATATCATAGTTATATTTTCAATCAATTCGTTATAAATTTTCCTGAATGTAAGACAACAAATATCCTAGCAGCCACTAGGAATATCATGTAATAAATTTTGAATAGAATTTTATGCTCAATGGCTACCTAGCTAAAAATTGGTGTTGGAGTTTAGTTCAGTTTTTAGTTTTTAGTCGTCATTAATCAATATCTTGAATGTAAATACAAGAATTATCCTAACAACCACTAATCTTAAATCTTTATTATGTTACACAAATGCAATGGAATAATCTATGACATTAGTGACCACTAGGCTTCAAATATCATGTGATATACTTTGAATAACATATTGAACTCAATGAATGCAAAAATTTCATTTTGGAATATGTGTATTCTAGAAAATGTTTAAATTAATCTTATCTTTGAATATTTTTTGTCTTGGAACATCAAAGAAAGAAAGTAAACATCCACCCTAGCAGTCACTAGTCTTAGAAGGTAGTAATGTAACATCCAAATATAATAAAGGAGCTAGTTAATTGTTCAGTCAGGTCGTACTAATTGTCTTGTATAAAAGGAAACAAATATCCTAGTGACCGCTAATCTAAAGTCTTTGTTATGTTTCACCAATGATATTTACTAATCTTTGACATTAGTGGCCACTAGGCTTTGAATATCATGGTAGGATTATGATAAATTAATATAGAAATATAAATATAATAATGGTGCTTAGCTCGGTTTCAGAAAGTCATTCTAGTTATATTGTATGCAATGGAAAGTGGCAAAATCTATGGAATGAGGCTAAAGAACCTCAAATCTTTGCTAACTCATCCATGCACCATAGGATCAGAGCTAAACAAGAGAAACTAACATGAAAGCATTATAAATTTGACAAAAACATCAAAAAAACATGTATACTACTCTTTACTCCATGAAAGCTTAATGAAAGTGAACCTAGTTAGATTCTAAGCAATCAAATTGTGTGTTGTTTACTCCCAAAAATAGTGAAGAGATCTCTCCAAGTTGGCTACATGGCCAAACTTTAGATCTTCCCCTACTTACTACATTTGGAATGGATGGATGTAAGATGAAGGAGCTCTCAATAATGGAGGATAGCCAAGATCAAATGCCTATTAGCTTAGCTAATGCAAATGAGTTCTAATGCCAATATCTCCAAATGTGAGAGAGAAGGACTTGTGAGTGAAGTTGTGTGTAAAGTTGTAGTTTTGAATGGGTAAGCTTAACCTTTTATTTATAGTTTTCCACTTGGGAGAATTTGGAATGGGTGCATGTGGACTAAACCTCAAAAAGAACTTTTAGATTAGATTAGGATAAACATGCTTTAGGCTTATTTAAGCTAGTATTAGGCTAGTTAAACTTGATTAGCAAGTGATTAGAGACTCATTGAGAGTTGGGAGGGGTCTGGATAACCAATTGTGACTGATAGATAGCCTACGAAGCCAATAGAAGTGGTCTAGAGATAACTATGGAGGTTATGAATGGTCGAAAGGAGAAATGTTTAGATAATAAGAAAGATATTAGCAAAATAAGTTGATTATAGGAGGAATATGACCAAGAAGGTGTCGTAAATGGGCATTCGAGAGTGGAGAGAAGTATTGGGATTTAACAAAGTGTTGTTAATTGATTGGAAAGATGAAATGTTAAGTGTAAGCATATTTTAGGTGTCTACATTTGCCCATCTTTTGGGTGGTGTAAGTGATGTCACTTCAAAGAAAGTAGACAAGCATAAACAAGTAAAAAAATTTGAAGGGATAGAAGAAAAATGAGTAGAATGGAGGATGCCCCCTCAATTGTCAATGGGGTGATAGAAGAACTCGATTAACAATCGAAAAGATGACAAGAAGAGAATAGAAGAAAGAATAGTGTGAAGAAGAAAGGGGATATAGAAGAAAAAGGAGAATGAGGAAGGGGGAATGAGCTAACATCCATCTAGTGCCTTTAAACAACTTTATTTTTCATCATATTGCTAGAGATCTTCATCATCGGTCCTTATTAAAAAGAATGAACAAAAGTGTAATACGACATGAAAAGCCATATATGAACAAATTTCCATTGCCAAAAACACCAACTCCATGCAACATACAAAAATGCAATGCAATACAAGAAAGTAAAAGATGCCTAACTCCATGCAATATACATAATGCAATGCAATACAAGAAAGTAAACAAGCTAAACTAACAGAGAAACAAGATGTAATGTTTTTGGTTATCAAGCTTCAGTTCCGACCTGTGTGAATTAACGACAAGGGTTAATGATGGTGCCCCAAGCAAGGATACATGCAAAGGGAAAATGGAGGACACTTCGGTCCGATGAAAAAGCAATGTGCACTATGAAACAAGATTTTCAGAAAATCGTCAGCCCCCAGAGTATAAACGAAGTAAGCAACCTAAATTTTGTTGATGGAGGTAGATCAAGATGATCCGTGAGTCACACACATGGACAGTGAGAACCAAAGAGCGATGTTTTGTAGGATGATTTTCAATTTTTAGAATTTTTCTTAAACATATTTGAATGTTTTGATTTTTCTAACATATTTGAATGTTTTTTATTTTTCTAACATATTTGAATGTTTTTGTGATTTTCTAACATATTTGAATGTTTTTGATGATTTTTCTAACATATTTGAATGTTTTTGTGATTTTTTTGAAATTTTTTTGAAACTATGTACAGGAAGACAAGGAAGCATGGATGCCCCTAGCAATAGATGGGATGTACAAGGGCATAAGGCCACATGCATACGAGAAAGGTGAAGATGCAAAAATTCCCCAATGATTAGGTGGGAGTATTCAAAGGTAAACTCTTCATGGGTAGAAGCAGAACCCAAGGCCATTATGGATAGGTTCAACATGATGATGAACATAAACCAATGAAGTACTAGGGAAGAAGCAAGGATGCCCCAATCGTAAGTTGGCCTAAAAGTACATGATAGAAAGGAAGGAGAAGATTGTTTTTGTGAAAGGGGACAAAGGTGTCCAAAACATGGAAAAAGGTAATCTTATACACATGGATGTTCTGAATGAAGTAGAAGAATGATGTGAATGATATGAATATAGCTTAGAAGCCTTGTGATGAAGAAGTGATTAACCAAAGGCACAAATCATGAGACAAGATATGGACTAGAGTAAGAGTTTGAACAAGGTCCAAAATGAGACACTTGGTAACATACTAATCCTGCCTACTCATATAGATTTAGTGTGTGCACATGGAGTTTAATTACCTCTTAAAGGGAATATTTAATAGACAACAAGTGAAGACACCCTAGCCAAAGTGTAGGGATGATTGATTTTGAAAGGTGATTTTTTGAATGAAGGGTGGAAGGATAGTCTTAGATTGCTCTATTATCACCAGAATCCATTGCCCTAATGGAAATGTATTTGATTCTAATCATAACATTTCTCTACTAGCATTTAGGCATCCATAGCCCTAATAGAGATTATTGGAAATACCTCAAGAGAGAGTAATATATCAATTTTCTTTTGCTTTGTATCTTTTAGATTTTGATTTGATTGATTTTGTTTCTTTTTATTTCTAAAAACTTATTTCAGCTCTCTTGTTTGACAAGGGGTTAAAACCATAGATGACTTGATGGAAGGAGGTGGAAGTGATTGTGATGATGAAATTGGATATTGTCAACAAATATGTCCAAAAGTTTCTTCGTAATAATTTTATTAGATGGTGACCGTGATAGGATATCTAATAGGTCGGTCATTCTTTAATTTACCAAGGTGATAAAATACTGTGGTCAAATGGATACCATAGAGATAAATGTCACAAAATATGTGTGAATAAGCTAACCAAAACATCACTAAAGGGATGAAAATGGTAGGGAGACTTGCAAAAATAGCAAGGAAGGGAAGAAAGAAACATCCATGTGTACACAATACCTGATTGCAATGTTTGATCTTTGTACCTTTGAATTTTTTGTGTTTTCTCAAAAAAAAATTGTATTTTTGATTTTTTTTTAATTTTTAGATTTTTGAAAGTTTAAGAGGTTGGGACTAACAAAGTCACTCTGTGTGGTAATATCCAACAACAATGTTTGTGAATTCCTTAATAAGGGAGACTAGGCATGTTTGTTTATCGAGAGTGATATTATCCCCGATCTCAATGATTGAGGTGAGTTCACACTCAATAAATGACTGTGATTTGTTCTGAAACATGGATTTCATATGCGAGAGATTGAGTTCCCTATCTAGAGTTTTATGCACTTTGCGCCATACTTTATGGTTATGTTGATGTGCGTTCTTGAATTGTGGTTGATTTAGAATTTTGAGATTGTTTGATTTGTTGGGAGATATAGATCTCTTTGCATTTTGATCTGAGCTTGATTAAGAAATTGTTTGGGTTTCTTATAAGCTAACGTGTGACTTGTCTAATCCTGAGAAGGAGAAGAAAGTGAACGTGGACATTTATAACTGATGTGATAAATGACCATGGGCTTGCCACAACCATTGATAGAAGAAATATGTGATGGATGAAATGGATATGGTCCAAGAATTGAAGAGGAGGGGCTACCGGGAGGCAAGCTACTGATAGAAGATGATGAAGGGCTTCCAGGATGTGGCCCAAGAATAGAAGAATAAGGGCTACTAGGACGTGACCCATAGATAGAAGATGAAGGGATACTAGGATGTGGCCTAAGAATAGAAGAAGAAGGGCTACTAGGACGTGACCCATAGATTTAAGATAATGGGCTACTAGGATGTGGCCCAAGAATAGAAGATGATGGACTACCCAGGGGGTTATCCATACCTAGAAGACAAGGGGCTAGTTGGATGTGACCCAATAATAGAAGATAGTGGGCTACTCAAAATGTCCCACAAATAGTAGAGGAAGGGCTACTAGAAGGTGACCCATACCTAGATGAAGATGAAGGGATACTTGGCGTTGACCCCATAAGAGATTGTGATTGAGGAATTATGATAGAAAAGGAGTGATTGGGTGATGAGAAGATAGGCCATGGATCAATGTAAGACCTAGGAGTTTCCTCACTTAATGAAGAATGTGAAGATGGAAGAATAAGAGGAGGATCAAGTTGCATGATTTGAGGCTCTTCCTCTGTTTCTTGATAAAAGGAATCAACATTTTTCTTAGAATATGCGGGTGCATCGAAGTCTAAAGAGAATCATTTCTCGTAATATTCTAAAGGAATATCTTCATGTGCCCCTATAAATTCCTTGATTGTTTCTTCATTCTCAAAGAGGTCAATCAATATGAGTTGTTGATCGACCACCAGGGGTTGATTGGAAGAAAGAGGTTCACTTGGTGTGGAAGACTTAGAAGATGTTTGATGATGATTAATAGAAGAAGATGATGTGAGAGACAAAGAAGATGTGTAGATAGATGTCTTAGGAGTAGAAGAAGGTGGTGTGGACCTACCTATACGATGGTATATCATCTATAAACTAGTAGGATTAATTCCAAAGTCTATAGATTACGACGCATGGGTCGATTCAGACATTTGACTCGAAGGACTTTGAGTCACATGAATCTTCAAAGAAGGAAGATTTATTAGGGGTGATTGATGAAGAAGGTCCTACGAAGAAGGGGAGGACCATGATTCAAGAATCGCATCGATGAATAATAACAAGGGTCCTGCAAAGAAAGAGAGGACCACGATTCCAGAATCATATTAAATGTTTGCTTGGAGGGATTTAGAGTCACACGTATCTTTAAAGGAAGAAGACGTCATTGAGGCGATTGATAAAAGGGGTCCTACGAAGAAAGGGAGGACCGTGATGTAGGAGTCATATTAAATGTATGATGAAGAGGTTCCTGGGAAGATAGGGAGGGCCATGACATAGGAGTCGCATTAGATGACTTAGAGTCAAATTGGATGAATCCAAATAGTATTTTAGATCTGAATCCTCATAAGATTCAGAGGAAATATTTGGATTATAATCCTTAGAAGAATAGGAAATGTTTGGATTAGAATTAGAAGAAGAGTGGGGGGAACTCGAATAATAATTTGGATCAGAAGTGTCCAAATCATACCATTGACTATGAGATGAAGGTGGGGAATGAGTTACCCGTATGGGCTCTCTAGCATGAAGAAACAAATGAGGTTTAGTTGTAATGGGAATATTTTGATTTGAATTGCTAAACCTAGGTTCCGTATTTTTGCAAGTATGGGGAACTGTGTGATAGTTAGTCATTTTAGCATTGTTTTAAGCATAAATGTCTAGATATAGATAGTGTGATGGAACTCCTTCAAAGGGAAGGAAGTGACATGTCAATTTTGGTAGCATAAGGATAACTAGCTAGACATTTCGTAAGTATTGATATGCATGCATGATTTTCTGAAGAAGGTCTAAGGAAAATAGACATCATGATGATGCAATATCAATGAGATAAAAAGGGATTGTCCTAGAAAATAAGTTTTTTGAATGAATAATCATAAGGAACAATCATGCAAGTGTGAAACACAAATCCAATCAACAAGGAAATACACCATATGAAAATGCGTGTGCAAAGTTTGATGCAAAGGTGATCAACAAAATGTCAATATTTACGTCAAGATTGAAATGAACAAGGTGTAAATATTTAAAAAGGGTAGATGCGACTCCCAATAAAAGGATACCATGATAAGTTCAACAACCAACAAGACCTAAATGCTAAAGGGTGGGGTTTACAAATGTAAGCCAGGTAACCACACCAATTAGACACATCTATCAAGCTTCACGGAGAAGTGAAATATTAGTGTCAAAGTGGTATCAAAATGACGTAAAAAAAGTAAACGACACCTTTTAATATTTAGGACAATGTTTGAAATCAAACTAAGTCAAAGTATACTAAGGATGTGTTAAAACGTGGGCAGTGTAACACCACAATGCAGAAACTTAGATCATGTTTATGAGAAACATGACATAAGTATCTTAATTATGTCAAGACAATGCAAACAAGGTAACATGTCAAAGGGAGATAAAATGATGAATCAATCCTAACTATGATGATGATCCTGACGTGGGTATCAAGATCACAAAGGCTACTAATGATATAAATATGCCTCCACACACTTTAGACATTTAACTTACCCATCCGCAAACATGGATGGGCGTAAATGAACAAAAAAGTGGCAGAAGCAATCGATTGGTAACACAAAGGTAGTCACCCTTCTTTTGATCAACAAAGTGTCAAAAGAATGTGAAGGAAGAAGATCAAAAATGGGGATGAAAAAATGTTGGCTTTACTTTAGCAAGTTTCACCTCGCCCTAAGGAAAGTAAAAACTAAGTGAAAGTAACACATCACACGTTTTGCAATACAAATATGGTTCACAACTCAACACTATTTTAGAATGGTCAAAGTGGGATCCTGGCCAAAGTATATTTTCCTAGGTGGTTCTCTCGTCCTATGTGTTATAAAGATTATCCATGAGTGGGATGATTTACCCAAATAGTCCCGACTATCTTGGGAGTATCTCGACTTTTCCCCTTCAAGCATAGTGGGCATTAAATGCATCCATCATGTACTTAAAAGGGTCACGTAGGGACAACTTGTAACTCTATCTCACAAATGAATCACTAGTCAGATAGGTAGTGCGGAGCACTTCTCATTTCATCCATAAGGTTCCCTCTAGTGTGGACTACTTTGGGGTTCCTAGAACCACCCCCATTGTTGTAGCTTAAGGCATTATGCCAAAGGGGTTATGTTCCAATTGAGTGGAGAGGGACGTACCCTTTTCTGAAACATGCAATATAATGTTTTGAATATGGTGTGTTTTTTATCTTTCTTAACTAAATGTGGTTTTAAGTAGCACACCATTTGGCAACCTGTAAGAAACATGTGTATTAGCAGTTTGTGTTTTGTCTTTGACGCCTTTCTTTGACAAGCGTTAGGTCCTGTAGAAAATGATAATTTTTCATTTAAAATTGATATCAATAAAGGGAATTTACACCTTTCTTTTGATTCCTAAGATCACCAAAAGGTGTGAAGGAAGAGCATACGTAGTGTGAAAATTCTTACTAAATCACATAAAAATTACTTTATCTTTTAGAACAAGTGTTTTTAACATATGATACAAAGTTGTGCAAGTGTTTTTGATCTCCAAGATCACTTTTGAAGGTGTGAGGAGAGAGCATACACACTTTACAAACCTTGCTCAAGCTAAGAAATGAAACACTTAACTAAGTTAGTCAAAAATAAAACCAAAATAACCCTGCAAATAACTGATTAGTGCTACAAAAATATTTCAAAGTGTTAGAATGGCCAAGAAAACACTTTTTTGAACTTTAAGATACATTAGAAAATGACTATTTACCTAATAATGTAAACCATAAATTTTTTATTCAAAATCATAATTTTATGATTCCATTGTGTATTTCACTTCAATACCTTTCCAACACAACAAAAACGGAGTCATTTCAAGTTCGGGAGCAAAAGTTATGGCCTCTCGGAAGATTGCTAATGATGTCTGCACCACTGTTAGTGTACTTGCGCCATTGTTAGTGTACCTATGCCACTGTTTGTGTACCTCCGCCCCTTATTTGGTGCCTGCACCACTAATTTGGTGCATGTGTTCCTCTGTCAAAAAAATGAAATTCAGAGTTGTACTTGCGCGCACAGAATGGTATGTGCGCTCCCTTTCCTGTAGGTGGCTAAAAAACACAGGATTTTTCAAAATTATCTCAAAAATATCAATTTTTTTATCAATTTGCTTCAATTTTGGCAGCACATGTCCTCTTTTGATCCCGTAAAGAGCACAAAAACAAGACAAACCTAGCTTAACTAGTTAGGAAACCTAATTTTAGCGATTAATACAAGAAAGGTTAGTGAAATCAAAAACTTGAAACTAATCTAAAAATCTTTGAAAAATTAATCTAGAAAGCTTGAAACTAATCTAGAAAGATTGAAACTAAAAAAATTAGAAACTAAAACAAAAAGCTTCAAAGTGACTCCATTAATGGAGGATGGACAAAGTGTCCCACTGGCGTGCCAAATGTATGCAATGGAAAGTGGCAAAAGCTATGGAATGAGGCTAAAGAACCTCAAAGCTTTGCTAACTCATCCATGCACCATAGGATTAGAGCTAAACAAGAGAAACTAACATGAAAGCATTATAACTTTGACAAAAACATCAAAAACTAACATGTATACTACTCTCTACTCCATGAAAGCTTAATGAAAGTGAACCTAGTTAGATTCTAAGCAATCAAATTGTGTGTTGTTTACTCCCAAAAATAGTGAAGAGATCTCTCCAAGTTGGCTACATGGCCAAACTTTAGATCTTCCCCTACTAACTATATTTGGAATGGATGGATGCAAGATGAAGGAGCTCTCAACAATGGAGGATAGCCAAGATCAAATGCCTATTAGCTTGGCTAATGCAAATGAGGTCTAATGCCAATATCTCCAAATGTGAGAGAGAAGGACTTGTGAGTGAAGTTGTGTGTAAAGTTGTAGTTTTGAATGGGTAAGCTTAGCCTTGTATTTATAGTTTTCCACTTGGGAGAATTTGGAATTTGGGTGCATGTGGGACTAAAGCTCAAAAATCACTTTTAGATTAGATTAGGATAAACATGCTTTAGGCTTAGTTAAGCTAGGATTAGGCTAGTTAAACTTGATTAGCAAGTGATTAGAGACTCATTGAGAGTTGGGAGGGGTTTGGATAACAAATTGTGATTGATAGATAGCCTACGAAGCCAATAGAAGTGGTCTAGAGAGAACTACGGAGGTTCTGAATGGTCGAAAGGAGAAATGTTTAGCTAATAAGAGAGATATTAGCCAAATAATCTGATTATAGGAGGAATATGACCAAGAAGGTGTCGTAAATGGGCATTCGAGAGTGGAGAGAAGTATGGGGATTTAATGAAGTGTCGTTAATTGATTGGATTGGATGAAATGCTAAGTGTAAGCATATTTTAGGTGTCTCATAATGTTGCACCAATGATATTTACTAATCTTTGACATTAGTGGCCGCTAGGCTTTGAATATCATGGTAGGATTATGATAAATTAATATAGAAATATAAATATAATAATGGTGCTTAGCTCGGTTTTCAGGCAAGTCATCCTAGTTATATCATATGTGAGTTAACCAAAATCTTAGTGGCTGCTAGTCTTCGTTCTTGTTTGAAAAATGTATTCAAGAAACTCTTTAATATTTGTCTTGTCTTAGAATATTTGTTTCCTTGTGTTGTCTTGTAATAGCTAGGCAATGTCGTAAACATCGAGCTTAGCGGCCTCTAGTCTTGGAATATGTTATTTTAGAATTTAAAAATTGTTACTTTATATTGGCTCATTTATCAAGTAAGTCATTACTAACTGTAAATGAAATATATGTTTGTAAATAGAATGATTAACATTTATATTTAATAATATTTACGAGAACATATAATGTGCTTACCTTTTTCTAAACATAAAAAAATTGTAAAGAAAATGCATTTAATTATTTCTACGTGGAAAAACAAATATAAAAAACTATGTATATTAATGTGGAAATCAAGTGAGAATCAAATATTGAAGAATTAGTCACAAGTATTTCTTTCATATTAAAAAATCATTAAAGGAAGTCAAAATGATTACCTAAACTATACAAAAGTAAACCATTACGATTTATAAAAAAGAATATGTGACTCGTGTTTTGCTACTAGAGATAGATGCCAACACTTACGGGAAAAAATAAATAGATGAAGAAGAATGAAAAATAAACAAAAAAACTAGAGAGATAGATAGAAGGGTTGAAAAGGGAACCCATTTAACAAACACGAATACTTGAGCTACGAATGAACATAAAAATGGGTTTTTGGAAGGAATAAATATTTTAAAAGGGATTACAAAATCTTCAGTCATGGGCGGAAAAAAATGTGGTTTCAGATAGAGTAATGTGTTTTGAAAAGAAGATGGAACAAAACTAAAAAGGTGCCAAAGAGAAAGGCATGGATGGATTGCAGTGAAAAATACAAGAACTAGGTGAATACATAGCTATTACATGTTCCCACCATCAACTACAATACATACAATAACATAGATGCTTTTGATAAATACATGTTTTAGTTGTATATGATATTTTGATGTGATTGATAATGTCTATTAAAGCTTTGTATTCTCTCTAAAACATAGTATCAATGAGATTCTATCTACAACCTATTTTGATTCCATCCTTTATGGCCTTCTGATCTACACTCGCACCCGTGATCTATCCACTATCACTGTTTTCTATCTTGTTTGTGTGCCCCAAACATGATTACGATCACTACCTCAACTTACTATTTAAAAAAAATCTAGGAATTGAGCACTCAGACCAGTAAATTAGTGCATGCATGTGTTGTATTCTGATTTCAAGAGATCCTTTTCTACACTTACAAAATAAAAAAGAAACCCTAATATATTTCTCTAGTTTATTTAGTTTTTTCCAAATGCATTCAATGAAAGAAATTCTGAAAACTGAAAAAAATGTGGGAATAGGAAATTTCAAAATTTGAATTTCCCCTTCTTAAAGTGAAAGTGTGGGATTTTGATATTTCAAATATTGGCATTTAATGCGGGGATTTTACATATCGTACTTTGAATTAACCTGTCATTAATATTTACATTTAATTTGGGGCATATGGTGGGATACAGGAAATCAAATTGATTAATTTTACCTACTTTAGAAACAAGTGGGACAACGACAAATTTTTTTGTGATCACTTGGGAAAACCACAAATATTAATTTAAGCATAATAAAAACCATTTAGAAAATATAAGTGAACATTAGAAACAAAAATTAAATTTTAATAGAGTGATATACGCCTCGTTAATTATTAATTTTTATCTAGTGTGAATTCGGTATTTTATAAATATAATGTGTGTTAATTCGGGGATAGTGTGGGATTTAGGGAAATCAAATTTATTAATACTACCTACTTTAGAAACAAGTGGGACATCGACAAAATTTTCTTTGTGGACTTGCATGAAAAATGACAATTGTTAATTTCAGCATAATAAAAACCATTTAGAAAACATAAGTGAACATTAGGAAACAAAAAATTTAAATTTTAAGAGAGCGATATACGCCTCGTTAATTATTAATTTTTATCTAGTGCGAATTCAATATTTTATAAATATAATTCACGTTAATTTGGGAATAGTGTGGGATACAGGGAAATCAAATTTATTAATACTACCTACTTTAGAAATTGTTGGGACAACGTCAAAAGTTTCTTTGTGAACTCATGGGAAAACAACAAATATTAATTTAAGCATAATAAAAACCATTTAGAAAATAGAAGTGAACATTATGAAGCAAAAAAATTAAATTTTAAGAGAGCGATATACACCTCATTTATTATTAATTTTTATCGAATTGCGAATTCGATATTTTTTAGCTATCATCCATGTTAATTAAAAAAACAATAAAATGTGGCATCTTGCAAGTTTGAACTAGTTAATTACACAATTATATAATTGACACATTTATTAAGAAATTTTTAATTAGTGATATAATTAACAAATATTTTTTACCTATAAAATCCACATTATTAAGTTGTAACTGTAATCCATTAAAATGTTGCCATGTGGCATGAAATTTCTAATATATCTCATGATCGTTGATATTTTGGATTTATTAACACTTTACTCTAGAAAAAATAAAACATAATTTTACACTTCACCAGAATTTGAGAGTACCTTATAGATAGAAAAGAAAATAGCGACCACTAAGCTCCATTAGAATCATATTTTTTCAACACCAAGTTAAAAATAGTAAATACTTACATTTTATAGGGGATCAATGTATTCTCTTCAAGGACGTGTTAATAAACAACTTATGCATGTCGTATGTTTTCCATCTATTTATTGAGCAGTGTTTCTAATGGTCGCTATCCTCTAAAACTCCTAGGTTTCATTTCCAATAATGTAAATAAATATTTTTACAATTTTTGATCACTATTATTTTCATTAACTATAATCTTATCTTATTAACTATACATTCCTTCCACAACTAAGTGTGGCACTACATACCATTGAAGGATTTCTCAACTTCTATATTACTCATAAGTTCTTTTGTGTCTAACACATAATTTATATCGGTTCGTATCAAGTAAAATACTTAGCGACCGCTAAGATCCATTACTTGAACAAGATCAATCAAACAATGGGTGTGAAAGAAAATTCTTAGTGATCGCTAAGCTTTAATACTTACCAAAAGGAATGATTATGCAGAAAATAGGCTAAATTTTTCTTGATAACATAGATATTTTATGAAAAAATCATACTAATAGATATTAGCAATTGCTAAGAATTTTCCATAATATATTTTGATGGCAGATAAGTGAGATATGGACAATTTTTAATGTTGAAATCTATGGAGGTCTTTACATAGTCGGGAAGAAAGATGATTACTTAAAAAAATCAGGGTGCTCATATAACGTCATAGGGACTGCTAGGCACACACCTTTGCATCTTTTCTTTTTTAACACATTGATGTGCATCAATGAAAATGATTAACGAATGCTAAGCTCTATTACTTGTTAGGAGGAGTAGATCAGCGGCCACTAGGCTCAACTTATTTTTTATTTTGAATATAGAGATCAAACAACATTTCATATTAAAGTAAACACTAAATGACCTTTAAGCTTGATTAATTTTAGGAAGAAATGATTTTCCGAATCTAGGCTAAACAATAGCTTACTTCGAACATAGCGCTCTAATAATAGATCATAGTAATAGATATTATTGGGCGCTAGGAATTTTTGTGAAATTTTTAGATGTAAAATATGTGAAATATACAAATCCTTTATCATTTCGAAAGCTACAAAAGTTTTTTGAGAAAGTAATAGATTAGCGGCCTCAAGGCTAAATTGTTTATTAATTTCAAAAATAGAGATAAAAATAGTTCATATAAAATAAATGCCTAGCAACCGCTAAGCTCGAATACTTATAGAACATAACACTCTATGCTTATTGTTTATTGTTAAATGAGAAAGGAATAAATTAGCAACCTCTAGGCTAAACTGTTTCTTAATTAAGAAAATAGAAATAAAAAAATTTCTTATTACAAAAATGCTTAGCGATGATCGCTAAGCTATGATACTTACAAAACATAGCGCTCGATAACATATCATATGAATGGATGAAATGGCATCGCAAGACATTTTTCATGTCGGTTCATATAAAAGAAAATGCATAACGATCGCTAAGCTACATTACTTACTGAAAGGAGTGGCTTGGCACTCACTAGGCTCTACTATTTCTTTTTTAAAAATATTGAGCTAATAAAATTCATTGTCTTTCTTTGCAAAAAGATAAGAGTTAGAGAATAATAATAGAATTACATATTTTGAATGTGAAGACGTATCCTAATCATCTTGACTTGTATATTTAAAGAAATATTCTGCTAAAAAAATAGTCCTAAATGTTTTACTAAAAATTTAAGGAAAAGATGAACATGGGTCTTGCTCAAGAATGACTGATCCAAGTCTGTGAAGAGAAATGCATGTTTTATGTTTGTCAATTATTCATTGATGAGAAGGCTATCAGTTGTTATCCTATATATTGTTGATGAATCTATTTTAACCATGAAAAAAACAATCTCAACAGGTTTGAAGTCATTATTTGTAATTATATTATATTCGATGGACTATCCTTGGCAGAGCCAAGTCCTTGAATACAAACCTTCAAGAAGGATGAATAACGAATAGAATTTTTACAACCAATAAGTGTTGTTAGTTAGTGAAAGGGAAGGATTTGCTATTGCTACGATCAAAAATTTATTGTAATTAACATAGCCACGTAGTGTGGAAATGTTAGATCATCATAACAGATGTACATCATTTAAACCTAAAGACATGTTTTTGTCTATCTTGGCCTTGCATATTTTCTTAAAATCATCCTTCAAAGAAAATATACCTAAAGGATCAACCACATACGTAGGGTGAAGGTGAAAAATATTCTGGCGTAGTATTAAATGACAAACTTCTATTGCATTGATCAAATATTTCTAATATAGTATGCCCAATGGTGTGTTTGATAAAATAAACAAAATTTTGTGGGCCTAGGAAAATAAAAAAACTAGGTCTAAGTGTTATATGAGCATGTCGACTCTCTCCAATCCTCGAAGCTAGTTTGGCAAGATAGCCATGAAAAAAGGGTGACCTTCTTCCAAATGTTAATCACATAATTAATAACATGACTAACAACTAGAATTTTTATTGGAATGTGTTTTTTGGATTGATAGAAGTTGATAATTTTGATCGATGCAAGATAAGCATGGTTATGCAGATATGTAGTAAATTTTGAGAAGTTGTTTCACAAATGCGGAAGGTGTTATTACAAAGAATTATGAAGAGGGTATTGAGAAAAGAATGTTAGTGGAAAGAATGTTGTGTATAATTTGTGTAAAAGGAATTGTATTTAATTGAACCATGTCGATACAATATTGTATCGATAATTTTTTTCTAATATACTAGTTTTTATTGCCCAACTATATGATTTGTATCATGAAATGAGTCAAGTATGGAATTTTTATATTATTTTCATTAAATTTTAAGTAATGAGTTTTTTTGTTCAAGACCACACACTGATATTTGTTATTTCTAAGGAAAGAAATAGAAAAGAATTGTCTATCCTTGAGACTTGTCTAGTTCTTGATGGCATGATGAAGATCTATGCACTTTGCTGTCAAGAATTTGTAGTTGAGGCTTAATTTTTTTGCTTTTTTGTCTTGTGATGTTTTGTAATCAAATGTACTCCTAGGATTTTTGTCTCGATTAGTTTGAACTCATGGCTTTAGGGCATGCTTCCATACTTTGCCAAAATTTTCAAAGTGAATATTCTTATATCATTTTTCTTGTTAATAGAATATAAGATGTTATTCATAAATAAAACATGCCATCAATCCCAAATTAGTAAATTAAAATTATTTATAAAAATTATTGAGATTACTTGAAGGAACAAATATAGAATTTTTATTTTTAATGATTATTAATAGTTTGAAGATTAAATTGTGCAATATCATGATATTGATTACCGAGGTTGTCCCCTACTATAAATTACGGACCTTGATCCCACCCAATATAAATTAATAAATGTATGAATCAATAAATTAAAGTGTTGGAACATTTTTGATCTCGTTGCTATTGAATTAATTATCGAGGTGAATCTCATATTGTTGCTAACACCGCCATCAAAAAATTATGTGAATAAAAATCCTTTTTACTCTTTCATTAATTACATATTGACCTTAAATGTTATATATGGGAGGCTACTAAAAAGGATAATTTTATAGAAAATCACGTGATAAGATTGGAAATAAATATGTTGATTTACCGCAATCATCACCTTTTCTAATAAAGGTTGATATTAAATCCCCAGCAAGCTTGTATTAATTACAAGCATTCGATTGCATAGTACTCTAATATTTACCGATCCTCTCCTCCTCATTTTCACACCTTTGATATTTATTTCATTGGATTTCTTTCCATCTATCATGGTCTTTCTAATGTTTCCTTTCATGAAATTTTCTCTGCTTCGGTACATGAAATGGAATTTTATACCACAATTTCATGCCGCCATTTAAAATCCATTTTTCAACTTAAAACAAAGAAATACCTTGTTGCTATTAAGGGAGTTCTTTGAGATTATTATACTTCTGTAGAGGGACATCTAAGGGTAAATGTGGAAGTTTCTTCGACGTTCATTTGTAATCTTCTTATCATACACTTGGCAAAGGATTGGGATTTGAAGATGGGATGTCAATGGATCAAGCTAGCGTATAGGGTTGGAATGGAAGCAGAAATGGAAAACCACCAGTGTGTCTCGTAGCTCTTGCTATTTGAAGCTCATTATAAACAAGAAGGGTTTGTGGACATGGAGTTTTTTTAGAGTTGTGCAAATGGTTTGATAGCTTAATGTGATTCATGTCTGGTGTTTCCAAATGGGGTGAGACACCGAGGGCGGAGATAGTTCACTCCCCTTGCCTGACATGGATGATATGTTTTCTCTATTGTAAAGAGGAACTCAAACATTGGGATATTCTTCACTAAGAAAGTCACGAGGTATAGGATTGGTTAAAGAGTCAGTTGCTACTTGAAAAATAACATATTTTTCCAAAACCACCTACGGAAAATATTTTTAGGCCCGTTAAGGTGGAGGTTACGAGGTTTCATCTGATTCAAATAAATAAGTGCTTCTAAAATCTGTTAGCTATAACTTTGTTTTGGTTTTTATATAGCCTTTCTAGTTGCATTGTTACCAAATCATCCTATTTGTCTTACTGGTCTTGGGTTTTTTTGTATTCCCAATCACTTATGTTTTTGGCATAGGCCCTTAAGTGTTTTTTCACTAAAATATTACTGGATCATTTAGATTTTTAGACTGATCCTTTCATTATATTTTTAATGTAAAGGTAAAGGGACCCTTCAACCTCTTTCAGTTATAAAATAAAGAAATCATTAATAAATTTTTTTGTTGTGCATTGCACTATGTAATTTCAACAATTAATCGCTATTAAATTTGGTTTGTTTGAAGATGTCAATTTGTTTCTAGAAGTGAATACTAATGGCCGCTAGCATCAATATATTATAGAATATATTTCTATCAATGTATATACAAATTTAGGATAGAGGAGCTAATAGTGTATTGGTGGCTATTTTCCCATCACTTTAAAAAAATTGAGTTACACTACATCATTGTGGAAACCTAGAGGGTATGCACTTTCAAAAGCTATGGAGGTATTTGAGAAAGAATAAATTTAATTCTCTTGCAATAATAATAGAAGATATTGTAAATGGATCTATTTATTTTACATAAAAATCTCCTATAACAATCTATCTAGGGAAATTCCCGTCATTAAAAACTTTTCACGTTTGCCTCCATAACATTGTAGATATAAACTCAATTATTCTCTACGTACCAATTCATATTTTTCTTATGTTTTTGGATATCACCAATTAACTCGATCCAATAAATAGTATTTGTCTTTTAAATAGCTTGAGTTCCAAAGACATTCTTCTATTGTTATAAAAATTTGGAAAAATTGGATATGTATGATGTTTTATAACACAATTGTGGCTCCAATGTAATGAACACCATCCATCTCAAAACTGAAAATGGTTTTCATCTGTTAGGGTTCAATACTATTATTGTGCATAATTATAGCTCTGTACCATTCAAATCATCTAGAGGTATTTACAAAATTCTTTGTAAACAACATGGAGTAAGGTGTTAAAAATAACATGGCAAGACATGATTTCATATTGTATAGATTATCGATGACAAATCGTAAAGTAATATCATATTACAATTTTCTTTATTGAAACATCTATTTATTACATTTAGGTTATCCAAGGTTGGTCATTTTGCAAATGAACATAGCTCTTTACATGTACGATGGCATAATGATAAAAAAAAATTAAATAGAAATATGTAATTGGATATGATGCTACAAGCAATCTTTATAAATGTGATTTAAAGAATTCTAAGCATATTTCTATAAAGAGAATGTACAATCACTACCCACTAAGATTTCTTGCATTTGAAACTGATGTGGAAATAGTTAGAAGCATCAAGCATCAAAATCTTGAGAGTCTTCATGGATGTTTGATTCCTCCACTTGGAAACCCCGATTTTTATAATTACATGGTAAACAAAATTCGTGAGACATCCTACATGGTGAGTAAAATGATTATGTTATGAAGAAAATGAATTTGTATATCATTGTAGATTCAATTTTGAAATAGAAGTGTCCAATAAACCTCTAAAATTCATAAGAAATGGATATTCGCAAATCTAACAAGTGTTTTATTAATTTTTATTTTTTTATAGGATCATCAAAGAAGATTAATCTAGAATGGAATGATCGATAAATATTTCTTTTGGTATTGAAGAACAATAGCCATGTCTTCATTATGATTTTAACCCACACATTGTTTACATGGATGTGAAGACTTCTAACATTATTTTGGATTATAATTTCAACACAAATTTGTCAAAATTTGGCATTTCCAATTACATTTCCTCATCCAAACACCACACCTCTACCTATGTTATGGGTACCATTTGTTACATTGACCCAGAATATGCAAGAACATCAAGGATGAATAAAAAATCTGTAGTACACTCTTCTCATTGTTTCTTGCTCATAAATACTAGTCTCTACTTTGATAGCACCTCCAATGCTACTTTACTCAACACTACTTGTATCCAAATTGGTAGTCCCATTCTAGAGGCAGCAAATGTATTCATGTTTTGTGCAAATAAAATTGTCCACAAAAGGTGATGATTCTTAATATAATATTTATAATCAGTATATGTATGAATTTGTAACAAATTTAAAATGTAAAGATGATGACATATTAGTTTTGTTATTTATTTACTCGTAAAAAATACTATTGTGGAAAAATGAGTGTTTTGATTGATGTAAAATATAAAATAATGGTTCAATTTATATCCGAGGGTGTAAGACAACATTTCTCACAAACATTTTTCTTACATTGTATCAAGGATTATTTCATTTTCTTTCTCACGGAAGTGAATCATTGTTTATATGAAGAATGGAACAATTTACAAGCATAAATTCTACTATCTTTCAGAGTAATAGAATTTTTGATATACATAAAATCCCAACTTTTCTGTTTGATTTTAATGATTACTCACAGATATAATTTATAATAATAAACACTAGTGAAATTGTATAATCTAAAAAACAATACTGAGTTGTTATAAGGTATATTTTGGGGTGAGAACGTAATTTTATTGTGAGTTCCACCAGAATTCAAAATAACACCACTAGCATTTACGACCCATGTCAAATTTAAGGATATGTGCATACTAAACATTGAAAGTGTGTGCCTCACACTTTCAAAGTTTGAGATTTTCGCTTTGAAAGTGCAAGTGTGAGACTTCGCACTTTCAAGGTGCAAATATCAAACTTTGAAAGTGTAGGGTTAACAGCTTTGAGGGTGCGGCTCACACTTTTAGAGTGCAAGGATCAGATGCTTCAGAGTGTAGGGATATCACTTTGAAAGTGTGAGGCTCATACTTTTCATAGTGTGGGGCTCACACTTAGAAAGTGTGGGGCTCTCAAACTTTCAAGAGTGTGGGGATTGCACTTTGAAACTGCAAGGCTCTCAAAATTTATAAGTACAAGCCCCACACTTTCGAGTGCAAGGTTGAAACTTTTAGAGTGTGGTTCTTACACTTAAATACAATTGATCATGACTTATAATAGTTACCGATGTAGCTAACCTTACATCAAGGATTTTTCACTTTCATTTAATATAACGGGCTCATGACTTATAAGAGTTAGCGACCACTCACCTTAGATTGATGCTCATGAATTATAAGAGTTAGTGACTGCTCACCTTACATCAAGGCTCATGAATTATAAGAGTTAGTGACCGCTCACCTTACATCGAGGATCATGACTTATAATAGTTAAGTGGTCAGCTTGTAGACATATAAAATTAGCATCGCTAATTATAGTGCCAATGTCTCTAGGCACCCTTCATCATTGCATTACACCCCTCATGTTTATCAAATATTAACATTAACATCATCGCCATACTTGCATAAGTCCACATCTATCATTAATTAAACAAAACCCTCCATTTATTGATTAAACAACTCTCCATCACCCAATTCTACCCTTTAATTAATTAATGTAATGATTATGTCGCCACATCCCTATCCTTAAAATTAATTAATTAAATTAAATTAATTATACCATTGACACCTCACTAAGACACCTCACCAACAACCTAACTGATTTTCTAACCTTCTAAAAATATATGAATTATCCCTAACCTCTTTTAAAACAACCTTCTAAAAAATCTAACCTCCTTTAAAACAACCTTCTAAAAAGCTAACCTCTTAAAAATATAACCTCCTAAAAAGATGAAACCCTCATCCTAAAAAAATAAATTTAGTTTATGATTTTTTACGTCCCCCTTAATCCCAACCATCTTCCAAATCTTCACAAAATCAAACAAAAAATAGAAGAAAAGCACTCAAACTCAATCGTCGGTGATTCTCCTTTATTGTGAATTTTTTTATATATACCAACTCCAAGCCCCCATTTTGGAAGGGGAAATGGAAGGTGGACATTATGATAATGCCCCATATTTCATTCTTCTTACATCATAGACTTCTCATAGAGCGAGAGATCATTTACCACCAATCAAAGTAGCTTCAAATGTCACTCATATGTACAAAATCACACCAACAATATTTTCCTCGTAGTGATTCAGCCCCAATATCATATTATTATCCACATCACTAGAAATTTCTTGAAGTCACCTTTCTAACACATTTTTGGTTTGTGAAACGGAGCTAGGGATCTCAAGTTATGGTCAAAACATCAGAGGGTGGTTTTTAATCAGATCCAGAGCTTCACCATAAACAAAATCATCATCCTTCAACCTTCACCTTTATAGAAATCTCATAAATTTTCTAGCATTGATCATCTACATAAAATCATGTAGGAATATTTATTTTTAACATCATTTTCTATCTCTTTTATTAATTAATCATTTCTATCAAGCTAACTTATCTATTTAATTGCTTGTATACATCTATAATAAATCGCCAACAATTCCTTTAATCACCTACTACTAGCCCAATTGTCAATGATTCATGTCTATTAGACCTACTTTCAATTCTTATTTCCTTTTAATATCTACCCCTCATTAATCTATGCATCAATCCCATCCATTACAAAACTATACTACACATTTTCATTAGTAAAATCAATCGCTTCCTCTTGTCAATTCCTTCACATTTAATCTTAAAAATGATTCCATAAGTATTTGTCAAAATTTCAAGAATATCATCATCGTGGATACCTATAGGGAGGGGAATAAGGTTGTAGATACCTTGGCCAATTTTGGCATCAATAATAATCTAACCATATGGGATAATGAAAATTACATCCCTAAGGAGGTACATAATAGCATTAATGCGGATAAATATGGGCAATCAAGCATGGAGTAGAAATAATAATGGTATGGAGTGGGCTTTAGTGGGTGTGAAAGATCACACATGTGAGAATTATCATCCTAACTATGGCCATATTAATGCCCATGATCCTCGAACAGGTGGCTGGGTTCTTAAAAACTGGGACAAACATAAGGAAGATAAAGATTCAAACGAGGGTTTTGAGCAGAAAAATTGCAGGAATAGCAGGGAGAAGAAAATGGGAGGTGCCCCATGCCAACTAGATCCCTGCAGTGATCTATCTTGGAAGAACAATGAGGAGCTATGGAACCTCCTACAAAAGGGTGGCATTTCCAATTTTATAGAATGCATTCAGGGGCATGATCAGAATATTTTGGTTCATTTCGCAATGGACTGGAAGGACAGAAAGGTGGAATATGGTGGTCACCATGTTACTATTAATGAATATTTGATTACTGAGGCTATAGGCCTTGAGTTGGAGGGATATCATTTTTTCAACAAAAGGATTGACAGGCCGCCGAGGCTAAGAAATTCTCTGAAGAGGGAGAGGAGCTCGAATTTGTTTCTACAGGTGTTAGGGTAAGTTCTATCCCCAATCCATTTGATGAAGTTACAAAAATGATGGTTAGGTATATTTCTTTGGAAGGGTGATACAAAACTCTCCCTATTAAGCACCTAGTATTTCTTAAGCCTTTATAAGGAAATTTTAGGTCTACTTCCCACATTACCTACTAAATTCCCTTAAGTTCTCCTTTTTGGACTTCCATAAGCACTCTCATGCTATCTCTCTCCATAAGGGCCTCATCTTTCTGCTTCATAAGCTCTATGTCTCCAAATGCTCTAGTTTCCTTCCTCTCCCATCAATCCACACATCACTACCTCCACTACTCCCACTTCCATTTTGGACACCTCTTCCAAACCCAAGACTAAGAACCCAAAACTTCCCAAAATGACATCCCTCACTCTTCTCGGGTTCTTAGAAGCACCAAAGAGTTGGAAGTTACGTAAAATTTATTGCATATTAGTAATGCTGGCCTAAATACGGCCATGTATCGAGGGGGAATAACATACCTCATAGGTTGGAATCTCTAGAGAAAGAGATGAAGAAGTTAAAGAAGGACCTGTAGTGCATGGACAAACAGAAGGTAAAAGAAAAATTGATGATGATAATGACATTGGGAAGGATCAGATTGCTGACATTTATAAGAAATTGAACTCTCTGGACAATAGATTGGGGAGAGAAAAATATAGGCATGATCACAACATGGCTATCTTCAATGCCATTAGTGACTTCTTAGAGCAGCATGTTCGTAGCATTACCATGCTTAGCAGGATCCCTGACACTATTTGGGGGAATGAAAAAGAGAGAAGCTAGACCATATCAAAGCTGAATGCAACTGACCCCATGCACATCACCACTTTGGCATTATTCACTTTGCTATAAACAATCCAATCCAGGATCGATAGAGCTTCCAAGAAGTAATCTCCCTTAGGATGGAGGGCATCATTTTAGTCACTGCTCTTTTTTGGTCTTTTTGCTACTTCTATGCTACTTTTTTTTTGCATTGTTGCAGTTTCTATTCTATTTTGTTTTTTGCTTGTAACTATCTTTTGGTTACTGTTGGACATAGTGTTTTATCTAGATTTTGATCCTCTTTTTTTGTCCTATATAGCTCTATTTGGTTGTTGAGCCCTTTTTGTAATAGGGTATAGTCCCTTCAAAACTATTTACCAATAATAATAAAAAAAGATTTGTCAAATAGATTAGAAAATTTAGAAACAGCTACCAAAGGATCTAAACAAGTCCCCACTTATGATTAGGTTTGTAATAAACCCATTCATCCATCGATGTACCATATAAGCTCTATCCTCCACATTGGGAATTTCCTAAGTTTACTATGTTCCATGGTAAAAAGGACCCTCAACAACACATATTATCCTTTAGACATTCATATTATCTCATCATCCACAATAAGGACCTCCTTATTACAACATTTCATATGTCACTCAGAGGACTTGCCTTGGATTGGAACAATTCCTTCCCTCAAACTCCTTGCTCTCTTTCACATAGTTAGCTATGTTTTTCTCAATCACTTTGCTATAAAACGCGTTACTCGCAACATCATCATTTCTGACCTTGCTACCATCAAACAATAAAAAAATTAATCCCTTGGATACTTTATCACTAGATGGTAGAGTACTATTAATAAATTGTCTTTTCCACTTCCGTAGTCAAAATTAATTGAGTTGTTTACTCGATCATGTTCCAATCACATATTGTCCATCCTTTAAATCCATACATTCTACACCTTCAATGAAGATTTCACCATGGATAGGAAATTAGAAATCTAAGCCCTCAAATAATGCCATCTCGATCCTCAATCCACACATGATCCATTTGATTCCCCTAGGTCTTCCTATGTTTCGATGAGACTACACACATTTTATATTATACTTCTTGGTCTTCTTATGGTTCGGATGAGAGTACACACATTTTATCCGATTCCCCTAGGTCCTTCTATGATTCAGAAAAATTACCACACATGATGAAATTACTTGTATTATTGACCAAACACCCTCGATAGAATCATTCCATATAGATGTTGTGATTCCTTGAGTAAGGTCATCAACAATATTACATGTAATATTTCGTATAATAAGACTCGTCCATCACTGATGTTTCTTATTGAAAAGTTATAATCATTGGATCCTCTTTTTGATAATTCTTACACATCGATATCACCCATGTCCATTTTCCAGTCATCCATTACCTCAAAACAATCCTTAGACTCCACTTTAGAGACCATTACTAAGGAGGAATTCATCATCAAAGATCTCTACATTAACCCCATTTTTAAACTAATTGAAGAATTAGATGATCCACATGAAAATAAATTATCCCAATCAGGTCTCTAGAAAAAAAATCTACCTCATCTCGAATAAGACCCAATCATATCCCAAGATACTCACTTACCTTCTAGCTCGTGAGCATTGCCATGAATAATAAACTACATAGTCAAATCTCATCACAATCATGACCTCACCCTTTTCATTTCACACAAGTCCCACCTCTCTATCTAACATAAATATTAATAAATTAAAACCAATAACATTCACCGTCTCATCCTCATCATTCATCATAAACACCCCCTTTACCTAAATTCAATACTACAAAATCTAAGTACACGCCATCTAAGGCCTCAACTTCACCATCCATTTTGGGACCTCATCCTTTATCACAATTTAAGTCTATGAAATCTACGGGTCTACTCTTATCATCAATTTTAGGATCCCATCCTTTAGCTCAATATATGGCACACAATCAAACCCTATCTCATCCATAAACCATCCCTCCTCCTCTATTTTAGGAACTCATCCATCATCCAATCCTATCAATCACACATGTTATCCCTTTCTTGTGTCATATTCTCCCTTTTATCAACCTCACAATGGCCCTATGATGTTTCAACATCCATGAATCCACCCCCATCAAAAAATAAGGCATGTCCTCCTAAGCACTCTCGTAATCCAAGGTCAAAATCCGTTAATCCAAATCCCCTAAAAGGGACTTACATTGATATCCTTGATAAAATTATGTAAGCCTCTCTTATCACATTATCATTAGTGCAAAATCACAGCACCCCTGAATGTTTTCTTAGATTTCTAGTTTGATAATGGGCATCCAGTGTGATTGCACAACATTGAATCTTTTCCCAAGTGTGGGGCTTGCAAAAATGGGAAAAAAATCTCCAGATTAAAGGCTAGCTCCTCTACTCCTCTGATAAGATGTATACATGAAATTTGTAGAGGTTTAACTCAAAATCCTATTCTAATTCTACCAAAGAGACAAGGATAGAAGAGAGAAAAGAAGATAAAACTAAACTAACAAGGTGATACACCAAAGGAGTGGTGAACATCTATTTCTGCAGATTGACATAGATTATAAAATGCAACACAAATCATATACAAATTTCTAAAATTGTAATGAAGGACAGGGTAGAGAAAACAACACAAGAAAGGATTGAAAATTCATTCACATAGCTTGCATTGTCATTTCCATTTTTAAATACAGTGCATTAAAATAGCAAGGAGGTAGAACACATGTTGCAATCCTAAAAAGGTCTGATATTCCACAAATCCACTTGCCAGGGTGAAGGAGGGAGCCTACAAAACATAAAAATGTCCAACCCTTTACAAATGAGCCAAATCTGGCTTTTAACAATGAAAACCTGAGCTTAGGAAGGAGAAACATCAGAAAAATGAAGGGAATCATTCAACCACCAATCAGATCGATCAAAATAGCATGGGTACCCTTAAAAGTTCATTCCCCAAGATTTTTGACCATGCTGGAGAAGAATGGAAGCCATACTACATTAAAAATGGTGGTTGAATGTTGGTTCTGCTCTTTTCCCCATGCCAAAGGAATTTTTATCGTTTTTTCATTAAAATCCACCAAAACAAAATTGAATATTCCATCATGTAGAGGACTTCAATAGCTTTCCAATGACACCAAAATTGAGAAAAACTAAGCTCTGGATTGAAATATATGCCCCTCTGAAGATTTAGGGCAAAACAGGGGCAAAATTAGGTCGGCGGGCCGAAACCTAAAATTTTTCCCCTTTTTTGAATTTGGGAAAAATTCCCCAAAATCTCCGCACCCCACCGCTCCACTACCACATGGCACTTCCTTATTCATCCACGGGTTCAAATGGCCATTTTACACTTTTTTGAACTTTGGAAAAAATTCCAAAATCGCTCCATTCCCCCAACAACCTCGGGACATGTGGTGCACACTTTGATTTGGTGTGGGCCTAAATCAATTCTCTTTCTTTTGCGGGCCCATGGGAACAAATTTTCCTTTGCACCATTTGCAACACTTTGGAAAAATTGTCAAATTCCCCGCGCCCCCAACCTCCATGAGAACAGACACATGGCACATTCCTATTAGTCCGCGGGGTTTAAATCAAAATTTTCATTTCCTCCTTGGTGGGCCTGTGGGCCAATTTTTTCCCTTACGCCATTACTATTTTGGTAAAAATCCAACATTTTCTCTACCCTTTCAACTCCCGCCGGCCTTATGGACATGTGGTGGCCTCCTATAGGTCGTGGGGCTTCGGGCCAAAATATTTCTTTGCACCCCCACCGAGCCCTTGGAAATTTTTCTAACTTACCTCCACCGACCCGCCATTCCACCGCCACATGGCACATTCCCATTGGTGGCGGACCTTCCCAGGGAAAATTTCCCTCAAAAACTCTACCGAGCCATAACTTGCAAAATACAAGGAGTTAGAAGGAAAATTTTACCTTTCTGGAAAGGTGAGGAAATTCTCTATCTGATGAAACCATTTCCAAAAATTTTGAGTGCTTGAAAAGTGGAAAAATTTGACTGAGGCACAAAATAAGGAAGGAATGAAATAAAGTTAGTCAAAATAAGCAAGGGGCTTATTTTGGATAACAATTTTGGTGACTCAGAGGGGTCATCTGCCTGTTGGATGAATGATCAATGGCCTTTGAAGCATCCATTGGGCATGGAGTCATCAAATTAACTACTTGGTACTCTCAACTCATTAGAAAATTTCTAGAAAGAGGATTATGAGAGTAAAAATCACTTGATTTGGAACATGACTCCGCAAAGATGCATCCTTGGGATAAAAGCTTGTGCCAAGGCACTTAGGGAAATGTAAAACTAATCTACAACAAAACAATGTGCACAAGCACTTGGAGGAATGAAATTCTAAGCTAATATGTACAAGGTGAGGAGTTTCCTTCTAGTAGAAATTTTTAGATGGATTCCATTAACTGGAATTTGCAGTTCTTCACCATCCAATGTAGATAATTGGAAGGCATTGTTATTCTTACATTTTATGACCATGTAGGGGCCACTCCAAATGGCATCAAAATTTGAATGCCTTCCTGGCTTTGCTTGGTCTGCATCCCATTTCAACACTAAATCTCCAACTTGGAAGGTTCTAGCCTTAGCTTTCCTATCAAAGGTTCTCTTGATCAAGGCTTGGTCCTTCTCCATTGTTTGGGTTGCATGCTCTCTAATTTCTTAGAGTTCCATCAATTCTGCATATCTAACCTCCATGGGTTCAAACTCCAACAATTCCAATTGCTTCATGAGTTCCAATGTTGGCAACTCAAGTGACATAGGAAAGATTGCCTCTCTTCCATAAACAAGTCTGAATGGAGAGCTACCAGTGGATCTCTTGGGAGTTATCCTATCAGCCCATAAGGCTGATTTAAGTTTAGTGTGCCAAGTCCTCTGATTTTCATCAAGAGTCCTCTTGATGATCTTTAATAGGTTCTTGTTGGTAGACTCAGCTTGGCCATTACCTTGAGGGTAATAATTTGATGAAGTGCTCAGATAGATCCCATTTTTAATAGCACACTCAGTTACCTTTGATCCTATGAATGTCAATGCATTATTTGATATTACAGTGGCAGGTGTACCAAATCTAGTTACTATCCCCTCATAGAAGTCTAGAATGCTAGATTCATTTGCCTCTTTGAGTGCCACCACCTCAGTCCATTTGGTGAAGTAGTCTATTGCTGTTAGAATCCACTTGTGTCCTTGGCTTGAGTTTGGGTTAATGACTCTAATGAAGTCCAAACCCCATTGCATGAATGGCTGGTCAACTGAAATTGGGTGCAATGGAAGGGTTGTTAATCTTTCCTTTCCTGTGAAGAATGCACAATTTTTGCACCTCTTGATCCATGCATAACAATCACTAAACACCTTGGGCCAATAATAGCTAGCCTTCATAATCTTGAGGGCTGTCACTCTTGGAGAAAAATGACCCTAGCTGATCCATCATGGAACTCTTCTAACATTCTATTAATTTGATTTGTCCCAATGCATCTCAGCAACACTCCATTTATATCCTTTTTGAACAAGACACCATCAACAAGTGCATATGGAATAGCCTGCAATCTGAAGTGTCTTCTCTTGGTTTTGTTCATCTCTAGAGGGCATAGGCTTGTTTGTAAGAAGTGCATTATGTCTTGGGTCCAGCAAGGAGTGAGCATACCACCATTCTCTTCTTGAACACCTCTTTGTTCTTGGTTTTCTTACAACACCAAAACAACATCCTTCCCATTGCTTGCTTCCATTGATTTTCTCAAGACCAATTGCTCACATAATCCCTTTTCTTGGACCAGCTTGGTGACTTTGATCTCAATTTCATACTCCATAACATGAGTAATCCACCCTGCACATTTTTCATTTAGGTCTTTATTGAGGAGGAAGTCCTTAACTCCCACATGAGAAACCAACAATTGAACCTTGTTGTTTGAAACTAGATGCTTAAATTTATTCAAGATCCTAATCACTGCAAGAACATGCTTCTCAATGAAGGAATACCTCACCTCATAGTCCTCCAAGCTTTGGCTAAAGAAGGTAATTGGCTGCTCTGTATTTTCTTTGTTCTGTTGTACTAAAATTGTAGAAATTGTATCATCACCGCCAAATGCATAAAGGATAAAATCTTTAGAGAAATTTGGGTTAATGAGAGTTGGAGCTTGTGAGATAGCCTCTTTGATTGCCTTAAAACTTGCCTTACCTTCAGCTATCTATTTGAAAGCCATACTTTTATTCAACATCATAGTTATTGGCTTGACAAGGGCTGTAAAGTCTAGAACAAACCTTCGAAAAAAATTGATTCTTCCTAAGAAAATTTGCAAGGCCTTCTTGTGACTTGGTAATGGTAGTTATTTTATTGATTCAACCCTCTCTAGATCAATTGCTAATCCCTCTTTGAAACAATTTTTCCTAGGATCTTTCCTTCATGAGATACGAAAATATATTTTTTGGGATTCAAGGATGCCCCAAATCTTCTACATCTTTAGAACACTTATCTCAAATGAAAGAGATGATCTACTGCACTTTTAGAAAATACAATAATATCATCTAGGTATATCAACACTATTTTGTTGATCAATCCCTTGAACACCATATCCATTTCCCTTTGGAAGGTAGCTCCGGTGTTAGACAGCCCAAATGGCATTTTCCTATATGCATAGGTTCCCCATTTGGTGGTGAAGGCTGTTTTGAACTGATCATCCTCCTTTACCATGATTTGATTATACCCTGAATAACCATCTAGTAATGAAAACCTCTCAAAGCTAGTAACAACTTGCAAAATCTACTCCATAGAAGGAAGTGGGTAATGATCCTTGAGGGATGCTCTATTCAAATCTCTAAAGTCTACACACAATCTGATTTCTCCACTCTTCTTTCTAACTGGAACCAAGTTTGTAACCCATCTTGAATGCTTGATGGAAATATGATACTTTCCTCTATTAACTTATTCAATTCCTTCTTCATGAGAGTCTCCATGTGTGGATTAACCGGTCTTTGTTTTTGCCTAATGGGTTTAGCACTTGGATCTAATTCAATTATGTGTCGATCTAGCTTGGGGTTGAAACCTCTCAATTATTCATAGCTCCAAACAAATATATCCAGGAACTCTTGGAAAAGTTGCATGAACTCATACCTTTCTTGCTTGGTTGTCACTTTACCAATTTGAAGTGATTTGCCTTCTCCTACTGAGATGGGCACTGAATCTTCTCCCTTGACTTGGATGTTTGCTTTCTCTTTCCTAAATTGATCATTAGGATTAAATATGGACTCCAAAGTGAAAAGTCCTTTTGGTAGTTTGTTGGTTCTCAGCTGTACCACTTGATCACCATACTTGTTGTTCTAACTTCTCCTAATTTTTGGCTGAGAACTCAAATTCTTCTTGTAAGAAATTGATGATTTGTTGGTCACTTTCAAACACTTTCCAACTTACGTTATTTTCTGGCACTAATGGCCTTACAATCACATGAATGTTTGGCTACACTTTATCTTCCTTGATACTCTCCACAACATCAAAGGCTGCCCCAACTGCTGCAAGCCTATCAACAGCTTGGTTTTCTTTCCTAGGGATGGAGTTGATGCCAAAGCCTTCAAAATCCTCAATGAGGTCCCACACCCTATTCTTATAACACTTGAGCAGGTCATTCTTGGCAGCATGTTGTCCTTTAACTTGATTAACAATCAACTCACTATCACCAAAGACTTGTAAGTTTTGATACCTCTCTTTCTTGACCAATGCAATCCTTGTATCAAAGCTTCATATTCAGCAGTGTTGTTAGAACATGCAAACTAAAATCTAAAAGCTAAATAATACTTAATGCCTTGAGGTGAAACAAACATATCTCCCCCTGCACCTTGTCTACTTCTTGATCCATCAAAGAATAGCTGCCATACCTCATTGTCATCTTTATGGTCTGGCTTGGTGATGCTAGGAATAGGCTGATTTTCTTCATGCATGTAATAAACTCCTAGTTCAAATTCCTCTATTTCCTTGTAGGGATCAAAAGCATGTACCTTGCTTTCCCATTCATCAAGATTCAAATCGGGATGCCTCCAACTTTGGTGTTAGCTTCATCTATGCCTGGATATTCCTCTTGATCAAATGTTGAATAGTTGGCATTGATTGGGCTTGGAGTATGAGGCTCAATGTGAAAGTTTGCAATAGGTTCAGACCTGATTGTGGCCTTAGTTCCATATCTAGTCCGAAACAACATGTGTGACCAATCAGCAGATAAATAGCCTCCAATTCTAGCTGTGAAATCCCTTGACAAACATAGGGCAAAAAGTGGTGGTAAATCTATCACTGACACATCTTGTAAAATAGTGACATTGGGGCATGCATGCAAAGTGAGGCTCAAATATTTAATTACCCCTATTTTTGTTACTATTTTCCCATCCATTTGCACCACCCCTTTGGATATGACTTCATATTAGAGGCCCAACTAGTCAACTATTTGTTTGGGCATCACAGAACTACTTGCCTCGAATCAATCATACAATTGTGTACTACTTTATCCCCAATGATCAATGAAACATAAAATGGAGGGGGCTTCAAAATTTACCTTGCTATCTCCAAGCTTCCCTCAGCCGAGAAACATTTTTAGTACCTTCTCTTGCATATGAGCTTGCTGATTTGAAGTTGACCAATTCTTCATGGCAACTTGTAGTAGATCCCTTTGGCCTGGGATGGATAGTGATTCCCACATAGATATATTCACATTTTTCTTCTTCATTTGTTCAATGATGTTAAATGGGGATGAAACATCTCTTTTCTGCCCCACACCTGCACATTCTTTTCTTATACATGGGCTGCAACAACTAGCATTTGAGCTGGTCTAGAAGGTGGCTTGAGCTGTCCTTGCAAATTTGGAACTGCATTTTTCTTACCAACACTTTGTGGAGTGATGGAAGGTTGTGGATCACCTAGATTTAATCACTTCCCTTCACCAATATTCCTCTTCTTTGACCGTGTGTTAGCTACGCATTCGATAAATTGTTTGATTCATACCACAAAAATCTTTAGCCTACCAATTCACAAGTGTAGTCTCATTTGGAGTTGTATTTTACTAAGATGTTCCTTGTTGGTTTGTTTCTTGACTCACCTCACTCTCTACACCATTTTTGTCACCATCAAAGCTTGATTCAAAGCACCATTGAAGCACATAGATCAAGGTTATGAGGTTCATTGCATGGGAAACACCAATCATACTCTTGAGCTATATTATTTTACACTAGCACTAAGGCTTTAGAGGTAGATGCAACATTGGGGTTATAGGGTAGAAATAGTCTGTTGGTAGGAGGCCTTACTTGATTTTGATTTACAGCTGGATTGGGTGGTCTATTAGGCTGATATGGTTGCCTATTAGGCTAAGTTTGAGACTGATAAGAAGGTCTAAAACTTTGGGCTTGCTGCCTCTTGAGTGTAACTAGCTCATTGCCTAAATTTTGTAATTGTTTCATGACTTCTTGAAGTTCATTTGAGGCACTAGAGGATGAAGTAGAAGTTTCATTTGAACTTTGATTTCTAGGAGTGGGAATAGGAGCTAGAGTAGGTGCTTGAATAGTGCTTAGGCTTTCCAAGTTTGGATATAAGGGCATGGGAGGCCTAGGATCCAGTTTACCAGCTTGGATCAAACAATTCTCAGCCCTAATGGCAATGTTATAAGCTGCAGGTATATTTGCACCTCCCATGGATTGGATTAACATAGAAATATCATAATTTAAAGATTTGAGATAGTATAAGAAAGCACCTTCAGCTGTTGGCCTTACTGTCCTTGGAATTCTATCCCAGGTCCTTTGAAATTAGAAATTGAAGTCTGTTAGTTGCTCATTAAGAGCTCTCTTAATAGTTGTTAGTTGTTCCAATAGAAACAAATTATCTCCCTTTTCTTCAAACTACTCATGGAGAGATATGCACAACTGGTTCCAATTTTGGATAGAGCCTACCCCAAGGCTCCTAAACCATTACAAGGATTTCCATTTGAATGAAGATGCCAGTAATTTGAAAACAATTTGCATCTCAATAATCTCATGGATTTCACAAACATTAGCAATGTCTTTGACATGATCACCGTGAGTGGTCTGATTTTCCCCAAAGAAAGTATGGGATGTTCTTCAATGTTGCAACTGGAACTAGATTTTGTACATTGAGAGAAAGTTGGCTGCTTCTAGTGAAGTTGACATAGGGGTTGTGTTGTGCCATTCTAATTGGCCTAAGAAACCTTATTGATTGGGTGAATGGTCTACCAGGTGGAGGAGTTAATAGAGTTCTATTTGGTGGAGATGAATACCTTTGAATTCTTCTTCCCCTTTCTCTTATTCCTATGGATAACTACAGATACTCACACAATCCCTCTTCTCTAGCCCTTGACCTTGTTTAGATCCTTCTCATGAATATTCAGACTTGGACCGCTGAAACTAGTTGATTTTATCTCTCGTGGAGTCGATAGATGTGTAAATCATGGCTCCTTTTAAGCAAAAAATGCACATAAAAATTTTTATAATGAAGATGAAGACCTCTAAGGTCTAACTGGGTGTGCCAAAACTATTAGTACAAATTCACAGCACCCCTGGATGTTTTCTTAGATTTCTAGTTTGATAATGGGCATCCGGTGTGATTACACAACATTGAATCTTTTCCCTAAGTGTGGGACTTGAAAAAATGGGAAAAATCTTTAGATTAAAGGTTGGTTCCTCTACTCCTATGAGATGAAACATGTATACATGAAATTTGTAGAGGTTTAACTCAAAATCCTACTCTAATTCTGCCAAGGAGACAAGGATAGAAGAGAGAAAAGAAGATAAAACTAAACTAACAAGGTGATACACCAAAGGAGTGGTGAACATCTATTTCTGTAGATTGACACAGATTATAAAATGCAACACAAATCATGCACAAATTGCTAAAATTGTAATGAAGGATCAAGATAGAGCAAACAACACAAGAAAGGATTGAAAATTCATTCACAGAGCTTACATTGTCATTTCCATTTTTAAATACAATGCATTACAACAACAAGGAGGTAGAAAACATGTTACAGTCCTAAAAAGGTTTGATATTCCACAAATCCACTTTCTAGGGTGAAGGAGGGAGCCTACAGAACATAAAAATGTCCAACCCTTTACAAATGAGCCAAATCTGGCTTTTAACAATGAAAACCCGAGCTCAGGAAGGAGAAACACGGAAAAATGAAGGAATCATTCAACCACCAACCAGATCTATCAAAATAGCATGGGTTCCCTTAAAAGTTCATTCCCAAGATTTTTGACCATGCTGGAGAAGAATGGAAGCCATACTACATTAAAAATGGTGGTTGAATGTCGGTTCTACTCTTTTCCCCATGCCAAAGGCATTTTTCTCATTTTTCTCACTAAAATCCACTAAATTTTTTTTTGAAGATTCCATCATGTAGAGGACTTCAATAGCTTTCTAATGACACCAAAATTGAGAAAAAACAAGCTCTGGATCGAAAGATATGCCCCTCTAAAGATTTAGGGAAAAATAATGGCAAAAATCGAGTCATGGTGGAACCTAAACATTTTCCCCTTTTTAGAATTTGGGAAAATTTCCCCAAAAATCTCCATACCCCACCGCTCCGCTGCCATGTGGCACTTCCGTATTTGTCCACGGGTTCAAATATCTATTTTACACTTTTTTGAACTTTGGAAAAATTCCATAATCACTCCGCACCCCCGATGACCCGGGACACGTGGCACACTTTGATTTAGCGCGGGCCTCGAATCAATTCTCTTTCTTCTACGGGCCCGTGGGAACAAATTTTCCTTTGCACCATTTGCAACACTTTGGTAAAATTGTCAAATTCCCCCTGCGCCCCAACCTCTACCAAGAACAAGACACATGGTACATTCCTATTAGTCCACAGGGTTTAAATCAAGATTTTCATTTCCTCCTTGGCGGGCCTACGGGCCAATTTTTTCCCTTGTGCCATTACTATTTTGGCAAAAATCCAACATTTTCTCCTTCCTTCCGACTCCCGCCGGCTTTATGGACATGTGGCAGCCTCCTATTCATCAAGGGGCTTTAGGCCAAATTTTTTCTTTGCACCCCGTTGAGCCCTTTTGAATTTTTTCTAACTTACCTCCACCAACCCACCATTCCACCACCACATGGCACATTCCCATTGGTGGTGGACCTTCCCATGGAAAATTTCCCTCAAAAACTTTGTTGAACCATAACTTGCAAAATACAAGGAGTTAGATGGAAAATTTTAACTTTTTGGAAAGGTGAGGAAATTCTCTATCTAATGAAACTATTTACAAAAAAATTTGAGTTCTTGAAAAGTGAAAAAAATTAATCGAGGCACAAAATAAGGAAGGAATGAAATAAAGTTAGTCAAAATAAGCAAGAGGCTTATTTTGGACAACAATTACCACCAATCACAACACCCCATCTCCATACTCAAAAACCTTCATGGTACAATAAAGACAAAACTTGTGCATACCATAGATGCTCAGGAGTAACACGTAAAGTTGTAAAACACTCAAATCCATAATCTAAAAACTCTTCCTTATTGACGATCTCCTCCCGTAAGAGGATCATGCTAAACCATCACCACAATCTCCATCCTCGTTAGTGTCTTAAAAGAAATATGTAAATCAAGGGGGAACCCTCATCCTACAATTAGTAAATCTTTTTCAGACATCTCTTCAACACATTCCTTGAAGGTCCTTCCATTTCTCCAAGACCTTCCTCAAGGTTCTTTTATCTCATCAACACCTTCCCTTGAAGGTACCTTAACCTCATCAATGTCCACACCTTCACTTAAAGGTCTATCAATCTCATAAGCACCTTCCTTTGAAGGACCATTATCCTTGTTAGCACCTTCCCTTGAAGGTCTATCAATCTCATCAGCACCTTCCTTTGAAGGACCATTATCCTCATTATCACCTTCATTTGAAGGTCCATCAATCTCGTTAACACCTTCCAATGAAGTTCCCCCTATCTCATCAACACCTTTTATTGAAGGTCTCTCAACCTCATAAATTTCCACACCTTCCCTTGAAGGTCTGTCAACCTCATCAACATCTATGCCCAAGCCCATGATAATTTCTTCACCAAAATTTATAGAACCAAGGGGCCATCCTTAACCAAATCTTGACAAACCTTCCTCATGCATTTACCCATCACCTTCTAGTGAATGTCCCTTATCTAGAAACAATATAATCCACCCACATATATAAACCCAAAATCAAAATACACAAAGAAAATGAAAACACAAAAGCTTCGTAATATGCCCCTCTTTATCAATTGTCCTCTCATACCCCATCAAAATTTCCCACAACTCCTTTGTCAAGGGATTATTTTACCATACACTTGATTAATCAAGACAAAAATTCTATCATTCCTAGGGCATCATTTTTTTAATACATGTCATTTCTATCCATAATATGATGTTGGGAAAGATCCTATCTATCGAGACTTCAAAATTCATACTTTACATGCCTTCCCCTCTACATGTCATCACTAAACTTATCATGTCAATACAATCAAAATGTCACTACTCTCGAAAAGGGTAAATGCAGGAAGTTCTTCCTTTATTGGATCAGCCCATATAGTAAGGGGAAACCTTTGAATGTTTTGTACTTGCATCCTTTCTACTATTATCACATTGATTGTTATGACAGTAGTCACATCAAAGAGCTTATTCCATCATTATCCAACCATTATATCATCGTAATGATTTGAAAGCATTTGGTTTTCCATTAGCATCATAAATACACCTTAAAGATGAGACCCAAAACTATATTCATCACACATTTCACATGGAAAAGTTTCTCTTTAGTAGGAACCCTGAAATCATGACATCCATCCACCTTGTCTACCAACACAAGACATGTCTTCGGGCACACATGTGTAGTTTTTGTACACATTTTTTCCCTCCTTAAAATGACCTATTAGGGTCTTTATCTCAGCTCAAAATAAATTCAAAACTATCTTTGGATACTTCCTATCAAATTCAAAAGGAATAGAATGATCCCTCGAAGGAAAAATACTAGTTAAAATCATAGACAGATCCTTCAAAGGATGACCATCTCTGTAAAAATAAAAATAAAAAAATAAAAATGTAGACCATACCCTCAAAGGATGGCTACCCATGTAAAAGACTTCCCGCATCGATAGGCATTCAAAATCCAAAATTTAAAGAATTCTAGGAAAGCTTCCTGTATCAATCAATTTTCCCATCATACCAAACTTCCCCAATCAATCAATTTGCATCAAAATCAAAAGTGTAAAGCTGGGTAATTTCCCTTTGAAACCATTGAAAGGAGAACCCTCTTTTTCCACACAACCTACATATGTCAACCCTTCTCATTTCCTATGAAGGTAAATCTTTTCACTTCATCTCTATGTCCAAGATCCTAAGTGTGAATACCCAATGTTAGTAATCTGTTAACATTCGCTATAAAGGCCAAAAGTGCAAGCACCTTCACTTTGTTGTTTCCCATCATATATGTATCAAATAAAATACAAAATCAATCCACATTTCATTCTTGACCATGGTTTTGACAAAACATTAAATCAATTTAACATCAATATCAAATATAAATTATACCTAAAACATAACTTTAATAATTGTCAACCTTTCCACATCAACATTTATCATAATATCTACTGAAACCTATCACAATATCTATCGTCTCTCAAACAAAAACACAATCCTAAGCACATATCAACATCACTATGTTTAAAACATCACATCTACTCATTAAAATCAACATTTATCAGCCAAATACCTCCTTGGATGCTACATCCTTGATTACTATCAAGACTGTCATTTAGTCCTTATGAGCCCACTTGTGTGGAAACATTAATTCTTGGTCCTTTGAACTCTCCAAAACATCTTGTATGTCATTAAAATTCATATGTTTATAGTACACTTACCCTTTGGTTCCCCTATCATTTGAATTCCTTGTCTTGTAAGCTGTAAGCCCACCTTTGTGGTAACATTAATTTCTGGTCCTTTGACCTCATCAAATTTTCATATCATCCTTGTTGTTGTTAAGTCATATGTCTATAGGAAATGAACCCTTTGGTTCCCATATCACTTGACTTTTTGGCCTCGTAAGCCTACCTTTGTGGCAACATCAATTCTTGGTCCTTTGACCTCATCAAAACATCATGTCCATCATTAAAAGTCATATGTTTATAGGACACTAACCCTTTGGTTCCCATATCACTTTATTTTATGACGACACACATCTTGGTTTTTTTACTCATCCTCAGGCATCACTCCATCTATCTCTTTCAAGCTCATGATCGATTCCATTTTCCATTAATCCTCATAAATACCAACCCCAAGGGGGATACACCTCATCACGTAAACCTACAACATTTATATCTCACATATCATTTTTATTCTCGTGGCTTGTCTTAAAACCACTCAACAAAAAGGGAAAATGTAGACAACTAAAATTAGAAACCATATCATGATCCTCGAATCCCTTTGATTAGAAACCACCATCAGACCAACATATAACCTTGGACCTCGCTTGTCCCTTTGCCTTTGAATTTCATCATTTACTATCATTTTACTTTATCGATTAATTATTTTTGAATGTAGATTGACACCCTTGCAAGGAAGTCCATTGATTTACTCGGGACCGGCCTTTACTGCATAATCCACCACATATTTTAGTAACTCCATATTGTGTAAGTGTTTTTTATTTGTAGGCTTTCTTTGCAGGAAAAGAATCCTTGTTCACATTCCTCATTGATTGCAATATCACACAATCTACATCTCCGTGTATCAGTAAAACCCTTTCATATTGAGGTTTGGAAGTTTGTATCAACTTGTTTGCAAACATAAGTTAAAGACTGTAATATTTATCCTAAACACTTCTCACCTTAATACAACAAGCTCAAAAAATAATAGTTAGCATCTACTCATGACTTTGAACTAGATTTTGCAGGAAGTTATTGTTAAATTTTTTTTTTTATTAATCCAATGGGCTCATGCCTTATAATAGTTAGTAGTTTCTAGCCTTACATACTCTCAACATTGAAAATCTAAAAAATGGTGAAATTAGAATCCAATAATAGTCAAATTAGAATCCAATAATAACGATATTGGAATCCAATAATAGTGAAATTGGAACTAGAATAATTCCAATAATGACAATATTGGAATCCAATATTTCTACTATTGGATTCCAATAATAGTAATAATGGAATCTAATATAGACAAAAATGGAATCCAATATATGCAAAAATAAAGATGGATTTCTTCCAATAATTGAAATACTGGAGTCTCAATTCACTGGAATATGTCCCAATTTAGTAAAGTAAGAGTTAGGGTAAGGGTATTCATTTAAGTTTGAAAATTACTAAAAACATGCATGAGAGAGGATATCTTGTGAAGGGATGGTATGAGAAGTGTGAGGCACATTTAGAGGTTGAATCTTGCCACTATGAGTAATCATGGGAACCTGAGAAAGGGTAGTGGATGTGGAATGAGGGGATGGAGGTGTGAGAGAAGGAGATGATTGTGAATCTCTATAGATATACTTGTGTAAGACCATGAGACATAATGAGAGGTTTATTATGAGTAGGATTGGTGTCAATATGACCATAAATAGCTTTAGAAGTAGAAGAAAGAGGAGGTTTAGATTCACATTCAACAACTTTAATGGAAGAAACATCATCATTAACATGTGTAGTATCATTATCAGAATCAAAGTCACTATCACTCATATTTTCACAAGCAAGGATTCATCAAGATTATAATAAACATATAAACATACTTGAAACCAGCCATAGCTTGCCATTTTGTATGACCCATCATCCATTTTTCACATTTCACTTTTTCTTAATTAATAAATAAAATTTAAAATTTATTCTTCTTTCTTGTCTACTATTTGTAAATCCATTCATTTTAGTTTCTTTTTATTGATTAGAAAATTGTTTGTTTTCTTGCTAGCAATTTAGTGATTTAACCTCAGAAAATATGTATACATCATTATCTACACCACTACAACATTATAACCCATTTTATCAACCTACCAGATCTCAAGCAACTTTATTTATCTCTAACACATTTCCAAAGTCATCTAAGCCATCTTATGTTCCCTATGGAAATTATACCTCTTATCCAATTCAACAATCCTACAATAATCCCATCCAACCAAAATATGAATATTTTTCACAACCAAACTATTTCTAAACTATTGCTTCTCTCGTATATGTCCAATTTATTTCATCAAGTGGTCTTTTCAACATCTCCTCCTTCATTACAATCTCAATATCCCCTTCCTTCATCTAATCAACCCATCTCTTCTTCAATCCCATTTTTAGTACCTCAAAGATAAAAAAATCCATACACATATCCCTACTCAAGCCCAATCAACTCCTCTCATCCAACAACAACAACATACTCAACATTTTTCAATATCTCCCCATATCCCTTTATCACAACCCACTTCAAAAAAATATCCACTCAAGTTGCCCCTCATCAATCTCTACATCAAGCCCATCCATTAAAGAACTATACTACTTAACATTTTCATCACCAAATCAATCACTTCCTCTTGTCAATTCCTTCACATTTAATATTACATATAATTCCATACAAGATTTGTCAAATAGATTAGAAAATTTAGAAAGCTGTTACCAAAGGATCTAAACAAGTCCTCACTTATGATCAAGTTTGTAATGAACCCATCCTTCCGTCAGCACCATATAAAACCTATCCTCCATATTGGGAATTTCTGAGTTTACTATGTTCCATGGTATAAAGGATCCTCAAGAACACATACTATCCTTTAGACATTCATATTATCTCATCATCCACGATAAGGATCTCCTTGTTAGAACCTTTCATATGTCACTCGAGGAATTTCCTTAGATTGGAACAATTCCTTCCTTGACACTCCTTGCTCTCTTTCAAACAGTTAGTTATGTTATTTTTCAATCACTTTGTTATAAAACATTACTCGCAACATCACCATATCCGACCTTGCTACCATTAAACAATCAAAAAATTAATCCCTTGGAGACTTTGTCACCGATGGTGGAGTACTATTAATAAATTTTCTTTTCCACTTCCATAGTCGAATTAATTGAGTTGTTTACCCAATTAGGTTCACATCACATATTGTCCACCCTTAAAATCCATACATTCTGCATCTTCGACGAAGCTTACACCATGTCTAGGAAATTAGAAATCTAAGCCGTCAAAGAAGGAAATCTCAATCCTCAATCCACACATGATTCATTTGATTTCCCATAGGTATTCCTATGATTTAGATGAGACTACATGTGTTTTATATGATTCCCTTAGATATTCCTATGGTTCGGATGAGATTACACACATTTTATCCAATTCCATTAGCTCCATCTATGATTCGGATGAAACTACCACACATGATGACATTACTTGTCTTCTTGACCCAATGCCCTCATAGAATCATTCCATTTAGATTTCATTCATCCCTTAAGAAACATCATCAACAATATTACATGTGATCTTCCATATAAGAAGACTAGTCCATCACCGATGCTTCCTCTTGAAAACTTAGAATCATTGGATCTTCTTTTTGATGAATCTCATACATTGATATCACCCACGTCCGCTATCCAGGTCATCCACTACCTCTACACATCCCTTAGAATCCACTTTGGAGACCATTACTAAGGATTAATTCATCATCAAAGATATCTACATTAACCTTATTTTTAAACTAATTGAAGCATTAGATGACACACATGAAAATAACTTATCCCAATCACATCTCGATACAACATCTAACTCCTCCGAATCGACCCAATCATATCCCTAAATACTCACTTACCTTCCATCTTGGATCATTTCCCTGAATCAAACACTACACACCAAATACCATCACAATCATGACCTCACCCTTGTCATTTGAGACGAGTTCTACCTCTCTATCTAACACAAGCATTATAAAATTAAAACCGATCACATTCACCACCTCATCCTCATCATCTTTCATAAAACACACCCCTTTACCCGACATCAATACTAAAAATATAAGAACATGCCATCTAGGCCCTCAAATTCACCATCCATTTTGGGACCTCATCCTTTATCACAATTTGAGTCTATGAAAATCTACGGGTCCACTCTTATCATCAATTTTAGGACCCCATCCTTTAGCTCAATATCATGGAACATAATCAAACCCTATCTCATCCATCAACCATCCCTTCTCCTCTATTTTGGGACCTCATACATCATCCAATCCTATCAATCACACATGTTATCCCTTTCTTGTGTCATATTCTCCCTTTTATCAACCTCGCATTGACTCTATGATGTTTCAACACCATGCAACATCCACGAATCCACCCCCATACAAAAATAAGCCATGTCCTCCTAAGCGCTCTCGTAAGCCAAGGTCAAAATTTGCTAATCCAAATGCCCCAAAAGGGAGTTACGTTGATATCCTTGATAAACAAGCCTCTCTTATCATATTACCACCAATCAAAACACCCCATCTCCATACTCGAAACCTTTCCATATATAATCAAGACAAAACTTGTGCCTACCATAGATGCTCAAGGCATAACACAAAAAGTTGTAAAACACTCATAGCCATAATCTAATGAATCTTCCTTATCAATGGTCTCCTCCTAGAAGAGGATCATGTTAAACCATCTCCACCCTCATTAGTGTCCTCAAGGAAATCTGTAATTCAAGGGGGAATCTGCATTCTACCATTAGGAAACCTTTTTCAGACATATCTTCAACACCTTCCCTTAAAGGTTCTTTCATATAATCAACACCTTCCCTTGAAGGTCCCTTAACCTCGTCATGTGTCACACCTTCACTTGAAGGTCTATCATTCTCGCCAACACCTTCCTTTGAAGGACTATTATCCTCGTTATCACCTTCCCTTGAAGTTCCATCAATCTCATCAGCTCCTTCCTTTAAAGTACCATTATCCTCATGCACCTTCCTTTGAAGGTCCATCAATCTCATAAACACCTTCCAATGAAGGTCCCTCAATCTCATCAACACCTTCTATTGAAGGTCTCTCAACCTCATTAATGTGCACACCTTCCCTTGAAGTTTTGTCAACCTCATCAACATATATGCTCAAGCCATTGATAATGTCTTCACCAAAATTTATAGAACTAAGGGGTAATTCTCAACCAAATCTCGACAAACCTTCCTCATGTGTTTTCCCATTACCTTCTAGTAAAGGTACCTTATCTCAAACCAATATAATTCACCCACCTATATAAACCCAAAATCGACATACAAAAATAAAATGAAAAACCAAATCTTCGTCATATGCCCCTCTTTATCAGTTGTCCTCTCATACCCCATCCAAATTTTCCACAACTCCTTTGTCATTTATATCCACAATATTATGTTGGGAAGGTTCCTATCCTTTTTCACCATACACTTATCGAATATAATCAATACTACTCTAGAGACTAAAAATGCTATCATCCTCGGGCATCATTCCTTTTAATACATGTCATTTATATCCAATACCTCCAAAGACTTTGAACACACATAAACAACTTTGCAAATAAAACCTCCAGGAGTTTCACAATAGCTTACTTCTCATTACACAATTCACAATAGTCACATCTATTACATCATTACAATTCTCCTTTTATTTCAAGACTACTCTAAAACCCTAAAATGCCAAAAACCCTAAAATGCCAAAAAACCCTAAAATGCAAAACAACTCGGATTGACCCCAAAATTTGCGTGCCAAATATGCATTCATAAATTAGGGCTCACACAAAATTTGGACTTATTCTGACAAGCACAACAAAAGTTATTAAAGTTCTAAGACCTAGTCAAAAGCGGAAAAAACATTCGGAGCCAATTTTAGGCCACTAGATGACGGAATCCGAGCCCGAAAACGTGCCAAAATGAGCACAACCTTGCAAAAAAGTTGTCCCCAGCATAGTACTAATGTATATCTACCACCCTGTAAAATTTCAGGACGATCCAACGGTCGGATCAAAAGTTATGGCCTCTGCAAGTTATGCTCCCGCATCATTCTCCCCTGGTTGAAAAGAATTCAGCTCCTGCAAATTCTATTGACGGAACTCATCTAATTTTGCACTGTCAATTTTCCTCAACTCCCACTCAGGAATCCAAGTGTTTTCTTCTTGCTGCAAACCTTCCCACTGTACCAAATATCTATTGTAGCTCCCATGTCTAGTAGTGATTGTCTTTTGGTCCAAGACACGCATTACCCTCTCCTTTTTCTCCTTCGGCATCTGTTTCTTCCAGTTTATTTCTTCCTCCTCTGCAACATTTTCATCATGACCTGGAAACTTATATAAATCAGAAACATTAAAAACTGGTGAGATAGCAAAGTTTTCAGGTAACTCCACCTTGTAGGCATTATCACTCATTTTCTTCAGAATCCTACATGGCCCAATCTTCTTATACTTGAGTTTATTATATGTTCCCTTTGGAAACCTCTCTTTTCTAAGATGAACCATCACCATATCTCCTTCTTCAAATACACTTACTCTCCTACTGGCATCTGCAGCTGTTTTATATTGTGCATTACTCACTTTTAGCTTTTCCCTCACTTCATCTTGTAGCTGTAGAATGTGTTCTGCAAATGCTTCTGCATCATCACTAGTTTCATCTTCACCTGGTAGAACAATTAGATCAAGGACCCCCTTCGGATTCCTACCATATACAATCTGGAAAGGAGACCTCCCTGTTGACCTGTTTATCGAGCTATTATATGCAAACTCAGCTTGAGGTAAAGCTAAGTCCCATTGTTTTGGCTTTTCTCCAACTATACAACGTAGGAGATTTCCCAAGCTTACATTCACTACTTGATCTCCCCATCGATCTGGGGTGATATGCACTACTGAACTATAGTTGTGTCCCCAATTTCTTCCACAGAGTCCTCCAAAAGTGACTCAAAAACTTCGTGTCCCGATCTGAAGTGATCGTTTTGGAATTCCATGCATCGAACCACTTCTGAAAAAAAAAATCTGCAATTCTGGAAGCATCATTAGTTTTTTTACAAGAAATAAAATGTGCCATCTTAGAGAATCTATCAACCACAACAAAGATAGAATCATTCCCTCATTGTGTGTTAGGAAGCCCTAACACAAAATCCATACTCAAATCAACCCATGGCCCTGTAGGGATAGGCGATGGCATATACTGACCCAGTGTTACATGCATGACCCTTAGCCATTTGACACACTCTACATCTTGCTACAACCCTACTTATGTCCCTCTTTACCTTTGGCCAATAATACTTTTCTACGACAAGAGAAATTGTCTTACTTATACCAAAGTGTCCAGCCAACCCTCCACTATGCAATTCTCTTATAATATTTTCTCTCATTGAACCAACAGGGATGCACAATTGTTTCCCCCTAAACAAATAACCATCCTGTATCAAATAATCAAAAGAATCACTACCTACTGTAGGCTCCTTAAGCTTTCTGACAACATCACCAAAATCAGGATCACCTTCATACAATTCCTTAACTGCCTCAAACCCTAGGACTTTATTTTCCATTGTTGTCAAAAGGGCTACACGCCTACTCAAGGCATCAATAACTTGATTATGCTTACTTGACTTATGCTTTAATACAAAAGTATATTCTTACAAAAATGAAACCCATTTTGCATGCCTACTATTTAGTTTCTTATGTGTGTTTACATACCTCAAGGCTTCATGGTCAGTGAAGAGTACAAATCCCTTAGGTACCAAGTAATGTATCTAGTTCCTTAATGCATGAACAAAAGTATAAAATTCCACATCATAAGTAGAATATTTCCTCCTCTTCATTTAGCTTTTCACCGAAGAATGCCACTTTGTGTCGTCCTTCTTGACTCAACACAGCTCAATCCCAACATGTGAGGCATCACAGTCAACCTCAAAGACCTTGCTAAAATCAGGAAATACCAAAACATGTGCTTCTGATACTTTCTTCTTCAATAATTCAAAACTATCTGTTGCTGCCTTGGTCCATACAAACTCCCTCCCTTTTGTACACTTTGTTATGGGTGCAACAATGCTACTAAAATTCCTGATGAACTTCCTATAAAAGTTGCCAATCCATGAAAACTACGAACCTCTGTCACATTCCTTGGAATAGGCCATTCCAAATTGCCTTTACTTTTTCCTCATCCATCCTCACTCCATCCCCTGATATGACAAATCCCAAAAAAACAAGACTCTTATGAAGGAATCTACACTTCTTTAAGTTTGCATATAGACTCTCTTTACGTAACAAGTCTAGCACCAATTTCAGATGTAACAAGTGTTCTTCCACTGTCTTACTGAATATCAAAATATCATCAAAATAGACAACAACAAACTTACCATTGTATTCTCGGAGTACTCTGTTCATCAACCTCATGAATGTATTGGGTGCATTAGATAGCCCAAATGGCATCACCATCCACTCGTATAATCCATCTTTTGTTTTAAAAGCAGTTTTCCATTCATCCCCTTCACGGATTCGGATCTGGTAGTAACCACTCCGTAGGTCAATCTTGCTAAAATATTGGGCTCCTGCTAGCACATCCATCATATCATCCAATCGCGGAATTGGAAACCGATACTTAATTGTGATCTTGTTTATGGCTCTACTTTCCACACACATTCTCCAGTCTCCATCTTTTTGGGAGTCAATAATGCTTTGGAGTTGCACATGGACTCATGCTTTCTCTCACTAACCCTTTATGTATTAGATCTGTCACTTGTCTATTCAACTCTTCACTCTGTGTCGGACTCATCCGATAGGCTGCCTGGTTTGGAAGGGCCGATCCTGGGATCAAATCAATATGGTGTTGAATATCTCGCTTTGGGGGTAACCCATCGGTAGCTCATGATGACATCTTTGTATTCTTTTAGTATCTTTTCTACTGCAATAGGTATATTAAAGCCTTCTTTCTCCAGCTTCTTTGACATTAGTGCATAACAACATCCAACTTCTTCCATTTCTGTAACAAACTCTTTTGTAGCCAATAAGCCCTCACTCTTCTCTTCTTCCTTGAAGGGTAATAAGACCACCTTTACACCATCCTTCCAAAAGGTATATGTATTTTTCCCTCCATCATGTGTAACCTTTCTATCGTATTGCCAAGGCCTACCCAGTAATATATGACATGCATCCATTGGGATAACATCACACCACACCTCATCCTTGTAGGTATTCCCAATTGAAAACTTTATAAGGCATCTTTTATCTATGGTTACTTCATTTCCTTTCTTGAACCATGATATACGATAGGGATATGGGTGCTTGTCACATTTCAGATTCAGTTTATCAACCATTACAGTTGAAACCATATTTTCACAACTACCACCATCAATAATAATTTTACATACCTTTCCTCCAGAGGTGCATCTTGTTCAAAATATATTTGTTCGAAGCCATGAATCAGCTCCAGCAACATCACGTTCTTTCTCCTTCCTTGGGACAATCATCGTCCTCCTTATCATGAGGGTTTCACCCAAGTCTGCAGCAACCTCCATTTCTTCTTCCTCTTCAGCCTCAACCAGATTTACTCGTGGTTTTCTCCTTGCCATCTATCTTGTGTAGGATAGTGCGGACACTCAAAAGCTCTGTGCCCCTCTTCACCACATATGTAACATGTATATTGCCTTTGGGGGCTATTCCAGCCCCATCCTCCATTATAACCTCTTCCCCTCTGAAATCCCCTACCTCTTTGGTAGTTACCATGGCTTTGACCAGAATCTTCATGCCCTTCTGTATTAGAGGATTCACCTTTTGTAGATTCAAATCTACCCCTGCCCCTCATTGGAGATGATGATGGACCTCTCTTCACACCTCTTCTAAAATTACTCCTCTTGTTCTTTTCCTCTTGCCTTTAATGTAAGTTGATAAGCATCATCTAGGCTATGGATCCGGAGCATACTCAGCTCATCTTGTATGGTGTAACTCAACCCATTTATGTACCGTGTAGCCTTTTGTTCTTTAGACTCTCCCTGTTCCACCCTGATTGATAACTTGTAAAATTCATTAGTATACTCCTCAATCTTTGAGATCCTTCATACGCCTTAGGTTTTGAAACCTTCGAAATAGTGTCTAGGCATAATCTACAAGAAGAAACTTTTCTTTCAACTTCTTCACCATTTTATTCCGAGTTTGGATCTTGCCCTTTCCATTCCTTTGTCTTTCATTTTGTAGGTGATCCCACTAGATCAATGCATGTCTAGCTAACTTAGTGCATGCAAACTTAACCTTCTTCTCCTCTGAAAGGGTTTTCCACTCAAAGAATTTTTCCATGCGATTTAACCAGTCAATCAACTCCTCTGGTCGTAACCCTCCACCATAATCAGGAACATTAATCTTGATGTCGTCATTCTTTCCCTCTAAGGCCTTGATCAATCTCTCCTCAAATGGTCTCTCATTCAAGGTTTCTTCGTCTCTCTCATTTTCTTCTTCATCTCCTCCTTCATTCATTAATGGAGTCTCTTCTTCAATATCACTATCTGGGTTTGCATCCCCATTTGCATGTCTCCTTCTAAGGCGGGTAACTTCCCCCGTGAGCTCAGCAATTTGTCTCTGTAGCTCCTGCATATGCCTATTCATCTGGGCATAACCTCCCCTCCCGTCTAGCCATGGTTATATAAAACAGAGGTAAAAACTACACATAAAAATGTAATATGTTACCTTAATTATTTCCGCAAGATCAAAATCTGCTCTGATACCAATTGATGTGAATCCAGCTGCAAGAGGTTGAAATACCTCCAAAAACACACATAAACAGCTTTGCAAATAAAACCAGGAGTTTCACAATAGCTTACTTCTCATTCTGGAATTCACACTGATCTATTACATCATTACAATTCTCCTTTTATTTCAAGACTACTCTAAAACCCTAAAATGCCAAAAAACCTAAAATGCAAAACAACTCGGATTGACCCCAAAATTTGTGTGCCAAATATGCATTCATAAATTAGGGCTCACGCGAAATTTGGACTTATTCTGACAAGCACAACAAAAGTTATTAAAGTTCTAAGACCTAGACAAAAGCGGAAAAAACATTCGGAGCCAATTTTAGGCCACTAGATGACGGAATCCGAGCCCAAAAACGTGCCAAAATGCAAAGATGTCCCTAGCACAGTACTAATGTATATCTACCACCTGTAAAATTTGTCCAACGGTCGGATCAAAAGTTATAGCCTCTGCAATGTCCCGCATCTACCACCATTTATCTTTTTAATGATTTGAAAGCATGTGGTTTTCAGATCAACATCATGAATACACCTTAAATATGAGGACCACCTTTGTATTCATTTCATATTTCATAGGACATTTCCAAATGAAACCGTTAAAAGGAGAACCCTCTTTTCCCACACAACCTACATATGTCAACCCTTCTTGTTAGGAAATAAGGGATAAAATATGTGGAATAATCCCTCACAAAATTACAAAAGTAGAAACTAATATGCAGAAAATATTACAGATCTCAAATAAAAGTGCAGAATAAAATAACACAACACAAAGAGATAGTATTTAATGTGGTTCACCCAATTTGGGCTATGTCCACAAAGATCACTTGCTCATATTTTATTACAAGCCACTACTCTCTCAATACAATACCCAGATCTATTTGGAGCTATGCTCAACAAACTCTACAGAATTCATAGCCAAATTCAAAACACATCTACAATGTTTACATTATATCTACCATATGCACAAAACCATATAAATAAACAACTGCTTAAGCAATTTTACAAAACCATGGGTATCAAAACCATGGGCCAAAATCGTCCCATAAACCTATGGGTCAAAAAACCCACCCATATGAGAAAATCATGTTCCCGATATATCGAGCACGTTTTAAGGCCCAATATTTTTTTGTTGAGGGCTGCGCCCTCGAACCCTGACGAGACAACCATGGAAAATGTATAGTACTCTTAGTGTACAGTCTTCAACACTTTCTCACATGAAAATAGGCTCCACAACCTAACACTTCTCATGTCCTCAGAAGGTACATATTTTCACTTCATCTCTATGTCCAAGATCCTAAGTGTGACTACCTAGTGTTAGTCATCTGTTAACATTCACTGTAAAGGCCAAAAGTGCAAATGCCTTCACTTTGTTGTTTCCCATCATATATGTATCAAATCTAATATAAAATAAATCCAAATTTCATTCTTGACCATGATTTTAAAAAAACATTAAATCACTTTAACATCAATATCAAATATACATTATACCTAAAACATAACTTTAACCATTGTCAACCTTTCCACATCAACATTTATCATAATATCTACTAAAAACTATCACAATATCTATCGTATCTCAAAAGAAAACACAATACTGAGAACATCTCAATGTCACTATATTCAAAACATCACATCTAATCATTAGAATCAAAATTTATCAGCCAATTACCCGCTTGGATTCTACATCCTCGACTACCGTTAAGACCCTATTTTAGTCCTCATAAGCCAACCTTTTTGGCAACATCAATTATTGGTCCTCTCAATTATTCAAAACATCTTGTCAATCATTAAAATTCATATGTTTATAGGACAAAAACCCTTTGGTTCCCCTATCATTTGAATTCCTAGTCTTGTAATCCCACCTTTGTGCGATATTAATTTCGGGCCTTCGAACTCATCAAATTTTCATATCATCTTTTTTTCCATTAAGACGTATGTTTATAGGACATAAACCCTTTGGCTCCCCTATCACTTGACTTCTTGGCCTCATAATCCCACCTTTGTGGAAACATCAATTCTTGGTCCTTTGACCTCATCAAAACACCTTGTCCATCATTAGAAGTCACATATCTATAGGACACAAACCCTTTGGATCCCCTATCACTTGATTTTATGATGAAAACCATCTTATTTTTTTACCTCATCATGGGGCATCACTCCATCCATATCTTTAAATCTCATGATCAATTACCTTTTCCATCAATCCCCAGGTTTGAGGGGGTACACCTTATCATGTAAAACTACAAAATTTATGTATCACATCTCATTTTTTCTTGTGGCTTGTCTTAAAACCACTCAACAAAAAGTAGAAAATGTAGACACCTAAAATTAGCATCGCTAATTCTAGTGTTGAAATCCACCATGCACCCTTCATATTTATATAATATTAACATTAACATCATCGCCATACTTGCATAATTCCACATCCATCATTAATTAAAAATAACCCTCCATTTTTTAATTAAAGAACACTCCATCACTCAATTCTACCCTTTAATTAATTAATGTAATAATTATGTCACCACATCTCTATCCCTAAAATTAATTAATTAAATTAAATTAATTATACCCTAAACACCTCATTAGGACACCTCACCAACCACCTAACTAATTTTATAACCTTCTAAAATTCTATATCTTATCCCTAACCTCTTTTAAAACAACATTCTAAAAATCTAACCTCCTTTAAATCAACCTTCTAAAAAGATAACCTCTTAAAAAAGCTAACCTCTTAAAAAAGAGAACCTCCTAGAAAAGATAACACCCTCATCTTAACAAAATCAATTCAGTTCATTAATTTTTACCTCCTCCCTTCATCCCAACCTCCCAAATCTTCAAAAAAAAAACTAAAAAATAGAAGAAAAAGAACTCAAACTCAATCTCTAGTGATTCCCCAAATCGCCAATGATTCTCCTCTATTGTAAAAAAATTATAAATACCAAATCCAAGCCCCCATTTTGGAAGTGGAGATGGCAAGTGGACATGATGCTAAGTCCCCATATTTCATTTTTCTTCCATCATAAACTTCCCAAAAATCGAGAGATCATTTATCACCACCAAAGAAGCTTGAATGTCACTCATGTGTCGAGAATCATGCCAAAAATATTATTACATCGATAATCTTTTCCTCTCGGTGATTCATCCACAATATCTTGTGATTATATACATCACTTTGGAAATATATTGAAGCCATATTTCTGATGCATATTTTGGTTTACAAAATGGATCTACGGTTCTCAAGTTATGGTCAAAAACATCGAGGGTGGTTTTTTATCGGATCCATAGCTTCACCATCAACAAACTCACCATCCTTCAACCTTTACCTCTTTGGTAATCTCATCAATTTTCTAGCATCAATTATTTACATACAATCAAGTAGCCATATTTATTTTAAACATCATTATCTGTCTCTTTTATTAATTAATAATTTATGTCAAGCTAACTTGTCTGTTTAGTAGCTTGTACACATCTACAATAAATTGCTAGTGATTCCTGTAATCACCGCGATTAGCCCAATCACCAATAATTCCTATATATTAAACCTACTTTCAATTATTATTTCCATTTTGATATCTAGAGCTTAGACTGACTATTAATCTACCTTTGCAAGCATCCATCATCTCCCATCCAGCTCCTTTGAGCCATCTGCAACATTTTATCATCTATCCAAATTGAATACATCAACACCACTTGCCTTTGTGAGCACATATCTCTCCACACATTTTCTCCTTTGATCCATATTGTGATTCCTCAACTCCCTTTGGATCAGGAACCACCATTAGACTAATGTATAACCTTGGACCTCATATGTTCCTTTTCCTTTGCATTTCATCACTTACTATTAGTTCACTTTATCAAATTAAATTTTTTTTGAACGCGAATTAACACCCTTGCAAGGAATTCCATTGATTTCAAGGGACTGGTATTTTCCATGCAATCCACCACATATTTAATATATATATATATATATATATATATATATATATATATATATATATATATATATATATATATATATATATAAAAGTGTTTTTATTTGCGAGGCTTGCTTACAAGGAAAATAATCCTTGTTCACATTCTTTACGGAGTGCAATATCACACAATCCACATCTGCAGGGGATCACAAAAAGACCCCATATTGAAGTTTGGAAGGTCATATCAGCTTGCTTATAGACAAAGGTTGAAGACTTGTAATATTTATCTCGAACACTTGCTCACCTTAATACAACAATCTCAAAAATAATAGTTAGCGTCTACTCATGACTTTGAACTAGATTTTGCAGGAAGTTATTGTTAATTTTTTATTTTTATTAATCCAATGGGCTCATGCCTTATAATAGTTAGTAGTTTCTAGCCTTACATACTCTCAACATTAAAAATCTAAAAAATGGTGAAATTAGAATCCAATAATAGCCAAATTGGAATCCAATAATAGCGATATTGGAATCCAATAATAGTGAAATTAGAACTAGAATAATTCCAATAATGACAATTTTGCAGAAGTTATTATTAATTTTTTATTTTTATTAATCCAATGGGCTCATGCCTTATAATAGTTAATAGTTTCTAGCCTTACATACTCTCAACATTGAAAATCTAAAAATGGTGAAATTAGAATCCAATAATAGCCAAATTGGAATCCAATAATAGCCAAATTGGAATCCAATAATAGCGATATTGGAATCCAATAATAGTGAAATTAGAACTAGAATAATTCCAATAATGACAATATTGGAATCCAATATTTCTACTATTGGATTCCAATAATAGTAATAATGGAATCCAATATAGACAAAAATGGAATCCAATATATGCAAAAAGGAGATGGATTTCTTCCAATACTTGAAATACTAGAGTCTCAATTCACTAGAATATGTCCCAATTTAGTGAAATAAGCATCGGGTAAGGGTATGAATTTGAGTTTGAAAATTACTAAAACATGCATGAGAGAGAGGATATCTTGTGAGGGGATGGTCTGGAGAAGTGTGAGGCACATTGAGGGGTTGAATCTTTCCATTGTGAGTGATCATGGGAACTTGAGGAGGAGTGGATGTGGAATGAGGGGATGGATGTGTGATAAAAGGAGATGGTTGTGGAAGCTCTATAGATATACTAGATGTAGGATCATGAGACATAATGAGAGGTGTATTAAGAGTAGGATTGGTGTCAACATGTCCATCAATAGCTTCAAAATTATAAGAAAGAGGAGGTGTAGATTCACATTCAACAACTTTAATGGAAGAAAATCATCATTAACATGTCAAGTATCATTATCATAATCAAAGTCACTATCAGTCATATTTTGCAAGAAAGTATTTCGTCAAGATTATAATCAACATATAATGAATTTCTAGTAGTGCTACCATTGGATTTATCATGGAAATCATTGGAAATAATTTCAGAAGTAGGAATGGTAGGAGGTATAGATTCACATTCAACTTGACTAATAGGAGAAACATCATCATTCACATTTACATTTTCATTATCATACTCGAGTCAAGAGCATCCATGTTTTCATAAGTATAAACCTCATAATGAAAATAATCTATATTAATACTTGTTATCCAAATTGAGCCCTCGCTTATTTTGGCTAACTTGCCTTCATTCTTTCCTTCCTTGTGCTTCAAATTCAGTTTTTACACATTTCACACTTTCAAAAAATTTTGGGTATGTTTTCATCGGATAAAGGATTTTCTTACCTTTCCAGAAGGTAAATAAGTCCTCTGAAATCCTTGTATTTTTTGAGTTATGGCTCAGTAGAGTTTGGAGGGGAAATTTTCCAAAGGTAGGCCCATGGAGCTTGGGAGAGTTTTGTGCCAAAGAGGCTCAAGCCGGAGGAGTGGAGGAAGAAATTGAGAACTTAGCACTTTTTGGGATAAAAGCACAAAAGTCATTTGCGCTCCCGCGAGCCCGCAAAGGAAACAAAATTTCTTAAGGCCCACAGCCAATGAAATGATGCCACGTGTCAAGGTAAAGTAGTGGATGCCAGAGAGAACTTCAAGTTTTTGGATTTTTTGTTAGAATTTCTCAAAGGGAAAAATAGAAGCGCATCCCTACCAAGTAATCAAAAGATGCCACGTGTTTATTCATCAATGGGAATCGGGAGGATTTAGGACATTTTGCCAAAGTTGTGAAAACACAAAAGGCAAGAATGGGTCGCATCTCCACAACTAATCAGAAGGTGCCACGTGTCTCAAAATGGAGGAGCCGTAGAGAATTTTGGGAAAATTTCCCAATTTTGCAAAAAAGGAAAAAGGTCAAGTTTTGGCCCACCGACCCAATTTTTGCCCTAATTTTGCCCTGTTTGCCCTAAATCTTCAGAAGGCCATATCTTTCGATCTAGAGCTCGATTTTCATGATTTTGGTATCAATGGAAAGCTGTTGAAATCCTCTACACAATGGACACTTTAATTTTAAATTTTGATGGATTTTTGTAGGAGAAAAATGGGAAAACGTCTCTGGCATGGAAAAATTGTAGAAAACGACCCCAACCACCAAAATTAATGAAGTATGGGCCTCTTTCTTGCTCTGCGAAGAAATGTACGATGAAGTATGGGATTTTTCATGGAAACCCATCATTTTGCAGGCTAATTAAATGGATCTTGTTGGTGGTTGGAGTTTTAAAATCAATTTTCCCACATTTTCTCATTTCCTTCATTCTGTTTGAGTGATAAAAGCCAATTTTGGCTCATTTTGAAAAAGGTTGTTCATCCTTCTTCTTTGCCTTTCCCTTATTTTCTTCCCCAGGGTCGAAAATGGAGTTTAAACCTCCTCCCCTACTATGTAATGGAATTTTTGTCTCTTACCCATGAAATGATGCACTGTGTAAATTCTAAGCAATATAAAAACGTGTTTTGTGATGCATTTGTCCATCCTTGGCTCATTTTCTTTGTTGTTTTCCTTACCTATCTTCATTACAGGGTATTTGTACATGTTTGGATGTTCATTGCAGGTTTTGGAGCTATGTTCATGGAATTTTGGAACATTTTCTGTGTGAAATCCATCTTTGGTATATGATGCACTTGTCCATACTTTCCATTGGTCACCTCTTTTTGTTCCATTGTAGTTTTGATAGATAATAAACACTTTCCTTCTCTCGATGTATCACTGTTTTAGTGTAGGCTCTATTTTTCCTTATTTTCTTCCTCTCCTTGTCTCCTTGGAAGTTAGATTAGGTTATATTAGCTTGCATGCACTGGAATAGCTTGTGGCAGGTAGTTTAGGAAGAGGAACTAGCCTTCTCTAGAGAGCTTTCCCCATTTTCAAAGGTCCCACACTTTGGGAAAGATTAATGTTGTGTAATCACACCAAATGACTTTGCCTTAGAAAAGAAGATCCATAACTCATTTGAGGGTTCCGTGGATTTGCACTAATAATACTATCATTTGACATAGTATAAGGAGAGGAGGATGGAGGATCATTCATGGCTATGGTAGATGAGGGAGAACATGTGGAAAAGTTTTGGTCAAGGGAAACTATGCAAAAATTAGGGGTTTGGAAACCAATAAGAAGATATTTTTGGAAGTCAAGGAGTTGTTGGAGGAATTTTGGATCATATTGAGGATTTTGCATGAGGTTATGAAATTTATATTCTTCAGAGGCATTGGAAAATACTGGTTACATGCGCATATAATTCATATCATGATTTGGAGATGGGTACCTTTTTTTAGCCATGAGGGTTTGGGATCCTAGGGAAAGGAGTTTGAATAAGAGTGGGGTTCACCAAATTATTTAATATAAATTGAATTAAATCTATATTTTAAAGTAACTAATGTAACAAGTGGTATAAAAATGATAATATACAACAATATACAAATGTTAAGTACTCAAACAATGTAAAAATCTAAGAAAACAAAAGATATAGATAACTTAGCTAATTTATGTGTAACCTCAAGGAAATTGGGACTATGTGTTTGCTGGATATGACTTGAAATGATGTCATAGTAGTTAGCAAAGTGAGTTATGAGAATTTGAACTATGATGGACATAAGTTCCCGCAGAGGAGGATAGAGCACCCAAGCACTAGTTTCCATTATGAACACTAGTGCTTGTGTGAATATTAAAGGAGCAATAACATATTTACACATCAAAACTATATTAAAAATCTTTGGATGTTATTTCATATACATGGGTTACATTTTTATAGGGCAATATTTATCCTATTATATAAGAACCACTCAAAAAATATACATGATTTGTTATAACAACTTGTAACTTAGACTCTATTTACGTGGATTGTTTACAACAACCTCACTCATATATAAATATTCAAATGTACGCACTATTTAATTCCTAACATCCCCCCCTTAGTGTGAGCATGGGAAGAAAACACATCTAAAGAACTGGAAATAGAATTATACACCTCCACATACTTTTAGCTCAGTATACTAATGGATTGGATCTTCTGCACATGCCCAATTTGCTTCACCATAATGAATCCCATACCGAATGATCACACTTCCACCAATTCACCTACATACGTGAACTCAACATTTCCCGCTTTCACTTCCGGTGAACACTAGATTTCATCAGCTGATTGATGTTAGAAGTAAAATAATCAAAGAGTCTTTGTAGTAAGAGGATCACTCTAGTTCATTTGACCTCTTATACAATTGTTCTCAACATCCAAAATGCATATCCTTCTCATTTTAATCTTTAGTAGGGAATGAAAACCATGTTTTATTTCTGCACATGCCACTCAATGCAAACAACTGAAATAGTATAAAATAATTCCACCATAGCTATCAACGACCCCATCATTAGTGACTGACGAGAGGTGTTGATTTCCCTCTATCCTTCATTGCCTCTAGCCTCCAATTGTCTATTTCTAGCTCAGCTGAATATTGCTTTGATGATCATTCTAGAATTCCCCCCAAATTTTAACTTGGACATTGGATTACACCAAAATGCAATCGACTAAAAGTGAGGTAATTTTTTTCACAATATTTGATAATACTGAAACTAAATAACACAATGACTCTTTGAATACAACTAACTCAATTAACCTAGACAATATACTAATACAAAATTATTACGAAATGCAAAAAGGACCCTATATAAATAAACTACCTTAAAACATGGCCAAATATTTTGAATTAAAACTTAAAAGATTTAAGACTCTAATGTATGATGATGAAACAATAAAAATGAAAAATACTTTTACTTGACTCAAATGACTATTAAAAACGAAAGACTCAATGACCAATTAGAATCTAAAAAATTAAACTATAATTACTCAATTTTCTAATATAGAGGGAGCCTATTATTAGAATCACACATAATAGGAAAAAATAGCCTAATTGACAACTTAAGACTAAAATAAATACATGTTTGACATACATATACGGAATTTGAATGTAGATCTACATGTAATACATGTGTAATCCTTCTAGTGTGTTAACCTAGTACTATTCAATATAAATTCATGGATCCGAGTCACTTATAGGGAATACTTGAGTCTTCATGTCTACCAAATATGATTGGATTTGGGGAGAAAAAGAATGAGAAATACCGATTAAATCAATTGGGATTACGAATCGGCATAGACACAATCTTGAAAGGTTTAAAATCGATCATAGATAATAATTTAGAGATGCAAAGGCATACTGAGACAAATAACCATTAGTGAGTTGTAGATTGTATGCCATACAAATCCTAGGTCTGGCATAGATTTTTTTATTCCAAAACAACATGATAAATGAGCAAAATTGGATGTAAAGTTTCACGATCAATCTCAAAGAGGATGCCCACTCCACTAGACTCAGTAAATGAATATTAGAGTCCAAAAATAATATATGCATAACACTAACAAATGGAAGAGATATCCTCAAGATTCAACATAGTGTGTGGGTCTCAACTTTGACTTGTTTGGATCTCGAACACATCCTCTCAAGATGCAACCATTTTTTTGGCCAAAACACTTGTATAAAAATGATTCTAGATGAACATGAATACTAGGTAGAATTAGTAAAGGACACCAAACACACTCTTATTGATGAGAAAATAGTAGAAGATAGAGTCAAGATATCATAATATAAATCCGTACCTATACAATTTGTTTTAAAAACTCACAAAACTATCTAAATTATCTCATATCAATGAATTTCATAGATGGGAAACTGGACCATCACTAGAGTTTCCCTACTCAATTTTTCAGAATTACATAGTCGGTTTGATACTGTATGAAGGAGAAATAAAATATTTACACGGAAAAATCATATTAAAACTCTTTGTATTTTATTTCATATGCATGGGTTACATTTTTATAGGCCAATATTGATTCTATTATATAAGAACCACTCAAACAATATACACGAGTTGTTTTAACAACTCGTAACTTAGAATCTATTTACGTGGGTTGTTTATAAAAAAAACTCACTCATATATAAATATTCAAATGTATGCACTATTTAATTCCTAAAAATATTTAGAATCTTCTCCCTTTTTGGCATAAAATTCTTTATTCCAATATCTTCTTTAACACTCTAATTTCACCGTTATGTTTTCGAACACACTTGTAACTCCTGTAAAGAAAAACCATATCTACCTTTAAAAATATCACAAAAACATTATACCTAAATAAAATATGAAATATGTGAAGTCGATTAACCCGACGGTGACCTAATGAGTGAACATAGTACCAAGTGATGCACTACATTTCAGATTCTGTGTAGTTCTATGTTCTTGTGTGTGGAATTGTGTCATTAGGTTTTCCCTCACGCCAATGATTCCAAGATAGTGGGATATAGATACCTTTGATGTAAATGTGTGGTATGGAATTCAACATTTACCCTTCCTATGCAAAGGTGTATGCGATATAAAATGTAGTCCCTTTTGATAATAATTATAGTATACAAATGTGATATCCTAAATTGAATTACCAGCTATAATAATAGTGTGTATGTTGTGTATGTGAATATTTTGTTTGAATTTCAACACTAATAACAATTTTTTTGAATATGAACACATGATAAGGATAAGAAAAATGAAAAGGTTGACCATAAATGTAAAAATGTGTAAAAAGAATAAACAAGACAAAAACACCCAGAATGGACACAAACACCTAGGTGCTAGTGTACAAAATGAGTGTTAGTGTCCCGAGATAATAAAAAATAGATATGAAAAGACAATTAGATAGGGATCCCTATGACTCAACAATAGTGGATATAGAAATCACGGATGTAGAAGAGAGTTACGGTAAAAATCAATCAAAGATGTAGATGTACAAGAGATAGTGTCACTAGTGAATACTTTTCTTACTTAAGATTCATGTATATAAAAACATATTGATGACATAGTAAAATAGTAATATGTGTGTGATTTTGTGTCTACAATTTTCTATGTGGAAATTTTTGAAAAAATAGTGAAATGAGTGAAAAATGATGTTGGTTTGTTGGAAAACAAATCAGTAGGTTTTCTCAATTTTTGGAATTTTGGGCTTTATTTATAATGAAAATATATGATATTTTGAATAGGTTTTTATGGATTGAAATTATTGTGGTGAATTAGGTTTGCAAAGATACTTTTACCTACCCCTTGCATTAAGGTCTCCTTAAAGTCTTGGTAAAAATAGGGACTCCCAAAATTGGGAAAAGTGAAAAATTTGGTGCCAAAACGGAAATTCCTAGACTGACGGATGATGATAAATCAATGGCCAAAAGGACTAGATCTAGTTTGGCTAAGGATAATGAGAAGAAGAAAAGGAAAGTGGATGAGACTTCTGATAAATAGGTTAATATTGAATTCAACTCGAGTCGAAGATCGGAAGAGGATAATGGTCGATGGACAATAGTAGGGATGATCATAAGCAAGCTTAAGAGGGTACAAGTAATGAACTTGCAAAACATACGATTGTCCCTCCTTTAAGGATGGAAAAGGAATATATCCCTAATAATCTCTCCCAAAACAAAATGAGACTATTGAAAGCCTTCATGCCCTCAAATTTTCCTAGAAAAAGTTATTCTTGGCCCAATATTGCGATGAAATCTAATGTTTTTCTAAAATATTTTGAAAATTGTCACTTGGATACTAACATCAATAGGAACAAGATTAGTATGGTGTCCATTGACTTGAGGGAGCTCCAAGAGAAAGTGGAAAACTCACTGCTATAGTGCTCAATGAAGACCTAAAAAATGCTAATGAAAGATGTATCTTTATGGAGCAAGAAATGTTAAAAATGAAGGAAATCATCATGCAAATTAAGGATGTCCATCTTTTGAATGTGAATAGCACTATCCATCACCTAAATATCTTGGTCAAAATGATTCATACCATGCAATAAGCTAAGAAGTTGGAGATGGAGGGTACTATGGCTAAAATTCCCGAACCTGACTATGAATATTGGAAGGCCACCATTGTTGGACTAGTTAAAGAGTGGAATAGTTACATGCAGATGGGGAGACTTGATAAAAGAATGAATATTTTTGTACTTTACTCTTCTGTTCTACTTTGTTGTTAGTATCTTTTGCTGTTACTTTCAAAGTTGTTAGTATGGATTATATCATCTTTTAGTTTTCTTATGTTTATGCTTTAACTGGGTTTAATGGTGATACCCTTGGCCTTGTTTTTCAGTTTTTTGAACTTCTTATCTTGTATGGGGTAGGGTCCCCTCAACCCTATTTTACCTTCAATAAAAAAATGTATGTCATTATTTATGAAAATAAGGTTTTATCCTTATTAAGTATACATAAACATACTTCTTGTCTTATATCACATTTTATGAGATATGGAATTGTTTAAGTGTTGTTTTAATAGAAGAGTATGAATAAAAAAAAATGTATTCATTATGTAATTATAATCGATGTTATAGATTCCTCTTAGATAAATGAATATGTTTATAACAAACATAGTATTATAGAGAAAATAATACAATGAAGACATCATTGTATTATTATTGTATCTTATTAAATAAAGTACACAATTCATATCAAATGATGACCAAATGAGATAAAGTGAACTATTCATATTAAATGATGTACTTATGAGATTAATACCATTACTAAATAGGAAGTGATTGGATCATATAAATGTGGGACATGGTTAAATTAACACATATTAAACAAAAACACTATGTTATGACAATATGATAAGAGGTACTTATTTAATATAGTAACTACGTGAGTTACTATGAATATCTATGGAGAAATTAATGTTGGGCAATGATATGAAATAATGTACCATTGTAGACACAAAATCATGCACTTGGGTATATTTATAGGTCCATATACACATACTTGCATTCATATGATTCCTAAGAAAGAAAACTAGTGATTGACATCTATCTTTTGCCTCTTTACTTTGTCTCTGGTCTTCTTTCTAGAATTTTACACCCTACAACCTAGTTTAAAATTTATTGCTTTATCTTTCATGACTTTGGACACCAACACCCACCTAGGATGCCAATGCCTAGGTGCCCTCATCCCCTTTGGGTGCCCTACCTCTTTCTATCTTACTCACCTCTTTTGGGCCTCTTTTATCTTTTGGGAATCTTATTTTCTTATGGTTCATCCTTTTAGTTGTCAATTACAAAATTCAAACAAGGGAATCATATAAATACAAAGCTATGTGACCAAAATAAAGGACCAAGCTCTAAGCATCTATTATCATCACCTAAGGTTGCATCCAAAGGAATTCTAAGAATATCAAAGGCATTCATATAACACTCACTCAAGGGACAAGGGACTACATTTTCTCCATACACACATAGGAAGGGAAGTTCATTACTACATTTACACAACTATTTACATTACTACATTTGGTTATCACCTGCTATCAAGTGTGCTTGCACAAGGGATTCCCAGGGAAAGATTCTATTACAAACACACAAGAACTACATGGAGTCTGATATGTAGTGTAGCACTCGGTCATAAGTTCACTCTATTGGGTGACCTCTGGGGTTAGTTTGGCTCCCCATATTGAATCTTTTCTATTTGGGTTTTGATGTAGTTTGAGGATTTGGTAGGCCATATTCTCTTTGTAAGTTACAGGTGAATTCAATGATCATACAAAAAAAATAGGTGACCAAAGGTGAAGGTTAGTGACCACCTTGTGACAAAAAAATTAGTTTATGAGCTTCTGCATAGTCACATGTGCATAATAAGTGTCCTTGATGCCTAGGCACCCTAGTCCTAGATCATCCAGTAGTTCTAGGATTTTTTTATTTGATTGAAATAGTCTACTCCTCGCGTTCATCATTTTCTAGTCCATAATACTTTGGGATCAAGTGTGAAAATGAATGAAGTCTTCTACTCTCTCTCTTTCACTTAGGGTTTCATATTTCTTTAGCTTATTGTTTGTGTCAAATTTTTATTTTAGCATTCATTTATCATACATGAATCTAAAATTAGGATTTAACATAACTCTATATTTGTTAAATCAATCATAAAGAAAAATTTATATAGTTGACCTAAATGTATAACTGAAAATGTAAATGAAGCGTAGTCACTAAGACTCATCATCCTTTCGATGGTATCCTACCTATACCATATTAGGATGGATAGGAGAAGGGTAGTGAGTATGTAATGATAAAAGTCATTATGTGGTCACTATATCTCCCATCTAGATCCTAAGATGGGACTGGTATGATCCTTTTAATTAGAAGAATGAGTCATGGTTCCTACTTCATCCAAATCTGAACTTAATTTTGTAAAAACAAAAGGGAATCTTGATAACTATATGGAGATGGTTTTGTGGTGAAGGGGAGACATGTTTTGTAGGCTAGTGTGTAGTCTTAAAACTATCTTGCAAAGAAATGCTTAAAAACTATGGCCATAATAATGTAAATGTTGATGCATTTTTTGTTCACCATTTCTTCTATTTATCAATGTTTGAGTCATAAGAAAGTTACATAAATACTTATCGGTTGACACTAAGGAGATGCATAGTTTCTCATAACCTATAAAATGTTTTAAACCAAAAGTATACAAGATATACACACTCATGAAGAGTGATTATGGTGGATTAGTACAATATGAATGACCCTTACATATGTATATGGTTATCGTATGTTATCAATTGTATTTCAAAATATTAAACATTTAATTATGCTGGATTAATTAGCTGCAAGCTAAAAATCATTGAAGGAATTAATTGTACTTAAGGGGTTTGTTTTTAAATAAATAAAAAATTCCCTTAAATTTGATGAATCATAATATGGGTGTTATATTTTGGTATCAGATCTAAAGGTTTATAATCTCTTGGCCTTAATGGCTTCATGACACTAACATGATATATTTTACTTATATTAATATGATATGATGGTTAGGAGAAGGATAAACCATAGGAAAGTTCAATTAATACTAGAGGTTTAGTGGTTAAGAGGTTAGATAAAAATCTAAAAATCCTTTAGGAAACTTGGATCTGGATAGCTACCTTGGAGCAATTGGTAGGGGTGAAAATGATAATTATAAGGATGAATAACTTGAACATCAAGTCAATAATAATCACCAAGGGAATAAAAGATCTCACTTGACTATTCGAGTGTCTAACGATGACAAGTTTTAGATTTGTAAATCCATTATGGGATTAAACCAAAATATTGGGGAAGAAGTAGATGTTCATGGACCATCTACTATGGACGCAGATGTTAGAAAAATCCAAAGGGGAAGAATAGAAACTACAAGCAAAAAATTTAACCTTATGGAGAGGAAAATTGTAAGAGGAGCATCAAATCACCTTCATCATTAAGTTCTAGAAAATATTGGTGGATGAAGCATGGAAGTAAAATGAGGAATGTACAAAAAAATAAAACAAAACATGATGTGAATACAAGGAAGAATGGGTAGAACAATGATAATTTTGATAAAAACAAATGTAGGAGGAAAGGGATTGTGGGTGAATGCTTTAAGTGTGGTGGTGATCACTATATAAATAATTGTTCTAAAAGGAATCGTAGGAAAACCAATAACAAAGGATTCATGCTGAAGTGGCTAACCACAAAGATGAGAAACAAACCATTCCTATTGAAGTGTAAGGTAAGTTGTATGGACTTCCTGTTACTATTATATTTGACACCAGTGAAAACGAATGCCTTATTTCTAGTAAATTAGATGAAAAATAAATAAGAAATTTGGTTAAACAGAAAATACATAGACTCATATAACATGGCATTAATGTTATCTACAATATAGACTAATGTCCGTTTGACACATAATTGGAAATACCTAGCTTCACTCTAGAACTAGACCTATACATATCTCCTCTAGTGTCCTATGACATTATTATTGGTGTTAATTGGTTTTCCTCACATAAAACACCAATAGAACGCTTTAAAAAATTGATAGAATGGATAGATGACATGTAGAACATAACTAACGTACATGGCATAAAAATGAATTTGGAAGTAAGGAAAATATTTTCCTTGTAACTTAAGAAAGCTAAGAATAAATGTTGCATGATGTATGCAATTGAAATTTCTAATTTTAGTGAGGAATTACCTATAATTCCTCCTAAACATAAATTTGGCTATACCATTTACATCAAACTTGGAACTAATCTGATAAAAATACCGTATAAAATGACAACAATTGAGTTAGTTGAATTAAAAACCCAACTTCTTGAAATTTTGTCTAAAGTATTGATTATACTGAGTGTGTCTCCTTGGGGAGTACCAGTCATATTTGTTAAGAAGAAATATGGAACATTAAGAATATGCATCAATTATTGCATGCTTAACAAGGAAACCATAAAGAATAGGTATCATTTGCCGAGGATTGATGACCTTTTTGATCAGATGAGAGATGCATCTATTTATTCAAATATTGATTTACAATCAAGTTATCATCAACTAAGGATAAAATACCAAGCTATTTATAATACAACATTCAAAACAAGATACAAGCATTATGAGTTTACAAGTGTTACCTTTTGGACTCACTAATGCACCAATTGCATTCATGAACTTAATGAACAATATTTTTAGGAATATCTAGATAAATTTGTTCTAGTTTTTCTTGATGATATCTTGATTTATTCTAAAAGAATAGAAGAACACAATGAACACTTGAGAATAGTGTTGGATGTGCTTAGAAAAATAAAATTATACGATAAGATAGTTTTGAAATGTTCTTTTACTTGAATGATGTACAATTCCTTGGGTACATAACAAAAAAAGATGGGATTTTAGTTGACCCATTAAAAATTAAAGCCATTATTGAGTGTCCAACACCTAAAAATGTACATGTAGTAAGAAGCTTCATGGGGTTGGATGGTTATTACAAAAAAATTGTAAAATATTCCTCTAGAGTGGTTAGACCAGTGTCTTCCTTACAAAAAAAGGACAAGAAATTTTTGTGGACTGACAAGTGTGAAAATGCATTCAGTTTATTAAAGGAAAAAATTACAACATCACATGTTTTGAAAGTTTTGGACCCCAACGATGCTTTACTATGGTAACTATGCCTCTGATGAAGGTTTTGTGGAATAATTTTTCAAAACCATCATCTAATTACTTATGCGAGAAGAAAGATGAAGGTTCATGAGTAGAATTATGATCCCTATGAATTAGAAATTATTGTCATAGTTCATACCTTAAAATTTTGGATGCATTACCTGCTAGGAAAGCCTTTCAAATTAAAAATAAACCACTTAAGGGACTGAAATATATCTTTATGTAGCCTATTTTGAGCACATGACAACGTATGAATCTTTATTTTTGTCTCAATATGATTTTTACATTAGTTACATTAAAGGAAAAGAGAACTATGTGGCTGATGTCCTAATTTGTAGGAATTATGTTTGCTATTATGCCCCTAATAATACAATTTAAAGTTGGAGTAAAGAAACAATTGTAAACTAATCTATATTATCAACATGTGAAGATTGTGTTAGTAGAAAATCCAAATGATAGGATTTATAAAGGTTATAGGTTTTATAAAAATAATTCTTGAGCTATAAAAATAGAGATTATGTTCCTTTGGGTAATGACCTTAGAATGAAATTCATGAAGGAATTTCATGATGCTCCTTATTTTGGGCATCCCAAAGTAATGAAACTATTGGTGATGTAAAACAACAATACTTCTATAAAGGAATGAAGAAGGACATGATGAATTATGTTTCTCGTTGTCTTAAGTGCCAACATGTTAAGGCCGAACACATGCGTCCTAATGGTATTTTTTACCCTCATTACATTCCACATTACAAATGACAAGTAATTAGTATGGATTTTGTGTAAGGACTGCCATTTTTAAAAATAAGCATGACATGATTTTAGAAGTGGTCTACAAACCAAGAAAGTATCTCACTTCATACCATGTAATCTAATGGAAGATTCACTATTCTAGAATAACCTCTCAATTTTGGAATAAAACTAAACTTTAGTTCAACTTACATCCACAAACTGATGATAGAAAGAGATAACTAGGTTATAGAGGATGTGCTCGGAATGTATTACATGGATCAATAATATAAATGGAAATAATATCTTCCATTAGTTGAATTTTCCTATAAAAACAATTATTAATCTTCATTGAAAATGTATCCATTTGAATCATTGTATGGGAAAAGGTGTAGGACTCATATAAGCTAGGATAACATAGAGGATAGAGAGGCGGTAGGCCCAGAAATGTTAACAAAATGGAAAAAAAAGTGAAGCTCATTCATGAGCAGTTAAAGGAAGAAACTGATAGGTAAAAGAGATACATATATTTTAAAAGAGTTGATAGCATATTGAGCAAGGTTATAAAGTATATTTGTGAGTAAAACCCAAAAATATCTCCATTTCATTTGTTAAGGCTACTTTTGAATTTTCACCTAGATATGTGGGACCTTTCAAAATTCTTGAAGTTATAAGTCCAATGGAATACCGATTAACATTACCTCTCACATTATCTAGAATGCATGATGTTTTTCATATTTCATTTCTTAAAAATTATGTTTCAGATATAACACATGTCATAAATTAGAACTCTTTATAGGTTTAGGACCCGGAATCATCATGGTAGAACCACCAGAGTGCTTTAAACTCATAGTTTGCATATCGGAAATCAATATATTACATAATGCAAGGTCTAACGAGACCAATATCTTGAAGATGACCAATATCTTGAAGATAACACAACTTGGGAGAATCTAGATGAAATGAAAACCACATTTCCTTATCTATTTCAATGATTAAAATTGTTATTTGACTATCTATTATTGATATATTATACAATACTTGATAATAATGTTGACTGCAATGGAAAATTGTTACTATATTGCTGACTATTTGAGAATATTTGTTGTTATGAGGTTGTTACAACCAAGATTTATGAGTTATGATTGACTAAAATTATGAAACAAATACAAGTATTTATAAAAATGTGAACTACTTTTCTTTGATAGTGATGTTTGGATTTTTTTCCAATTATATGCTTTACAACTTTAATTTAAACCATCATGATTATGATTATTTAAGTGGGAAATTTTTTCACACCCTACAATATTTACAGTGTTTTGTTGTAGAAAATATTTGAGAATGACTAAAATAATTACAAACGTTAATAGATAAGTACATATATAAATTGATTTATATAAATATACATGGATTTATATACTATAACATATACATAAATGTATATAGACATATACATAATGATATATATTCATTTATCTTTGTTGGGTTTAATTGATGATCACCTTCTAGCTTGCATCATTGTATGTTGATTGGTTAGTTATACTTCACCATTGTTTGTTGTAGATAATGATATTTGCATTAATTAACGATGTTTACAATCGTTAAGTTTAATTTCCACTATTTATGGTATTGTTTGAATCGGTCATAGACCACACTTGCATAATTTAAAGTTGACCACATTGTTTGAAAAAGGGTTAAATTTGAATGTGGTGTAATTGGTCTTTGACCACTTTGCGAAGTAATTGTTTATTGGTTATTGTTAACATGGTCATGGACCACTCTACAAGTAATTACTAGTCGCTTATTGTTTAATTTTTTCTCGATTGTGAATTTGACCCTCATTGGCATTGGGAATGCTGACCTTGGATCGATGGAAAGGTAAATTATAATGTTTAAATTTCATTTAAAAGGTCATAGAACATGGGATAAATTGATTGGTTATGTTTGATTAATGATATCGACCATATTACAAGATCTTGCTTAAAAACATGTTAATTGTGGTCATAGAACATTGGAAAAATAGCTAACTATTGTTTAGGGGTTTACATGGCCATCAACCACAAGGGAAATAACAAAGGAATTTATATTATTAAGTTTTTAAATTGGTCATAGACCAAAGCGTATGCAATATGGAGGTTTTGGGTTTTGGTTTAATAGCCACATGTGGCACCGACATTCATTAAATGAATTTAATGAAAATATAATTCTTGGGTATTGTTAGCTTGCTTAGAACTCCAAGGAATTTTTTTCTCTCCATATGCTTTTTTGGGGAATTTTTTTAGGTTTTGAATTGCAGAAATTACATGGAGATTTGTTGGGTGAATTCATGTAAAATTAAGAGATCTATTTTATGGAAAATATGCATTATTGTTTGGATTTGGAGTAAGGGCGTTGAAAGTTTCAGATTTTAAAAGAAATTTGGAAAATTAAAACAAAGAAAATATGGGTATGGGTTATTTTCACTCACACTCTTGTTGTTTTTATTCAAAATCTGGAATATATTTTTAGTTTCAATTAATTTTTTGCAAATGCGGAAATGATGGGTATTTTGTAAAAATCTATTTGCTGGTTTATTGGAAGTCGGGCATAAAATTTTAAAGAGTTTATGGTGTTTTTTTCTGAAAATACACATTTTATCTTCTTTAAAACAACTCTATTTGAGATTGTTTATAGTTGATTTGACACAAAAATAATTGTATGAGATTGTTTTTTAAAAACTGGAAGTTTTCCTTTGTTTTCTATGTGGAAATTTTAGAAATAAATAGTGAAAGGAATGAAAAATGATGTGGTTTTTTTTTAAAATTAAATATTTGTAGTTTTTCTCATTTATTTGGCATTTTGGGTCTAATTTATAGTGAAAATATATGATATTTCTAATAGGGTTTTGTGGATTCAAATGATTGTGGTGAAGCAAGTCATTTTGTTTAAATATATATGCAAAACTATTAGAAATTTCAAATATATACATATTCGGTCTCTGCCAACTCGAGTTCCATGGTTTTAGACTCGAAAACCGGGTAAATATCATTTAAAAATTATTAATCTCTTTATGAGTTAGTCTGTTATTATAGTTTAAGTTTATAAAGCCCATCCCGAGCTTGATGTTATTGTGATGTTTCAATGATGAAGGGGCTAGGTCAATATTATTTTTCACAACCTTTCCCTTTTATTTTCGTGAATGAACTATAAATGGGTTCTTGTTGAGATCATGAAGTCATTTTTGATTCTTGGTTAGTTAGACTTAGAAGCATGTATATAATGAATTATTATCATCTTGTGTATATTGAACTGGTCTTCATTAACATTTTGTGGTTTCTTATTATGAGACTTTTGTCCCCTTGATGTACCAAAGTAATAATATTACTTAATATCGGTGATCGGGATTATCTGGGTATTATTATTTAGTTCTTAAAAATATTGATATTGTTGTTACTAAGTATATTTAAAACTATGATCATTTACACACTTTTCTCTTAGGTATTAGATTAATGGAAAGGGACCATTGAGTAGAAGATGATGTAGTATATGAAAATACTTCATATTAAACACATTGTTAAAATTGATTGGTAGTTATGATGTAGCTTCATTTAAATGATATTGTATACATATCTTGAATGAAGAAATAGAAATTCATTAGGTAATTATTATTTAATGAATTCTAATTAAGTATGACGTTGTTTCATATACAATGTATTACTTATGGGTAAAATAAGTATTAGTATGGAATAGTAATTATAATCATTGTCTTGATTAGTGAATGATAAGTTAAAGATTTAATGTTTAGCCATTATGGAAAATGAGTTAGAATGTGAAATTTTGTTATAAAATCGACAGCTTACATTTAGTAAATGTTACTATCTTGACATTAAGCCTCGTGGAAAGAGTGGGTGGAATTAATGGATGTTGATGTAAGTTTTATTCTTGATTATTGTAATTAATAATTGCAATAGTATGTTACTTACTTATAAACTAAAAGTTACCGATTTAGTTGAATCCTTGTATTGCTTGGGAAACATAGCATTCACATGAAGCAATAATTCAATGGAACGTACATGGTTAAATAAATTAATGAACTAGGAACTTTATTATTTATTAGTTAAGTAAACCGTAACATATTATTTAATTACATTTAAACACAATAATAATATGAGTTAGATAACTCATTATACTTCTTAGAAATGACCCGTGTATATATTTTGTCTCTCCTATAGTGTGCGGACGGAGTGACATTTATGAAGTGATTAATTGGATTGTATATGCATGAATTCTTCATGCATTATTTTATTAAAATCTGAGTTGGATTATTGTATTTAATTATAAAGTGAAATTATTATATTCGTAGGATGTTTAAAGGCATTTTTCCTAATATATTATCATGGTTTAATGTATTTCATTATTTCGAAAAGAACATTTTTTCCTTAATAAGTATAAATAAAGATACTTGTTGTTTTATATCACATTTTATGAGATATGGAAGTTTGTTATGTGTTTTTTAACATTAGAGTATGAATAAAAGTTATTGATTTTCGTTATGTACTTATAATTGATGTTATGAATTCCTCTTGGATAAACTAATATGTTTTATAACAAATATAGTACGATAGAGAAAACAATACAATGAAGACATCGTTATATTTTTATTATACCTTATTAAATAAAGTACACAATTTATATCAAATGATGACTAAATGAGATAAAGTGAAAAATTCATATTAAATGATGTACTTATGAGATCAAGACCATTACTAATTATAGTCTTTGTTTAACCAAAAATAGATATGCATGCCGACACTTTATCCAGACAAGAATGGAAGCTCACAAAATTTTGTGCAACCTCCATGTCTATCCTTTGTTTGATTATCAAGATGTTAGTATACATGTTCATATTCATAATCATAAAAACTATTTATGCAAGAAGAAACATCATGGCATATCAATTTATCAACACATATAATAAGGAAGTTCAATCAACATAAAGAATGATCAAAATTATTTGAATTCCCACTAAGCCATACTTAGATATATTTAATTTAGCAACCCACACACAATTATCCATAACAAAAGATAGTTCATTGTATAACATGTCTACTGATTACATCCAATATAGTAAAAATGGACCATGTGTGCATACAAAACTTAGGTATAAAATCCTAAAAGACACATGCATAAATAAATCACTTAGTACCACTAGCTCTCTCCCTTCAAAATAAGGATGTATAACCTATATATTCGATGGGGTCTTTCCATTCATCACCTACATGCACCTTCCTAATAATAAGTGTGATCACAATAGATTACATGTTTTGTACAACTTGTGCTAACATTAGATTAAGCTATAATTAAATTAAGGCATTACATTATGTTTTCCCACTTTGATCATATTATTAGCTTACTTCATGCATTTCCTTTATCCTTATTTGCATGTGATTTTTTTTATTATAGAGTCTCTCCCATGCATGCCAAGATATCTTGATTTTGTCTATTTTTAGATATTTCTTGAGCACCACTGCATCTTCTATATTGTTATTTTGAGCCACGTTTGTAGAAATTTGGATGAGTCTCAAACCCTATGTTCTCATGTGTAGACCTTCACATGCTAACCCTTCCCGCATGTACGCATCCCTTTATGCATCCCTTGTGCACGGTGTTTAACCTCTATGTATGGCTAGTATTTAGCCATTTTCTCCGCTCAACATCACCCTATGATAAATTCATTTCCCATCCTCAAAATATTTCATCAAACTCACTTCTCCAATAAATAAATGAACCAAATAATTATGAATAGTAAAGAATAACCTTGGGCCAAAATTTCATGAATTAGAGAATAAGATTTCACCAATTTCGATCATATAAATTTAATTCTAATGCAGTTGGAGAAGTTCTAGGAACTCCTTATTCATAGTATCTTCTAATTATCTCCATCTCACGAGCTCCTATATATCTTTTCTCGTATGGCCTTAACAAACGCAACATATATTTTCTCAAATGCTAGTTCATCAAATTTTACTTTCAACTCTTTTATCACCACCTCCATATCCGTGGTCACACTCTTTAAGGAATCCATTTGTTACATGATCATGGGATGAAGTTCCTTGAGCATGTCCTAAAATGTGTTCTTTATTTTTGGATTAGGTCTCTCTTTTTGCCACTCGCCATTACATTTTCCCATTCAAGCTTATTACTCTTCAAAGTATCTTGAGTGCTCTCAAATCCATCTATTCATTCACAACATACATGTTAATAATTAGATAAAAATCTAACACTTATCAAATGTCGCTCCTCATTCTTAGTAGCCTCCTTGATCATAGTGATCAATGCCTCATATTCTGATATTGGTTTCTCTCTCGCCACCTTATTTCTCCTCTTTATCTTGGCCAATTATTCGATGATGGCCTCACACCACTCTTTACATTATGAAGCAACATATCAACCAAGTCTTCAAGATATTCCATCTCTATGGTATAATTTATCCTAGCTTGACTCACTAGTTCTAGGAACACACTTATAATCTATTTTACTAGCTTCTTGGCCTTATCATATACCTCACTGTGAGTTATTTTTTCTCCCTTATTTCCTCTAGTTTTCGAATCTCACACTCTTTTTCCTTATTATCACTAGAATCACCTTAAACATAGCCCCCTTACCCCGTTAGGAATTCTTTGGTTAGTGCATAACATATGTGTTTATATTTACCTATGGTAAATTAGTACAATGTGAAATGTAATATGTTAGTGGGTAAATAGTGGTTAGTAAGTTAGAATAATAAAACAATTAGTATTGTTTTGTTATTATATTTGTTGGTTTGTTAAAACCATTTAGGAGAATTGGTTTCATGAGGAACAAAGTTTGTTGAGAAGATTGTTATTCCTCCACTCCTATATAATGGAGTAATTTGTAACAGACCAAATTGAGGCGTATATTATTATAGTAATATAATTTTATTGTGTGGGTTTTCATTTTATGTTGTATCTCTATATATATCAATGTTCTTGTTTGATTTTATAGATCCATTAATGGTTCTTTACTCTCATAAAAGAGAGCTTAGATTTCATATCCAAATTACCGCACGTGACTTCAACTTTCATCTTATTTAGCACATTGCAATCTTGTTAATCAATTATCTTGGTGGGGTTGAAAATATTGTCTATATTCCCACTTACTTATTTAATGTCAACTTAGAATAAGACTTATTTATTATTTCAAAATCTATCTTTGATTTAATTTAATTTAGAATCGATTAAATCTTATTTTAGAGTAACTATTGTAATATATGATGTATAAATGATAACATATAGTAAAGAAATAACTAAATAAACATGATAAATATGTAACCCTAAGCAAGAGTGGTAGGTAATAAGACTTACATGATTTTGAGTGGACAAAAGGTGATATGGGTAGGTGCAAGTGCTAAGCAGACTATAAACAGTTCATCACTAGTCACCGTAAATTCTAGTATTCAAGAAGAGATGGACAGGGGTACCCACAACAAGACAAAGGTGCTTAGGGCACTAGTGGATAGAATTGGGTGTTGGTTCTATATAGATGCTTAGGATCTGGTTTCTCATGTGTTGCTATGGTTTTGTATTTTTCTCTCGTGATCACTTTAAATTCACACTATGATTATCGATGATACCTCTTACCTATTATTAACAAGAAAATTTGTTGATAGATGAATTGATGGGTATCTTGCCAATGCTCTAAGAACCTAAGTCCCTCTACTTGAATGCTACAACTCCATGTTATTTTGAGTGAAAAAATGAAATTTGTTGTTGGCATTTAGGGTCGAGGATCTAACAAGAACACTCCATTGTACCCATGGAAAATGCTTGTAATTTATTACAAGGGAGGAATTTGCTAGATGGTGGGGGAAGGGAGTGAGAAATAAGAGGGGAAATAATAATTTTGCAAGTAGAAAATCATATTCTTGCCAAAATTAATTAGAAATTTCACATACACAATTATAGAAAGAAATATGTTTATGACACTAACGATAAGTGGAAACCGTATGCACCCCAAATTACATGTGCTACATTGTCGAAAACGGTTACAAAATTCCCCAATGATGATTCAGTCCTTTCATAAGGTGTTGGAGTTCCTAAGATCATCTGTAGTGTATATTTATAACCAAGACATCTTTACTTAGCTTTTCCATGCTTTCTTCCAACTTCCCACTCTTTTTAGTGCATGTTTTGGCCTTAAGTGTCAAAAATGCCACACTACTGGTGGTAATTTTGTGCCCTCCATCCAGGTAGGGTGACAGTTTTGTGACTACCACCTGTAGGGCTGCGGTCTTGTAATCGTCACCCTACATGGGGTGGCGATCCCGAGTGATTGTTTCGAAACTCCTCATGTGTTATTTTAACACACGACACTTCACTTAACCCGACTTCCGAGGAGTGTTTATGATCCAAATTACCTAAAAATAGTCTTGATTGCATGGTATTCCTTCCCTCTTCTATTTTAAATAGATTTAATTAGTTTTAACTACCACTTCACCCAATGATTTGGCACTTCTAGGATGCCTTGTGCATAAAGGCTCATCCCGATGATTCTTATATATTCGATGCTTGTATTCAAGAAAATGGCCTAATAATTTTGTGTATCTTGCATAGTATTTCTGCCACAATCCTACTAGAAATTACATCGCCAAGTTATGTTCACTTGTGCTATCTCTCTTCTACTTGCATTACAACTAGATTTTCCTTCAATCTATCATTACTCAAGTGCCTTCTCCTGATGCTGCCTTTGCATTCCCAATTCCTTGGACTCATATGGACACACAAAGAAAGAAAGGATAAAATAAGGGGACAAGTCATCACCTGTGATGGATTTACCTTTGTTCTATGAATTCTAGGTTGGATTTTTGTTTGATTTCCTTCATTTCTATAATTTATTACCATTATATCATATCAAATAGAGTAGAAAATCAGTATTCTTTCATTTGCATGTAATAAGTTAATTTCCAAGAGGGTTTAAATCATTAATACCAGATCCTGGTGATGGATCCTCTTCTTCCCATCCCTATGGATCTAAAGGAGAGAATATCTATAGAGGTTGTCTACATATCATAGATAATTTGGAAAAGTTCTTGTTTTAATTTAGTTTAGTTTCAATGCACTTAGCACAAGTGAATAACCACACTGGGTTATTTTTCTTGTTTAGTTTAAGTGTAGGATTAGTTCAATTATTTAGAATAAAAGTAATTTTTGTTTGTAATTATGATGTTTCAATTTTATTGATTTATTTAGGTTAGTTTCCTTTCAAAGAGAGTATAGATTGTTAGTTTCATCTTAGTTAATTTGGACACTTCAAACTAGTTCAACATTGAGATTCAGTTAGAAAACCATAGGGAATTTACGCTACCTATTCATAACCTCTAAATCTCCCCTTTTCCAACTCATCTACTAGGAGATCACACTACCAAATCTTAATCAATAATAATCCTATAGTTAGCCACACATATTTCCACATCGGCTACCCCGACACAACCTCAGGGGGTCAAGTATGGTTGAAGGTTACATGTCAATTTTCATCCATACAAATTAGTGAACCTAACGTGAAGGATTAATTCCTTCTTATTTCCTTTTCTTTCATTGTTAGTACCTCACATCTCCATTTCTTCCCCTATTTTGGTAGGTATTTTATACTTTCTAAACTATGTCTAGAAGAGAGTTTAGTGGGCCATTTGGCTCGATAGATTTTACACCAATATTCAACCTCAACAGCTTTCCTATATTTCAAGGTGGGGTGATAATTACAAAAGAAAAGTCCAAACCTCCCCTAATTACACTTCAAACCCCATTAGCTATGTAAGGATGGAAGAGGTTGATCAACCGTTAAACATGCAATATGGTCAACCCAATCCAAACCATGTTGTTATAACAAATAGAATATGTCCTTACCTTAAAGTCTTGTCAAGAGCTCACATTGCCATGAAATAAACATAAGATGATATATTTACATAGATAGATAATCCTCTTTATTTAGATAGAAGATTCGTTGGATAGAATGAAGGATACAACCTCTAAGATTTTGAATTCCTATCCCGAGATTCTTAATTATGAGGAAGACATGAATGATACCACCAAAAATTCATGACAGGTATCATGTGCCCGCTCAATCAAACCATACACCACAAGCACCCCAACAAGGGAATCAATCCTCTCCCAACAAAGTTATTTCTACTTTAAGTAGGGAGGATTAGAGAACTATAAAGTTCCCGAGACTTCACAACCAACACATGTGGTTCGAACATGAAGACATTATGGTTAGAATTAAAGAATGGTGGTTTTGGGAAGGCACAGGGGACAGCCCAATTTAGGCTTCTTCTTGTTGAAGAATGTTAAAATGTAAAGAATATAATTTGGAATAAAGAGGTATTTGGAAACATTTTTGAAAATAAGAAAGAACTTAAGCAACAATTTGGAAGAGCTTGAGATAAATGTTTCCATGAAAGGTATGACTCTAGAGGATAATCAGTGGGAAAAAAAACTCCTCTCGGATCTCGCATAATATAAACAACCATGAAGAATCCTTTTGGAGAATGAAATCTAGAGCCCTTTGGCTTAAAGATGGAGACAAATACAATTTTTTTCATTTGATGTACCATCAAACATAGAGCTTGAATGAGAATTCTCTGAGGTTGCTAAAGGAAATGGAAACATTACAAAGGATCCAGAGGATATCAAAACAGAGGCGCTTAATTTTTACAAGAACCTTCTCAATGAATAAGCCGAGAGATTTAAAATTCTTTCAAAAACTGTCACCATTGAGGAATTAAAAAAGGTTGTTTTTGCTTTAGAAGGGGATAAGGCTCTAGGTCTAGATGGCTTCTTGGCTAACTTTTTCCAAAGATGTTGGGAAATATGCTCTAAAGATCTCTTGAAAGCTGTTAATGAATTTTACAGAAAGGGAAATCTCATTAAAGAACTAAATAATATGCACATTGTGCTTGCCCCAAAAAAGTTGGATGCAAAAGACTTCAAAGATTTTAGGCCTATCAGTTTGGTTAATGTCATTTATAGAATTTTCACAAAGATCCTCACCACTAGACTGCAACCTATTCTCATGGAGATCATTTCACAACAACAGAGTGGGTTCATCCAAGGAAGAATTATCCAAGATGGAATTATCATGGTTCATGAAACTATACATTCTATGGATAAAAGTAAAAAGGCGGGGATGGCCATCAAACTGGACATGCATAAAGCTTTCGACAGAGTCTCCTGGAGATTCATGGAAGAGGTCTTATCCAAGTTTGGGTTTCAAAGCAAATTCAGAAAAATCATTCACTCTTGTATCTCTACCTCTAGATTCTCTGTGGTTGTTAATGGAGAACCTGTGGGATTTTTTTTTGCCAAAGAATAGAGGTATTCGGCAAAAGGCGACCCAATCTCCCTCTTTTATTCATTATTATGGCTGACAGTTTAAGTAGATCTATCTCCAAAGCTATTGACATTGGCATGATAAAAGGCTTCCCTCCAACTACTGGTAATCGGATCTCCTCTCATCGCAGCTTGCACGATGACACTTTCTTGCTCTCCCGATGGCTTCCATTATTGAGGCAAAGGCTATCAAAACTATCCTCAGATTTTATGAGGAAGCCTTGGGAAAAAAGTTAATTTTGAAAAAATCTCTATCTATTTCTTCAATACTCCTAGGGAAAGGCAAAGAAAGATTGCTAATATTCTAGGATGCACTATTAATTCTCTACCAGCTACTTACTTAGGATTACCTTTAAGTACGAGCAAGATTTTTGTGGAGGTATGGAATGATCTTATTAAGAGATTTCAAAGAAAGTTGGTCATTGGAAAGGAGCAATCCTTTCAAGTGCAGGTAAGTGCCTTTTGGTTAAAAGCACGCTTCAAAACTTGCCTATTTACATACAGTCAATGTTCAGCATGCCTACAGCAGTGATGAACAGTATTGAGAAGATTCAAAAACACTTTCTATGGCAAAGATCGAGGACATATTCAGATATCACCTTGTGGCTTGGGAACAGGTTTGTAAACCTAAGAGGCTAGGGGGGTTAGGCATAAAAGATATCAAACATATGAGTACTGCCCTTAGTGCAAAATTAGGATGGAGGCTTATAAAAGAGCACAGACCTTGGACAGAGCTGGTTAAGATTAAATATCTTTCAAACCAAAACAAGATTTCCTTCATATATGATCAGTCTCTTCCGAGTGGTTCTATTTTCTGGAACAACCTTCTACGCAGTAGACACATTCTCTCTCAGGGGTGTAGCTGGAAGCTTGGAGATGGACAAAACATAAACTTCTGGACTGATAAGTGGATGGATTCTAACTGGATTTCTGCTTTTGATCATATTAAAGATAGCTTAATTACTAAGTATGGACACAAAATCTAGGGGTACATTGAGAGGGATGGAAACAAAAGAAAATGGAAACAGCTAAAAGTGGAGAATGATAGTATACAGGATGAGATTGCATATCTCCAGAATCAACTTTCCCTAATCCATATAAGTAATCAAAACCTTAAGGATGAGCTCATCTGGAAAGATTCTTTCGATGGGGAATACACTGTTAAATCAGGATATAATTCTTTCTTTGTATCCATGGAAAGTGAAATTAAGTGGCACAAGTTGTGGATGCCGGAGTTAACCCCTAGAGTGAACTTCTTTTGGTGGCTAATTATTAATGGCAAGATCCTAACTAATGACAATCTCATCAAGAGGGGATTCATCATGCCAAATAGATGTTGCATGTGTCAGAAAGAGGCTGAAGATATAAAACATTTATTCCTCCATTGTGAGATTTCCTCCAATTTGGCAGCTTGTTTTTGATAAATTTAATCTAAGATGGACTTTTCCCCTTACCTATCTTCGTGATTGGGAGCAATGGGGCTCTTCGCTTAAACATTGCATGGTGAAACGACCGTGGCAACTTGTTCTACCCCCCACACTATGTGGAGAATCTGGAAGGCTCAGTAATGATAGTATTTTTAGAAATAAAAGACAAAGCTTGAATAAAGTATATAAGGAAATTATCATTGTTGTGCAAGATAATATTTCTAAATTTAAACCCCGTAAAAATGGTCTTTACTTGAGAGAATGAAGCAAGCATCCTGACTGAATGGAATATTGCCACTATCAATAGAAATAACAATGGTACTGACAGAACCACAATCAGATGGATTAAACCTCCCACTGATTGGCACAAGTTAAATTTTGATGGGGCCTCAAAAGGCAATCCGGGTGACTCTGGAGGAGGGGGAATCATCAGGGATCAAAGAGGCTATTTTGTTGCTACTTTTTCTGGGAGAATGGGCAGGCAGACTAATCATTATTCCGAAGCCATGGTGGCTCTTTGGGGTATAAAACTTGCCAGGGATTGCAATATTCCAAATATTATAATTGAAGGTGATTCTCTAAATATTATCAATCTTTTGAATAAAAAGCAACACCCCAGCTGGTCTATCAGGGATTATATTGAGGAAGCTATTGATATATGCAAAAGCTTTGAAAATGTCCAAATCACCCACACCTATCGGGAAGGTAATAGGGTAGCTGACAGCTTGGCTAACTTCGGTGTTAATAATTCCTTTCAAACTTGGTTTAGGGGGGATGCTCTGCCCGCTCATGTCAATAAAGCCATTATCATTGATCTACATGGCAGTGAAAATCATTACTAATGGCTGTAATTTGGACGCTAATGTGTGGATCCTCAAGTACATGATGATGACATCACAAAAGATATGGATGGCTGATGTGATCTGTGTGGGATGGACTGTCATCATTTCTTGGCATAGGAGGAAAGCCGAGGAGCAGGGCAATAATAACAAGTGTAGCATAATCATTAAATCAGCTTTCACGGTAAGGAAAGATTCAAATATCAAAATCAAAGCTTGGCCTGTCCCTGCACATTGGTAGCTTTTTTACCGTTGAGAACAGAAAAAGAAGCAGAGGAAACATGGGGGGTCTCGCCTTGCAAAACTGAACCGACCCACAATCCTGAGTGGAAAGAGAACACAGAGCTTTGGGATTACCTACAAATTAGGGGCCTATCTAATTTCATTGAAAGGATCCAAGGCTTCGACCAAGACATTTCTATCAAATTTTCCTAGGGTTGGAAGAATAGGATTGTCAAGTATAGTAACATGGAGATGGAAATCACGGAAGAGCTCATCACTCAGATCATGGGCCTCATCCTGGAAGGCACCAAATTCTTCAATAAGAAGGTGGATAGGGAGGTGGAGACCAAGAAATTTTTGGAAGAGGGGGAAAATCTTGAGTTCGTGGCTGCTGGCATCAAGGTGGCGTTGATTCCTGAACCTTTTGCTGAGCTGGAAAAAATGGTGGTTAGGTACGTTACCCTGGAAGGAAGATTTATGACTATACCTCAAAAGCATCTGATTTTTCTGAATCACTTTCATAGAAATAACATTATTAGCTTTCCTCACTATAAGGGAAGTTCAGAGCCACTCTAGGGCTATCCCTTTGCACCAGGGACTTATCCTCTTGATCCACCGACACTGCTCCAGCTGCCCTCCCGTGAATCCTACCCCACCTCCCTCCTCCATACCTCCACCTGCCTACACTGCTTCCACTCCCCCCTGCTTAAAAGAAAGAATGAAGATATTGTTTCCAGCAAGAAAAGCAAGAGCCTTAAAGCTAAAATCCCTACTTCCCAACGGGTCCTAAGGAGCCACAAAGACTTGGAACTTGCTGAAAACCTCCTGCATATTAGCAAGCCGGTGGAGGAGCCCAAGGAGGAGGAATTGCTGGACAGGGTGGAAAGATTAGAAAAGGAGATACAAGAGCTCAAAGGGGCTATAAAAAACATGGAAAGAGCTAAGGGTAAAAGAATCCTTCAAACTGAGGAGGAAGAGGGGGTTATTGCTGAAGTCTACAAGAAGCTACAGTCCTTAGATGGCAGATTGGGGAATGCTAAAAGCCACAATGACTGCATATTGTCTACCCTCAAAAGCATTTATAATTTCATTGAACAACATGTCCATAGTGTCTGCAGTTTAAGTGGGGTTAATGAGGACATTTGGGGTCCTAAAGAGAAAAGGGATATTGCAATTGCCCAAGCAGATATGCAAGACTCCTCTCAGGCCACTGCCATTGCCTTCTTCATGTCGCTGCAGGCTATCAAGACCAAGATTGACAGAGCCATCAAGTAACGGGTTGTTGTGATGCTATTTTTTGGCTGCGATGTGGCTGTCATCTGGCGGTTCTGGAGCTATTTTTTGGTGGAGCTCTATATGTTGTTTCTCTTTTGGTTTCTTTTTTATCTTTCCTTCTTTCTTTTGGATCTTTGTACGTTTAGATCCTTTTTTCACTTATATTGTAATATTTGGCTGTTGAGCCCTTCTTGGTTGACTATTTTTCCCTTCTCTGGGCTGTTTCTCTCATCTTCACTATCTGGCTTTTGAGCCCTTTTGTATACAGGGTATAGTCCCTTCAAAACTATTTGCCCTTAATAAAAAAAACATGCATGCAGGGGAAGAAAATGGGGTATCTAGTTGACAACAAAGGATACATCCCTTCCAATGAGAAACCAATGTAATATCCTCGTATAACAAGTTTATCTCGGTTCATTCAAATCTAGGTGATCTTCTCATAGGTTCGACACACTAGGGATATCTCCTCATCCTTCTCAAGATTATACTATGTAAGGGCTATTCGAATGCATGTTCTCGAATGCCAACACAAAAGGAAATACAACGTTCCCTAGTTTTACACCCGTTAGTCCATGTCTTAGTACTATCCCACCTTACATGCACATGTATTAAAAATTCCCAGATGGACCCATATGCCATTCTCACTCCCTACATGCCATATAAAGGGACCCCATACATTCCCATAAATTATTATAACACAACTTATCCAACTCCTCCTCCTCCACCTCCTCATCAAGGCTTCAATGGTGGAATCTTACGAAATGGGTACATATGATGAGTACTTAAAGTATCATCTTGAATTTACCATACGTGGTGTCATGCTTTGATGCCCATTGTTGGATCTTCCAAAATTTAAGGGAGAAGGAGACCCAAATGCTCATATCAAGGCGTACACTATTGCTATCAGGGAATTACTTCCTTGGGATGTTATAGTGGCTAAGATATTTCTAAAGACTCTCAAAGGAATCACACTAGATTGGTATTACCATATTCTAGAATCTTCTATACATTCCTTTAAATAGATTTTTTCTGAGTTCATCAAAGCATTTGACATGAACAAGTTGTTGCATACATGGATTAGGGAGTTCCTACATATTAGACAGAGAAAAATGAATCTTTTGCCCATTTCATCCAGAGATGGTGCCAAGTTCTCTATTCCTCTGTAAGTGTGCCCAACATGGATCAAATGGAAATTTGTGATCTTTTCCTTCACTTGCTCAATCAAGAGACTAGGGAGGAAGTCCAGAAGTTTCCTTTCCATAGTTACGAGGAAGTATTGGAAGGTGTGCTTCAGATTGACCAAGCCGCTATAGATAGTGGGTGTAATATATATGGTCCCAATGGGAAATTGGTATCCCTAAATAAAAATAATGCAAATTATCAAAACAATGGTGCCAACAACCAAGGACCTAAGGTCAGAATCAAAATCATGGTGCTACCACAAATAGTTCTACTGATCAAGCTAAGAATGTTCGTTTTCAAAACAATTGTAACACTAACAATAAAAACAACATGGGAAATCAAAGATCCCCTAACACTATCTCCTCAATCAACATAGTTGACGTAAACCATCCCTCTCAAAATAAAAATCAAACCCAAGGCCCAAACTAGTATCAAAAATCTAGCCAAGGGGTAGTGAATCATGGTTATAACAACCAATTTTAAAACTACAACCAAGGTTATAATCAACAATAACAAGACACTTATCAAAGGCCAAGAGATTATGACCCTAACCTATACTATGGTTTCCATAAGGTTTGAGGTCATGATGATAGGAATTGCTACAATTGTAACAAGTTTCTACAAAGACTTCCCGAAAACCAAAGGCAGCTCTTTGTAGACATGTTCCTAGAAAATCCTGAAACAAACCCGCAACCTAGTCATACCGGACCTGTCACACCTCAAAATGTGAACCCTAAACATCCTAGGGATTCCCAAGTGAATCCTCAAAATATAAACAAGGGTATTCCTATAAGAAATAATGACCATGAAGCCTCAACTTCTGAAAACTCTTGGGTTTCTCCTAACCTTGGTTCAAACGATAATACAAAAATCTTGGGGTTAGTCGAGCTAGAGGTCAAGCTAGAAATTAATGCAATAAATTGGATGAAGGAGTACATTTCACAACCCCTACCCGCTCTTTCCTTCCCACAGATGATGACATTCCTACAATCTCAAAACTAGTAGGATCCTATGATTTAATATCAGATTTGAACAAGACCTTTTCTCACATTTTGTTTCTAGATTTGCTAAAGAATTCACCTACACATCATTCTACATTGCTCAATGCACTAGGTCTTGGTCATCTAATCCATGTTACACCACCTCCTAGCACTCAAATAAATCATATTAACTTTGACATACATCCTCTAGGATAGAATGATAGGGATATTATGTTTGTTTTCAATATAGACAAGATGTCATTTGATGTTGAAATTTCCCGAAGAGGTGATCCCCGCCTTATTTTTATGAGTATGGTTTTATAACAATTACATTAAGATAGCCATGATTGAAAACGGGGTTCTTATAAATGTGGTTCCCTTATATTTCTTACAGAATTTGGGATATGGAGAGACAAATTGTTCCTCTACAATAAACACGTTATGGGGGTATGAAAATATTAAAACGACCTCGATTGGAACCATAGTTCTTCCAATGATGCTTGGTCCAAAAACCATCTTGACATATTTTTACATTATATAAAGGGATACAAGTTATAACATGATCCTTGGGAGACCTTGAATTCATCAAATGAAGGTTGTCCCTTCTACCCTATTCCAGGAGATTAGATTCCTCCATTTGGGAAAGGTCTTCATTTCTCAAGGGGATCCTAAGCCCTTCGATATACATAATAAAACCTCAAGAAGAAGAAAGGAGTCCATACAGAGCATGAACTTCCTAAAATTCAATTGAAAAACCACCTACATCAAAAGAGTTAGTCTCGATCACCCAGGGTGTGCCAAAGGTTGAAGTCATTGACCCAAAAACATTTGAGGTGACAAAAACAAATAAGGGTAAATCAACATATGTGGAAACAATGTTCACTAAAACCACAGTGGAAATTATGAAACTCTTAGAGAGTGACAATCCAATCTTCCTCCTGTTTAAACCATAGGGGATGGGTAGTATTCTTGGTTTAGCATCTCTTCCCTCTGATGACCTAGGTATAGGTGTAAAGATGATAGAGTTAACAAATGAATAAGGGAAATTTGAGATTAAAATGATGCCCATCAAAACCCTCTCTAAGGTTTTTTCTATTCTAAATCCCGGTTTCAACCCATGTGTGTATGAAACTAAGCTTTTCATATCCATGGAATAAGGCCTCATCATTTAGTAAGGGTTACAAGTAAACACAACACTCTAGATAGGAAACAAGTCCATGTAGCATAGTCATTCTTACCCACACACCATGTCTCAAGAATGTGACAAAGAGGTGCACAAATGCCTCTTTCAGAAAAATAATTTTAATGATTGGACATATACATTTATGGGAAAGGGTTGTAAGTTTAAACCCAAAATGGTAGGCCCTTGTCAAGAGAACATAAATTTTGAGGATCATGGTTCTCTGTGTGTACTTTTAGGGGTGAATAATTCAACATTTTTCAACTTCCTTCACCTTAGCCATCATGACATGTAGTTTCACCTGTATTTCCACATGAGATTGCTACATCCACATTGCATTTTCATCTGCTGATTCATTTCATAAAGTTTTGATCAAGGGACTTATTATCATAGAAATTCCTAAAAAATTATGAAAAAATTGGCAAAACATTCAAATCATATATCTTCAAATCCTGATGGTATCATAAATTTTTTCTGAATCATTCCTTCATTTCAAGAAAGATAAGACAAGATTTGACAGTAACCATACCAAGGCCTGCATACTTGGTTCTATTTGTAGTTTTTTCTAGATTAGGTGTCTTTTCCTATGGTCTATTCTAGAAGCTTCATGGTGTCACATCTATCCCATATACATATCTTTGGAAATAAGAACATTCTAGACATTTTTCCTAGATAAATAAGTCAAATGCAAATCCACAAAAAAAATTATTTTACACATTTCTTTGCCCTACCAACCTTTGGTGTTGAGCCTTTATCTCTTACTAGTGATGTTGGGTTGGGTTGGGAAAATTTTAGTGGTGAATTTTCATAAACTCATGAAAATCTAGGATTATGGAAATTTGAATTGGATAGTATTGTGTGGTTCAAGCTAACTTATTTAACGAAAAATTTGACTGACATGTCCCTTATACTATTCGTTTTGCCTAGATTTTACACATATATAAGATCTTATGAATGTAATTCACCACCATTTCGAATCATATTGTGCACATATTCACCAAAGTAAACATAAGAAAATTTGTAAATGCCGCCAACACTAAAATCTAATTTGTCTAACCATAAGTAATCCAACCCTAACCCGTCTAACTTTGAAATCTAAGTTGTCCAACCTCTTAGCCATCCAACTCTAATCCATCCAAATTTGATCCATCCAACTTCGATCCTTTAAACTATTATCCATCCAACTATGATCCATCCAACCCTAATTCATCCAACTCAAATCCATCCACCTCATCCATTCAACTCTATTCTATCCAACCCTGAGTCATCCAACCTTTAGCCATCCAACCCTTAGTCATCCAACCCCGGCCATCCAACCCCTAGCCATCCAACCCATTATCCATCCAATTGTTATCTATCTAACCCCGAGCCATCCAAACCCTTAGTTGTTTAACCCTAAGCTATCTCGACCCCTAAGGCTTAAGCCATCTAATAACTTAGGCATCCAACCCCTCATTCGTGACTCCGTCAAACCACTCAGTGACTCAGTCATCCAACCCTTTGCCATCCAACCCTTTACCATCCAACCAATATTGTCTAACCTTAAACCATCCATTCTCAAAGCCTTCAAACATAAGAGCCACCCCTAAGGGCCTAAGTAGTAAGCAATCATGGATACTAGAAATTAGGGCAAGAAGATTACAAATTCAGCTAGTTCAAAAAAGGGTGCAAATACTTTGCTTGGCTATTTTGGAAAATCACAAAAAATGAAGTCAATTTCTACATCAGCTGAAAATATCGGTATGTGGCACGTGCTATTTACTGGTTATTTAATCTTATAGAATTTAATAATTATGTTTATCATACTATTCTTGGAACTCTTTGTACTCTATAAAAATTTAACTATAGATAAAATTAATACTATATAAGTAAATTTTTTATAGAATTATCTCGTAGAGGAAAACATTCCATCCCTTGATGACATATAAGTACAAGAAAATTCATCAATTATCAAAGTACACCAAAGAGAGGAAGCTTCTACTCCAAGGTCTATTTCTAGAAAAAGGAGACGTGAGAGTCAAAATATTCTTACCGACATCTCGATGTGTAGAAGTTAAATCCCAAGAAAAAAAGAAAATATGTTAGCGAAAGAGGGAAAATTAGAAAATTGGAAGGAAATTCCAAATTTGAATGGGCAAATTATCCTTTTATTGAACTCGTGTACACTAAAAATTGTAATGATGTTATAACACAATGTTGATGTAAAAATATGTGGTTGAAACAAGGGAAATATCGTACGATGCATCTCAAACTGGACACAATTGAAAAGCACTGTGGGAAAATATACATTTCGCAAAAGCTAAAGGATGGAAACATAGTCGAACACATAAATGGAAAGATGAAAAAGATTGTCTACATGTAAAATACGTATAAGACTATGAAAAGGAACAAAATTGTATCAAATAAGTAAATGAAAAATGTGGGACCATGGTAGCAAGATTGAGCAAAGATATGGAGGAAGAAATGTAAGCAAAGGGTATTCAGTTTGCTACCATATTCCATATAATGAAAAGGGGAAGACTGATGTTAGATTTCAGAGAAACTAAAATGTTGTATAGATTTATTGGTCTACAAAATGTTCCTCAATATCATTGGTCATATACTAGTGGATGGGAGATTACAAAATGTCTATCTATGGTAGAGAAGGAGGATCTGAAACTATGTGTTCAAAAGGAAAATTATATTTCCCTTTCATTATATGAGGTTACTGTAGTTGATAATAATTCATGGATATGTATTCATGTTTACACATTTTCTAATGAAATAAGGACTCCACACCTCTTAGCAATTCATAAAATGACTGAGAATTGCAATTATGAAAATATTTATAAATTGGTGGTGTCAAATCTGAAGGATATCACTGAATGGATGACTTTTCCATTGCAACAAAATTAGTTTGTGTCAAAACCGATGGTGTAGCTGTAATGTAGGGAGCCGAAATGGTCTGTGTGTTAGACTTCAGACAACTATTTCTCTCGTATATGGTTTTTTTCCATTGCATGGCTCACATAATGAATCTCACCTACAAAATTGTGAGCACATTTGAAAATGTAGCTAAAGTGGAGGAATTGATACATGATCTGCATGCCTATTATTCTAGCATTCCGAAGAGATTTTCAGAATTTCAAAAAAATCTATTGGACTAAGAGAGGGAAAAAAATTCTCAAATATGTAGATACTATATGGATATCTATGTATGAACCTATCTGTAGAATATTTGATGAATATCCTTCACTAACAGGATTTATGTTTAAATACCATAGGGATGTAGATAAAGCTAAAGATCTATTGTGCCATCTAACTGACATAGAAACTTTACTCACACTCTGCGGTATTTTTCCCATGTTGAGGGAGATTAATATTTTAACAAAGCATGTACAAGATTGGTCTTTCTACATTATAAACTTCATAAGACTTAGAAGACATGTTTGCTGGAGTTTAGAAAGTTTATATATTTATGATGGGAGTTTTTCAGGGTGCTACTTTTGAAAACTGGAATGCATTGATAGATTTGAAAAATTCCAGGTGCTTCTTAAAGTACAATATACATGATCATCTATGTATAAAAACACATGGAAGAGAGATTCCACTTCATACGTTCCAAAAAAGAGTTGATATGGCTAACTTAGAAATAGAAGAAGTAAGAGTGACAAAAATTTATATGATGCAATATTAATGGAAACTAGGAATAAGTTGAGAAAGATCTCTGAATCATTAGCTAAAAATATCCAAGAAAGATTTCAAAAATGGTAAAATACCCGAAGCAATCAAAGTTGTAAATCCATAGTTTTGGAATTTTTAGCCGAAAAACCTTATACATCTATCAGTCCTTTATTTATCAAAAACATGGGTGATCTAACTGATCATTTCTCTAAGACTGAAGAGATAAATGGATTTTCTTTAGAAGGTATTTTGAAAATAAAACTACTTAGTTCACAGTCAATGGATTTTGCTAATACTATGATACGACAAGTTCAACTTCTACAAAACCCACAGGATTACGGTGCCATGAAAAGGATTTGGAAGGATATCTATTCAAGTAGTATTCTACGTGAATATTTGATCAAGTGTATTAAGTTTTATGAGCTATGCCAAATAATGATTCTGGGTTCTATGGAAGATGAGAGGTTTTTAAGTGTACTATCCTTTTTAAATTCAAAATAGGAATCTAGAAATTTTTCTCAAATTATATGTATCATGTTACTCAGTGGAGTATTATCCTTATGATAGAGCATTGGCATTGTGGAATTCACTAGTAGAAATAAGAGGAGTTAGTAATATTTTTCTAGACCTAGGGGATTGAGACACATCCACAGATCATGCTATAGTTGATTTCCAAGACACAAATGAAAGCGTTTCTCCAGGACTGTTCCAATTCACATAGATTTCATTACAATAATGTGATGTAATAAGTATTGATTTATTTCATATAGAGATTACAACTTTCAATAAATGCAATATTATATTTGTCTTTATTTGATCCTTTTCCATTGGAACAATGTCATTATATGTTTCAATTATCCCATTTTTTTTTATATTTGGTTTTCAAATTCAGACTGAAATAAGGACACATTTGTCTTTTATATCTGTTAATTGATTTATTTTACATCTGCAACAAATCAGAAATGTAAATATTTTAAAGAAACAAAATCAAGTAAATTTAAGCAACATTTACGTAAACAATAAAAAAGAAACATAGTTTGTATTAACAACATATAGTAACATTGTACAATTCTAATTTCCAAAGTTCTTTTGAAATTGATCTCTCATGTGGCGGATTACTTTATGAAGAAAAGTACAAATTCATAAAGCATTTTCGCCAATACAATTCCAAAAGGGGGTTGTCATAACATATCAAAGCTTCTAGACAAGTTCTGTCATATAAGGACACATTACGAGGTCATCCTCTTTTCTGCCTATGATTCAAAATCATAGTTGTCCTTACGTCTTCCACACGGAATAAAAACTAAAAAAAGGGTTGGCCACTATCTTTTAATTCCTACACCAGTGTAGGAATTGTGACAACACATCTGTCACATGGTGAACTTTACTAATATATCTAATTTTATGTTGTAGGTAGGGAAAAATTTAGTGGTGAATTTTTGTAAACTCATGAATATTAGGGATTTTGGAAATTGGAATTGGCTAATTTTCAATAGTCGGCTCCGCCCAATTCACCTAAAATTTCCACCGATAAGTCATTTATATGGGTGAATTCACCTACTATTTATATGTTAAATTAACTTATGCATGTATTTTGCCAACGTTTCTTATCATTGTACCTCATCCAAGAAAATTGTGCCCTACCAAATCACCTTTACCATGAATTTTTTTTTAGAAATTTGCCATCGATTTGAAAGTCAATTTTGGAGATTCGCCACCCATTCTAAACTAATTTTTCTGGAGGGTGGGTCTTAAAATGAACCCTAGTTGTAGGTGAAGCTTATTATTTTTCTTGTCTAATAGGTGGAGGAATCTATTGCATTTGTACAGAGTTATCTCTGCTATAACTTTGAATGTCTAGATCTTGTGTTGTGGTATTGATATTTTCTAGAATATTCACTCCTCCCTCGCTACATCTCCTGTAGACAAAAGTGTTGCATCTACATCTGTCTTTTCCTTCAGTAAGACTTTTGGATCCATCTTATGCTCCTTTATTATCCTTCTCAATGTATTATTTTTTTATTTATAACAATGAGTTTTTCCTTCAACTGTACAAATGAATTCAAGATTTTGTGGGCATTCTTCAAATGTGCTTCAAATACAACTACTTCTTTCTTTAAATTTTCATATTTTTCCTACAAAACAGAAATATTAAATTTTTAGTCTATTAGATAAAATGAAAAAATATATTGCAGTGCTTATAATATTAGGATTTTTCATGTAAAACTAAAATCCCACTCACAACAACTTTTTATTTTTCGCATTTTCTATTAAAACATTTGTCTTGTCTTTAGCCCATTTATTGTAGTAAGCCTATGCTTCAACATTGAGATTCTCCAACTTGTTTAGCATTATGTCTATAATTTCATCATTGTAATCATTACTATATGAAATTTTCCTTGACTGAGATTTTTAGCAAAACATCTTGCCATCTTTATTTGGCTCTCAACAGAGAAACATTGAATGCCTTTGAGCATGATTATGGTATCGTGTATTTATTTCTTTTATCAAAATTTTAGATCTCCTCTCCCAAGATCGCACCAAATCCACATCAGACATTAAAACCTCTTCAATTATTGTCCCCATACTATTTGATATCAGATTTTCTAATATAAAATGTGTCTTTTCATCATCTATTTGTGGAGCATTTCTTGGAGGAGGAGGAGAGTCACCGCCAGTATTACATGCACATTTTGTTGTGGTTGAGGTGGAGTAGATTGAATCATATCATGGGTGTCAAAATAGTTACCCTTGTCTACATCGCCACTATCGAATCCCAAATACTCCTCATCAAGGGCGATGTTGTTGAAAAGTTGTGTGGCTATTACACTTAAAACACCACCTAGTGATAGTCTAGGAAATTCTGTGGTTATAGGATGAACTGTTCCTACTGACTCTGTAGGAAACCTTATATTCTTTCCTGAAGTTCTTATTTTTGTTTGGACTGGACATGTTGGAGGTATTGGTGGCCTCCTTGCAAGAAGAATGTGCCCAGAAGCCATATTACCTGCATGAAGCAAACAACAAATTGTTAGAATATTACGGTTGGGCTTTGTAAATGCTAAAAAATTGTAAGGAAACAAAACATGCTAAATATTATACATTACAATATACCTTGCATAGACAGAGACACAATCGTGACATTTCAATCTTCACACCCGAAATGAGTTTGATCTTCATCATCAAACTCAGTAGTTTCGAATACAATAAATGTAGAAAAGAATAGTAGAAATATTAAAATACAGTACTACATACATGATCTATATTAATTGTTTGAATTAGTTATTTATATAAAAAGATAACTTCATACATGAAGTTAAATGTGATGGTAAACGTGATGCACATCCCTAGGTTGCTTTTGACAAGGAGGTATTACTAGTGTTGATTCTGTTGAATCCATGTCAGAATCATCAGAGACCTCTGGAGGGGCTTTACCTCTAACAATTGCCTCCTTATGAGATGTTGCAGCTATAATTTTTCTCTACAAAATAAAATATTGAATTTGAAATCCTTATAACAAGTAAACAATAAAAGTAATTGTTACCTATTGTTCTTTGAGACTAAGACCAATCATTTGATCATTGATTGCAGTTGGAATTTTATCTTGCAGAATTTTGTAGAACGCTTCATAATAGAAAGCAAGAATATAATTGCAACAAGAGAATACAGTCTTGGATTTATCAGATTGATTGGCTTTGTGGGCATGGGAGATATCTATTTTTATTCTGTTGGACAAATAACTACACCAATCGAATTATTTCCTTGCTAGTGTCTGCAATAAATATTGAACTTCCCAATACGGAATGTCTATAGATCTTCCCTGTAATACAATCTTGGCCTAAAAAAGTGACACAACTGCAATAAAGAATTTTTTTGTAATACCTTGTAGAAGAAGGCCTCTTGATGAATGATTAAGAGGAGCTGCAATAACAGACAAGAAACATTAGAGCCTTGGGTGGTCGAGTAATGTTAAGAAAAAATCATTTGAAAATAATAAACTTACCATCAACTTGTACATTGTAATGAGACTCCAAAAACTTTGTCTTCATCTTGAAGGACAACCTTTGTAGTAACATTAAGATTATTTTTGAATCGTAAACCTGTTAACCGATGTACGTCCTTGGGTTAAATTAAGAAATAAATTTGACAACATCTCGGATGCACAAGGAGAATGGAAAATTTACCATTACTCTAATTGTAAGAGGTGAGAAGGTAATCAATGACTGAAGTATCAGTATTGAATTGGGGCATGTCCATAAGCCCAGTAAATTCTGATTTTTTGAAATAATCATTTTATGCGCTCTTTTTCTCTTAGTAGAGATATAATTTGTGGGCACATGAGGTTTTTGTATTGAAATTTAGGTGTATGAATAGATGCGGTTCGACCTTTGCTGAAATTTGGGAGAAGTTTAAAGATTGGAGAGCTCAAAGCACTGGAAATTTTCATAGAAAAGTGAATAAATGAACCTTGAAGGGGTATTTATAGGGGTCTGTATGGTTCAAATGACATGTGGTAGAAAACTATTGGCTGCCCCTAGTGGCCACCCCAAATCAAGTTTCAACCCATGTTGTAGACAGATGACTTAATTATTGATTCATTGGTATCAACTACCCAACCCTTAGCCATCCAACCCTCATCCATCCAACCCACCCATCTAATGCTTAGCCGTCAAACCCTTACTCTTCCAACCCTTAGCCATCCAACACCTCACCCATTTAACCCACCCATAAAACCTTAGTTGTCCAACCCTCACCCATCCAACACTTAGCCATCCAACCCCTTGCCTGTCCAACCCTTAACTATCCAACCCCTTTCTCATCTAACCCTTGGCCACCCAACCCCTCTCTTATCCAACCTTCCTTCCCAACACTTATCCACCAACCCTCACTTGTCCATCCTACCCTCCCCAACCCTCAGCCATCCAACCCTCACTCATTCAACCCCACCCATCCAATAGTCATCCAACCCTCACTCGTCCAACCCACCCGCCCAACCCTCAACCGCCCAACCCCCTACCAACCTACACGACCAACTTCCCATCCAACAAAAACTCCTGAGAAACCTATCCAAACAACTTTGTGAAATGAGGAAAAATTCTCTCTGCAAAATCACCTTTTCCACGAAACATTTTTTCAGATATTTTCCAATGATTCAAAAGTCAATTTTTGAGATTCGCCAATGATTCAAAAGTAATTTTTCAGAGGGGTATTCTTAAAATAAACCCCGGGGTTGAGAAAGGAGAGAATTTCCCTTACTTACCTATGTTTTGTCCATGGTGATGAGCCCATACTTCCTCTTGTTAGTATTGGGCAAGGTGTAGGGGGTATCTTTGACAAATTTGAAAGTTAGAAATAGTTCATTCAAATGTTGTGAAATCATAAATAAGAACAAAGTGAGTTAGATGTCCAGAATTCCAAAATAGTTTAAAACCTTAAAACTAATTTTTTTCAACCAAGTGGCCATCTACGGATCGAAGTCTATATAAAGTGGAAAGTAATTCACATTTTAAACTATAAAGAAAACTTGAGTAGAATGAGGTTGTAGGGTCTCAATTTGGTTTTTCCAAATCCTTGTCTTTCTTTCATCATTACCATTTAACAAATTTCTATAACTTGTGCCCCTTCTAGATCTTGATGTTGATCCCTTGCATCTTACCAGTTGCAATGAGTTATTAGTGGGGAAATTTTGTTCACTTATCATATCACTCTTTTGTCATGTCTTGCCAAAATAATACGAAGTATCGAAAATTACTAAGAGAAACTAAATTTCAGCATTACAGTATATTTGAATTATCATGTATTAGCATTACAAAACACACAAAAAAAAATTTGTTAGCATTCATATCCACTGCATACATTCTAAAAATCATATAAAAATGGAAGTTCTAAACATCTAGAGTACACATGTGAAGTGATCCAAGAAGAATTCAACTTAGATATAATGAACTACCAAACCACAAAGAAGAGTATGTACATATATATCATAATAAATCTAGTTTTTGTACAATTCCATCATGCGATAGGCATGGTCAAAACACTCAATGATCCTAACATATACAAAAAAATCATATAAATGCCTGATAAAATGGAAACTAAGTAATAAAAGGCCCATAGGCCTATCAATCCCCATGGGATACCCGAGATAGTGCATGGCTACATCTAGGACTCCTATTATGGCTAAAACATCGATAATGCACCTTTGAATGACTAGAGTTCTCGTGATGATAGCCACTAGTTATGGTCTCACTATGAGAATAACTCCCCTCATCAATCACTTAGTTGTATCGTGCGTGGTAACTTGAATGTGAAGAGAAATCATGATCTCTGCGCTCGCCGATGGGTGTAAACACATCAATGTTTTTGTCAAATGCTAGTGGTTGTCTTGTGTCCTCGGTTAGATTAGATCATGTCTTCCCTGAAGGGATCAAAAAGGTGTTCACACACACCCGATGAGTAAGATCTCACCATCCCTATGCATTTTCTAGAAGAAAAGAGAAATGATAAGTTAGAAAGCTAAAAAATCGATAAAAAAGAAATAGAAATTAACATTTCTAGAAAATAAAAGTTAAGAGAAGAGTATCAACATACTCGGATCTTCCCGCATCCATGTGTGGTCAAATGGTATGGATGGAGATGTTGTGGTAAGTAGTTGGTGTGCCTCATCTCCTCTCGAGGCTACGCATTATCCCATGATATACCCCACATCTCCTCCCTCATCTCGAGGGGGTAGATCCTCTGAGACTGAGGTCTCCTTCTCCATATCTTCCTTCTCCTGCTCCACTCTTAGTATATCCTAGGTGTCATGCCACTCAGGGTCACTCTCCTCCTCATCCATGTGAGCTATCATGCTAGTCTCACCACACAATCCTTCATCATCAGGTCCATCATCAATCTCCTCATCACCTGAATCCTTTAATGTCTCCTCAGAATTGGATTCCAAATCTATGGGCTCATCCTCCTCCCCGTTGTGGGTAGGTGTGGCCTTAATCTAGAGTAAAGTTGTGTGAGTGGCACTAGCTACCCATCATGAATGAGAAACTCACCTAACTATAATAGGCACTCTTGAAATCACCATTGTCTAACCCAGATCTCCATGAGGGTGCTTTGAGGCCCCCTTGACACTCCTATATATGAGTGCAATTGGGGGAAGCATACCAATATATGGAAGACTGAAGTTCTGAGGAACTTGGCCAAATGGGTGAGTCTCAACCTTCCTTGTCCTATCAACTAAGTGGCCAGAAGTGGTACAAGCCACCAATTTGGTCCCATCCTATCCCCACAATTCTTTCATGTCCTGGTATAGAGTGGCCACCATGTTTTTGTGGACAAGGAAGCCAATGGATGATGTGGCGCTCTGAGAACTATCATCGCCATCCATCTAGCGGCCCTAATGGTCCCCGGGTCCTGTCTTCGGCACTCCTCCCATAGAGGATGATCCACTAATACACCTAGTTCATAACCAATGTAGGGTGGCTCAAATACTATCCATGTAACTTGAAAATCTAGTATAAGTCATGATAAGTGCTACCAAGGATATCTACCCCTAGGCATAGATATGACCATGAGCCTCAATTTGTGTAATGATGGGAGCCCAACAATATAGCAATGTGTCTCCTCCCTTATCCCCTATCAACTGTGAAGCCAAAATACCCATGATGGCCTTATAGATAGTGGGGATGGGAATATCTACAATATATCAAACCTTCATCCCCTTCATCAAACTAATTGATACCACAGAATCACCCATATAAGTATCTTAGAGAGTCATTGTGGATCTAGATCCTTTTGTCTCAAGGTTCAGCCTCCTCTCAAGTATCAAAACTCTAAGTATCTGATACACATCCTCCAATGTAATCGTCCACTTACCATTAGCACCTAATAATCGGAAGGTATTCCGATCTATGTCCTAATAATAAAACAAGTTGCATAGTATGTGATTGGCATGAGTGACATGGGGCACTCGTACAAACCTCTAAATTCCCGCCCTCTATAAAGTGTCGGTCTCACCTAATTCAACTGATCTAAAATCCCTGGGAGCCAGTCACACTCCCTCTCATGACTCTAGCAAATGTACTCCTCCTTCTTCTGCATCCACCAAAACATAGAAAAGAGAAATTTAGTGACATATTCAATAGGAAAGCTTATCAAAAACATGACAAAGCATAAAAATTCTAAAAAAATTCATAAGTTTTAAACGTTTCATTCTGAACCACCTCCCTATGTAGGGTGGTGGTTTTGTGACCGCTACTACGACAAGGTGGTAGTTTTTCAACCACTTCCTACTTAGGGTGGCAATGTCCTAAACTGAATCCTAAATATAAAATAAATGACTACCCTATGGGCACCCCCTAAAGGCTAGTTTAACACAAAAATTGAAAATAACCCCACTATGTAAATATTTTAAACTTTTAACAATTTAGGTTTCAAAACAAACTCATTTTCCAATCCATTTTCCGTATTGATTTGGTGATTTTTTGAGCTTTGGGCCCACGGTGACCATTTTCGATGAGAGTACAAACCAAAACGACCGTTGAGAGATTGTGATCATGACTCCGGAGTGGGATATCAACCCACGTGATCTCAAGTTAGTTTTCATCATTTGTTTGTTTTGAAACCTAAATTGAGATCACGTTAGATTTCAAAACAAACAAATGATGAAAACTAACTTGAGATCACGTGGGTTGATATCCCACTCACGGAGTCATGATCACAATCTCTCAACGGGCGCGTTTTGGCCGTACTCTCATCGAAAATGGTCACCGTGGGCCCAAAGCTCAAAAATCACCAAATCAATATGCGCAAATGAATTGAAAATGAGTTTGTTTTGATATATATATATATATATATATATATATATATATATATATATTGTTATAAATTTGTTTTGAGTGCATATGTTCATAGGGTTGGAGCGTTGGCAGAGGTAAGTTCTTATCCCTACACAAATGGTAAGTCCTCTTGTCGTTTTAATTTAGTGTTTATTTTTGATATTTCATCTATCTGCACTTGAGTCTTCTTTTTCATTTTGTAGGTAGTAGGAGTTTGGATGATGACATTTCAACACATGGGCATGTCAGGTATAGCTTCTAACTCCCCATTTCGGGAACGTCATACTCAGACTTTACGTTTTACACCTTTTCATGGCTAAGACACTTCTTCAAGGGGGCAATATGTATGCACCCAAAATTGCATGTGCTACATTGTCGAAAAACGGTTACAAAATTCCCCAATGATGATTCATGTCCTTTCAGAAGGTGTTTGAGTTCCTAAGCTCATCCACAATGTATATTTGTAACCTATACATCTTTACTTAGCTTTTCCATGCTTTCTTCCATCTTCCCACTCTTTTATATGCATGTTTTGGCCTTAAGTGTTAAAAATGCAGCCCTTCCTAGGTAGCGGTTTTGTGACCACCTCCTAGGCAGGGTGGCAGTTCTGTGATCGTTACCCAGTGCAGAGCAGTAGTCCTGAGTGATTTTTCCATAACTCCTCATGCATGATTTTAACACATGGCGCTTCATTTAAATTGACTTCCAAGGTGTGTTTATGAGCCAAATTGCCTTAAAAAAGTCTTAATTGCATGGTATTCCTTCCCTCTTCTATTTTAAATAGATTTAATTAGTTTAAAGTGCCAGATTCACTCAATTATTTGGCACTCTGAGGATGCCTTGTGCATGAAGGAATGTCCCAACCAATTCCTATATATTCAAGAAAATGGCCTAAGAATTTTTGTATCTTACATAGTATTGCTACCACAATCCTACTTTTGAAAATTAAATAACCAAGCTCTATTCAATTGTGTTAACTCTCTTCTACTTGCATTGTAACAATATTTTCCTTCAAGCTACCATTACTCAAACACATTCTCCTACTACTGCCTTTACATTCCTAATTCCTTGGACTCTTATGGACACACAGAAAAGAAAGGATAAATTGAGGGGACAAGTCATCACACAGCCTAGATTTACCTCTGTTCCATGACTTCTAGGTTGGATTTGTTATTTGATTTCCTTCATTACTGTAATTCATTACCTTTATATCATATCAAATAGAGTAGAAAACTAGTATTCTTTCATTTTCAAGTAATGAGTTGATTTCCAAGAGGGTTTCAATAATTAATAGTAGCTCCCGAATATGGATCCTCTTCTTCCAATCCATGTGGATTTGAAGGAGAGAATATCTCGTGGGAATTTTTCTACATATCATTGATCATTTGGAAAAGTTATTATTTTAATTTAGTTTAGTTTCAATAAACTCAAGATAGGTGAATAACCACACTTTGGGTTATTTTACTTTTTTAGTTATAGTGTAGGAGTAGTTCAATTATTTAGAATGAAAGTAATTTGTTATTTTTAATTATGATGTTTTAGTTTTTGTTGATTTATTTAGGTTAGTTTCCTTTCAAAGTAATAGCATATATTGTTAGTTTCATCTTAGTTAATTTGGACACATCAAACTAGTTCAACACTAAGATTTAGTTAGACAAACCATAGGGAGTTTATGCTACCCATTCATAGCCTCTAAATATCCCGGTTTCCAACCCAACTGCTAGGATATCATGCTACCGGATCTTAGTCACTGATCCTCCTATAGTTAGCAACACATATTTTTACATTGGTTTCCCCATAATGACCTTGGGGGTAGCGTGCGATTGAAGGTTGCATGTAAATTTTCATTTGTACAAAAACCATGCATACAAATATGCACACATTCATACATCTGAAAAGGAAACAATTCCTTCCTTAATTGAAATATTGGAAAAAATTTATAATGTAAATAGAGAGAGAAAAATTAATTTGGAAAATATATGAATGTTATCTCTTTCATTTATCTCCAAGCAATAATCTCATTTTACAAAATTTGATCACACTTTGAGCATACAAAATTGATAACTCCTTAGACGAGGGATTCATTACAATATATAGGAATAAAGGAGACTCTTCATCTACTCCTAAATTCCTTTTCATATTCCTTGCACATCTTGTGAATTTTCATATTCCACGGTAAATCGGGAAAAGATACCTTTCTAAAAAATCCATTTTTTTAATTTGACAACATGGGTGAAAGTTATTCCCATACGAGATATGGATAGGTCAAGGAGGAACACCAATTCCCTAGGAACTTCCACCATCCTTAATTAATCACTCTCATTCTTTGTATTGTGGGTGAAATGGGGTGTGGAGAACCTACAATGGGAGGGAATGGTTCCAATTTTTCCCATATTCTTTGATTTCCCCACAATAGTCTTGTTTTATGTTTAGGCTAGATAATCGGGTCTCAAGTGGAAATTAGGAAATTTTATACTTGGGATGTTAGTGTTTACATCTCCTTGGATCTCCATACTATACTAAATCCTCCTTCTACTTCCTTTTCTATTTGACTGAAAGGATTTTACGAGGAAATTTTGTCGAAAAGGAACTAGTTCCTTGTGTTTTGATTTTCTATGCTTAACCCACACAACATTTCCTTCACTTTGTTTTGTGGTTTGTACACTCCACGGGGAAATTCATTTCTTGTGGAACTTTTTCACGCACAAGCCATTATCTCAACTTCTGATTCTCTATAAATACTCACTCTAATCTGTAATAAACCTGAGTCCCTATTGGGCTAGAGAAATTTCCTAAGTGTTAGAGGGAACATAAAGCGGGCACACATGCATGTGTAAGTGGTAGTTAATAGGGTCACACCAAGAAATACAAGTTTAGGACTTATCCATTTTTGTAGGGCTTGAGCTAAAAATATGATTGAGTGGAGATCACGTAACATTCCAAGTATAAATTCATGCATGGAGACTTGAGGACAAAGGAATGTCTATTTATGATAGATCACATGCACGAGGAGATCAATAGGTATGCATAGGTTGAGCTAATAATAGGATTATATCAAGATTTAATTATAGGGATAATCTATTAGTAGGAAAGCATGGATACTACATAGTTATATTTATGTATATGAATGGCTATTTGGAGCATGCAACCTATTTTGAGAATGCATGGGTAGTGAAGGGAATTCCCCACTCTTATAAGTATATGATGGATTACACTATTTTGGATGACCATGTGGTATTTATAAGTTATAATAGAGTTATGTTTTTAGTATGAATTCATAGGCATCATTCAATGAGAGTAGTGTGATGTGTTCAACTACTATTTTGTGATAAATTAATACAATGGATCATTTTGGATGGATATTAGTTATTTATGTATCTTTTCATGGTGGTTACATGGTTAATCGATCTTAATTGTTATATAAAACTTTATGATTTATTTATTATTTGTGTTTACAAATTGATCTCATGGATTTGATTATTGTGGTGGAATATACACTTTGATTATGATTATTATGAACATGCATACTAACATCTAGACAAGTTATTATAAATGAGGGACTTGGTAGGATTCGTGTGCTTTGAGTGAGCACTCGAACTGTCTCGAGTGAAGTGCCAATGCACCTAGGCTTTTGAGTATAAAAATAAAGACTACATTTTAGTTCCATTACTGGGACCTCTTTTAAAATTATTTTCCATGATTTTGTATTATGATGGTGTATCAATTGACTCTTACGGCCATTAAATATTGGGTACTCGAAGAAAAGATCATTTTATGCAAAAATATGGTTCTAGACCTGATTTCAATGTGTGTAAGTGGGTGGAGGATAATCTATATCATGAACTTTATAAAACATTCTCTTACATATTTTTAATAGAGTTGTATGATTGGTTTTCCACATACGCATCAAAGAAAATTTGGAGTTACGAACTAAGGTTTTGGATGTAGGAAGAGCACCAGAATTTTTTTGATGTAGATGAACCTTAAACAAGTGTTGTGCATAGTTATAATGTGGAGTACACTATTTCTACATATTCTTGTCTAGAAGTTCCTGAATTTGAATTTTTGTGCAATCCTAGATGATCTTATATCTACATTATCCCTTTGGAAATTAAGATCCTTACAGTGGTGGTCAATTTTGATAACCTACCTATGGCTAGATAAACATACCACTACACATAGGGGTAGGAGAAGGTGTGGTGAAATATTGTAGAACTTGTGACAGAAAGGAAGAGAGAAGAAATGTAGATTAAATATAATAAAGCTTTGAATAGGGAATTGATGAAGTAGCATGATATAGAGGAGTCTATGGAGTTGCATAGGATGATGTCTTATAAAGGATTTAAGGCTCACATGGAAGACATGGCGCTAGATAATCAAGCTCTCCCCTACTTAGGAAGGCACAGTACATAATCCCCTTCAGCTTTTGATGAGAGTACTTTAGAGGAGGAAAGATTGAGGACTATGGGTACACATATGATCCCACCTAGCGACCTAGACCTTGCACTTGGTGTTGTAGTTCCATAAGTAATCATTGAAAATCAAGAGAGTATATGTAATCCAATAGCTTCATGTAGATATAATTTTCCTTTAAAAAAATAAGTACATTAGATAACACATACACCTATGGAAACACATACATCATATTTTTTTGGAGGCCTAATTGGAGGAATATTTTCTATTGAGTCATTAGGATAGAGTGTGGGCATACGCAGAACATTGGGATCATGTCTAGAAGTACTACAAATTTGTAGACTATGGAAGTTCAATTTAGTAATAATATTGGTATGCAAGGAAGTACATCCATTGCTTCGAGTGTCCATTGTTAGAGGATCGGGAGGGTTAGGATCAAGTGGATTAGGTGGTTTTGGTGGTGGAGGAAATACTTGGTAGTATTTTTGGTTCTAGATCTAGAGGATAGGGCCCACATCCACAATAACCCCCATATCAACCTCAACATGATTATTATGAGAGTTCCCTCCACTTTCTATAATATAGAGGTATTGAAGATGCTACAGAGCACGTGCACAAGTGTGATTTTATATGGTGCACTAAACGAATCATAACCTCGGATAGAAAGGAAAGTTGGCTTGCTATTAATCTTCAAGGGCACATGCATAGCTGGTACAAAAAGTATGACCTGCATCAAACTAAAGTGGATTATGATGCTTTATGTTCTACATTTCTAGCTGAGTTCTATATTTCTAAATTTGAACAAAAAAGTATCAACACACTTAAGGACATTAAACAAGGCTTATCTGAAAGTATTCAGAATATGATGGACATTTAAAACTTTGTTTTCAATTTGTCTTATGCCATACATCCTAGTCAGCATGCACAATGGTTTTTGGTGGATTATTGACTCTGTTTAGAATGGTGTTATCTCATAAGACATTTGTGGATATACACAACACTTTGGAAGCATCTCTACATGCTAAGGAATTTTGAAGAGTGGACACTAGGGTGAGTCCATTTTATGAGGCACAAATTGCAGCCATGGAAAAACAATTAGAAAATATCTATACAAATTAATCTCATAAGATACATAGTTGAATATGGTGTACACATTACGAGGTTGAAGGACACACTAAGGATAGATTTCCTCACAAGTTAGTGTGTGCTAGGTTATTGAATTATGAGATTTTTCATTTGGACCATGATGTGCGTAGATGTTCCCTCTTACGGTGCATGATCCTGAAGAACATGTCTATGTACTATAAGATTTGAAAAATTTATACTCATGAAATTGTTGAGTCTAGAGTGATTGATCATATCCATGAATCCATTAAAACTAGTGTGCACTAGACTAGTGTAACAAATGGATCTAAGGAATAGGGAGAGTAGCATAATGAAGGGTGTAATAATGGGGATAACATGAATAGAGGCTTTCATGGAGGATATAGAGGCCGAGGTCGCGGTGGTGGAAGAGGAGGATTTCCTAGATCATTATTTATGTGGGTACCCTCAGAATGTGGTTTTCTCATGGTGTGGAAAGAAACACAAATTTGAATAATGTCTAGACTTATATGAGCATATGAGAAAGTAGCATAAGAAAGACAAGGGAGAAGCTATGATTAAGATACGGTGTGTAGATGGAGATTGATGGAGCCCAGAGGTTGAGTTAATTCTAAATTACAACCCATATTAGTTACTACACATGTTGAGGTTGTGTGCACACATGAACCTTTGAAGTATAAGATGACTATAACAAAGAAAGAAGTGATTAATGCCAAGTACCACGATCTTTGCACATTAGAAAGAGGTTTACCGAGAGACTATGGATTTTATCAGGGATAAACAAGAAGATATTTAGATTCTTAAATATTGCATGTGCTTGATGGAACAAGAAAATAAGGTTAAAATCCCATAGAAGGACATAGATGATTTAAAGGAGGTATGTCAAATGTTGTATTAGGAGAATATAATACCTTTGTCAAGATAATGGTTCGGAGAAAAAGTATCACTCGTAGGTAATGAGCGCGAGAGGTAGATACTTCATGTAAATATGCCTCTCCATAATCATGAGTATGATAAGAAGATTATTCTAAATTTATTCATAAATGGATGACTTATGAGAAACATTATGGTAAATACAAGTGTGTAAGTTAATGTACTCATGTTAGATGTATGGAACTAGGTGGGAAGACCACCAATGCAACCTTCTTTGAATATATTATATATGGAAAATAGAACTAAAGCCATGCCTCTTGGAGTACTCAAGGATGCGACTATTATAATTCAAGGATCCAAGTTTACTGGGGATTTGAGGTGTTGAAACTCCTTGAATCCAATAAATTCCCAACATTACTAGGGCACCCATGGTGTTATGCAAATAATTCCAATTTTTATTCAACAAAGGGTGCATTATCTTTAAGAACAAGGAAGAGCGTGTAATTATTCCTTTGAGTGATACAAAGGTTGTTTTGTATGTCTATTCTTTGATTGAAGAAGACTTGAACATGATATATGTGTGCATGATTAGAGACCCTGGCATAACTAAGCCATCTAAGGAATGAGTGATATAGTGGCATGATGCTCATTTGGTTAGTGATACAAAAATATTACTTGTGATAAATGGGTTCATGAAACATATGAGGTAGTTGGGTGATAGATCAAGAAGACAGCTTACATTCATGATTAGGCCACACATGGTAAAGTGCTTAAGTTATAACTAGGTACCTCAAGTACACAGGTGAGGAGAACCCTGATGTATTTCTCTATGCCATGGAAGCCCAGTGGAATGATGATGGTGATAGAATAAATATGTTGGTCTATACGCTACACAGGATAACAACGCACTAGTGGGAAACACATAGAGATAAACTATTAGAATGATGAGAAGTGAGAATAAACTTATATACTAGGTTCTCAAGGAGAAATGTACCTTCTCAAATATGTGAATTTCATGGGAAGTCCCATCCTTCATACCACATCTAGGAATGTGAGAGACTTTGTATGGAGGGGTAGGAGGCCTTGCCACCATCACACCGGGTGCATAATTTTTATTCCAATTTAGGTGGTTGCACGCACGCATGATATGTTCATGCAGATTTAACAAGAGAAATAGCTAATTAGTAGGAGATGACCTCAGGTATGATTCATATTTTTAATTACTTTTCTACTAAGCCTCCAAATCATGAAGCACTATAGATTATGAAGTTCCTTACTTTGGGAGATAGCATAAAGGTTAAGGAAATCCTATTAGATATGTTTGGAGAGTTGGATTTAGAGGCATTCCTTAACCTTGGTGATACTTGAGGAAGAATAAATGGTTTGTGCTTGGGAAGTGAATGAAAAGGGTAAACTAGTATGCATGATAAATGATGAGGATGACAAGAATAATAACCTTGATGTTAACCACATCAAGGTACACACGAAGTGATGGAAAAATTAGATAAAAATGTGCACACATATCATGAGCCTATGAATACAAATAAGGTTAATATTAGAATAGATGTAGAGGCTAATGATGTAATTATTGGGGATTACAAGTCGAGCAAGAAGTTGTTAATATCATTGAAATTCATTGATACTTTCATGACCTATTTCTATGGGGATATCATGAGTTAAAGTGAGTACATACTTCTTTAGGTGAGATGATAATAAAACTTAAAGAAGGCACGTGCCCGATTAGGAAGATACCTTACAGGATGAATCCTAATCTGCATGTCAAGGTGAAGGAAGAAATTGATAAAATTATCAAATATGGTATCATTGATCCCATTGAGGAATATGAAAGGGTTAGTCCTATGGTCATCAATATTAAAAAGGATGGGAGGATAAGGATCTATATGGACTATAGATAATTAAATGCTTCATGTGTTATTTATCCTTTTCCCACCTCATTCACATAGGAGATTTTGTGAGGGATTTGAAGGGTACAAGATCTACTCTTTTATAGATGGGTTTTCAAGGTATCATCAAGTGTGCATAGTGAAGGAAGATCAGGAAAATAAAAATTTCACCATTGAATGGGGAAGATTTATATACACAAGAATGCCCTTTTGACTGACAAATGCGCCAAAAGTGTTCTTGCGCATTGTTGTGCAAGATTTTCAAGACTTCATGAATAGGTTTTTAAAAGTATATCTAAATGATTATACAATGCATGGTATAATCAAGGATCATTGTTACAATTTAAGGCTTATGTTTGAGAGGTGCATGTAGTTGAGTACCTCTCCAAATATTAAGAAACATATCTTTGTAACACCTTTTGGCGATTTCTTGGGGTATATAATTTGTAAATAGGGGTTATTGGTAGAACCATCCAAGGCCATTGTGATCTTGGGTTTAGAAGAACCTAATAATCATAGTGAAGTGTGTGGATTTATAGGACATACAGGGTATTACAAGAAATTCATTAATAGATATGTAAATATTTTTGTGCCCCTCGAAGAACTGTTAAAAGCTAAAGGAAAATTCTATTGGCATGACACACAACAACAAAAGTTTGAAACAATGAAGGAAATGCTGACTACTGCACCTATTTTGTTCTTTCCTTTGTGTGACAAACCATTTCATGTTTATGTGGATGCTTATGGGATGTAAATTGGCATAGTATTAGCATAACCATGAGAAAGAAATATAGACCACCCTATTTATTATGTAAGAAGGAAGTTGACACACGATGAATAGAATTATACAACTACTAAGCGTGAGGCTTTGTCCATGATTTGTGCGCTAAAAATTTCATATAATACTTATAGACAACACCATTTATTTTCTTTACATATCATATGGAACTTAAGTATTTTGTCAACAAGCTTATTTTGTAAGGGCACATTTGTAGGTGGATACTACTATTTCAAGAGTTTCAGTTTATAGTGATTGTAAAACTAGGAAAAAGCAACTCAAGACCTAACCATTTGTCAAGAATTAATTCTAGTGAGGAAGCACAAAGCATTGAGGAAAAAAATTCTAGACTTAGAGCTCTTTAGATTGAATCACGTGCCCACTAAACTAGAGGAAATTATAGTATTCTTGCATACTAGATAGGTGCTTGAGGGAATGAAGACTTTAGAGAAGAAGAAACTTGTAATATGCATAACACCTTACCAGTTGATAGGTGGATATTTGTATAAGCTAGGATGTGATGAATTTTTGTGCTGGTGTGTTCTAGAGCATGAACGTGATGCTATTATGGAAGAAGCTCATGGTGGAATTACAAGAGGTCATTATGTAGGTGATTCCACCTCGTGCGAAGATTTTGTTATCTAGCGATCTATGGGAAACTTTGTACAAGGATACTAAATAATATGTCAAGGCATGTGACCATTTTCAATGCCTTAGGAATCCTAAAACCAGAGATGAGATGCCTTTGAGGCCTATTGCAAGTGCTAAACCTTTTGAGAAATGGGTGATTGACTTTGTAGGTCTTATTTCCCCACCCACACATAGGACTAACACATGCTATATTATAACATGTATAGATTGTTTGATATGGTGGGAAAAAGAAACCACCTACTAAGGATTGCACAGTAGCTATAACAATGATATTTTTATGGGAGAATATTATCAATAGGTATGGATTTCCATTGATTTTAATAAGTGATAGGGACACCCATTTCTTGAATGAGACCATCAAAATTATTTTGGCTGAGTTTATGGTGGCACACCATAAGACAACCCCTATCATTCATAGGCCAATGGTACTGCTAAAGATTTTAACAATATTATGGGACAAACACTAACAAATATCTATGATGTTGGAAGGAAAGACTTAGATGATAAAGTATCTACTATACTTTGGGAATATAGGACTACCTACAAGATGTTGAATAAGGCCACACCCTTTCAGTTGGTGTTTGGTGTGGAGGTTGTATTTCCTATGGAATTCATGTTGTCATCCCTACGTATTGCACATGTAGGAGGACTAGATGATGAACAAGATATTGAGGAGTGCATAGAAAAATTGATATAGTTGGGCGAGTGATGCGCTATTTCCCGATGGAGCAAGAAGACAAAAAAAGTGAGACAAAATTCCTAACATGATAGGAATATAAAGAATAAAACATCTGAAGTGGGGAAGATAGTTCTTCTGTATGAATCAAAGTTTATGTGCCACCCAGAAAAGTGAAAGTACATTGGTTGGGACCCTTTGTAGTAACAAAGATATTTGAATCGGTACTTTTCAATTACAGTGTTGGATGGCACTCTATTTCCTAGTTAATTCGATGAGAGTGGGTTAAAGCCCTGGTATAAATAAGTCCTCTTGGTGTTTGTAATAAGGCAATATTACCACTTAGATCATATTTCCATTTAATGCATTTCCTTTAATGTATTTCCTTTCATTGTTGTTATTCTTTGTCAATTTAGTTCAGTGTTTTGTTAATAAGAAATTTGCATGCCGAGATAAGATTACTATCTATTGGGTTTATGTATAGAGGACCGCACACACTTTTTTATGGGGTGGATTAGATACAAGTGGTATACAAGTACATATAAGGGTTAAAACTTGAACCTCTTTTGAAAAATTGGTGTGTAGAAAAGCAAGATGTTACAGTGATTTAATTGAAGGTGTTTTTAAGGAAATTTTCTCGGATTGAAGACCATGTGTAGAAGGATGAACAAAATGTGTACTACAATATAGGAAACATCATAGGAAAATACTTGTGATGAGGTGTGCGTGAGGAAATATGTACTTTGGTGCATAGAGGTGTGTGTAAGGATTTTTTTGGCCTAGTAGTAGGTGCGCAAGAAGGTAATGATTAGGGTGTAAAGAAATCAGTGAAAAGAGTGGAAAGAGAAAGGAAAAATTATTAATGTTGAGTATGATGGTAGGTGAGGAGAAATTAATGTGGTAAAATTTAAAAATTTATAAAAAAGAGGTGTTTGTGATTTCTCTTCTACCTTGCATAATTTGTGTTTTGAAGTTACAAAGAGCGATTCAAAGAGAGAAGTTATAGTGTGAAGTATGATAATGATTTAATAGAAGCAAAAATAAGTTGAGATTTGTAAACAACCATATCGAGCTCCATTCAAAGGGTTTTTGAGCTAATAAAAGGCGTGTGGAAGGAAGGTTCGAGTAGCTAAAGAAGTTGGTTACGTGAAGAATGGATTTCATGGAGGGTATGATTTTAGGACTGACTAGATGATAATGGAAATGAAGAATAATTGTGAAGATATGACCCTAGAGGAGATTAATACAACACTTGGGTATATCACTGATAAAGACAAGAAAGGGGTAGCATAGTAGAATGAGTTGGGGGTAGCATTAAAAATGATTATCCTGAAATTATATTACTAGTGATGAGTAGAGTGCATCAACTAATTCTCTATTTCATTCTATTCTTTCATTTTTTCATTCTTTCCTTCTTCATTATTTATTCATTGTATCTGGAGAGATAATTTAAGAACTTGATTGCCGAGGGAGGCAATATATTTAGTGTGGGGTAATGTTGGGTTAGAGAAACTTCCTAAGTCTTAGAGGGCATGTAAATAGGGCACATATGTGCGTGTAAGTGGCAATTAATAGGGGTACATCAAGAAAGACAAGTTTGGGACTTAGCCATTTTTGTAGGGAAAAAGATAAAAATAGGATTGAGTGGAGATCATGCATCATTCCAAGAATAAAGTGAAGTATGGAGAATTTTGGACAAAGGAATGTCTATTTTTGATAGGACACATGCACGAGGAGATCAAGAGGAATGAAATTTTGAGCTAATAATAGGATTAGATCAAAATTTAATTATAGGGATAATCTATTATTAGGAAAGCATGAATACTTCGTAGTTATATTTATATATATGCATGGATATTAAGAGGATGCAACCTATTTGAGAATTCATGGGTGGTGAAGGAAAATTCAATACTCCTATAAGTTTGGGATGGATTCCACTATTTTGGATGACCATGCAATAGTTATGAGTTGTAATAGAGTTATGCTATTGGTATGAATTCATGCACATGATTCTATGAGATTATTTTTATGTGTTTATATATTGTTTTTGGTGAATTAATTTAATGGATCATTGTGGATGGATATTAGTTATTGATGTATCTATTCATGGTGATTGCATGGTTAATATGATCTTAATTATTATCTGAACCTTTATGGTTCCTTTATTATGTGTGTTTCTAAATTGAGCTCATGGATTTGATTATTGTGATAAATATACACTTTGATTATGGTTATTATGAAGATTCATGCTAAAATTTGGACAATTTTTCACAAAGGAGGAACCTGGTAGGCTTTGTACACTTTGTGTGAGTGCTCAAACCTGTGTGAGTGATGTGTTAGTGTGCCTATGCATCTAAGTATAAAAATAAATACTACAGTCCCCTTGTCCCTACAATATGAAATCCAATGTGGAGAACCTTTTACCCCATGGAACTTGTTCCACAGATTCTATTGTTTATCTGCATTTCCACACAACACTACATGCTTAGATTTTTGGGTCAAAAAAATGTGTGGGGAAATTTTGTTCTTGGAGAACAAGTTTCATCCAAACACCAAGTTTACAAAACACATTTCCAACTGTAATACATTGAAAATGGAAAAATTCTTTGTTGTGTGGCTCTAAGACCAATGCGAAGAACTTTGTGCTCTAGGGAACCAGCCCATATGCACCCCAAGATCCACAACACAATACGAAACCAAATTTTTTTAATCTTCTCCAAATTTTTCTAGTTGTTTAGATTTTTGAAAACATTAAGAGAGGAGAATAATGCATCAAAAAAATTGGAAGTTCCCAGAACATAAAATATCCTTGACTTCTCCAATCTTTTCATCAAGGTCCTCTCAATTTACCCAAGTTGATGGAGGCATAACTCGAGTGTCCGGAGACATTTTCATGTACTTATTTATATAAAATCAACTGAAGTGGTCATTTGAAAATAAAAGGATGGGTCTCATACCTTTATTCTACCTATAACCTCCTAAAAATAGGATTTTCTTTCGGGCTCATAGATTGTGCTTACTAAAATTAGAATATGGGTAGAGTTGATTGTGTCTTGTGAAAGATATGAAACCACCATCCTCTATAACTATTGAATACCTCTCAAACAATTTTTTCCCTCCAAGTATTTAGGGAGATCCCAAAATCTCTTCTTGAAGCTCGGGATTTGTTTTTGTATTATGCACTACTTTGACCTCCATGACCCACTTTTTTCAAACTACTCCAATACCTTTAAAACTTCCCAGATTCATCCAAAAGGACTACACAAAACTATTAATTCTATGATACACCTCCATGGTGAGTTTGAGTCTTTCCTTCTACTTTGGGGGTGTCCCAACTGTAGACACCTAAATTTGACTACACAGTTTTAAATACTAAAATTACACTAATTGTCCTCTTTCCCATCATTTATGTTATAATTAGTGATTTCCCACTAATAAACGAATGTTACCCTCCAATTATTTTAATTAACGAAAAATATTTAGTTAACTAGCCTTTCCCCCATTCCAGATGATAATTAACGACACTTCATTAGCTATAATCCTCTTTCAATTAATTAACTATTTATTAGTTAATTAAGCCTTTATAATCTCCTATTTAATTAATAAACCTTCTTATTGGTTAAATTATCCTTATAAATCCTACATATTTCCTTCTAAATCACCTCTAAATGGATTTCTAAGCTTATCTTGGCCTATTAATTAATCTTAGTTGATTAATTAAATCATCCCCAACTCATATGAGTTTCTAATCACTTTATTGGCATGTGGTCCTATAGGTGTTTTCATTGAAGAAAAAACCACATTAATGACAAAGTGGATGATTGATTAGGGTCGAGATGATAATGCGGATGGTGTTGACATGTTGGTTAAGGTGAGTACATAATGATATAATGAGATTCGGTGAGGATTGCTTACTCTTACACACTTATTCAAGTGCCTAGGTGATGTTGGATGGAGGTAGGAGCTTATTTATTGATTGAGAATATTTTTGGCATGATTAATAGTAGGTTTTGAGAGTTCTTGGGCACTCACATCAGTTTTATGGTGTAGATATAAGTGTTTCACTATGTTTTAGGTGCTCGTTTGGAACAACCATGGATGGTAGGAGGTGTGAGTTTTAGTTTTGGAGCTACATGAGCTCATTGATGGATGTATTAATGTATATCATGGTATACCAGGGTATGTTTAGGTCATTGTTGTTGTAGGCTCACAGCACCCCTGGATGCAGATCAGGCTTCTAGGTTGATCACTCTAGCATCCAGTGTGATTGCACAACATGGAATCCTTTCTCCAAGTGTGGGACTTGTAAAGATGAGAAAGGATTCTCCAGAGAAGGCTGGTTCCTATTCCTCTATTCATATGCATACGAAAAATGCAGAGGTTTTACTCAAACCTAATCTAACTTGCTAAGGAGACAGAGAGAGAGGGATGCATAAAAATAAACCTAAGCTAATAGAGGTGATGCACCGGGAATGAAGAACACCTTTCTTTCGATAAACGTACCATTCAAATGTGAGGGAAGATCATGCACCGATAACAAAACTTGTAGTGAAAGACCAAGAGGATGCAAATGAACACAGAGAGGGTTGAGAATCATCCACAGACATGTATTACTTGCTCCAAAGATTGATACAATGCACTACGAGAATGCCAAGAGGCGAGAGTCATGCTATAGTTTCAAATAGGAGGTTCGAACTCCAAAATTCACCCGATATGAGAAGAAGGGAGGAGCAAAACAAAAAAATGTTCAAACCTTTTTTAAGAGGCCCCTCTTTACAATATATAGAAAGAATGAGAGAGGGAAAAAAGAGGAAATCCAAAATCTACCCCAATCACTTCTAGGTCACATTTAAAATCATCTCATTATGGCAGAAGTGGTAGATCCTGGCAAAATGGCGGGCTATTTAACAGAAGCGTGAACCTGTCTGCTGCATTAAAGCTGGTTGTTGGAGCATCACTTTTGGCCTTACCACGTGTCAGAGACATTTTCTCAATTTTCTCTCTCCAAACTACATCAAAATGTAAGATTGATCCCAAAATCATGTAGAGAATTTCAACATCTTTCCGTTGATATAAAGAACGTGAAAATCCGAGCTCTGGATCGAAAGATACGATGATCTGAAGATTTAGGGCACGAAACAGGCCAAAACGGATTTTGAAATCTTTTTCCCGCGCTCTGCCACTGGATGACATGTGGCAGGCTTTGATTCACTGAGAAATTCTCTCTCCTTCCCTGCTCTACATTCCTTGCTCCATAGGACATGTGTTCTCTTCTGATTGGCTTGGGCTGACCCTTCAAAACTCGCCCTTTGACTTTTGGACCTTTTCCCTTGTGACACGTGTCATGATTGGATTGGTCCGCGGGTCTGCCGGTTTTCACGCCCTTCACGTCTTTTTGTCCCGGATGTCCCAGTGTTGTTTGGGACAGAATCCTTCGATCTGCATGAAATGGGCCTCCTTGTCCCTTATTTTTTGATGACACGTGGCACAATCTGATTGGCTCTTGGCTTTTTTGGCTATCCGCATCTTCCGCATCCCTTTGTCCCACTTATCCAAGAACTGAAGTTTCCCGTTTTCGCCAAACCGACCGGTTCGCATCCTTCACATCCATTTGTTCCAACCGTCCCCACTACTACGGGGCAAATTCTTCCCGAACCACCTCGAAATGGGCTTCCTCTGCGCCCTTGGCCACTTCACCTTTTCACGTCCTTCATGTCCTCGCGGCCCAGATGTCCCAACTGCTTAGTGTGAAAGTTATCCTTTTCGGCCGAATCGGCCAGTTCACACCCTTCACATCTTCTTGTCCCACTTGTCCCAGAGTAGTTAGTCGATTTTCTTCTCCTTCGGCCGAACCGGCTTTCCACATCCCACGCGTCTCGACGGCCTGGATGTTCCTTCGCCCTACAGACTGCCTGGCAGCCTTTTGGCCGATTCGCGCCCGACATCCCAAATGTCCCGACTGTTGCGAGGACTAGGACTTAGCCGATTTTCATAATTTTTCTGGCCCAAGCTTATTTTCTGCAACTTTTTCACATTTTCTCAGAGCTTGTTCTTTTCAACCTGGACAGGAGAGTTAGAAAATTTTCTGAGGGGACCCTAGAAACATGATTTTTGCCCTGAATCAATCCATTTGCCTGGGAGTTGAGAACTCTGATGTATGTTATCAAATCAACCACAGGATGAATTTGGATAACAATTTGGCGACTCAATGGCGATACCTTCTGCTAGGTAGAAGATACCAGTTGCCTGAAGTAGTCCATTGGGCATGGAGTCATCAAATACTCTGCATTAACCCTAACTAACTCAGAATGTGCAAGGAGGAAGATGGAATGTCACCTGATGAAAGCAAGGACTGCTAAACATCTCCATGGACAGCAAGATGTGCTAAAGCACTTAGGGAAACAAAACTAACCTACAGCAAAACAATGTGCACAAGCACTTGGAGGAAAGAAAATCTAATCTAATATTTACAGAGGTAGTGAACTTCCCTCTAGAAGCAACGCTTGAGATAGATTCCATTGACTGGAATCTGCAGTTCTTCACCATCTAATGAGGCTAATTAGAAAGCATTGTTGTTCTTGCACTTTGTGACCATGTATGGGCCACTCCAAATGGCATCAAATTTTGAATGCCTTCCCGGTTTTGCTCTATCCACATCCCATTTCAACACTAGATCTCCAACTTGAAAAGATATATCTTTGGCCTTTCTATCAAAGGTCTTCTTAATCAAAGCTTGATCCTTTTCCATTGCTTGGGATGCCTGATTTCTGATCTCTTGTAGCTCCATTAACTCTGCATACTTCACCTCCATAGGCTCAAATTCAAGCAACTCCGGCTGCTTCATGAGTTCCAATGTTGGCAACTCAAGTGACATGGGCAAGATTGCCTCTCTTCCATAGACAAGCCTGAATGGAGAGTTACCTGTGGATCTTTTGGGAGTTATCCTATCAACCCATAAGGCTGATTTTAGTTTGGTGTGCCAAGACCTCTAATTCTCATCAAGGGTCCTCCTAATGATCCTCAACAAGTTCTTGTTTGTAGACTCGGCCTAGCCATTACCCTGAGGGTAATAGTTCGATGAAGTGCTTAGGTAAATACCGTTCTTGACAGCCCACTCAGTCACCCTAGATCTAATGAATGCCAATGCATTATCAGAGATTATTGTAGTAGGTACACCAAATCTGGTCATTATTCCCTCATAAAAGTCTAAGATGCTAGACTCATTTGCCTCTTTGAGTGCTACTGCTTCTGTCCATTTGGTGAAGTAGTCTGTGGCTGTCAAAATCCATTTGTGCCCTTGGCTTGAATTGGGATTAATGACTCCAATGAAGTCCAAACCCCATTGCATGAATGGCTGGTCAACTGAGATTGGATGCAATGGAAGGGCAGTGAGTCTCTCTTTTCTTGTGAAGAATGCACAATTCTTACACCTCTTGATCCATGCATAGCAATCACTGAAGATTTTAGGCCAATAATAACCAGCCTTCATGATTTTTAGAGCTATCACTCTTGGTGCAAAATGGCCACCAGCTGGTCCACCATGAAACTCTTCTAACACCCTTTGAATCTGACTTGTGCTAATGCATCTCAGCAGCACTCCATTCACATCTTTCTTGAACAAAACTCCATCAACAATGGCATACGGAACAGCCTGCAACCTGAAGTGTCTCCTTTGGGTCTTGTTCATCTCCGAGGGCATAGGCCTGTGCTTAGGAAGTGCATAATACCTTGGGTCCAGCAAGGAGTCGGGAAACATTGTCTTCTTCTTGATTGCCACTTGGCTCATGGCTTTCCTGGACTTTCAAAACAACCTCTTCTTCGTTGCATACTTCCTTTTGCTTCCCCAAAACCAGCTACTCACACAATCCTTTTCCTCTTACCAGCTTGGTGATCTTGATCTCAATGTCATATTCCATGACACGTGTGATCCAACCTACCCTTTTCTCATTCAAATCCTTGTTGAGGAGGAAGTCCTTAACCCCAGCATGTGAGACCAGCAACTTTGGACCTTGCTTGTTTGAGACTAAATGCTTGAATTTCTTCAAGCTTGATTCTTTACCAAGTACATGCTTTTCAATAAAAGAGTACCTCACCTCACAGTCATCTAGGCTCTGGCTGAAAAAGGCAATCGGCTGCTCATCATTATCTTTGTTCTATTGTACCAAAATGGCAGAAATAGTGTCATCACCTCCAAATGCATAGAGGATGAAATCCTTGGAGAAGTCTGGGTTGATGAGAGTTGGTGCTTGAGAGATAGCTTCTTTGATTGCCTCAAAACTCTCTTTGCCTTCTGCTGTCCACTTAAAAGCCATGCTCTTCTTCAACATTTTGGTGATGGGCTTGACAAGGGCTACAAAATCTGGGATAAACCTGCGAGACAAAATTGATCCTTCCCAAGAAGCTTTGAAGAGCCTTCTTGTGACTTGGCAATGGTAGTGCTCTTATGGCTTCAACTCTCTCTGGATCAATTGCCAGTCCCTCTTTCGAGACAATATGGCCTAGAAGTTTCCCCTCGTGAGCCAGGAATATGCATTTTTTGGGATTCAATGATACCCCAAATCTTCTACACCTCTGAAATACCTACCTCAGATGAAAAAGGTGATCCACTGCATTTTTGGAGAATATAGTGATGTCATCAAGATATATCAAAACTATTTTATTGATCAACCCCTTGAATGCCATATCCATTTCCCTTTGGAAAGTGGCTCTAGCATTTGATAGCCCAAATGGCATCTTCTTGTAGGCATAGGTCCCCCATTTGGTGGTGAAAGCCGTCTTGAACTGGTCATCTTCTTTCACCATCACCTGATTATACCCTGAGTAGCCATCTAGGAGAGAGAATCTCTCTGAACTGGATACTACTTGCAATATTTGTTCCATTGAAGGAAGTGGGTAATGATCTTTGAGAGATGCCCTATTGAGGTCTCGAAGTCCACACATAACCTGATTTCTCCGCTCTTCTTCCTAACCGGAACCAAGTTAGCAACCCAGCTTGAGTGCTTGATCGGGAATATAATGCTTGCCTCTATTAGCTTATTTAGCTCTTTCTTCATTAGAGGCTCAATGTGAGGGTTAACAGGTCTCTACTTCTGCCTGATGGGCTTAACATCTGGATCCAATTCTATGGTATGTTGTGCCAAATTCGGATTGAATCCTCTCAAGTCTTCATAGCTCCAAGCGAAGACATCTGGAAATTCTTGGCAAAGCTGTATGAAATCTGATTTCTCCTGCTCAGTGGCCACTTTACCAATTTGAAGTGTTTTGCCTTCCCCAACCGGAATTGGCTCTGAATCTTCTCTCTTGACCTATATGTTAGCCTTTTCCTTACGGAACTAGTCGTTAGGGTTGAAGATAGACTCCAACGTTACTAAACCCTTGGGAAGCTTGTTTGTCCACAGCTGCACTACTTGATCCCCATACTGCTGCTCTAGTCTGTCCTAATTCCTAGCTGAGAATTCAGCCTCTTCTTGTAAAAAATTGATGATCTGTTGATCGTTCTCAAACACCTGCCAGCTTATATTATTATCTGGAACTGCTGGCCTCACAATCACATGGATATGTGGCTATGTTTTTTCCCTTTTGATGTTGTCAACCACATCAAACATTGCTCCAACTGCTGCGAGCCTATCCGCGGCTTCATTTTTCTTCCTGGGTATGGACACGATGTTGAAAGCTTCGAAATCCTCAATGAGGTCCCATACCCTATTCTTGTAGTTCTTCAACAGGTCATTCTTTGTAGCATGTTGTCCCCTGACTTGATTGACGATTAGCTCACTATCCCCGAACACCTGCAAGTTATTTATGCCCTTTTTCCCAGCCCAATGAAGTCCATGAATCAAGGCCTCATATTCAGCTGTGTTGTTTGAACAAGAAAACTAGAAATGAAAAGCTGAATAATATTTGATGCCTTGAGGTGAAACAAGCATAGCTCCTCCTCCTACACCTTGCCTACTCCTTGATCCATCGAAAAATAATTTCCATACCTCATTGTCATCCTTATGGTTTGGTTTGGTGATGCTAGGAATAGGCTGGTTTTCTTCATGTATGCAATAGACTCCTAGTTCAGATTCTTCTACTTCTTGGTAGGGATCAAAAGCATGTATCTTGTTTGCCCATTCATCAAGAGTCAAATCTGGAATGCTTCCAACTTTGGTGTCGGCTTCATCTGTGTTTGGATAATCTTCTTGATCAAATGCTGAACAGTTGGCATTAATTTGGCTTGGACTATGAGGCTCAATATGAAAGTTTGCAATTGGTTCGGATCTGATTGTGACCTTAGTGCCATATCTTCTTTTGAACAACATGTGTGACCAATCAACAGATAAGTAGCCTCCAATTTTGGCTATGAAATCCCTTGATAAACATAGGGAAAAGAGTGGTGGCAAATCTATCACTGACACATCTTGTAAAATGGTAACGTTGGGGCATGTATGCAAGGTAAGATTCAAACCTTTAATCACTCCAACTATTGCTATTGTTGTTCCATCTAGCTGCACTACCCCTTTGGATGTTGTTTCATCATCTGAAGCCCTAGGCGATCACTATTTGCTTGGGCATTACTGAACTACTTGCCCCAGAGTCAATCATGTAATTATGTACCAACTTGTCTCCTATGATCAATGAAACATAAAATGGAGGGGGCTTCATCATTTTACCTTGTTGTCCTCCATGATTTCCTTCGTAAGGCAGCGTTTGTGAGTACCTTCTCTTGCATTTGGACCTGTTGGTTCGAAGTTGACCAGTCCTTCATGGTAGCTTGTAGCAAATCTCTTTAGCCTGGGATGGATAGTGATTCCCACATTTATATGTTTACATTTTTCTTCTTCATCGATCAATGATGTTGAATGGGGATGAAGCATCCCTCTGCTATCCCCTAGCTTGCACATTCATTCCTTGCACATGGGCAACAAAGAATCGGCATCCGAGTTGGTTTAGGGGCTGGTTTGGGTGCTCCTTGCATGTTTGGAACTGCATTTTGTTTTCCAACACCTTGTGGAGTGACAAGGTCGTGAACTACTTGGGGCTAATGGTTTGTTCTTCACCCAAATTTCTTCTCTTTGACCTTATGTTGGTTGCAAACACTCGAGAGGGTATTTGATTCATACCACGTAAATCCTCACCTTTACCAATTGACAAGAGTAGTTTCATTTGGAGATGTCCCTTCTTTGAGATGCTTCCCTTGCTGATCTCCTTCATGGTGGGCTCTTGCGACCCACCAATGGTTTACACCATCGAGCTTGATTTAATGCACCTTTAAAGCACATTGATTGGTTGTGTGGCTGACTACGGGAAACACCAATCATATTCTTGGGCCATGTTATTTTGGATGGCACCAATGCTTTAGAAGCGAGATACAACATTGGGGTTATAAGGCTGAAATGGTCTATTAGTGGGAGGCCTTACTTGGATTTGATTTTGATTTGCAGCCCGAGTTGGTGACCTATTTTGTTGGTATGGGGCCTAGCCTAGTCACCGTGCTTGAGGCGATATGGTCTAGCACTTTGAGCTTGTTGTCTTTTGATGGTAACCAACTCATTTCCTAAATTTTGCAACTGTTTCATAACCTCTTGGAGTTCATTTGAAGCACTAGAGGATGAAGTAGAAGTTTCACTTGACCTTTGATTTCTAGGGGTGGGAGCAGGAGCCAAAGTGGGTGCTTGACTAGTGCTTGGATTTTCTAAGTTTGGATACAAGGGGCGGGTAAGTGCACGAAGTTGGTGGGCAATTCCGTGGACATAAAAACCTGAAATAAAGGTACCGCGATCGCTGTTTTAAAACCACGAGCACGGTCCTAAAACCGTGATCGTGGTTATTGAATTCTAGGTTCGGTAATTACCGAACCTAGTTCCGCGATCATGCAGTTTATAACCGCGAGCGGTTATAAACCGCGATCGCGGAACTCTGAGACAAAATTTAACAGTCCCGCGACTCGTTATTTTCCTAATTTTCATTTCGAACCGCGACTTTTCCTAAACGTTTTTCACTCGCACTTTCAATACTATCTCAAAATTGCTCATCGGACTTCTGGATAGCGATAGATTCAACCATGCCGCCAAGACGAGGAGGTAAGTCCCCGATTGTAATCATTTTTTTGCATTTTAGGTTGTTTTTTTTGCATTTTAGGTTTTTTTTGGCATTTTCATGGGTTTTGTGAATTGTTTGTTTATGTATACAATTTTATTGTTTTATCAGTTGGTCAGCAAGCTTGGGCTCGTGCAAACCATCAAAACATTCCTCAAAACCCACCAAACATTCCTCAAAACCCTCCGAACATTCCTCAAAACCCTCCTCCAAACATAGATCCACCCCCTGTGGCTCCTTCAGTCCCCACTGAGCCAACAGGAACGCAAGATAATATCATTGGAAGAATCCAAGAAAATAAAATTGTCATTGAGAACCTAATTCAAACTATAAGACAAAATCATGCTACAAATCCATCCCGCATGACTTTAGCCAATACATTACAAACATTGATTGGCGAAGTCAAGTCTGCAACCAACCAAATACATAGATGGAACACCTTTAGAAGTGACTGTAGGTGGTGGTATGCGGATAAACTATCTCATGCGCCATCAAAGACAAAAAAATGGAAAAGACCTCATTTGTGCATTATTTATCGACCCTAGAACCAATGCCCCCCCTGCAGTTACTTGCAAACGGTTCCCAATCCATTGGTGCCATGATGATAGAATCAAAAACAATTTTTGGGACCGATGGTGGATGGTTTTTGATTATCCACCATGCAACAACAATGAGGTTCCTCTTTATTTTTTGAAGAAATTATATTGTGAGTTTGTGCTCAATGAGGTCCCGAATTATTTTGACTTTTCAGACTTTTTTGGTCGAGGAGGTGGCTCTGCACAGAGCAGACTTGGTGCACGCGTAGGTCAGCCTAGGATCCCCCATGCCCCAAAACCCCCACTTGCCTTCAGTTATCCCTCCTACAGTGAAGGAGGTTGTGGAGATTGATACATTGCATGCATTGAGGGAGCTCACTGACACTCTCACCCAGCATAGCACCCAGATTGCATCCGGTGATGTTGGTGGAGCGCCAGTTCTAGTGCACCACACCACTGTGGATCATGTGGTGCCGTATGCACTGCAGGTGAGACATCATTTGCTGGTTCACAGGATTTCTTTTCTATAGATGAGATGCTGGGGAATGTTTTTGGAACTGGAGCCACTGATATTGGTCTTTCACAGGTAAATTTTAAATAAATTTAAATAATATATATATGTACAATAGTTTAATTCACATGTTTGAGATATTAATATATATATGATTGTACGTCATGTACATACATGTAAAAAACTAATTTTTTATTTTATTTTAAATAGCAAGAGCCGGTGAAGGAAACATCCGGTGTTGACATGCTAGCTACTGCGGTTGGGCATGTTTCAAACGTAAGTTTCAAGTTGTACAAACTTACATTTTTAATAAATCATTTAATTGCACTAGATTATTATTATAATTTGTTTCACGTGTATGTTGTACATGTATTAATATTTTTCTCTTTTATACACAGGAGCCTGGCGGGTCATCATCTGCTCAGGGAACTGAAGCTACTGGCATGCCTCGCATGAGTTTTACGCAGGTTAGTTACAAATCTCTTTACACTTTGTTTCTAATTCTTGGACCTCTGTGTACATGAGTTTCACTTTCTTATACTCAACGTATATAAAATACATACAACAGCTACCATATATAAAGTTGTAATTTGCTTAGAATACCATAGTATCTCACACTTGTACACATGCTCTGCTGCATTTTCAATACCTCTAAATTTTTTGTAATTGGAGATACATGTCATAATAGACTTGAGGTGCTTACTTTAGGTGAAGAGGATTATTAAGTGATTATTATGGATGTGGACCCTATCCTCTAGATCCAGAAATAGAAATCTCATAAGTATTTTTTCTAGGTGGTTACTGACCCAATCCTCTTGATCTTCTTGATCCTCTCGGGCCAGTTGATAAATTCCCTTATGTCTCGTTTGTAGTACTAAACTGGATACACATGGTCTACATGTTCCCAACATCCAAAATAATGACACGTACTGCACTGTCATAGGTATATTATTTGTACATGATGAACTTCTCAATCCAATGTAAAATGATATCTTCCCATATCTACTTATTTACCTAGACTATATCTTGATTCTCAATAACTACCTCTAGATATGTAACACCATGAGTCATGAAGGAAAAGATACTTGACAAGGTGGAAGCGATCAACTCGTAATCAAAATGAATGATAAGAGTGATGAAGAAATGTAAAAAAGGTTATTAAATCCTCTTATACCCTTTATCTAAAAAAATCTATGCGTCCTTTCCATATGATTATAAGTTTTATATGGATTGGTGTCTGAGATTTAAGAATTTACAACATCATTGTATGATCAAGAAGTGAGGTTTGTATTTACTTGTTTCTTATCTATTAATCCATCATTTATCAATACTATATTGAAATGGGGGTAATTTGTAGTACCTAAATGTATTCCCAACACTTGGAAACATGACGTGTGTTACAACTATAATGATATATATCTCATTCACACATAACTTGAACAACTTAAGGAAATGTCTCATTCTATATCCACTTCGCTTCTACTAGATAACAATTATTCTCCATCCCAACCCCTCACAAATCACTGCACATGTTATTGAACATATACATAATCCTCCATGTGTCTCGGACCTAATTTATTAGACATCATGGACATGTTTGTAGGTTTAGGATAAGTTAAACTCCAACCTATCCACCCCCTAAAAACCTATCCCATACACTTCTAATATTAACTTTTTCAAAAGGGTTACTTGGCTTAGTCAACCTAGGTAGTACTTTTAGGTTTGTTGAGTAAGAAATCTAACGATTGGTCATATATAAATATTCATTCACTAAAACCTAGTAGGGTGACCTTGGAAAATTCAAGGATCCTCTATTCTCACTCTAATAAAATTAAGAAGAAACATTGGACCATTTGATTCCTTAAGAGTACCCATAACAACAACAAACTACCAGTTTGAAGTTATCCATGTTTCTTCCCATAGATCAAACATGAGCTAAATTTGTGCATGTTTCCATGTGTGAGGATGAATCAAGGGCTTGTATTCTATTATATATTATGCCACACCTCATAATGGGTTTGAGGAGCTATAATGTATTGGTCATATTTATACCCTTATTTAAAATTTCTATTGAAAAAGGTACAAGGATTATAAACAGGTAGACAATTATTATCTAATTAACTTCCAACATCAATTAAGCATGACAAAAATAATTCATTCCAACTTGAAATGGACTAAGTGATAAACAATAACTTTATCAATATACAAGAGGGGAGAGAAACTTAGCTTGTTTAGGAAGATTCTGGGATGAGCTAGATGTGACAGGTAGCGGAGCAGGAGAAGATAAGACTTTAGATTCTACAAAGAAGATTATAGAACTGGAAAACATGTAGGTTCAAGACCATACATGATATGTATGGTCTATGTAGTAGTTGTACAGTCTAATACAAGGAATTTACAGTCTTAGATCATAAGGTAGTTGAGCTCTCAACTTTCTAGTGCTTTGCTTGTTTAGAAATTGTGTGATTGAATTGTGTTGCTCTTTTTCACACAACATCGAGATGACCTGTAATGATCAACAGTAAAGTAGAAACCCTAATAACTTACAAAACCCTTCATCAAAGCATTAAAAAACCAAAGGAGAAAAATATGTGTGTGTTTGATGCTAGACCACCCTGGGTAGTCAGACTCCCAACCGCTTGACAGGGTAAGTGCACGAAGTTGGTGGACAATTCCGTGGACATAAAAACCTGAAATAAAGATCTCTAAGCCAGCAAGGTGGAAGGAGGTTATGTTCTTTATTTCCAAAGGGATAACACACAAGTAAGATCCTCTAGGCTCGTGCACCAAAACTCAAACTCAGCTACCTTTGGACACAAATACATATAAATAGTGCATTATAATCTATATATTTGCAACACACTTGCCCACCAAGGATATACAACTCTAGTCTACTCTTCGTCTGATCTATATGTTTGGTCTGGTGATGTTAGATTTAAAAGTTCTTCAAATTTGAATGATGCTCTAATTGTCATAGAAGATGACTATGGGTTACCTAGATTAAATACAAAAGTTTGTCAAAATCTTATGAAGATAGATGGCCTCCGTGCTAACATTTATAGATCCTATGTATTTAGCCTAAATAGAAGATAAAATTTAATAATGTATTTTTATTCTTTCTTGAGTAACTAAATATTGATTTGTACATGTTTTTTGTATAGCTTATGACTGCTAGAGAGACTCCTCCACATATGCGGATCGTGGAGGCTGCTTGTAGATCTTTGCCGCCATAGCATCTGCAAATCCACTAACCAAGGTACACAATTTTTTAAATTTGTTAAATTTTGGAGGTTTATTATTTCTTATTAAACTTAAATCTACAATATCAAATTTTGTAGGTATATATATGTGTGAAATATTTAATTTGAAAATTAATTATTTGTATGTAGCTTACCCTCGTGAGTCTATTGTTGTCCTGCGACGCGTCAACAACAAATCGATAGGGATCATGACATTGCGGTAAGATTGCACATGCATTTTAACTAAATTGTACAAGTTTCTAAATTTTGAAGGTATTTTAAAATTTTGGGTGTTAAAAACTTGTTGTTTATGAATGTGCGAGTTAGGTTGCAGGCATGCTTGGAGACACCTAGGACCACACGGATGAAATCCGTAGTGGCATCTCCCTCCATTACATCCCCAGGTCGTGGACGTGCTACTTCTAGCAGGGCGAAGAGAGGGAAGATGTTTCATGAGTAGATTTATAGTCCACTTGGATGCCACATATATGTGGTCATGAGTACATCTATTCATAGTCCATTGTATATATATCTAGCCTTTTGTGCGACCGCATGTGGTCCCATATGTACATTATGACACGTGCTTAGTTCGAGATGTATACATACATTATGAACTTATACATGTACATATATATTTTCAGAGACGTGCGCGTCTGGAGCACACTTTATTTGATTCTTATATATATATATATATATCCATGTGTGTTGGTTAAATAAGGCTATAAATTTGGTTATTTTGGTATTATTGCTAACTCTGAGAAAGTGGGTTTTGATCTCTGTTCGGTGGATTTAGTGTATTACTTCTAGTTATATATTTTCTAGTATCTTTCTGATTATTATTTGTGGTATATTTCGTGCCATGGGCATTTTGAATTTTTATTTTTCAAACTAAAACAATATTGTTAGCTCTATATCAAGCCAACTTAAGTATTAGTAACTAGAGATGTGCTATGTATAACATGCATTGATTCTTGAGGTACCAATTTACATGAAGAAAAAGTAATGAAATGGCGGACTTAGAATTTGGGAGTGAGAAAGATGCTTTAAGCATAGTCAATAAATGTGTAGTTTTACATGTTGGATATTTTTTAAATGTGAGAAATATTGCTTCTCTCCCTCTCTTCAATCATTTGTAGTTTTACATACATTGGATATTTTTTGTAGGTTGATTACTTTTTATTTTTCTCATTATTTTTCTCTAGTTTTTTATTTTGTTTACATGTCACTTCTAAAAATATGAATTATTATATTGATTCCATAACTTCCACACCTTATTTATAATATTGGATGCTCAATTCAAACCAATTATATTACTATGTTAACAAAAAAGTGGTGTTGATGTAAGGCTATAAATTTGATCTGATAAACAAATATGAGAGAAACAATTTACTTAGGATATAACACCATGATGGATATAATGTGTATTTGTGTCAATTTTTAGGATATCTTTAATATATAAAATTCACTAAAATATTCTGATCAAAAGGGTTGTAATTTAATTGGTGCACATGTGCAATAGTAAAAGTGTCATGTAGTGTTGAATTCATTAAGATATAAATGTTTAGTACCCAAAATTTGGTTTGGGAACTTGGAAATATAGAATTTTGTACTTATTTTGATATACACTTCATTTATGCATTGTTTTAACAACCATAGGCGCCTTCTTGATCTATCTCGCACCGTATATCCACTAGATAAAAATACTCATACCTAATTTTTGTCATACTCTAGACACACATCTGAATACAACTAACCACATCCTAGATCACACTCATAGCCCTGGATGTATATCATCCTACCAAGGACAAGATGACAACAACAGATAACATAACAACCAAGTCATTGTAATTTAATTTAAATAAATAAGGAAACGTTGTATTTTGCAAACGGTGGGTCGTGGCACCGAACCGCCTGCGCCGGCACATCCGGGTGGCCAGGTGAATGCTAGAGGAGGTGGTGTTTCGGTGCGCGAAAGGGTCGTTGCTTCCGGGCTACTTCGTTCGGGCGTAGTCCCTTAAGAGCCCTGAGACCAAAATATCGTTCAAATTCGACGGTGACTACTCGGACTCCGTGGCACCTAGAGAGGCCTCGTCTAATCCGGCACCTCAGCATACGAGACCCTCTACAATAGCCTCTCTCATTTTTTTCTTTCTCATTTCGGTGCTCTCGCTGTCCTAATGTTTGCAAACGCGTAAAATAGTGCAGTTGGAGCCAATGTAAGGTTGTCAAACGCTGTATTTTGCAAACGGTGGGCCATGGCACCGAACCGCCTATGCCGGCACATCTGAGTGCGCAGGTGAATGCTAGAGGAGGTGGTGTTTCGGTGCGCAAAAGGGTCGTTGCTTCCGGGCTACTTCGTTCGGGCTTAGTCCCTTAAGAGCCCTGAGACCAAAATATCGTTCAAATTCGACGAGTGACTACTCGGACTCCGTGGCACCTAGAGAGGCCTCATCTAATCCGACACCTCGGCATACGGACCCTCTACAATAGCCTCTCTCATTTTTTTCCTTCTCATTTCGGTGCTCTCGCTGTCCTAATGTTTGCAAACGCACGAAATAGTGCAGTTGGAGCCAGTGTAAGGTTGTCAAACATTGTATTTTGCAAACGGTGGGCCATGGCACCAACCGCCTAGGCCAAAACATCTGGGTGGGCAAGTGAACACTAGAGGAGGTGGTGTTTTGGTGCATGAAAGGGTCATTGCTTCCAGGCTACTTCGTTCGGGCGTAGTCCCTTAAGAGCCTTGAGACCAAAATATCGTTCAAATTCGACGAGTGACTACTTGGACTCCGTGGCACCTAGAGAGGCCTCGTCTGATCCAAAACCTCGGCATATGGACCCTCTACAATAGCCTCTCTCATTTTTTCCTTCTCATTTCGGTGCTCTCGCTGTCCTAATGTTTGCAAACGCGCGAAATAGTGCAGTTGGAGCCAGTGTAAGGTTGTCAAACGCTGTATTTTGCAAATGGTGGGCCATGGCACCGAACCACCTGCGCCAATATGTCAGGTGGGTAGGTGAACGCTAGAGGAGGTGGTGTTTCGGTGCGCGAAAGGGTCGTTGCTTCCGGGCTACTTCGTTCGGGCGTAGTCCCTTAAGAGCCCTGAGACCAAAATATCGTTCAAATTCGACGGGTGACTACTCGGACTCCGTGGCACCTAGAGAGGCCTCGTCTGATCTAGAACCTCGGCATACGGACCCTCTACAATAGCCTCTCTCATTTTTTTCCTTCTCATTTCGGTGCTCTCGCTGTCCTAATGTTTGCAAACACGTGAAATAGTGTAGTTGGAGCCAGTGTAAGGTTGTCAAATGCTGTATTTTGCAAATGGTGGGCCGTGGCACCAAACCGCCTATGCTGGCACGTCCGAGTGGGTAGGTGAATGCTAGAGGAGGTGGTGTTTCGGTGCGCGAAAGGGTCGTTGCTTCCGGGCTACTTCGTTCGGGCTTAGTCCCTTAAGAGCCCTGAGACCAAAATATCGTTCAAATTCGACGGGTGACTACTCAGACTCCATGGCACCTAGAGAGGCCTCGTCTGATCGACACCTCGGCATACGGACCCTCTACAATAGCCTCTCTCATTTTTTCCTTCTCATTTCGGTGCTCTCGCTGTCCTAATGTTTGTAAACGCACGAAATAGTGTAGTTGGAGCCAGTGTAAGGTTGTCAAACGTTGTATTTTGCAAACAGTGGGCCGTGGCACTGAACCGCCTGCACCGACACATCTGGGTGGGTAGGTGAATGCTAGAGGAGGTGGTGTTTCGGTGCGTGAAAGGGTCGTTGCTTCCGGGCTACTTCGTTCGGGCTTAGTCCCTTAAGAGCCCTGAGACCAAAATATCGTTCAAATTCGACGGTGACTACTCAGACTCCGTGGCACCTAGAGAGGCCTCATCTGATTCGACACCTCAGCATACGGACCCTCTACAATAGTGTCTCTCATTTTTTTCCTTCTCATTTCGGTGCTCTCGCTGTCCTAATGTTTGCAAATGCGTAAAATAGTGCAGTTGGAGCCAGTGTAAGGTTGTCAAACGCTGTATTTTGCAAACGGTGGGCCGTGGCACCGAACCACCTATCTTTGGCACATCCGGGTGGCTAGGTGAACGCTAGAGGAGGTGGTGTTTCGGTGCGCGAAAGGGTCGTTGCTTCCGGGCTACTTCGTTCGGGCTTAGTCCCTTAAGAGCCCTGAGACCAAAATATCGTTCAAATTCGACGAGTGACTACTCGGACTCTGTGGCACCTAGAGAGGCCTCGTCTGATCCGACACCTCGGCATACGGACCCTCTACAATAGCCTCTCTTATTTTTTTCCTTCTCATTTCAGTGCTCTCGTTGTCCTAATGTTTACAAACGCGTAAAATAGTGCGAGTTGGAGCCCGGTGTAAGGTTGTGCCAACGCTGTATTTTGCAAACGGTGGGCGTGGCACCGAACACTTTCTGCGCAAGCACGCTTCGGGTGGCCAGTGAACATTAGAGGAGGCGGTGTTTCGGTGCGCGAAAGGGTCGTTGCTTCCGGGCTACTTCGTTCGGGCTTAGTCCCTTAAGAGCCCTGAGACCAAAATATCGTTCAAATTCGACGAGTGACTACTCGGACTCCGTGGCACCTAGAGGAGTCGTTTTCAAAATTTACAACTTTTTCAAAATTTACAACTTTTTCAAAATTTACAACTTTTTCAAAATTTACAACATTTTCAAAATTTACAATATTTTCAAAATTTACAAACTTGACTTTTCAAAATTTACAAATTTTTCAAACAATGTTCAAGCTTCTCTTAGCTTCGAGAATTTAAAATTCTCTACTAACGATACCAACCACATGAAGGTGGAAGCTTTTCTGGCACCACTAACCTAAACATAAAATTGTTAGTCAAAGAAATTTAAGTTTCAAATCAAAACCATATACTAGATCTATATACATGACATACAAAATACACAAATTTAAAATAAAATATATTCAAACTTAAATCTAGATCTTTAAACTAAAAAAATTATATATATATATATATATATATATATATATATATATATATATATATATTGAAACTTGAAATTAAATTAAATATATACAGAGACATGAGCATTGTAAATTCATTCCAATGAACCATCAAGATCGGATCTACTCTGAATAGCAGACAAGATTGCTTCATGATCTGACTCTCAAACCTTCCAAAGAATCTTGTTATTAGGTCTTCCTCGATATCTATACAACTGAATATTTGTCGCTAGAACTAGATGTGAATATAAGAGTATTTTCCTGTGTGTCTCAAAGTCTTCAAACACCCAAACAGAGGAGTTTTTTAATGGATACCGTCGAAGCCAAGTTCCGATGCTTCCACTCGACCTGTAGGATACTCAATCTCTTCGCCATCTATAATAGAAGTCAACTTCTTTCTTTCCTCGATGCAATGACATAAGAAATAGTCTGTTCCTTCTTCATTGTCTTCTGTCGCAATTACTGCAAACACATGTCCTACAAAAAAATAACCAAGGTTGAAAAACTCAAATTTAAATTACATATTAAAATTTCAATGGACATAACTCAATACAAAAATTAAATAAATAACTGGATAAATACCTTGTCGCACCAAAATCGAAATTTCGTCAAAGTCCTTGGATGTTGTAACTTCATCTGCAGAAACAAGTTGTAATGCTTGTGGAGGTTGATAACTAGGAAGCGGAGTTAGAGGCCTACAAATCCATCCTTCCACCCATTCTTGTGAATCACACTCAGCAGTAACAAATTCGATACAAGATGCACAAAAACATGTCAACTTTCTTGTCCATACGGCCCATGAAGTAGCGTCGAGCTACAATATGAGTGCATATCACTTTGGACCCAGTGAGTGTCATACAATCCTCGTAGTTAGCAATATGTTTTCCTCTATCAACCAAAACTATCTGCAAACTGTGGAATTTTCTTGAGAACCTCGGGCCATGTTGTTAGTACACCATTCCACTATGCTCTTTACATCTTTTAATTCAGCACCATCTTTGTACTTCAACTCTTCTCTTGCAAGAGCTCTTTTCACACATGCCCCTGCACCGTCATGCTCTCCTTTTCCATGTCCAACCTCAGTGAAACTCCAAATATGTTGCACACCCATCTTGACATGCATTCTGCTCATCCAATAAAACATTCGTGCATTCTTAAACTGAGACGTGCAATTATCTAACCATATATAATGTTGTTTGAAGTGGATGTCCCTATCACACAAGTTTCCATAAAATAACTGAAACACCCTTGCACAAATTCAGTAGAATGAGTACGATCATCACTGATATAAAAGTGGTACTCTCTTAAAAAATTTCGATCATTCTCTGTACTGTCAGGAGAATGTAGAAATGCTATATGCACAAAAATGGCAACTTGTACTGAGTTGTAATATTGTGATTGAACCTCCATTTGTGGTTGCAATGTGTAATTCTCTACAAAATCGACCACTGAAACAATAGTACCAATAGGAAATGTGTCTTTGCATAGCTTGAATTGTTCATCCAACCATCGAGCTCTATGTGTATGCCTCGCATACTCATAAACAATTTCATCCTTAAATTTTGTCATAAATTGAAAAATGGGCATTTGTTCTGTAACTAGCTCACACCGTTTCGACTCTTTTCCATCTTTCAACTAGTATGCAACTGATTTATATTTATCAAATTCAACTAAATTATGTCCTATTGTACCTTCAATTTGTTCATGGATGCAACTTTCCAATTTAGGTAATCCGCCGCATGTACTACTGACTTCCATCTAAACAATCCACACTATAAAAAATTGTCCAACTTCTTTTCACAAAATATAGTAGGAATGAAATCCCTAGAAGATATTGGTGGAACTTGAACACCACATTCCGATAACATAGTTTCAGAATGAAAAATAGAACGAATACGTAAAAATTTAGCATAATGCATCGCAAATTCAACATGTTGCCTACAACAACAAGTGGTGCGAGCATGGTTGATTTTCACATAGAATGGTTTCAACATTTCAAAAAAACGTTGACTAATTTTAATTTCCAGATTCTCTTGTTCAAACTTACGAAAAAATTGAGTTTGAGTCATATCTAAGAAATGCTTTGGATGTGGTTCACGATTAGTAGAACCAACTCTCCATTTTATAACATCTCTTATATTAGGTGAAACTCTAGTGTTATCATGCCAAAATTTAATAACAACTTCTCTTATAGCATCAGAATTATTTTTGTCCTTACGCGGTGCTCTAGCAGAAAATGCCCAAAAATTGACATTATTGAGTGATTGAAGGATATTACGTCTTTCAATTGCTTTCATTAGAGTTTTCGATTAACTTGCAACATTCGACTTGTTTGCGTAATCAAACGTTGTTTTTTATTGATTCACTTACAACACTAGTAGCAAGTACACGACGCACAATATTACTATCCCTAGTGCGTCTCTTGACACCAACAGTGTGATATGCATCATGAAGGTTTTCAACAATTGTAGAGGTTTGACCACGTATGTTAGATGTTGTCAATCCTAAGGTGTTTAATGTAGGTCTCATTTTAATCAATTTCATCAAACTAACCAACAACTGACATCTTTGGGAATCATTTAAAATTTCAAAATGATTATCCCAAATTTTAGTGGCTTTTCTTCTGATTTGTCGTTCAGAAAGTTTGTCAGACATTGGTTTCAAAATGTTTTCATCAATTTCAATCAAAAAATTAGGTTTCTTATGTAAAATCCTAGGAGGTGTTTTTGTCAAATTTTGCTTGTCTATAGTTTCAACATGAATTTCCTTATTCACATTTTCATTGTCTCCTTGATTTCAACATTTGCTACATCATGAGTATTTAATTCTTCTTCAACATTGATAGTAAAAACTTCTTCATCACGAGTATTTAATTCAACTTCAACATTGTGATGAGAAACATTACCTAGTTCTTCATTGCTTACGGTGGTTGGGATTGAAGATGAACCTCTTCTAGATTCACGAAGTTTCCGCATTAAACTCGGCATTTTCAATTTTGTTGGCCTCTAATTAAATCTGGTGTTTTTTACTTAATGAATTCCTTTTTGACTTCATTTTTGTCTCCCATGATGTTTTTGCTTTCGGTGATAAAAAAACGTGCCTGGAAAAAGACAGAATTTCACAGTAATTCATACGGTAAGGTCAGAGAGTAAAAATCACATGGTAATTCGGACATTGGGATGTGTGTAAATATGATTTATAAAGCGCGAGCGCTTTATAAACCGCGAGCGCGCTTTATAAACCGCGTTCGCGGTATTTTTACAAAAAACCGCGATCGCGGAGCTATTTGCCGAACCTTAGCCTCGGAAAATCTTTGTTTTTCCCCAACCAAAGCTATGGAAGGTCATTATGAAGTGCAAAAGGTCAAAAAACCTCAAATCTACTCTTCCAAAGACTTGAACCATGCTAAAAAACTGAAAACATTTCACAAAAATGGTGCCATCACGTAGGGTAGACTCTTAGCTTTGTAAAAATATTGTTTTTAAAGTGAATAGAATAAGATAAATATCATTTTATAATTTATTACTAACAATAGGTCCTTAAGACATTTTTTCTCGTGAATGTTCATGTCTACATTTAAGACTGTAAATTTTGTTTCGCTTATCAAAATATGATAAAAATTATACCATCCCAAGTGTGGACAAATTCTATACACGTTAAAAAAAAAAAAAAATTGATTTCGATATTTTTTGATATAGTTATGGTGGGCAAACGGAAAGCGCTCCATTTTCTAAATATTTTTAGACCACTTTCACGGAAAAAATCATAAAAAAAAATATTGCTAAAAAAAATACAAAATAAAATCCATCCCAAGATAGACAACTACATCTAACATTTCACCAAAGGAAAAAAAAAAATAACAAGATTTGGTCATCCAAAATGCGGGCAAACGGACTACAATCTTATAAGTTTTTTCAAAAAAAAAATAAGTCATATAATTTTAAGTGTTTAATATAGCTAAACTTGTCCGTTTTTAAAAAAATTAGTATTTTAGAAACTAGATTCCGAATTCTACGATTCATATTTATATAATTTTTCTAATTTAGAGTGCATGTATAGCTAATAATCCCTACAAGGTGAGATTTCACTGTTTTTTGCAATATGACGTCCACGGATGACCCTATATTTGTCCATCAACTTGGTGCACTTACCCGGCATGGGAGGCCTAGGAGCCAGTTTACCAGCTTGAATAAGATAGTTTTTGGCTCTAATGGAAATGCTATAAGCAGCAAGTAAGGTTGTGCCTCCCATAGATTGAATTAACATAGAAATATCAGAATTCAAAGCTTTAAGGTAATATAGAAAAGCACCTTCTGCTATTGGGCTTTGTTGCCACCGGAATCCTATCCCAAGACCTTTGAAATCTAAAGTCGAAGTTAGTTAGCTGCTCATTAGGAGCTCTCTTGATGGTTGTTAGCTACTCTAAAAGAGACAAGTTGTCTCCCTTATCTCCAAATTGCTCATGAAGTGCAATACACAAATGATTCCAAAGTCTTGTGATAGAACCAACTCCAAGGCTCCTAAACCATTGCAATGCTTTACCCTTGAATGAAGATGCCAGAACTTGACAAACCACTTATATTTCATTGATTTCATGAATTGCACAAAGGTTAGCAATATCTTTAACATGATCACCTGGTAGTCTGATTTTCCCAGAGTGAAGTAGGGAATGTTCTTGAAGGATGCAATAGGAATTGGATGTTGTGCATTGAGAGTAAGTGGGCTGCTTGCACCTGTGAAGTTGACATAGGGGTTGTTACGAGCCATTCGATTGGTCTTAAAACCCTTGTTGACTAAGTGAAAGGCCTATCAGGTGGAGGAGTTGAGAGAGTTCTGTTTGGTGGAGATGGAGACCTTTGAATCCTTCTTCCTCTTTGCCTTCTTCTTAGAGATAACTGCAGGTATTCAAACAACACTTCTTCTTCTCCAACTCTTGACCTTGTGGTGATTCTTCTCATGAGTTTTAAGGCCTACACCGCTGAAACTAGTTGATTCTTCCCTTGGAGTTGCCAGATATAAAATAATAGCTCTTATAATCAAGAAAACAGTAATGAATGCATATCAACTTTTCTCGCAATAAAAAATGAGACCTCTAGCGTCCCACCGGCGTGCTAAATCTGTTGTTGCAGGCTCACAAAGCACTCCCGGATGCGAGATCATGCTTCTAGGTTGATCACTCTAGCATCCAGTGTGATTGCACAACATGGAATCCTTTCTCCAAGTGTGGGACTTGTAAAGATGAGAAAGGATTCTCCAGAGAAGGCTGGTTCCTATTCCTCTGTTCAGATGCATACAAAAATGCAGAGGTTTTACTCAAAACCTAATCTAACTTGCTAAGGAGACAGAGAGAGAGGGATGCATAAAAATAAACCTAAGCTAATAGAGGTGATGCACCGAGGAATGAAGAACATCTTTCTTTCTCGATGAACACGAGACCATTCAAATGTGAGGGAAGATCATGCACCGATAACAAAACTTGTAGTGAAAGACCAGGGGAGGATGCAAATGAACACAGAGAGGGTTGAGAATCATCCACAGACATGTATTACTTGCTCCAAATATTGATACAATGCACTACAAAATGCCAAGAGGTAGAGTTATGCTACAGTTTCAAATAGGAGGTTCGAACTCCACAAATTCACCTGATAGGAGAAGAAGGGAGGAGCAAAACAAAAAAAATGTTTGACCCTTTTTAAGAGGCCCCTCTTTACAATATATAGAAAGAATGAGAGAGTGAAAAGAGAGGAAATCCAGAATCTACCCCAATCACTTCTAGGTCACATTTAAAATCATCTCATTATGGTAGAATCAACGGATCCTAGCAAAACGGCGGGTCAGTTTGTCAACGAGCGGCGAACTGTCTGCTGCATTAAAGCTGGTTGTTGGAGCATCACTTCTGGCCTTACCACGCATCAGAGATGTTTTCTCAATTTTCTCTCTCCAGAATACATCAAAATGCAAGATTTATCCTAGAATCATGTAGAGAATTTCAACAGCTTTCCGTTGATATAAAGAACGTGCAAATCCGAGCTCTGGATCGAAAGATACGATGATCTGAAGATTTAGGGCACGAAATAGGCCAAAACGGATTTTGAAATCTTTTTCCCACACTCTGCCACCTGGATGACACGTGGCAGGCTCTGATTCACTGATAAATTCTCTCTCCTTCACTTCTCCACATTCCTTGCTCCATAAGACGCGTGTTCTCTTTTTATTGGCTTGGGCTGACCCTTCAAAACTCGCCCTTTGACTTTTGGACCTTTTCCCTTGTGACACGTGTCGTGATTGGATTGGTCCGCGGGTCCGCAAGGCTTTTCACACCTTCACGTATTTTTGTCCAGGATGTCCCAGTGTTGTGCAGAATGTAGATCCTCCGATCCGCCCGAAATGGGCCTCCTTATCCCTTATCTGCCGATGACACGTGGCACAATCTGATTGGCTCTCGGCTTTTTCGGCTATCCGCGTCTTCCGCGTCCCTTTGTCCCACTTGTCCCAGAACTGAAGTTTCCCATTTCGGTTGGAACCGCCGTTTGTGTCCTTCGTATCCATTTGTTCCAACTATCCTGCATCGCTCGCACAGGGACAAATTCTTCCGAACCGCCCGAAATGGGCTTCCTCTGCCCTCGGCCACTTTGCCTTTTCGCGTCCTTCACGTCCTCGTGGCCCAGATGTCCCAACTGCTTAGTGCAAAAGTTCTCCTTTTCAGCCAAACTAGCCGGTTCACGCCCTTCGCATCTTCTTGTCTCAGAGCAGTTAGTCAATTTTCTTCTCCTTCGGCCGAACCAGCTTTCCGCATCCCACGCGTCCTAACGGCCCGAATGTTCCTTCGCCCTGCGGACTGCGTGGTGGCCTTCCAGCCGATTCGTGCCCCGACGTCCCAAATGTCTTGATTGTTGCGAGGACTAGGACTTATCCGATTTTCACAATTTTTTCTAGCCCAAGCTTATTTTCTGCAACTTTTTTGCATTTTCTCGAGCTTGTTCTTTTCAACCTCGGACAGGAGAGTTAGAAAATTTTCTAGAGGGGACCCTAGAAACATGATTTTTGCCCTGAATCAATCCATTTTCCGGGAGTTGATAACTTTGATGTATGTTATCAAATCAACCCTAGGGATGAATTTGGATAACAGTCATTTTTAGTGATTTCATGATGATTTATAGCATTGTTTCAGGCTAACCCTAGCTTCTACAGTATAAAACTCTAAGGTGAAGCTATGAAAATGAGATAGGATGGAGAGTTTAAGATATGGTGATGAATTTTTGTTGATTTTAAATGTTATTAGGATGTTTTCTTGTGCTTTGGGAAAATTTTCAGATTTCCATGATGTAAAATTTGTAAGGTATGTCGATTTTGGTGAAGCGAAGTGTCAAGAACTAGTGCATTTCCAACTTAAAATGGAACTTTTGATGCTCATCCTGAATTGTGTAATTTTAATGGGACATTTTATGTACAGGATGTTTCTAAATTGATTCTATATGATTTCAAAAAAATAATAAGTTCATTTAATCTTCATCTTTTATGAACAAAAGTTAAGAAGGCAATTAATTATTTATGAGTTTGAAACCCTAGCTTGAAAGTGGTATGGAATAATTGTTTCCTATGTGGAAATAATTTCTTCCCAGTGTATTGATAGTGATTGGAACGTGTATAGCACTCCTTCATATTTCCATAAAGGTATGGCAAAGGTCATGGTGATGAGTGGGCCCACTCAAACAGGTCAATTTCTGAAGAAGAGTGTTTTGGGAAAAGGTTGTCCAAAGGAGTTGCATGCTAAATTGACATTTTGGAATTTATGTGAGTTTATATTGATGTAAAAATATATTTTAAGACATTTTTATGAAGTTACATGGTCAAATGAGCTTCATTCAAGATGATTGGTCAAAGGGAAACTTTGAGGCCATAAAAAAATAATGTTCAAGAAAAGTAAGCATAACTAGAGCTATAAGTGGAATTTTGAGATGATTACAAATTTTTGGAAACATGATTCAGATATATTTCAAATGATATTATGATTTTCTCATGATTATTTTTATATGGATTCCAAGTAAATATTTAGACAAGAATATTTTTTCCAGTGCGGGATAGGACATGATATGCTCAAGGTTTTGAGTTGTTTGAAGTAGAATATGGATTAGGTGATTATTGATATCACCTTTAATGTCAAGAGGGATGTATTTTATATCCAAATAATCAATTTATAGGTATTGAATGTTCCTATAAATTGTTTTATCATCTCGATCTTTGAAAACAACTTTTTGGGAAGTTGAATTTAGTGAAGACAAAAGTGATTATAGTTTGATCGGATGATTGTTTAAAGAATTAAAATTTTATTATATATTTTATAAAGGTTATGTAATTTCCATAAAGTTATTACATGTAATCCTTTGGTTTATTTTAAGTTATTCGATGGCATAATTAAGTTTACGGTGTTCTTGAAGGGTGTAGGAGAAAACAATATTGAGATGAACAAAGAGTATTGGGCCTATTAAATGAAATCATTTTATTAGATTAGATAATTGTGACCATGTATAAATTTTAAATTTTATTTAAATCATATGTAATGATTTTTGGGTCATGAATAATTATGGTTTTGATGTTAGTGCATTTTTATCTTTGTGTCCATGGGGATTTGAGTCATTTTTGGAGCATGTAATGAGGTTTTTATCCGGGCCTAACTACTTGGGTCACTTGTGACTTTTATAATTTTAATTTTGGGTTTTTTCATGATGCATGGAAAGATCCAAATGAGGGAAATATTTTGAGTTTGAATTTGAAATGAAGAGGATCTTATAAAAGCATTGTTTTAGGTGTTTTTTGGAGTTAATTGAGTGTGACTTGTGTGTGTGCAAGGAGTGAGACCTATGTGTGAGATAATTTCAGGTGTTGAAGCATATATTTAGGTTGGAGAAAGTGTGTTGTAGGTTGAGTAATATCAGTAAATATGTGTGCAAGTGTTTTTAAGTTTAAGAAGTGATAGAAAATCTTGTTTGTGAAGGATTGGACACCTAGGGTTTAAAGAAGTGTGAGATAAACTAAGTAGTCTCCATCAGTTGTGGCAGAAAAAAATCAGATATCAGATCTTCATAAGGTGTTTGAGTGGGTTCTTGATCATCTTGGGTGTTTTTAGCCTCCTTATGGAGTTTTTGCTTCACAAAATTAGCACTTATATCTTGTGTCTTGTGTTGATTATCTTTCTTATGGTTCTTGCACATGTGATTATTTGTTGTATGCACACATTGATTATGTAAATATTGAATCTAAATTTAAAATTTATAAGCACTGATTCACCCCCATTGTGCTTCTAAAAATTGGTATCAAAGAAGGTCCTTTTGGAGAAGTTTGACAGCTTGAAAGGAGATCCTTGAAGCACAATATGGTGAGTAGTATAGTCACTAGCAAAGAACCAATGTTTTATGGTGTGAGATATGATTTTTTGAGCTTGAGTTTGAATTCCTATATCATGGCTTAATGGTTTTATATTTGGAATACTATGGAACATGGCTATAATCCTCCTGACACCTTTCCTACTACTCAACATGAAAAGAGGGATTACACCAATAATTCAAAATATTTTAATGCCATCATAATTATCCTTGGAGAATTAGAGATGGGAAAAGTGATGCATTGCAAATCAAAAAAGGAAGCATGACATAAACTATAAGTTCTATATGAAGTTGAAAAAATGGTAAAAATTACAAAGCTCCAAAATTTTAGAAATCATTTTGAAGGTATTAAGATGAATGATAATGATTTCATTGATGTATACCTTCTTAGAGTTGATAAATTTGTCAATAACATGAAAGGGTTAGGAGATGAGGTAAAAGAATAAGTTAGTTTTAAAAATTATTTAAGATCACTAACTTCCGGTTTTATTCTAAAGTTTCTACTATTGAAGAGGCAAAGGATCTAACTACCTTGAAATTGGATGAGTTACATGGTACTTTAACTACTTATGAAATGAGAATAGGTGACTCCAAACCAGCCAAGAAGGAGATTTATTTCAATCTAAAATGAATGCTAAAGGAAAGAAGGTAAAGGATGATGATGTTACTCTTGAGATTGAAGATGAAGAGCTCTTTGTTATGGTGGCTAGAAGATTGAAGCATGGATCTAGTAAGTATAGTGGTAAACTTCCATTCAAATGTTTTAATTGTGGTGAAGTAGGAAATTTTTCTGCCAAGTGTCCTCATAGGCATGAGAAGGAAGATGATGATGAAGATCATGAGGCTGAACCTAAAAAGAAGAATTACAAGTTTGGAAAAGGTAAGAAGAACTTCAAGAGGTTTAATCATAATATGGATAAAGAAAGATTTTATAAAAACCAAGATGATGACTTATTTGATGAAAGTACTTGGTGTTTCAAATTCTAGATCTAAATTTGATTGTGAGAACATTAGACATGAGACTTTATTCATGAGTAAAGGAGCTATGGGGTCTTGTGGTGATGGATATTATTTGTTAGGAGACTTTATTTCAAGTTATTGCATTTATTATAATGAAAATTATGAGTATTAAAAGGATGATTTTGAGAGAATTAAAAGAGAACTAAAGAATGTTTATAAATAGAACCAAAATCTGAGTTTATAGATCAAGGAATATGAAAATCAATTTCATAAGTTGGATGAATAATGTGTTTGAATCTGCCAAGAAAAATGAGAAAATCAGATTGCTAGAAGAAAAGGTGAAGTATCTTCTTTCAAATATGTAGGATAAAGAGAGTTTTGATTAAATTATGAAGAATATATAGAGTTCTTAAGGGATGAGTTACTAGAGATTAGCAAGAAGACAATGTCCTTATAGAAATTTGAGAAAAGTGATAAATACCTAGATGATCTACTTAGAAAACAAAGAGTAGTAAATGATAGAACTATTTTTGGATTTAAAGAGGAGTCTAAAGAAAATTAAGTGAAGCAAGAAGTAAGTTTTCTAAGACAATAAAAATGTGAACCTATCATCAAGGAAAAGAAGAAGGAGACAGTCATCAAGGACCACGAGAAGGCAAGATCTATTAGGAAACCTAATACTTCAAGGTATAAAATAACTTTCAATGGTCATTGTTATACTTATAATGATTTTGGTCATAGGGATAGATAATCTACAATATATCTTAGAAAATATCAGCCTTGGAGAGACAATAGGAGTGATTTTTCTAAGAGGATGGTATAATACAATTGTAGTGAACAAGATCACACTGCTATGTATTACTTGTATGATTCACCTAGTCAAGATGAAGGTTTCAAAAGAAATAATTTAGTAGTATGTTACAACTATAATGAGGTTGGTCATGTGGCAAGAGTTTTTTTCATGATTAATTAAGACAAAAATAGATGGCTCAAGGACCTAGAGTGTATGAAAGTAACTTTCAAAGGGCTAGAATGTAAGATAGTGGTCCTAGAAGGGCATGAGAACCAAGGAGAGACAATGGTGTCTCATCAAATGTAGATGTTAGTAAAATAAGAAGTGTTTCTCATAGTTCAAATTAGAAGAGAGAGGAAGGATTTTCCTAGGTGCCCAAGAAGGCTTGGGACCTCTTTAAGACCTTATTTTAGGTCATTATGGTACATATATACCTTCACTATGCTTCTTGAGGTATATCAATGCATATGAAGCAATGGTGTGAGGGGGAGTGGTCTGAGTCAAATTGTGCCTTGTCCATAAGGTTAATGTATGTCTCTTTATGATCTTTTTCATAGTCTTTTTGGTTCAATTTAGTTGATCTTGAGTATGAGATATTATGATCTTTGTCTTGTAGTGATATGGTGTATGTGTATGAGTCCTCTCAGTTTGTGTCTTGCATTTTCATGTCAAAATTTCTATACCTCTCCGTGGTGAATTATTACCAGATCCTCCTGATGAGGATGAACCACCTGATGCTAGCGGGGATGACTCTTTGCTGTTAGAAGCTTTTCTTCTTCCAGCGGTCTTGGAGTTCTCTCCAATTTCCATTTCCCCTGCACTAGCATATCCCAGTCCTGCATAACGAGGTCTCTCCTCAACCAAGATTGGGTTAGTTATACCTTGGTTATTCTTACCAAGGTTAATTCCATTAAAACCCATGTTATTCAAAATTTTAGATCCTATACCTTTAGTGTGCTTTTCAAATTCACCGAGCACTATAGTAGAATCCAAATTAGCTTTGGGTGAGGAATTAAGTGTTGTCATACTTACTGTGCACTCATCTGTCATAGTGGAGGCATCAACAATAACTGGTACCTTGTTAGGTCCATCAATTTGCAACACCATCAAGAGCTCATCCTTAGATTCTAGCTCTTTTCTCAATGTGTCAAGTTTCTCTTCAAGAGCCAATACCTGACATCTCAGGAAGGCATTCTCTTCCTGAATTTGATGATTGCATGCTTCCAGTTCCTCAAACTTGGTCTTGTTGGACAGCCCGTGATATGGGCCGAGCTTTGTTTGTGGAACCACCAAGTCATTCGAGGGGATATTGTAAATCCCAAACCATGTGGTATACATTCCAAACCCGTCCCAAATAATATGGGATATAAATATGAACATACGTGCCATGTGGAAATAACACCGAGAAAACATAGTAAGAACTCGGTCAATTCAAAACGTATGACATGGAACCATATGGCAATGCATGATGAATAATTACCAAAGCACTATGAAATTCGACCACACAATAATATGATATTTCAATAATGAAATATGGCAATAAATACCACTTGTCGACCCTCGATAGGAAAATCGAGTGAATTTGACCGGTGGTGGCGGTGCCACATGGTGGCTTATGGACCCACCATGTCGGCGATAATACCTTAGTCCACACGGCGGCCGGGCTCCCCTCCATAATAAAAGTTGAGCCTCTTGTTCCCGTGCACCATTTTTACGCTCGTCGAAGACCGGTGATCGAAAACCAACAAACAACTCCCTTTTTCTTTTCGCTAGTGCAAAGTAGAAATTTTCTACTATTTTTCGAGTACCATTTTCATGTCAAAATTTCCAATATGATATGTTTTAGGATGTTCATGAGTTTCATTATTATGTCATAAGAAGAATATAAGTGTTTTTAACTCATGAACTATGTTTCATTGTCTTTGAGTCTATGCTTAGCAATTTTGAAAGAGTGTGTGGTCTCGTGAGAATCTTGCAGACAAATTATGTGTCTTAAGATTAACTATGAGTTGTAATGGCATGTTTACAATGTGTATATGAGTCCATTATGTGTATGGATCTATAAATGTGTCTAATGAATTCTAAAAGGTCATAAAAAGTACCAGTGTACATAATATTCTTAGGAGGTATAGTATTGTCATTGCAAATGGTCTAGGGATCAGATCCTGGTATGTGTGTGTCATTGAGTCCTATGTTATGAGTCCAAAATTGAGTAAATATTTATGAGAAGTTTTTCTTTGAGATGTTATACTTCCATCATGTGTGATGGCTTGATCACTTAACATGAGAGTAGAGATCTATGAAGTGCTTCTTGAATTAAAATAGACAAAATCAAGGTGGATTTAGGTATGATATCAGATATTCTTGTTCCTCATTCATTATAAAAGGTGCTTAGAAAGTTGGAAGGTTTATCTAAAGTGTGTATGAACAAATTTTGCATTATAAGAGAAAATTAGTGATTTTTGGGTAGATTTCTCTTCCCTTGACTAAGTTTTCATAATATCACTTTGAGTGGTATGAATGAAAAGTAGGTTTTGAAGGTCATAATGATGGATTCTAGGCCTAAAATTTTGTACATATCACCTTGATAAAGAGGGCTAAATGATTCAAGAGGTTTTAGGCCACAAGAATGGTTACATCCTTAGGAATTTATGATAGTGTTGAAATTTGACTGTGGAGGGATAAAAGACCTAATTGTAAGATGAAAGGTATATAAGCTAGGTAAGTTGTACTTAGAAACAAAACTCAAGGATTTAGAATAAAGTTGTATGGCTAAATGGGTGTCTAGATCTGTCATGTTTCTTCAATGAAGGTAAATACTTTAGCTATTGAGTGTTCTTTTCAAGTTACTTAGGGCTAGTAGATTGTGACAGTGAATTGATGATGTGAAGAAAACATAGTGAATTTTGAAGAATTTTTCTATGCATATGAGACATGTATGAGAAGATAGTATCCTTAAATGTGGTATAATATGATGTTCGTAGTAAAATGTATGGTACTTTAATTTTGTGTGCTCTTAAGCATTATGGACTGTGTATGACCCAAGTACATGACTCGTAGGTCACAATTTAACATTTATGAATTAATTTTGAGCTTGAACACAAGCTAAATGGATTTGATATTGCCACCTAGATGTGTGAGAAGTGGTTTTATTCAAGTATCTTAGAAAAATGATGAGTCATAATGGAAATGTTTCAGGAAATTGCATGGTAAAGTTGTGTTATAGGTCAAGATGATGCATCTACAGGTATGGGCCTAAACTACTTACATTTTTGGTTGACATGAAGTTTAAGAAGGATGAGTATGTACTTATGATAAGGTTTAAAAGTCTTAAAGTATAATAAGAAGATCATTGGTTCCTCTAAGAGTGTTTGTTTACTCTCATGAGTAAAATTCTAAGCTACAAGGTACTATGCACATATTTCAAAGGAAGAGTATGAGCTCCTTGACTATGTTGAGTGATTAAATGATGATATCTATAGGTAATAAAGTAGATTATCTTCATTCCTTTATGTGTATAAGAAGAAAATAAGTTGTCTTATGCATGTAAATTGGAGCTAGGTTCCTAATGTTTGATCTAAGACCTTGAAAGTTTGTTAGGATCACTTTTTGAACCATACATAAGATGGAATGCTACAACTATAGGAGATTTAAGAGGCATAGAATAAAGGTTATTCATATGCATGAGTGTGAATTTTGATTAAATTCTAAGTTGACAAGGTGTTACCTGAGTTGTTCTTGTGATTGTATTGATAAAAAGGTCAAATTATTGTATGGTAAAATTTGTCATAGTGATCTTAGACTAAAAGTGAGCCCCTACAAATATGAGAATTGACTTTTTGTATTTTTAAAGAGATTGAGAATGATATATATTTGCATTTAGGTGGTGTGATGTATTAAAGTAATGAAAAATGGGTGTTGTGGTGATTTTTATTCTCCACAAGTGATACTAGCTAGCTTATGGTACAATCCATGCAAGAGACATAGTGTCACTACTTCTCAAGCCCAGTAGATGCCTAATAAGGTTTGATAAATGTATTAGTACAAAGATTCATTGTTCTTATTAACTATATAAGAACAAATATGATAGTAAAGGTATGGAGAAGTGAATCTCTTAGCTTGAGTTTTCCATGATTGTGTCAATATTGCTAAACAAGGTAAATCACATTGCTATAGTTCTCTCAAAGTTGATCGATCCAAATGTTTCTCATAGTTGTATGAATTTACTCATGAGAGGTGGAGGTATTTTATGAACTCATAGATGTTACATTGATGACTCTCAAGGAAATAGAGGTATGTATTGGGTGTCTACACAATGCATTGATAAATTTTGTTCCTTTTATAAATGATCTCACCAATTATGATTGTTAAATACTAAGAAAGTTGTTTAGAGCTAACAAAAGTGTCTCAAATGATTTCTTGAAAGATAAAAAGTTGAGTCACTCAAATGTGTGATTATGGGCTATAAATGAAGGTATTAAGTCCAGGGGGAGCTATAGTTTACATGATCTAATTATTTATGTTGTTTTAGAACTTTCAAAAGTTGGTCCAATAACTACTAAAGAGTTATTTCAGGGCTATTAGTTCTAATGTGGTATGAAAAGTAAGAAAGTGCATTGTAAAGCTAGTCTTATGCCTAGAAAAGATGGTGTATGCTCAAGAATGAAGGTATGTTGGCTTGGTATGTTTATTTATGACATTGTTAGCATGTTCTCAGTATGTATGGCTCAGATCATACTCTGCTACAATGGTGTCTTGAAAGCTAAAATAGGGTTGAGGTGAAAAATAGCTTGTTTTACATGCTTAGAAGGTAAAATGTGATGTATTAGCTCCAAAAAGGGTAACATGATGCTTCATTTATGATTTAATGTAATTTTTAGATGATGTGCATGCTTGGCCTAGGGGTATGGTGGTTACATGATTGAAATAAAGGGAAAAAAAGGTTTGATTGTAAATTTCAAGGTCTTGAGCTTGTTTGAGATTTTTCGTTGATGTTCCTAATAAAATCACGATGATATGAAGCTAAGAAAAATCTAGATTAGCAGGTAAAATATGTCTTTATCATTAATGTAAAAAGGGGGAGAAGTTCAGATAGTTTTCCATTAATGGCAAAGGGGGATATTATTGACATGTGGTCCTATAGGTGTTGTCATTGATGAAAAACCACATTAAATAAAAAGTGGATGATGGAGTAAGGTCAAATGATTCTTTGGATGTTGTTGACATGTTGGTTCAGGTGAGTTCATGATGATACAATGAGTTCCAGTGAGGATTTCTTGCTCTTGAAATCCCATTAAAGTGCCTAAGAGATGCTTCATAGAGGTATGAGCTTTGTGGTTTCTTGAGAAGAATTTTTTCATGATGTATAACATGTTTGGAGAGTGCTTCAGCACTCACATCAATTTCAAGGTGTAGATATAAGTGTTTTACTATGTTTCAGGTGATCATTTGAGGAGGTGTGACTTTGAGTTTTGGAAATACATGAGCTCATTGATGCATGTATTCAGGTATATAATGGCATACCAAGTATGTTTGGGTCATTTTGAGTGATTTCATGATGAGTTATAACATTCTTTCAGTTGACCCTAGTTTCTATAGTACAAAACCCTAAGGTGAAATTATGTAAATGAGATAGTCTGGAGCTTTTGAGAGATGGTGATAAATTTATGTTGACTAGAGATGTTAGTATGCATTTTACTTCTGTTGTAGGAAAAATGTAAGGTTCTTTATGATGTAAATTTTGCAAGATATGTCGCTTTGGTGAAATGTGGTCAAGAACTAGTGCATCTTGAATTTTGATGTTCTTCTTGAATTGTGTGATTTGAATGGATTTTAGGGATGTTTATAAATTGAGCCAAGAAGGTTTCCAAAAATAATGAGGTCAGTTCATCATTAGGTTTTTATGAACAAATGTTCAGAAGGCAAACAACTATTTATGAGTTTGAAACCCTAACTTAAAAGTGATATGGAATAATTATTTCATAAGTGTCCATAATTGATTCCTAGTGCATGTATGATGATTAGAAAATGTATATGACTCCTTTATATTTCTAGAAAGGTATGGTAGAGGTCATGGGAATGAGTGAGTCCCACTCAAACAAGTTAGTTTCTGAAGAAGAGTGTTTTAGGACAAGGTTGTCCAAAGAGGTTGCATGAGAAATTGACATCATGGAATATATGTGAGTATATATTGATGTAAAAAGAGGTTTAAGGAAATTTTTATGTAGTTACATGGTCAAATGACCTTCATTTAAGATGATTGATCAAAGGGTAGTTTTGAGGCCATAAAAAGAAGTGTTTAGTAAAGTGAGCATAAATAGAGCTACAGGTGAATTTTGAGATAATTCAAAATGTATTGGAAAGATAATTTATATATTTATATTTATGTTAGGTTTTTCTCATTATGAGGTATTTAATATGGTTTGTATGTTGATATTTTGACAAGAATATTTTTTCCAGTGTAAGACATGACATGATCTGCTAGAAATTTTGAGTTGTTTGAAGCATGAGATGGATTAGGTAATGCTTTATATAACATGGAATGTGAAGAGGGATTAATTTGGAATATAATGAATCCATTTATAGGTCTTTAATGTTCCTAGAAATATTTTTATCAACTGATATTTGAAAACAACGTTTTGGGTAGGTTGATTTGGTGAAGATAAAAGTGACTATAGTTTGATTAGGTGATTGTTTCAAGACTTATAACTTGCTTAGAAGTGTTATAAATGTTATATAATTTCCATAAATTTGTCAAGTGGTATTATTTGGATTATTTTAAGTTATTTTGTGGCATAATAAAGTTTCTTGGGTCTTGAAGGGTGTAGGAAACAATAATTTTGAGATGAACAAAGAATATTGGGCCCATTAAATGAAATAATTTTATTGGTTGAGATAAATTGTGACCATGTATGAATTTTAAATTTTATTTTAAGCATGTGTAATTATTTATGGGTCATGAATAAGTATGGTTTTGATGTTAGGACATTTTTATCTTTGTGCCCATGGGGATTTGAGTCATTTTTGGAGCATGTAATGAGGTTTTTAGCCAGACCGACCTACTTGGGTCACTTGTGAGTGTTATGATTTGAATTTAGGATGTTTTCATGATACAAAAGTTGATCCAAAGGATGGAAATAGTTTTAGTTTTAATTTGAAATGAGGACGGGATTATAAAAGAATTTGTTTGGGTGCTTTTTGGAGCTAGTTGAGTTTGAATTGTGTGTGTGTGTAAGGATTATGACCTAGATGTGAGATATTTGTATATGTTGAAGAATTAATTAAGGTTGGATCAAGTGTGTTATAGGTTGAGGAATATCATAAAATATGTTTTCAAGTGTTTTAAAGTTTGATAAGTGAAAGAAATGCTTGTTTGTGAAGGATTGGACACCTAGTGTTTAATTAAGGGTTTGAAGAAGTGCGAGATGAACCAAGTGGTCTCTATAATTTGTGGAAGAAAAAAATCAAAGATTAGATCTTTAGAAGGTTGTTTAGTGGGTGGTTGATCATGTTGGGGTGTTGTAGCCTTCTTGTGGAGTTGGTGCTTTACAAAATTAGGGGTTAGTACTCCTTGTAGGATTGTAGCTCTACTAAACTAGGGGTTAGTGCTCCTTGTGGGGTTGGTGACTAAATAAATGGTGAACATATCAATATAATATTGTGTTTTAGTGGATTCTCTACCCCTTGAGGGTTTCCCACTTATATCTTGTGCCTTGTGTTGATTATCTTGAGTATGGTTCTTTATCATGTGATAATTTTTTGTATGCACACATATATAGATGATTGAATGATTGTGATTATTTGATCAAGAAAATATGAAATCTTAATTTAAAATTTGTAAGGATTGATTAACCCCAAGTCTATTTTTCTTCTAACAAACTAATCAATTCCTTCTAGTCATGTTTATCCCTTTCTAATTCTACTTATCTTTATCCCACATTCATTAGGTTTCTAGCTTCTTCCAAATTGGAAATCTATATAAAGAACCTAGTACCTCCCTTCATACCTTACACCACACTTTTGGTAGTAATATTACATGCACATGATAAGAGTATTTATACTTAGAATAGCTCATTCATTCTTGCATCCATTATTCTCATAAGAGAGTAGTAAAGGAAGATCCAAACATGTCCATTAAGCCATTTTGGTGAGATTATTTCCTCTTTTTGGAGATAAAATTCATTTGATTTCTCATGATCAAGATAGGTTCATATTAGAGAGAAATCACACATACAAAGAACATCCAAATTTCAAAGGGATTGCTTAACATTTAATGTTTTCATGTTGGATGCATTTAGATTAGCTTTCTCTTTCAAGATTTATCATGATGTTATTGTTAAATTAACTTAGTTATAGGGATTACTTGGTGTTAATTTCTAGTTATTAACTTAGCCTACTTTCACATGCATACATATGGCACACCCGATGGGACACTCCTTTGTCTCATGCACATTACTTATGTTTTCTTAGTTTAGACTTCATTTTTACATGCAAAGTTATTTCAAATTATTGAAATTATTTTGTTTAGGCATGTATGATGATGTTAGATAGTGCTGAGTATTTTTTGTAGGTTTTTAGGAGGTGGGTTTCTATCAAAATTTGATCTTGTTGAGAAAAAATTGAGCTTTTGGCTATTTGTTCATGGGCTGCATTTTTACTAACATTCAGGTGACATTTAGTGACATTTTTTTGATACTTTATTGCATTTTTGTTGTGGTTTTATTTTTCATGAGCTGCATTTTTGTTGTGTTTTTTATCCTCACAGATTCATTTTTTTGTACATGTTTTTAATCCTAACATACAGGTTTTAATCTAAATTGGTAATAACATTTTGAGTATTTGTTATAAATTATTTTTAATCTTTTGAGTTATCATTTAAAAATCATTTTCTAACATGTTTACATGCTTTTATGAATGTTGTATTTCCATGCTTGACTTAAGTCAGGATAAACTTTGTGTATGTTCTTCCTTTGCACCTTTTGGTGATCTTGAGAATCAAAAGAAACTTTGGTCTTATTTTATAACATTTGGATCAACTTGGAAATTTCATCATTTATTTTTTTATTAAGGGAATGAATCTTGAATAAAGCATTTTAATGGTGATTTGATTTAATTTTTTTCATTTCTATCTAGTTGGATCAATTGTTGTGTATTCTCTTCTCTTGCGTATTTTGATGATATTGAGAATCAAAAACAATCTTGGTCCTCTTTTTAGAAACTAATAAATATTTTGTGTGCATGAGCATACACTTTTCAAAGAATTAGTATCTAACCAAATACTAATGACATTGTGTGTAGGTTGCCAATGGTGTGTTAAACCAGATTTTAATCAAAAGATAAAAAAACACACCACTCTATTATAAACATTGTATTTGTAGGTTTGGATAAGTTCTTAAACACACCCACTTTAAAATATGGAAAGCATCTTGGCATAATCCATAAAAAGAATTATGAGGATTACCACAGGAATCCCAAAGTATTCCACACCATAATGGAACTCGTGGAAACAATTGGAAGTTCCCCACTACCCACTTGACTAAAAATACCCATGAGGAATGCTTCAAGTTGTCCACATGAAACTCCGTTCATTAATTTGATTGTGGGGTAATGGTCCTTTGTCTAGGAGTTATCTAGCAAAGGGTGCCTCTCTTAGAAAAGTATTGGCAAGTGTTGAGAAAAAAATCCTAGGTTACCTTTTGGTATTGGGGCCAACTTGACTATATCCAATCGTGTTTTATAGAGTCTTAAAAAAGAAAACACTTCTTCAAATTAAAAACCTTGTTAGTTGAACAAGGGGAGAGTTCATTGAATTTTTTTCCACCTATCATTCATCACAAAATGTACCATGTAAAACTTTATCCTAATTTCTACCTTGTTATAAAATAAGGAAAACTCGCCAAAGTTTTGCTACGTATTTTTCATCACCACTTGTTCTATCTCCATTTTTTCTTATTAAAATTATTGTTCAAAAGAGAGAAATGTACGTAGTGCTACCAAAAATAAATGTTTCAACTAATTTTGTTTTCACTTACATGGCCATGTTGCGGAAGGGATAATAAGTGTTTAAATTGTGCTAGTACATCCTCATGTTTTGGTACGCCTTGTCTTGATACCCATATCTAGATGTATCATTGTAGTTAGGTTATCTCATCATTGATTTCCCCTTGAGTTGTTACACTGATTGCATTATACCAATACATTTTTTATACTTACATATTGTTTTTATAAAACTTGATATAAGTTTCCAAATTGTATTGTTATGTTGTTTGCGTAGTATCAACTCCTTGTTATATTTAGACCTTTTTTTCAAACATTGCCTTGTGTTTTGGAAGTTTTTGTAGTTACACTATTCACATTATATCAATACCTTTTTGAAACTAATATATTTTTTTCCTAAAAACTTGATTAAAGTATCCAAATTGAAATGTTATGCTACTCTTCGAATTTTTAGCCTCCATTTTAAAAACTTAGACTTTGTTTATATTAAACTTATTTTAAGTATACCCTGTAATGAAATAACTTCAATGGCTTTTAATATTTAAATCTTGTTTGTCAATAAAATTGATTTAAATATTGAAATTGTGTTTTCATCTTGAACAAAAAATATTTGAGACAATTTAGACATAGGGAATAGGTTCTTTTGTGACTGGTTCCTTATTTGATTTTCCTTGCACCCTCTCATCATACATTTTCATCTCCTTAGAAATTTATTTGATTCTTGTATATTCTTGGGGTTATTTATGATTCTTGGAAAAGTTTCCTTTATGGCCATTATGTTTCTAAATTTTGATCAACCATCTTGACATTTACACTTATGCAACTTGTTTTCCAAACCATGTTGTATTGTCAAAATTGGTTCATCAAGATATTTATTTTCCTTATATTTCCTTTGGAAAATCACATGAACATCCCCATATTTACAAAATGTCTAGTTGGTTTTCATTATGTTTCCTAAATCAACATGGAACTTACTTGCATTTGAAGGATTTCAATCATACAATATAGGTCTATGTATTTTGTCCCATAAAAGAACACCATGATCTGAATATCACATGGTTCCTCAAACTTACGATAATAGGGAACCTAGGTTTTGGAATTCACATCAAAATATTCCCATCATGACTAAACCTTGATTGGTTATTCGTGCTAGAGAACCTATTCAGTTACCCATTTTCCCACCTTCATCTCATAGTCGGTGGTATGATTTTGATGCTTCTAATCCATGTTATTATTATAATTTTTCTCAATCTCTTAATTATTCTGATCCATGCTATTATTCAAATTCCCCTCAGTCTCCTAAGCCTCATCCAATCAAATTTCTTCTAAGGAATAATCAGTCACCTAAATGATGTTTTCCTCCTCTAAGGATTTGTGTCACCATAAATTCTCCCCATCATTCCTCTAATTCAACTCCTAAGTCATGGTCTTCCCTTTCTCTGAAGGACTCTGGACTCCCTTTATCATTTTTCTCAATGATGTATTCCTCCTTTGAAGATTTTTGTGACTCCAAGTTCCTATAATCAAACATCTAATTCAACTCTTAAGTCATGGTCCTCCCTTTCTCTCAGACCCACTTTATCAATCACCTCAATAATTTATTCCTCTTTTGAAGATCTATATGACTCAAAATTCCTCTAATAAATCATCCAAGTTGACCCTACATTGCAATATATTGATTTTTATGTGATCCTATTTTTCTACCTACAGTATTTTGTCTTCTAGGAAAACCAATACCAAGCTATTTCAAATCCACATCTTCTTCAACTTGCGAGACATCCAAATATAAATTAAATTTTTCTATTGATTCATCTTCTTATATAAATCAAAATATAATCCCTCTTCAGCCCATGGGCCATTTCAATCATTCCTTATTCTATATTCATCAATCTTCTTAAGATCAATGTTTACATCCATAGACAACAATTCAAAATAAACGAGGTGCTAAGATATATTTTAGAGGAACTCTCAAATACCTTTGTGGGATAAGAAGGTCAAGCCTTACCCTCATCTACATCATCAAACATCTTCTAATTCTTCCAAACTAATTAGATCCATTTATTCCAATTAACCTAATATGATTGAGGAACAACAAACCATACCAATAAATACCTTTCATAATGAGTAAGGGATCGAGAATTCATGGGGCTACATTATGACATTCCACTAGAGGATCAAGAGAAAGGATTCTATTTAGACCTCTATGTAATCACATATTTTGGGGAAGAGGTTAATTTCATTTTTCAAAAAGAGAGGAAGATCCCGAGATCGTCAATCTTGATCCTCCTCTCATTCTTCCTATCTTCTCATCATCCCATCATAATTTACATATCCTCTTTGTTAATCATATCATCCTTCTATCAATAAATGTGGAAATCCCACCACCATCCCTAAAATTCATATCATCAATCCTAACCATAAATTTTCTTCTTCTACTTTTCAAGATCAAAAAAATTATGCATTATCTTATAAGAAGCACAAACAATTTATTCATTAACCTAAAATCAAAAATTCGAAGAGCTCCAAAGATCCAAGAAAATACAATACCCATAAATGTAAAAATCAAATGTGATTTGATGAGTCATTTTATTTCTTATTTAAACACCTCATCTATTGTATTTTGTTTAATCCATGTGTACCCTTGAACTTGTATTTCCCAGTTATACTGTTGAACATTTCCACTATATCTTGAACTTATGGCACATATATTAGTTAATATAATTATTACTAAGTTTAATTTATTTTGTGGATTATGGGTATGCATTTATTATTCTAGATGCAATGTGATGTTAAATAGTTCTTTGAATACATTCCAACCTTGATTGCTAAAGAGTCATTATGTGTATCCACTAACATGTAGCCAAAGAAACTAATTCACATCATAGAGGTCATCTGAAACAACTGACATGCACCCAAAGGGACTCGTCTATAGCCAAGAGACTGTAGCCACATAAGGTCACACACATATATAAAGTCATGATTCTGAGGAGCTTGAACAATGTGAACACTTCACCTAAGCTTGCATGTGTTGAAAGAGAAGTGATTATACTAAAAATAAGAAGATTCAAAACCATAACCTAATTATGTATTGCAATAACTCAAACAAAGAACTAGTTGATTGAATTTATAATTTAATAACTAGTTGTTTAATCGATTAGTTAGTTAAGTTATGTGATTGTATTAGAACATCTCCTAAATAGTTCTATTGCATGCAAATTTATGGATTTCTTGGTTAGGATCTTTTACTGAAGCCAACTGTAACTCCTAGTATGAATCTATCTCTTCATGTCTTTGTTGTAATGAAGGATATAAAAAGGAAAGATTAATGTTGTAAAAAGATATAAGAGAATAAAACAGATTCATCTAGAGATATAGATTTTTCTACATTCTTCCATTTGTAATCTTCATGATGATGAAATAAGAATTTGAGTTCTATTAATTTGTTGTAGACATAGGCCTTAGGAGGGATTAACACCCAAGGTAGGGCCCACTTGTAGTTTTCTAACCCTCTCCTTTTGTTTGTTTCTTTAATTCATTGCATGGTTATAATTGCAGCAATTTATTTCTTTATCTATATTTTTTTTTACATGCTTTTCCATATCCATAGTATTTACTTTCAATCATAGTTTAGTTTATTTTCGGTATTGTTAATTCCAAATTGCAGTGATAACAATTTACCTTTACACTCCTCAAACATTTGTAACTATGCATACAACATTGAAAATATTAAAAGTATACATTCCTAAGTCTGATAAATACTTGTAGAACAATGAATAACTTATTAATTTTTTCAAGTTAATCTTCACCACAATTTTTGGAATCTTTTCCGGGGATACTGCCAAGTTATAAGGTTTTTGAAGAAGTTTTTCATTCCTTAGAGTATTTTAGGTTTTAGGAAATCCAAATCCAAATAACCCCCCACTAATTTCTATTAAATGATCTGAGTAAGTTGATGCATGCACCATTCAAGGGATGCCCATAGTATATTTTTACCTAATCCACAAGTGGAAAAGATATCGTTATATATCTATGAGGATTTTGAAGAAGAAACCTCCATCCTAGGTTTGTTTTTCAAAGACAATCCTCTAGGTGACAGATTCAAGTTTCACCGAGCAGTCAAAGATGGAAGAAGAAGTAGATCAACATGCTCGAAGCGGGGAAGCCACCTTTGAGTTACCCATCACCAACAATAATGAATCCTCTCCTATGAAGAATATTTATCCCTCAGTCTTTCCCAACTTTCATGGATCCATGTCAGAAGACCCAGACACCTTTCTGTTTGAGTTTGATGTTCTATGTAGGAGTTATGATTATACTATTGATGCACATAAATTAAATTTATTTCCTGCTACACTCAAGGATGTATCTTTGATATGGTTTATGGGATTGCGAAAAAATTTGTAACCACATGGGCATAAATGAAGGAGAAATTCCTCGATAAGTACCAAGATTATTGCAGACCAAGCAACAGAGGTGATGAAATCTACAGAATGACACAAAAGGAGGATGAACCATTGGAATACTATTTGGAAAGGTTCATGTTCTACATTTAAAAGTAAATGTAGTCATTATTTTACCCTCAATGCTTCTTTCCAACCCTAATCACACTGGCCTATTATCCAACATACATTGGGCACTCACCTGAGGCATGCGAGGGTGCAGATCCCCTCCTCTATGTGATCTTCATAAGATATTTTTTCCATTCATGGAGGATTATTTGCAGAAATAGAAGTACATGCATCTACTCAAAAGGCAGAAGATATAACTAATAGATCTACACATCAATGCATCACAGAAGCTAAATGAACATTGTAAGAAGTATAAGAAACCAAATCTGTGTCATGATAAGCCAAATAACATGAGGGTTTACACCCATAAGAAATTTATACATAATAGATCCATGTATATTGATTTAACAGGGTTACGTAGTCATACTATAATCAAAAGGGCCATCTCATACCATATACATCAAATGATAGATACTTAGCTACTACAAACTTATTTGATCAGAGATCCTAACTATACTTTTCCCTATTATATCCCTTATTATAGATCTCAGTACCCATACATATTATTAATGGTATCCCTTACAACCCTCTAGCACTAAGTACTCTAAACCCTAGCACCACGAAATCCAAACCCTTGGCATTTCCTAACATTTTGTAGTACTTCATTACTCTCTTTCTCTTTCTCAGCTCCCCTTCTCACTTTGCACCCATATATCTCTCCCTACCAATTTTCACTCTCTCTTCTTCATTATATATTTGTTCCTATCCCAAGAACCTCTTTAAATAGATCATCGATCACCGCCATGACTTCTCTCCCAGAGCATATCACGTGTCAAGTGTTGATGTCATCCTCCATTGGTGAATTCTTATCCTTTTTACAAACCTTCCACTACTTGTAATGATGCCTCTAGGGATATTCCCTACATGGAATATCCTTTTCTTGACCTCCAAGGTTCCAGGCTGGCACCTTATCCACTTATCATGCCTAGTTGGGTTCTCACATTTTTCCTCAAGTGATTCCATGATGCCAAATATGGCTAAGTCCTTTAAACCCTTGTTCTTTCTCTGCGTGCACCCTGGTTTCACTTAAACCCTTCTTAAACCCCTTTTTCTTGTGTTCTTTTATGTGAGAACCCCTCTATCTACTCGATCCTATGCACGTGTACCTCTCGGTACTTAGAAAATATTTTAGGTTCCAACATCACCCCACACTACGCATTTTCTTTGTCCTAAAAACATTCTACTTTCTCAAAGAATAAAGAATAGAAGGATGGAATAATGGAAGTATAGAATAATATGCTACTACTACATGAGGAGTTGGAACTCCTTCTTTATGGATGCCTCAATCTTCTCCCATGCATCTACTTCTCCCTACACATGCTAAAGTAGGTCACCCAACAATGTGCTTAATCAAAACTAAGTTCCTCATTCTTATCTTTCATCGTATCTACAATGATTTCCATCTACTTACTAATATCGTCTAGTGCCTTCATCCTGTGAGTGACTTGGGGGTACTGTTCCTTTAACTTATTCTTAATTAAACCCTGTAAGGTTTCATTGCTTCCAAATTTTCTCAACTTCAACTAGGATTTTTTCACGCTCCACCCTATTGCCTTTTTTATTTTCTTGAAATTATTTTAGATCCACCTCATGTGTAGCAGCCAATATGCTTGCTACCTAGTCTTTGTTAGCACAATTTTCATACATGGCTTTGGTCATCTGTGTGGTGATATTTACTGAGGCAAGGAGCTCAAAGTACCGATTCATTATCTCCCCAATATTTATCTTTTCCTCCTCCTTTTGGTGTGCCATCACCTCCTATTATGAATCTAATGTGAATGGTCACCTTTCCATGGTGATGATGCGGGTTAAGTCTTCCAAGCAAAATTATTGACTCGTATTTCTACTCAGGAGGGGCTAGGTCTGGGTGCTTCAAGATAATGGTGTCTAAAATGGCCTATATCTTCTTATGGAATTCACACACCTTTTCCTTTTCATCCCTCAGCTCATGCCTTAACTACACATTGATCAATTCCTTCTATTTTATTTCTTTTTCCCACTCAATGATCTCCTCATTCTTTTTCTCAAGATCTTCCTCCAAGACCCTTATCCTATCATTTTTATTGAAGAGTCTTGCCTCTACCTCTACCGATGATTTTTTGAGCATGTTAAAAACTTTCTCATAGGATAGTTGCTAGGAATTTACTAGAGGGTTTACTCCATTGGCATCTAGTATCTTCATCAATGCATCTCGATTTACCTCAAACTCAGATTCATCAACATGAGACTCAAAATCCCAAGATAAAATTTTTCTTGTACGCGTGTACACACATTATTCATCGAAAGAAGACCAAGAGAGAAGTTTGGTAGTGGGCACAAAAATTGGAAGTGCACATGTAGTACCTTGTTTAGATCATTAATGTAAGTCATTTCTTGTTCCTGCACCACTACTATGCCATTTCTACCTATGAACGCTACCTTTAGGAAGCTTACTATTAAGTTGGGGTCTTCATCCATGCTTCCATACTCTGTTCCCACACTCATGATTTTGTCGATTTCCTTCAGAATTCTTTGGTGCTTTGCTCAATTTTTTCTCCACCAACTATTAGATAAAACCTGCCACTTCCCTCTCTATGGTATTATCCATCTTCTCCTTGGTTAGGGTTCGGGGTCTTCTGATCCTTCATGTTTACTTCCTCACTCCCCCTTTGTCATGAGTACCTCCCTCGTTCTCATCCTTATCTTCATTTCCTTCTTCCTCTAACTCATGTACATCATACACAGGATGATTATAATCCTCTTCATACTCTTCATCATCTTCATCTCCCTTGTTAGCCTCCATGATTTCTATTTCACTTGAGTCTGACCCTTTTGTCACCCTCTACTTCTTCCTTACTGGTGACTCCAATTCAGGGACTTCTCTTTTTCTTCTTTCTTGGGCAACTCTCCCCTTACCGGTGACTCTTCCTTTTGTGTCGATTCCTCCTTCTGCGGTAGATATTTTTACATAGAAGACCTATTCCAACATATGTAAGTACTTGTTCCCGTGCCTTACTCTTGTACCCCTCTGTCTCTACTATCTACGTACTCGATGCCTTTTTCTCAGGAGCCTCTCCTCTGTCTCTTTTCCTTAGCACAATATTTTTCCACGTGGTGGGGTCCTCAAGAATGGAGACATCATCTTCAACATAAGTTCCCTTTTCATACTTAGGCCTTATGCACAAATAAACCCTCACTTTTTCCTCCCTGCAACAAGTAATGTTACTAGTTTTAACATGTGCACATCATGGAAGGCATACTTATCCACATAGGCATGATTCTTGGGGTATATTAGTTTCATGTGTAGCTCGCAGTAGTCTTGATCTACTACACTTAGATAAAATATGAGTTTCTTTACCTTTTTGAATCAATTAACCCCAACTTGGAAGTACTACAATGTGAAGGAGAAAGGAAATTTAAACTAAGGATTCTTGGTGCCATCTATCAAAGTAAATCTATTGATGAAAAAATGTTGGTATACGGCGAACTCAACCACTCTTTGCACTAGTGAAGGAAGCTGTTCGGTGTTATCCATTCAACCTTGAATGTATCACACATCCTTTTATATCACTTTTCCAGAGCACCTTATGACCGGTTGTCATGGTGTCACAGTATACTATTCAAATATCTCGGCGGGTGAGGGGTCCTTATCTGGATATTCCCAAACAAAATTTTCTAGCCCACCAAGCACTCCAATATTTGAAAATACAATGGTGAGGAGGACATTACCAAACATGATCTTCTCTCTGTCACGTGTGGAATTTATAATCTCCTCTCGTAATAAAATTTAAGACATTATAGATGGCCCCCTCTAAGAACTTGTGACATACATTCAACCAAGTGTTATTGATATGTTTCCATCTCTCTTGCCCATTTATCTTTATAACCAAGTGCATGGCCATCCTCATCACAGTCGGTAATTATAGAAATGTCAAAGTAATGCGAAACATTCTTGTAGTCATAAGCCTCAATGGTCTTCTTAATGGATTCCTTGTCTTTCAAATCATCATCCAATGAATATCCTTCATAGATAAGGCTAGTGAACTTAGAAATTAGTTGGGGGTTATGCGCATCCTCCGACCTATGAAATATAAGTGGTCTTCATGAATGCATGACATTAACCATTGGTATAGTTGCTCATGCTTTCCAAAATAGGGAAAATCATAGAGTTGCAACAATGTAGCCTTCTCCATTTTCATCTTTACCTCATCATCATAAATGGGCATTCCATCTGATGTCTTCTTCTCTATAGGAAAAACCAGTTCTAGTGTCATTTCATTTTCTGTGGAACTCATTCGATGGTTGTAATCACTAAAAAGCATCTTCCTGACATGAAACACCCATTCTTTACCAAGTAATACATCATTCGGGTACTACATTTATGTGTACCATTCTTCATAAAAACTTGTAGAAATGGCTTGTTCTCCCTTGCCATTTCCCTTCTTCGGTGAAATTTTTTTACTTTCCTTAGTCATATTCCTTCTTCGAGTCCTTAAAATGTATTCCTCTTTCCTGGTCCTAGCTCTTCCCAACTTCACGGATCCACCCCTTTGTAAAAATTCCTTCAAACCTTGTGCCCTAGCTATGTAACCTTAACCTAGAAAACCATTTTTCCATAAGATGGCGTAACACCCATGGGATTCTTCCACACAAACTTCTCCACTTACACCTATGTACTCCTTTCCACTCTGGTTTGCTGATCAAACTAGCTATGTATACAAATATTCACAACTCTTCTCAAAATTTCTTCACAAGGATGCCCTAGTTCACGAGAGATCTTGAATAACTTAAACACAAGGTAGAATATAACACACCCCGGATATTCTATTTATAATTTTTTTCTTTTCTTAGTAATAAATTCCATGCCACCTACCAATGTACTTTCACAATAAAGGTGACTTTGTTTTCAATGCCAACCTTCAACACTTTTCCTCCACACTCAATCCTACACGAACACTTTTGCAACCTTCTCGCACATAACTTCCTCAACCATAGAATTATTCACACTTTCTCTGCGCCAAACTCAATTTTCCTCTATTTCTTGGAGTGATTTATTTCCACTTCCTACCTCATGTTTCTCCTACAATTTTTACCCTTGTACATGGTTTCTCAAATCCTTTTGACACCATCCTTCCCTTATGTTCACCTTTTCCACGTGTGATCTTCCAATCCATGTGTTTTTATTTTTTAATTTGGTTTTTCCACAACCATAACTTCCAACACTTGTCACATCACTCCACCCCTTACAAAAATAGATGCACAATCCTCTGCATATATAATTTTTTTGAAAATAATAAGTGGCTACCAGTGCACAAACGCACACAAAATAAAGAAATAAGAAAGGGAAAGAAAAAGAAAGGAAACTATATCAAAGTAAAAACTAGGCTAACTGGCAATAATCCCTTATTTAAAAACACAAAGAAGAATTATTTATATTAGGGCTTCCACATACTCCCATTGAAATGGCCTAGAAATCATGTTCCATTCATCCCTTATAACTAACAAGTGCCTGGATCAAGAATATAGGATACAAATGTACGGGCCCATCTAATGGACTTTAAATTTCCCAAGATGGTGCTAAAACTTGGAATCATACAATAGAACCATCTGCCCAACCTCAAACTCGTTTATTCTTCATGTGTATATCATGTCATGCCTTCGCTGGATTTTTCTATTTTATGACTCCAACGAACAATAGCTTTCCTCTCATATAACCGCATCACCTTATCAATCCTATTTATTAGGTTATGGAGCCTTTTTCACGTGTGAAAGTGTTAATGACTGTATACACTAAGATTATTGTGTACAATTTCCACAGCTTGTCTCATGGGGTTTGGGGGCGTAACCCCGAAAAAAGCTTTTATTTGGCCTCGAAATAAAATAGTCCCGATATACTAGGAATTTTTTTTTCTCATATGGGTAGGATTTTTGACCCATATGTTTATGGATGGTTTTGGCCCATGGTTTTGATACCCATGGTTTTTAAAAAATAATTAATCAATTGTTTACTTATGTAGTTTTGTGCATATGGTAGGTATAATGTAACATTGCGGATGTGTGCAATTTGTGTGTGAATTTTGTAGAGTTTTTTTAGCATAGATCCAAATAGATATGGGTATTATATTGAGAGAGCGGTGGCTTGTAATAGAATAGGAGCAAGTAATTCTTGGTGGAGGTAGCCCAAATTGGGTGAACTGTGTTAAATACTATCTCTTTGTGTTGTGTTATTTTATTTTGCACTTTTATTTGAGATCTGTAATATTTTCTACATATTATTTGTCTACTTATGCGGTGTTGTGTATATGGTAGGTATAATGTAACATTGCAGGATGTGTCTAAATTTGTGTGTGATTTATGTAGAGTTTTTTTATCATAGATCCAAATAGATCTGGGTATTGTATTGAGAGAGCGGTGGCTTGTAATAAATTATGAACAAGTGATTCTTGGTGGACGTATCCCAAATTGGGTGAACTACGCTAAATACTATCTCTTTGTGTTGTGTTATTTTATTCTTCACTTTTATTTGAGATCTATAATATTTTCTACATATTAGTTTCTCTTTGTTGCAATTTTGTGAGTGTAACACCTTTGACAACTATTATATTTATCTTTTGCATTGCAAGCATTGACATGTGATTTTATTGATGTGGTGTGCTCCTTTTCTTGTTGAAAATCATGCTTACCAGGGATAAATCATTTCTTCTCTTGGATTCATTAGACTGAAATGTTGTTGCTTGTAATAATCCATTTTCACTTCAGATAGGTGAGTTGTAATCTGGTTATGATGGTTGCAAACTTATCTCTATTAACTAACTCATCCTTGGATCAATGGAATTGATCTAAGGAATGTTTTAAATCTCCTTACCTGGTCTGAATGGTAAAATAACATTCGAGGTTGAGAAACTTAATGGACTTAATTGTTGTATGTTTACAAATTCTTGATGGTCTTGTAAGATCGTTCCTACATTCTGTTGTATGTTTTGTGCTCGGATATTTCAGATTGATCTCTTTGGGAAATTTAACGCTCTTAAGTGGAATGAGTCCCGCTTGAGAACTATGAAGGGAATCTAAGTCCTAAACCTATGAGATCTATCCTAATGGTATTATAAACTAAGGTAAATGTACCTACTTCCTAGCTATGTCTACTTATACGGTGACAATCAATCCTAAGCTTCATGTTCTACGTTGGGATTGGGAAAAACCTAAGGTGATGCTAGGTATACTCTTAACCTATTACCTACTACTAAATTGATATGGATTATGACCTATCTTAAGTTGGAAAATTACCTAAGACAATGTTGATAAACCTAAGGAAAATACTTTATAAACTAACCTAAGGTCATAACCTAAGTTAAGGATATCTATCCTAAAATAATAAAATGCACCTAAGGGTCCTATGGCAAGTTGGTGATGGTTCCTAAGGCATTTATTTGATTTTATTTTCAAATTAATAGGAAGTACCACCAGTTTTGGAAGATACATGCAAAATTTGTGGAAGCTTATGTGGAATCATCGTCAAAATTGGAAATGCATACAGAAGTTGAAATAGTATTCACCAATTTTGGATGGTGGTGGAAAATAGAGATATGCAAGAGATTAGGGAGTAATGGAATTAATGAATCTCGATTTTTGCAAGCAAACCATCTTGGAAACAATGAGGGCAAATGTTTTGGAGGTTGTTTGGTCTTGCATGCTTTGTGATTTTTTCTCTGCATGGAGCTATCTAGTTCTTTGAACTAGCAGTTTGATTTTCACTTTGTGGCTATTTTTGGTTTCCCTAGTCTATTTTCAATTCAAGGAAAGTATATGAGGCATTGGAGAAAGATATTTTTGGTTGTTGATCTTTCTTGGAGGAGAAGAAGAGTTGGAAGCTCGACTAAAAGTCTCCTTTGAAATGGTAGAAGCACTATAAAGCATTATAGGCTATACCCATTAATATTTCTTGCTTTTCTCTAAATGATTCATTAAAATAACTCTTCTCTTTTGAGATATATGGTTATTTGTCTTGTTCTAGTTATTTACTTCATGTTGATGGAATCTCTGTGATTTTTAGATATGAATCCATTGCATGATAATAATAGTTTTGGTTGTTCTCTCTCTGAGAAAGTTCAATGGTGAAATTCATATGGAACTTTTGAGGCTTTTGTGTTTTGTTTAGAACTCGCATTTGGGACTATCTTCTCAAAAAAGTATCTTGAGTAAATGGTTTTTGGTTGAGTCTGAACTGGTAGTCTCTTTAGAAATCTTCTCCTTGATGCATCTTGAGTTTGAAAAAGTTGTAGTACTTCTGTCTCGGACTGTACTGTTTACTTTGAACATGTATTGGCATGAAAACGTGTGAGGATATTTTGTTTCCTCTATTCTGGGTAACCCACATATTTTTTAACCAAAAGTCTTTTATTGTTTTGAAAGAAGGGTGCATGACATTTTATGAAACTATATCTTGTTGTGAGGATATATAACCTCTAGTTCGAGACTATATTGTTTACTTACCCTTCGGTATGAATTCGAGCTCATTTGAAAGCAATCGATAATGGGTTATTGAAGTATATGGAAGTGTTGTGTTCATACTTCAACTTGTGTTTGATCTGACTAGAACAATTACCTTCTCTACACTAAACTTCTCTGCCTTGATCTTTATGTGCTAGATGGAGTTGTGAAAGTTATTATAGTTGGGATTTCTATTACAGTTCAAGTTCATGGGTAATGTTGAAACTTTGTTTGACTTAATACTTGTGTTGGGTTTTTGTATTCTCTTTCAGATCCATTTGAATGGATTTTTGGGTTTTTAAAAGAGAAAGGAGTTGAATACTCTTGTAGATTGTATCTTGTTTTGCCTAGATTTTGTACTTCTGCTTAGGGATTGTATTGTAAAATTTTCTCTATAGTAAGAACTGAACTTGTGTTTAAATAATGTTGAATAGATGAATGTGGATTTGGCATTATATGTGTCCTATATTTGTATTTGAATTGGGTTGGTGTTGGTATTGACGTTCTGATAAGGTTCAAATTCGTAAGGAAAATTAGAAGTATTATTTTCTTTAAACTTTGCGTTTGGGTTGTGTTCTATTTTGGAACTTGTGAAATAAATTCTGGTTTTAATGAGGTTTGGAATTATATTGATAATACAATGGTGAATGAATTCTAGGTTCAAATCCTTTCTATTGAGTTTCCTTTAAATTTTGGAAAGTTAAGTTCCATTTTCTCAAACTTCTCTGTAGATCGATTCTCTTCCGTGTTATAGAGTGATTACTATCTTAGGCATATTCGACTTCTTGAGTTTGGATTTTTACCCTTTCTATCTTGTATGAAGTAATGTGAACTCACTCTTCAGAAACAAAAACTTCCTTGTGGATTGTTTAATTTAACTTGTTACTAGTTGATTGTGGAAAGTTTCTGAGAATAGTAGTATGTTCAGGAAACTTTAGGACTCGTGATTTTTAGTGCTTCGGGAAAAGAAAATCATCCCCCTTTAATATTTCTATATTTCAGCTTACTTGTATATAATAAATGGTCGTGTCAATTTGGGAAGTGTATAACTTGAGTCTTTCATGTAGAAAGGAAAACGTAATCATTTCTAGTCTGATTGTTTTGAATGAATGAGTCATGCATCATTAGGATATTGTTTTCAGATGGACTCCTCTCTATGCACTCAATAATAATATGAACCTTCCCTGGATGGACATGAGTAAGAGATAATCCTTGTGTAAGTCTTGCTTTGATTTATGGAATGTATGGTTTTAGATCACTTGAATGATATCTCCAATAATGTAGAATATACTTAAGGCTTGCAAGTAGGATGATGACTGTTTTGTTTCTCTCCCTTCTCGGATTGGTTTGGGATTCTTGTTCTCAGATGTTGTCTCTTAAATGGTGAATCCTTTTATTGGTTTCCTTGACTGATATAGTAATATAGGTAATTGGTTATGTACTTTCTAAACCTGATTTCTATCTCTTAGATGAATAGTGAATCGTGGATAGTCTGTATTGATTCTTCTTCTTATTTATTTAAGTTGTAGGATGAATCATCCTAAATATGTACTATGCTGAAATGAATTTGTCTGTACATGATTCTAGAAACTTGGTAAAATGACAATAAGGTTTTTGGTTCTAAAAGTAACTCTTTTTGTTACATAGTAAAGTTAATTTCTATATTTCAATTCAGAAATAATTATGAAATAATTAGACGACTAGATCTATTGTTTGTTTTAAATAAGTAATTGATTGGGTCAATTCTTATATGATATAATGTAGTAGTTGCTAATTATATTATGCTCTTTTCTTAAAAGTGAATTCAGACTTATTATTTGTAGTTCTTTATGGTTGTTGTTACTTATTCTTATTGGTATGATATATTAATTGTTTCATTAAAGCAGAGTTGTTTTAATGGAACAATTAGTGGAATGCACTTCGTTTTAATGCTTAGTGCTTATCATGCTCAGTTCAATGAACTGACCCGTGCTAGCAATTTTTGCAGATGGAATTCGTAAGTGATAAAAGAAGGCAAATTTTTTTATGATGTATTGGCTGATATAGATTATGGCTCTTTTATAAAGAATTTGGATTCATTCTTGAGTTTTATTGAAAAAGAAAAGTTGTATTCTTTTATTAACTTAATGTTGTTTGATATGCAGTATGCATGAAATGCATATTCTTGTAAACTATCTATTTTATCATGATGAATTGAAAGGTTGGAGACTGACTCCAAATTGTGGTGTAAATTCTCTTGTCCTTTATATGAAGGAAATAGTAATGATATCTTGTCATTATTCTTTATATCTGTTTGTATAGCTATTACTATCATCAATTAATAAGATGGATTAAGGGAATAGTTAAATCTTCCCTTACTAAGATGCAACTTGCTAGTTGCATAATATGTCATTCTCTATCTAAACAATTATAATATAATTATGGAATAAGTATTGGGCATACAATTAAATTATATAAGTTGTGAATAATAAAAAGGTTATGTTAACCCTAACCTTTAATCATGTAGAGAAAGAATCTTCCTCTCTCAAAGGAATGAAAAATAAAAGGAATGGTGGTTACAATCGTTAATCTTTGTACTTCGTTTTCTATGAAGTAAACTCTAGCTGAATCTAGGTGTATGATACACCTTCTTTGGACAATTAAGTTACATTAAATTAACCATTTCATGTTTGCTGCCTGTTTTTGGATAACTGCTTGTTATGCTTGAATTAATGAACATAAATGCAATCATAATTTAATGAAGTTATTAATATTAATCACGTTAATTATGGATAAAGAACTTAATGGATGTTGGAATTAGGGTTTTGCAAGGTTGTTACTGCAATCTAAATTTTAACCCAAATTTAGTTATGAGTTAAAGACCACCAAGGTGTATGTACATTTTGATGAAGTAGTTTTAACAGATGTTGGCACATGCCAACTGTAGGATGGTACGTTCGAGAAGACTAAGGGCTTCTCAAGGATACAATGTTGTAGTTGACATGTGGCAACACCCTCAGTAATTTCTCAACTAGATCTACACACATCTAGACTTAAACTTAGTTTCTCTCTAGTTCAAGTTAGTAGCATGATTAGAATAGGAAGTATCTTTCAATGACTCAGGGTACCTTGGCACATTCGGTTGACTTAGGGTGGTTGACTATGCCCATATACCCTAAGTCATAGTGAGCGTCTACCTATAATAAATTATGTCGATAACTTGGGTTAGAGTGAAACCTTGGGTAAGTGGACTAATAGAAGTCAGTAAAATACCATTCTAGATAACAGTAGAATGAGGTGAAGGACGTGTTCCACATTGATGAGTATGCCATCTAGGAATAGTAACATGAATAATATGTTGGAAATCTTTGGCCAAAGTATTGCAAGTTGCTGGTTACATTGTCCTATGTCACCTAGTTTAAAGAAATGTGATGTCAGATGAGTATTAATAACAAATATTCAGATAGGTTCTTTAAACAGATCACTCAGTACCCGAAATAGGGTAGGAAAACCAAGTATATGTAGTATACATAAAGTATTCTATACTTTAAGACAAACATGAGAGATTGGTTAGTAACCGAGTCATGAAATGAGAGATTAGAAATTTACTGAGTCATTTACAGCTGCATAGGGTTATCTGTTATGAGATTGATTAGCATGGAATGTGTGTTCTAAATGATGATTTATTTAGAATAGAGAACATTGTGTAAAAAAATCCCTTGTTTCTAAAGTCTTAAATTGGGAACGTTACATCTTGGTATCAGAGGTGAAGGTTATAGCTCTTGGACCTATTATGTCCATAATCTGATAAAACTTAAATTTTCTCATTAATAGAAAATGGTTAGAACAAGAGGAAATGTTGCAAATAATCCTCCACCTAAGGAAGGAGCAACAACTACCCAAAAACTCAATGAGATCCTTTCTTCCCTGTTGGACACAAGGGATCATTTTGCTATACTTGAACATTAAGTAATGGGAAATGAGAAGGAAGAAGATGTTGGTAATAATAATTAGCCACCTCCTAAGGACAATGCCAATTTAGGTGTTGATAATAATAATGTGAACATACCTGATCAACCTAAAAACAAAAAGGCTAGGTTGGCAGCTAAAATCACTAATGATATAAAAAGGATAAGTCCACCCACGTTTAATGGCACCACATTAGGAGATGTAGCTGAGAATTGGCTCAATGAAATGGAGAAGTACTTTGCAATAAAAATTTTCTTAGAACAAACAAAGGTGATTTGGGGAGCATATCAGGCTTTCCTATGAGGCATCCATGGCGGGATAGCCGTAAAGCTGAGTTGAATATTGATGAAACTAATGTTACTTGGGATAAATTTAAAGGTTAATTTAGGCAACGTTGGCTACCATAACTTTACTATGATAAGAAAATGACTGAATTCCAAAACTTATCTCAAGGAAAGCTAATTGTAACTAAGTATTGGAAGTGGTTTACTAAAATCATTAAGTATTTACCTCAATATCAAACTGACGAGAAGTTCAAGATACAAAAATTCATCATGAGATTGAATCCCATTATAGGAGGAGAGGTGGAAGTTCACATCCCAACCATGATGGAAGGGGTTGTTGAAAAATCCATAAGGAAGGAACATAAATTGAAGGCAATTTCAGCTCATAAAGAGGAAGTAAGGCAGAAAGTTCCCAACTCCTCTTCATCATCTCTTGCACCTAAGAAAGGACCATGGAAGAAATTTGGAATGAAAAGTAAGTTTTCAACTGATAATAATAAGAAAACAACAACAAATAAGTCTACTAGTAATGCACGAAACAACTTTGTCAAGAATAACAATAACAGACAGAAGTCCTATGGAGGTTAGAATGATAACTCTAAGGATGGAAATAAATATGATCCTAGAAAGGGACCTATAGGAGGCTGTTATAAATGTGGCAAATATCATTACGTAAATCAATGTCCTTTAAAAAGGATGATCATAATTAGCGATCAAGATACATGTTGCAAAAGTAGCCAACAAGTAGGCTGAAAAAGAGGCCACGCCCGTAAAAGTTTTGGGTAAGTTATTTGGCATACCTATAACTATTATTTTTGATACTAGAGCTACTAAATGTTTTATTTCTAGTAAATTAGCATCAAAACTAAAAATAAAACCTAGGAACATGGATAAAATATGGACTATACATTATGGAAACAATGTTGTTCATATAGTTAGTATGTGTCTTTTTGGAGCAGTCCTTGACTTACCTAGTGTTTCCACTGAATTTGATCTTTATGTTACACCTTTGGGGTCTTATGATGTAATCATAGGTGTGTTATCCAAAATGAGCCCTCGCTTATTTTGGCTAACTTGCCTTCATTATTTCCTTCCTTGTGCTTCAACTTCCATTTTCACACATTGTAAGCACTTAAAAGATTCTGGAAATGGCGTCATTAGATCAGATTTTTCTTCCCCTTTCCGAGAAAGGTAAATAAGTCCTCTTAACTCCTTGTATTTTTTGAGTTATGGCTTGGAGTTTGGAGGAAATTTTCCTAAGGCTGGCCCACATAGGTAAGGAGGAAATTTTTCCAGAAATCTTGGGCCGAGTAGGGAAAGAAATTTTCCAAGGAAAATTGGTTAGTTGGCGGAGGAATGGAGAGAAATTTGAAACGTAGCCTTTTGGCTAAAAAACTCAAAGGTAAAAAGTTTTCCCGTGAGCCCACAAAGGAGAATGGAGAAAAATTGGTTAAGGCCCCACACCAATCATAATGCACCACGTGTCCAAGTCAGCAAGGGAGTTGGGGGTCGGAATGATTTTTGGTTTTTTTCCAAAACCATAAAAGTGCAAAGGTGAAAAGTTGAACCACATCTCCACATCGAATCGAGGTAGAGGTCGGGAGGTCGGGCCGACGGGGACTTATGGAAATTTTTCCCAGGTGGGAAAATTGGGTGGAAATTTTTCCCGAGGCCTACGGATCAACCAGAGGGTACCACATGTCATCGGAGGAGTGGGGTGTGGAGAGTTTTTGGGAAATTTTCCCAATTTGAAAAAAGAGGAAAAAATCAGGATTTTGCCCCACGAACCCGATTTTTGCCCTAAATATTTAGAGGAGCATATCTTTTGCACCAAAGATCAGATTTTCATGATTTTTGTGTCATTGGAAAGATAGTGAAATTATCCATATGATGGATGCTTCAATTTTAAATTTTGATGGATTTTTGTGGGAGAAAAATGGGAAAACATCTTTGGCATGGAAAAATTGTAGAAAATGACCCCAACCACCAAAATTAATGAAGTATGGGCCTCTTTCTTTCTCTAAAGAAATGTATGATGAAGTATGGTATTTTTCATGGAAACCCATCATTTTTCAAGCTAATTAAATGGATCTTGTTAGTGGTTGGAGTTTTAAAATCAATTTTCCCATTTCCTTCATTCTGTTCAAGCATAAAAATCCAGTTTTGGCTCATTTGTAAAAGGTTGTTCATCCTTCTTCTCTACCTCTCCCTTATTTTCTTCCCTGTGGTTAGAAATGGAGTTTAAACCTCTTCCCCTGCTCTATAATGGAATTGTTTCCTCTTTCCCATGAAATGATGCCTTTGTGTAAATTTTGAGCAATAAAAACATGTTTTTGTGATGCATATGTCCATCCTTGGCTCATTTTCTTTGTTGTTTTCCTTACCTCTCTTCATTTCGGGTATTTGTGCATGTTTGGATGTTCATTACAGGTTTTAGAGCTATGTTCATGGAGTTTTGGAACATTTTTGTGTGAAATCCATCTTTTTCTATGATGCACTTGTCCATCCTTTCCATTGCTCACCTCTTCTTGTTCCATGGCAGTTTTGATAGATAATCAACACTTTCCTTCTCTGGTGTATCACCGTTTTAGTGTAGGCTCTATTTTTCCTTGTTTTCTTCCTCTCCTTGTCTCCTTGGAAGTTATATTATGTTAGATTAGATTTCTCGCATTGGAATAGCTTGTGGCAAGTAGTTTAAGAAGAAGAATCAACCTTCTCTGGAGAGCTTTCCCCATTTGCAAAGGTCCCACACTTTGGGAAAGCTCAATATTGTGTAATCACACCAAATGACTTTACCTTAGAAAAGCAGATCCATAACTCATTTGGGGGTGCTGTGAATTTACACAAAAAAAACAAATTGGCATGCCCAGTGGGACCAAGAGGTCTTCCACTTCATTTTTTGCAGGTTGGTGTGTTCCTGTGAAGATTTCAGCCTTTGGAGGCAATTGCAAACACATTTGGTGACTCCATATAGTCAACAACCCATCTCTGAAGTTACAAACCTTCCTTTTCATTCATTTCCATTCCTTTTTCATTCATTTTTCTTCCATCACTTTCATTCTTTCCATTTCATGAGGTTGTACAATCATGACATCATTTCCATCATGGAATTCACATTTACAGAATAGTGCCATTCAAATCCATCTCTAATATGTTTTACAACTCCTCCAAATTAGCATTTTGAACAAATTCAAAATCAGCATGCCTACCCCTATGATCAGCAGTGCCAAAATCAGTTTGGCTATGGAGTTTTCTAAGAGCAAGGGTATGCAAACAATGAAGAAAATCAAATGCAAGAAGCTAGTTTCTGCTTGGAGAAAATCCAAAAAATGGAGATTTGCATGGTGCAATCAAGAGCAACAGATCAAATGAAGGAATTTTAAATTGGTTGTAGGACTCTTTTCTTTGGGAAGGCCCTTTTCCAAGACACTTCAGCCCTTAGGAGAAGCTAGAATTCATAATTGAAATGCTACCCCAACTTGCACAATGGACAGAAGAGATAGAGGCCTATGAACTTGGTGCCAAGCCTTGTCAATGGGTAAATCCTACACCATCATCTAGTAATTTTCTCTCTACTCCTCAGAAACACCATCTCAATTTGGGCTTCAATTTCTAATCTCTCCATTCAATGTTTCACCAAGTGTTGATTTCATTTCTCTATTCCCTAGTCTTCCACCTCATTTTAGTTATTCTATCCTTTTCCCTTCCAAACAAGAATCCCTCCAAATAAAAAGAAGTTCCACCTCCTCCACACCAAAAACAATTACAAAGCTGGTTGAATCCCAACCCATCCCTCCTCTTGCTTTCCCAAATCCATGTTGGGAAGAAAAAATCAAAAAGCCAGTCAAGGAGAACAACAAAAGGAAGAGCCAAAAAAAGAAGAAAAAATCAGAGTTTGGTAAGCTTGGCTCTCAAATTTGGGATAACAAAGATCCCCTTGATGGTTAAGCCAATAGAGGAGGTCAAGATTAAATAACCAATGGTAGTTGAGACCAAGTTTACAACATAGGAAGAGTAAGAAAAAGAGGAGGAACAATCAGCTCCAAGTCCCATTGAAGAGGAGCAGCTGGGAGAGATGGGAGAGATCAAATAAGTGTTGAGGCCACTCAATGAAGAAGGCATCATTGAATATTTTTTACTTTCATTTCAAGGGCTTGATTTTATTGATGAACCCATGATGGAGGAGGACCATACAGTTTCAGAGGCTCTAAGTGTGGAGAAGGCTATAGAATAACCTTCAGTTCTTCCTCCCACTTCATCCCCTTCAAGCTCTGATGTTGAAGAAGAGTTTGATCTTTCAAACTTCATGTTTGAGGATGAGGAGAACCATGGTGATCAAGTTACAGATCAAAAGAACATCATGGAAGAGGTTGAGCATTTGTAGTAGGACAACAAAGAGGTAGTTTATCTATCAAATTTAGAGGATTGTTTTGATGGAGAGGAACCAGTTGAAATCACATTATTTTCTCCTTCATCATCCATCTTCCAAACACAAGAACCTGCTGCCATGAAGGAGAGAATTCATTTGTAGTAGCCTACATTTTATAGCATCTCTTTGGAATCAAGGTTGGAAGATATTAATCTTCCATGTTCTTCACTGGAAGAGGAAGGAAAAGAGTAGAAAAGTTCCACCATTCCTTCCACACCATTCACCCAAGGAGGTCTACAAGAAGACTCCATTTTAGAGCTAAAATCCAAAGTAATGGGCACATTCAAAGGACCATACCTTTCCCAATCAAGTACTTGGATTCATTGGAGCCAAGGGGGAGGCCAAAACTAGTCATATTTACTATTGAGCATGAGGATGAGCATCAAAGTACTAAGAATCAACTATAATGCATCTTCAATCCAAATGCGAGAGAAAACTAAAAGAGGTATTTGATTTGTTTTCCTATTGACACCTTGATGATTTGGGTGGAAGATCATCTTGTATTTAGTTTTTCACTCACCCAACCAGCCATGTTAAGTTCCAAATCAGTTGCATGGCTTCCATTTTGAAGAAGGGAAGCTATTTCTCCCTTCCAATTGTAGGCTTTGTTTGAGTTCCCTTTGCTCTTGGTTAGAGTAGTGTAGGTAGGTTTGATTTTAGTAGAATAAGTTCTTGTGCACACTATGTATATCCCAATTGGGGTATGTATGATTTCCAGTTTTGTACATAGTTGTTTGGTGTTATTTTGGTTTCTCTTACATAGTGCATTCAGTGGCTTTTGGTGAAGATCAACTCCAAGTTTTAGTGGGTTTCTAAGTGGCTCAGAGGTCATATTTTCATAGTTTAGATCAGAGTTGGTTATTAGACTTGAATCCATGCCAAATGGATGCAACGAAGGCCACCGATCATTCATTTAGCAGGAGTAGATGACCCCTCTGAGTCACCAAAATTGTTATCCAAAATGAGCCCCTACTTATTTTGGCCAACTTTCCTTCATTCTTTCCTTCCTTGTGCTTCAAATTCAATTTTCACACATTGCAAGCACTCAAAATATTCAACAAAATGGATTCATTAGATATAATTTTTCTTCCCATTTCCAGAAAGGTAAAGAAGTCCTCCTAAATCCTTGTATTTTTGATTTATGGCTCGGCGGAGTTTGGAGGGAAAATTTTCCTAAGGTGGGCCCGAGGAGGTAAGGAGAAAATTTTTCCAGGGAATCTCAGTGATAAAGCGGGAAAGAAATTTTTCCAAGGAAAATTGGTGGATTAGGCGGAGGTGTGGAGAGAAATTTGACACTTATCCTTCGGCTAGAAAACTCAAAGGTAAAAGTTCACTCAAAGCCCAGTAAAGGAGAATGGAGAAAATTGGTTAAGGCCCCACACCAATCATAATGTGCCACGTGTCCAAGTCAGCAGTGGGAGTCGGGGGGTCGGAAGGATTTTTGGTTTTTTGCCAAAACCATAAAAGTGCAAAGGTGAAAAGTTGAACCACATCTCCGCACCGAATCAGAAGGTGCCACGTGTCCACATCAAAGAAGGAGGTCGGGCCGGCGGGGACTTTTGGAAAAATTTTCCAGGTGGGAAAATTGGGTAGAATTTTCTCCTGAGGCCCACAGATCAACCAGAGGGTGCCACGTGTCATCGGAGGAGTGGGGTGCAAAGAGTTTTTGGGAAATTTTCCCAATTTGAAAAAAGAGGGAAAAAATCAAGATTTTGCCCCAAAAACCTAATTTTTGCCCTAATTTCACCATTTTTGCCTTAAATATTTAGAGGAGCATATCTTTCACACCCAGAGCTCGATTTTCATGATTTTGGTATCATTGGAAAGCTAGTGAAATTATCCACATGATGGACACTTAAATTTTGATGGATTTTTGTGGGATAAAAAATGGGAAAATGTCTTTGGCATGGAAAAATTGTAGAAAACGACCCCAACCACCAAAATTAATGAAGTATGGGCCTCTTTCTTGCTCTGCGAAGAAATGTATGATGAAGTATGGGATTTTTCATGGAAACCCATCATTTTTCAAGCTAATTAAATGGATCTTGTTAGTGGTTGGATTTTTAAAATTAATTTTCCCACATTTTCTTATTTCCTTCATTTTTTTAGCATAAAAATCTAGTTTTGGCTCATTTGTAAAAGGTTATTCATCCTTCTTCTCTTCCTCTCCCTTCTTTTATTCCCCAGGGTTGAAAATGGAGTTTGAACCTCCTCCCCTGATCTATAATGGAATTTTTTCCTCTTACTCGTGAAATGATGCACTGTGTAAATTTTGAGCAATAAAAACATGTTTTTGTGATGCATTTGTCCATCCTTGGCTCGTTTTCTTTGTTTTTTTCCTTACCTCTCTTCATTACAGGGTATTTGTGCATGTTTGGATGTTCATTACAGGTTTTAGAGCTATGTTCATGGAGTTTTGGAACATTTTCTGTGTGAAATCCATCTTTGGTCTGTGATGCACTTGTCCATCCTTTCCATTTCTCACCTCTTCTTATTCCATGGCAGTTTTGATAGATAATCAACACTTTCCTTCTTTGGTGTATCACCGTTTTAGTGTAGGATTTGTTTTTCCTTGTTTTCTTCCTCTCCTTGTCTCCTTGGAAGTTAGATTAGCTTAGATTATATTTTTTACATTGGAATAGCTTGTGGTAGGTAGTTTAGGAAGAGGAACCAACCTTATCTAGAGAGCTTTCCCCATTTGCAAAGGTCCCACACTTTAGGAAATCTCAATGTTGTGAAATCACACCAAATGAATTTTCCTTAGAAAAGAAGATCCATAACTCATTTGGGGGTCTTTGTAGATTTGCATTAACAAGGTGTTAATTGGTTAATCTGACATAAGGAAAAAGTGGACTATTTTGAAAAACATATTAGTTGTTTAGATGACCTACAGAAAACAACAGAGATTCAAGGTGTGAAACATGAGATTTTTGTTAGGAAACTGTCAACTATGCAACTTAAAAAGGCCAAAAATAAGGGTTATACCTTATATGCGCTTAATATTTCAAAACTCTGCCGAGGAGAAAAATGATGTCATGGAATGATATCCGTTGTTACAAAACTATAATGATGTGTTTCCAAAAGAGTTACCAAGTCTTCCACCCAAAAGGGAATTTGACTTCACTATTGAAATCAAGCCTAGAACCAAGCCTATTTCTAAGGCACCATATCAAATGACTACTATAGAATTAGTAGAGCTTAAGGCACAATTGTAAGAAATTTTTGTCTAAAGGTTTGATTAGACCGAGTGTTTCACCTTGGGGAGCACCGGTAATTTTTGTGAAAAAGAAGGATGGAACACTTAGATTGTGCATTGATTATAAAATGTTAAACAAAGTAATAATCAAGAATAGATACCCACTCCCCGGTGAATTGATGATCTATTTGATCAGATGTGTGAAGCATTGATATATTCTAAGATAGATCTTCGATCTAGATATCATCAATTACGGATTAAGGATGAGGACATTCATAAAACAACTTTTAGAACAAGGTATGGACATTATGAGTTCACAGTTTTACCTTTTGGATTAACAAATGCACCTAGATATTTTATGAATTTAATAAATAATATCTTTCAAGAATACTTGGAAAAAAATTTTATTGTATTCTTGGACGACATTCTAATATATTCTAAAAGTATTGAGGAAGACCATGAGCATTTGAAGATAGTTTTGGAAATTTTGAGAAAGAGACGATTATATGGTAAGCTATCTAAATGTTCTTTCTATGACACAAAAGTGCACTATTTGGGCCATGTAATAAGTAAGAATTAAATTGTTGTAGATCCTTCTAAAATTGTAGCTATAATTGAGTGGCATGCACTAAAGAATGTACATGAAGTTAGAAGCTTCATGGCTCTTGTTGGTTACTATAGAAAATTTGTAAAAGACTTTTCTAAAGTGGCTGCACCAATAAATTTATTACAGAAAAAGGATAAGAAGTTTTTGTGGAATGATAAATGTGAATCTACATTCAAAACTTTAAAGGAATAATTAACATCAGCACCTATTCTAGTGGTACCAGACCCTAATGGAGACTTTATTGTTGTAATGGATGCATCTGGGGAAGGTCTAGGATGTATTTTGTTACAAAATGATCATGTCATAGCTTACGAAAGTAGAAAACTAAAGTTACATGAGTTAAATTATGCTCCACATGATTTAGAGCTTGCTTTCATTGTTCATGCACTAAAATTTTGGAGGCATTATCTGCTGGGTAAATCTTTTGAATTAAAAACTGATCATCTTGGGCTGAAGTATATTTTCACTAAGCCAAATCTAAATGCAAGACATCAAAGATGGTTAAGAGTTTTTTTCTCAATATGATTTTGACATAAATTACATAAAAGGTAAGGAAAACAGAGTAGCTGATGCTCTAATTCGTAGGAAGCCCATTTATTCTCTTATAACATTGAGAACTCAGTTTAAGTTTGAAGTAAAAAGTGTTATGGAATCTGATTCTTACTTTCAGTAAGTAAAAACATTGCTTGCGGTAGATCCAAATAATGTGAGATATAAAGGTTTTCACTTTGATAATTAAGGAATCTTAAGATTTGAAAATGGAGTATACACACCTTCGCTAAATGATTTAAGAAATAATCTATTTGCAGAATTTCACAATTCACCTTTCTCTAGACACCCGTATTACAAAGATGCTTGCTGATATAAGACAACAATATTTCTCGGAAGGGGATGAAAAAGGACGTTATTGTCTAGAAACTAAGCTGAATTTCAATTTTTTGTATCATCAAGAAATGGATGGACAAATTGAAAGATTTAATCAAGTTTTAGAGGATATGTTACAAATGTATTGTATGGATCAGCAATATAAGTGGAAAGATTACCTTCCACTAGTTGATTTTTCTTACAATAACACATATCATGCCTCTCTTAAGATAACACCTTTCAAGCACTATACGGAATAAAATCCAAAACCCCGTTAGTTGGGACAGTATTGAGGATAGAGAATTAATTGGACCTGAAATCCTTACGGAAATGGAATAGCAAGTTAAAATGATTTGTGAACGCTTAAAAGAAGAAGTATATAGGTAAAAGAGCTATGCTGATTTAAAGCGGGTTGATAGGAAATTTGAACTTGGTGAGAAGGTCTTTCTTTGGGTTAAATTAAAAAGAGCTCTATAACTTTTGGTAATGTTGCCAAGTTATCACCTCATTACGTGGGACCTTTTGAAATAGTTGAAGTAATCGACCTCCACATAGCTTACCGTTTAGCATTACCTTGTGCTTTGTCACAAATGCATGATGTTTTCCATTTTTCTTTGCTTAAGAAATACATTTCAGATTTATCACATGTGTTGAATTTGAATTCCTTGTAGGTCTAAGACCCTAGATTAATCGTGTTTAAACCCATACAAGTGCTGGAAACTCACCAATTAAATTTAAGAAATCATGAAATAAGTGAATGTAAGGTCCAGAGGACTAGTTTAACAAAGAAAGTACAACCTGGGAAAATTTGGAAGATATGAAAACTACTTTTCCATATTTATTTGAACAAAATTGATTCTGATGACTGATAAAAATTTGTGATTTTATCTTTATATGACAATAAGTCTACCAGTTTTGGGCATATAACTATTTATTTTAAATAAACAACTATGTGAATGTTGATTTCTGGAACTTTAAAATTTTGATATTGTTACAAACATATGATAAGAAAGTGAATAAATTGATTGTCCTTAATGCAATGGTCAAAATAAGATAATCATCGAGACGATGATTCTTTTTAGGAGGGAAGTATGTAACACCTTTGACAAACTATTATATTTCTCTTTTGCATTGCAAGCATTGACATGTGATTTTCTTGATGCGGTGTGCTCCTTTGCTTGTTGAAAATCATGCTTGTTAGGGATAAATCATTTCTTCTCTTGGATTCGTTAGACTGAAATTTTGTTGCTTGAAATAATCCATTTTCACTTTAGATAGGTGAGTTGTAATCTGGTTATGATGGTTGCAAACTTATATCTATTAATTGAATCATCCTCCATTGATCCAAGGAATGTTTTAAATCTCCTTACCTAGTCTGAATGGTAAACTAACATTCATAGGTTGAGAGACTAATAGACTAAAATTTTGTATGTTTACAAATTATTTATAGTTTTATAAGATCATGCCTGCATTTTGTTTTATGTTTTGTGCTCAGATCTTTTAGATTGATCTCTTCAGGACATTTAACGATGTTAAGTGGAATGTGGACTACTTTAAGACTATGAAGGGAATCTAATTCCTAAACCTATGAGATCTTTCCTAATGGTATTCTAAACTATGGTAAATGTACCTACTTCCTAGCTAAGTCTACTTATACGAGTGAAAATCTATCCTAAGCTTCATGTTCTATGTTGGGATGGGAAAAAACCTAAGGTGATGCTAGGTATACTCTTAACCTATTACCTACTACTAAATTGGTATGAATTATGACCTATCTTAAGTTGGAAAATTACCTAAGGCAATGTTTATAAACCTAAGGTCATAACCTAAGTTAAGGATATCTATCCTAAACTAATGAAAGGGACCTAAGGGTCATATGGAAAGTTGGCAATGGTTCCAAAGGAATTTATTTGATTTGATTTTCAAATTAATAGGAAGTACTACTAGTTTTGGCAGAGACATGTAAACTTAGTGGAATTTTACATGGAATCATCGTTAAAATTGGAAATGCATGCGTAAGAACTCCTCCTTTAGTGGCATCATATGCATCATTACATTCCTTATTCATATGCATATGCATGGCATGTGGGTCATTGATATTCTTTCCTTTTTTAGGCATGGGGGTTACACAACACCCCTATTTGTACTTCCTTTTTCGATCTATGAGCATGAGCAGACCTATTTTCTTATTTGCATATTCTTTCCATTGTTCAAATCTTGCTTATTGCGTTGGAGCTTGACGTTACCATCGAGTGCAACTTCATTGTGGTGCATTGTTTTTGACATCGGTTCTCGCGAATCCCTCTTTCATGGTATCAGAGCTGGTTTCGGTAAAATGTGCACTCTTCATTTATCAAGTTGTTTATTACTTCTAGTTTCTTCTTATTTCCTCATGCAAGTTTTTTTTATTATTATTTTGGAATTGTATTGCTCACCTCGTATTGAGGTTTTCAAGAATTGCAAGTTTGAGGTATTTTGGTTGGTTTTCTTTATCATGTTTTGAGTTCATGATTTTCTATTCTTGTGAGCTCATTTTTTTTTGGCATGGACTCTGGTTCATTGTTTTTCGAGGTTCACTTTGATTACTTGGATTTTCTTGTTTTTTTCTTTTGGTTTTGCATTTTTTTGTTTCAATTCTGACACTTTTTTTGGGCTTTTTTTGGTTTTTTGCTTCATTTTTGCTCTTGGGATTTGGTTTGGTTTTTTTTTTTTTTTTGCCATTTCACATCTTTCCATCCACCTTTTTCTCGGCTGTTTTTGGATGATCGTCTTGCTTTCATGTATCCTTTCATCATGCTCATTTTTTTTTTCACTCATTTTTCATGCTTGGTTTTGTTCATCATTGCTCTCATTTTTCATTTGGTTTGCTTTGTTTTGAATCTCATTTCTAGGCTTCTGCTTATATGTTTTTTGTTTTTCTTGTTTCATTTAAATCTTCACATGCTTTTTCAAGCTTGATCTTGAAGCTCACCTTCACTCTTTCAACTTGTTTGTTCTTTTTCTGGGTTTGTTCATTGTTTTGGCTTTTGATTGTGCTCTGTTCTTTTTCTCAAGGTTCTTGCATTCATCTTTATCTCGTTTGAATCTCTCTTTGCTCATTTTCTATTGCTTGCCACTGCTTGATTAGTTTTTTGTGTTCCGTGCATGCATTTTTTTTCATTTGTCCTCGTTTTTTTGACTATTTTGCTTGCTTTCTTTTGTGCTGTCATTCTTCAAGTCTGATCACAGTTCATCAGTCTCTCTCTCATCTCACTCTCTTTTCTGTCACTCTGTTCTCTTACTACACCTTCTTTCATTTTTTTCTGTTTCAAACTCCATTCTGACTTCTTGACTTTCTTATTTCTGGTTGATCATCTTTCAGGCTTCAATGTTCATCTTCTACTCTCATTCATTTCAACTTCACTTTCACTCATGACACTTCTATCGCCATTAGCTCGATTTCCATCACCTGGCTTGATTATGGGACCATGGTTCACTCAAGCACACACTCTACTCACTCATTATGTCACATGTGCTAACCATTCACACTGACCTTCTTGCACTTCACTCTCAGTCTTGGGATCTACACCTCACGTCACTTTCAACTCACTACTTGGCTTCTTTCTCTTTTTTCCATGGGCTTCAACTCAACAACTCAACTCAACATCAACATAGCTCAATACACCTTCCCTTTTTTAGAATTGATTATTGGTAAATCAATCTCCCTTTTAAAATATTTTTAAGGTGTAAAAACATTTAATTGGCATTGTAAACCTTTTTTTTTTGGGTATTTTTTGCTTGTTTTATTATCCTTCCTTCGAGTGTCGAAGACGGAGGGTGAGGTCCGGGGTTGGCAGGAGGCTAATCCCCCTCACAATTAAAAACAAACCCTATCTAAAATTTGATGTCCATTTCCAATGAGCATACATACGACACCCTTTGCATGCATTTAGGGCACTTTTTAATCCATTTGTAGGCTTATTAGCATTTTTCCATCAGTTGCGGGAATTGTTTTTTGCTATAACTTTTGACTCATTGCTCGGTTTTGAGCACTTCTTTAGTCAAAGTTGCATGTTTTTTTCACACTCTAGATGATGGGATTATCAGTTTTGTAAATGCACTATTTTATAAAGTGCCACATTCTGGGGGTGTCTTTGTATTGCTTAATTCAGCTCATTTCAATCATCTTGAGCTTTGTTCTATCCCTTTTATTGCTTGTGGACTTGTGAGCATGTCCACCATAGTCTTACAACAAAGGGATTCTTTCATGTGATGTGAGATGCTTATTTCTCACAAGGCTTTCTCTTCCCCTTCTTGTTTTCACTCATTCTTGTGCTTTCTTACTGGTGTCAAACTATTGCACCCAACGAACCTTGATTGTTGTCTCCACTCTTGCGTTATTATTACTGATTGCAAGGTGAGTGACAGATTGGTTCTCAACACACAGATCACATCTGATTGTAATCAATGCACTAAACTATAAAGTGCCAAACTCGGGGGTGTGATATTGTTCTGGGGTGGTTGTTTCTTTCTCTCTCCTTCCTTCTTCATCCTTTGGTTCTATCTCTTCATTATGGATATCTCTAAAGTACCGTGCTCACACCTTTTAATTTCTTCAATGGAAATCTAAAATTATATTGGTTTTGTGAAGTAAAGGGTTATACCATGTCACCATGGGGTTAGAGACCAACCTAATGATGAACCCAAAAATCTAAGTGGTTCAACCATTGTGATGAAGCCTTAGGTCTTCTTTGTATGTCCATCTCTCTCCCGACTTGCTCTTCCACATCAAAACTTCCTCGACACCTGATGCAGCATGGAAAACACTCGATGATATGTTTGGGAAGAAAGATGACATGAGAGCACATGAGTTGAGAATGAACTACTAGGGTTAAATCCTAGTGACTTTGAAAACCTATGCAGCCTTCTTCTCAAAGTTTGTCCACACTAGACTACTTCTAAAGGAATGTAAAGTGGAAAAGAAAGACTCTCAATTGATCTTGTCGATTCTTTCTAAGTTAGGTCCTAATACTCTATCTTCATTTCAACTTTCCATGCCATGAAAGTCCACCTTGGGTAGTGCTTGAAAATGCCCTCCTTTGACATTTTTTCATCCCAACTCATTCGAGAACAGACAAACTCATTCAAATGGGGACTCTAAAATCCAAGTCACATGCCCTTGTGGTGAATAAGGGCAAGAAAAATGAAAAGAAGAAAGAAACAAAGGACCAACCTAAGAAAGAAACCAAGACCAACCAACCCCCAGCTAAGCCCAACACTAACACTTCAACTTCTGAGCCTAAAGTGAAGAAGGAAAAGTTTAAATGCTCCTATTGTAAGAATTCTGGCCATGATGAGCATCATTGTTTTTGAAACAAATTGATCACTTAACTCATTTGCTTGAGAAGAATAAAATAAGTGTTCCTAAATCCATTAAACAAAATGCTCAGAAGGGTGAGTCTTCTAAAGCAAAGGAGTCTAAAAATGAAAAGAAGAAAGGTAAGGCCCTCGTAGCTAGATCAGCTCCATCATCAACTTGGATTATTGATTCTGGTGCCTCACACCACATGGCTTCTTCATGAGGTTGAATTCTCTAGCATTGAACCATGTGGCATGTCCCAAATCACATTGGGTGATGACACTCATGTGTCGGTTTCTGTAGTGGATCGGTAGAGATAGAAGGTGGAACATTTAACCAAGTGTTGAGTGTTCCCAATCTCTCTACCAATCTCCTATCGGTTTACCAAATCACCCACCTTGGTGAAGGAATGCAAGTGGAATTTGGTCCTAACTCGGTGATCATTCATGAGCTTAACTCTGACTACACTGTGGCTGAGGGAAAGGTGGATCACCATTCACGGTTGTATACCTTTTCCCACTTCTCTTCTGATTTGACACCCAATGCCTTGCTCACTCATGCAAATGAGGTTAGCAAGCTATGGCATGAGCATTTTGGGCATCTAAATTATCGTTACCTTGAACAATTGAGCCAAAATGAAATGGTCAATGGGTTACCCCGAGTTAAGTTTTCTAAAGGTCTTTGTGAGGGTTGCACCCTCAGAAAGCACCCTAAAAAAAAATTTGATAAGGGAAAATCCTGAGAGCTACTCATCCCTTGATCTTGTTCATAGTGATGTTTCTAGCCCCTTTCCATCTCCTTCTTTCACTAGAGCTCTATATATACTAACCTTCATTGATGAATTTTCACGTTATACTTGGGTATATTTTCTTAAGCTTAAGTCTGAAGTCTTTGAGCATTTTCAAAACTTTAAGGCTCTTGCTGAGAAACAAGTGGAATGGTCTATCAAGGTTCTTCAAACCGAAATGGAGGTGAGTATGTGAGCAATAGGTTTGAGGATTTCTACACTTCTGAGGGGATTTCTTTGCAACGTACAGTTGCTTACAACCCTTCCCAAAATGGAGTTGTAGAAAGAAAGAACCAAACTCTAAAGGAGATGGCTACTTGTATGGTTCACTCAAAGTCCCTTCCTCCATAGTATTGGGCTGAAGCAATGAATTGTGCTTGTTACATTCAGAATCATGTTCCACACAAGGCAGTAAGAGGGATGACACCCTTTGAAGCCTAGTTTGGACACAAGCCTGATGTTGAGCACTTTTGAGTCTTCGGATCCAAGGCTATGGCTCGATTCCCAAGAAGAAATGCAAGGCATTGGATCCACAATCCAAACCTTGTATCTTTTTCGTATCCTGATGGCATGAAGGGATATCGATTGTTGAACCCTACTACCCATGAGCTCTATATTGAGAGGAGTGTGAAGTTTGATGAGTCATCCTTGACTTTTACTTCCACTGAGGTTCTTTTCCCACTGATTCAGATTCTGACTCATCAGATGATGATGTTGTTGAGTGAGTTCCTCCTCTCCCTGCTCCTCCCGATCCTCAAACTTTTGAGTCTTCTGATTCTTGATAGTAGTGATGATGAGGACTATGTCCCTTCTCACTCGAGTGAAGAATCTTCCGACTCTGAGCTTGAACCTTCGGGACCTCTTTGGGCCAGGAAAACTTTACAGAGTGTTGAGAGATTTAGTTGGAGATCCTTCAGATGAGAGACGTACTCACTCAAGTTTCATTGACCCCACTCCTTCTTCACCTCTGCTTCTGATCCACCATCTTTCCAGGAAGCTTCTGGGATTCCTGAGTGGGATTCTACTATGGATGAGGAGTATTCCTCACTCATAAAGAATGACACTTGGGATCTTACCCCTCTTCCAAAAGGAAGAAAATTCATTCGGTGTAGGTGGATATATCAAACAAAGTATGGAGCCAATGGAGAAGTCGAGAAGTATAAAGCGTGACTTGTAGCTAAGGGTTTCTCCTAGGTAGCTGGGGTTGATTACTCGAAAACCTTTTCTCCGGTTGCAAGATGACTTCCATTCGACTGACCCTTTCCATCACTACCACTAATAGATGGGAAGTCCACCAGATGGATGTTAAGAGTGCCTTCCTTCATGGGGACCTAGAGGAAGAGATCTATATGGAACAACCTCTCGGGTTATGTCCATGATCCATCCCTCATTTGCAAGTTAAAGAAGTCTCTCTATGGCCTTAAACAAGCCCCTCGGGCTTGGTATGCCAAGATGGACTCCTTTTACTTACATCAGGGTTCACTCATGGTGTCACTCTGACCCAAATGTGTATATTCTATGGTAGGATGACTCCATGCTTATTCTTGTTCTCTATGTTGATGACTTGTTGATCACGGGTAGCTCTTCCTCTATCATTGATTCTGTGAAGATCTCCTTGGCCAACAAGTTCTCCATGTCTGACTTAGGATTGCTTCATTACTTTCTTGGGATCCAGATTTCACAATCTGACTCAGGAATTATGATCTCGTAGCCTAAGTACTCTCTTGATTTTCTTTCTCGGTTTCACATGTCTGATTGCAAGTCCTCACCTACTCCTTTTCTTTCCAGGGTCAAGTTGGTTTCTGATTTCTCTTCCCCCTTGGTTGATGGTACCCTTTATCGGTAGTTGGTGGGGAGCTTGATCTACCTTACTCACACTCGCCAGATCTTTCATATGTATGTTGTCGGGATCATGTCCAGATTTATGCAGGAGCCTCATGAGCTGCATTTAAAAGTAGCAAAGTGGATCCTTCACTATGTTCATGGCACTCACATAGATGGTATTCATTACTTAGGAGGGACTGAGATTGACTTGGTTGGATTTACAGACTCAGATTGGGCCGGTGATCTAGATCATCGGAAGTCTACCTCAGGCTATAGTTTCACTCTTGGTTCAGGTCCTGTCAGTTGGTCCAACAAGAAGTAGAATGCCATTGCCATATCATCAATAAAAGTAGAATATAGAGGAGCAGTTAACACTGCCACAAAATTTTTTGGTTACAGGGTATCTTGACAGAGTTTGGCATCCACTTTTGGTGGCCTACCATTATCTACTGATGACAACATGAGCACTATCTCGATTTGTAGAAATCTAGTTCAACATCAACGACAAAGCACATTGAGATTCACATGCACTTCATATGGGAGCTGATACATGAAAACATCATCGACATACAATATGTTTAGACAACTGATCAAGTTGTAGACATATTCACCAAGCCCTTCACTGAGGTGAAATTTCTTCACTTGCGGTCTCTTCTTGGGGTGAGGTCTCTGCAACCACCCATCTTCTTCTGGGCTATATAGTCCTCCTTCTTCTCCTCTTCTTCTTTCCAAAAGATGTTGTTTGTATATGGGCACCTTATCAGGCCTTTAGTTGTCGGGCCCCATTGACACATCTTTCTTAGTTGTCTAGGGGAGTCTTCTTTTCTATTCTAGGCTTACCATGACCTCTTCCTTCGACTTCGATGAAGGGGGTGTTGGTGTGTGTGACATGCCTAGTCATCATCCACATCACCTGGTGAGTCATCTCACCTTGCGAGAGTCATAGGTCTTAGGAAGTCAAATGACAAGTGTCAGATTCTATCATAGAATCTGTCATTGTCATTTGTGTCAGTGTGTCATAGGAGTTACATTCCTTATTTGGAATTGTAACTCCTCCTTTAGTGGCATCATATGCATTAGTCACGTCATATGCATCAGTGGTATCATTGATATTCTTTCCTTGTTTAGGCATGGGGGTTACACAACACCCCTATTTGTACTTCCTTTTTTATCTATGAGGATGAGTAGACCTATTTTCTTATTTGCATATTCTTATGATAGTTGATTTTTTGTTGTTCTCTCTCTGAGAAATTTCAATGGTGAAATTCATATGGAACTTTTGAGGCTTTTGTGTTTTTTGGAGAAGGTCACATTTAGAACTATCTCGCTCAAAAAAAGAGCTTGAGTAAATGGTTTTTGTTGAGTATGAATTGGTAGTCTCTTTATAAATATTTTCCTCTCGATGCATCTTGAGTTTGAAAAAGTTTTAGTACTTTTTGTTCAGGATTTCTTATTTACTTTGAAATGTATTGGCATGAAATCATGTGCATATATTTTTCCTCTATTGCATAACCCACATCTCATTTTGGAACCGAGAGTTTTTTTATTGTTTTCAAATAAAAGACCTTTTATGAAAATTGTATCTTTTTGGATATAAAATCCTGTTCAAGAATGTATTGTTTACTTACCCTTATGAATTAGATGTTTGAAAGAAATCAATAATGGGTTATCACTGAAATATAAGGAAGTGTTTTAGATCCTTTTGTGTTCATACTTTCAACTCGTGTTTGATTTGACTTTTAATTACCTTCTTTACACTAAACTTATCTACCTCAATCTTTATGTGCTAGATGGAGCTGTGAAAGTTATTATAGTTGGGATTTATGTTACAGTTTGAGTTCGTGTGTAATGTTGAAAATTTGTTTGACTTAATACTTGTGTTGAGTTTTTTTATTCTCTTTTAGATCCATTTGAATGGATTTTTGGGTTTTTAAAAGAGAAAGGAGTTGAGTACTCTTATAGATTGTATCTTGTTTTGTCTTGATTTTTTACTTCGCTTAGAAATGTACTATAAATGTTTCTCTGTGGAATGAACCCAAACTTGTGTTTAAATAATGTTGAATAGATGAATGTGGATTTGGCATTTATGTGTCCTAGATTTCATTTGTATTTGAACTGGGTTGGTGTTGATTGAAGGGGAAACTAAAAGTTTGAATTCAATAAAATTAGAAGTATTATTTTATTTAAACTTTAAGTTTGGGTTGTCTTCTCTTTAAGAACTAGCGAAATAAATTCTAAGTTTTAATGGGATTTGGAATTCTGTTGATAAGACTAAGGTGAATGAATTCTAGGTTTAGATCCTTTCTTTTGAGTTTCCCTAACTTTTGGGAAGTTAGGTTCTATTTTCTCAAACTTCTCTGTAGATCGACTCTCTTTTTGTTGTAGAGTGATTACTATCTAAGCCTATTTGAATTCTTGAGTTTGGATTTTTGTCCCTTTCTACCTTGATGAAGTAATGTGATCTCACTCTTCAGAAATAGAAACTTCCTTGTGGATTGTTTAATTTAACTTGTTACTAGTTGACTATGGAAATAGTTCATGGAAGAATAGTTGTATGCTCAAAACTTTGGGACTATCATTTTTGGTACTGGAAAACCAAATCGTCCCCATTTGATCTTTCTTGATCTCAGCTAACTTGTATAGAATTAATGGTCATGTCGATTCGGGAAGTGTACAACTGAGTCTTTCTTGTAGAAAGGAAAACGTAATCACTTCTATTAGATCTACTTGTTTGAATGAATGAGTCATGCATCATTAGGATATTGTTTGTAGATGGAATCCTCTCTATGCACTCAATAATAATATGAACCTTCCCTGGATGGACATGAGTAAGAGATAATCCTTGTGTAAGTCTTGCTTTGATTTATGGAACATATGGTTTCATATCACTGAATGATATCTCCAATAATGTAGAATATTTAAAGCTTGCAAATAGGATGATAACTATTTTGATTCTCTCCATTCTTGGATTTTTTGGGATTCTAGTTCTCGGATATGTTGTCTCTTAAATGGTGAACCCTTTTATTGGTTTCCTTGATTGATTTAATAATATAGGTAATCGGTTATGTACTTTCGAACTTGATTTCTATATCTTAGATGAATAGTGAATCATGGATAGTTTGTATTGATTCTACTTCTTATTTATTTAAGTTATAGGATGAATCACCCTAAATATGTACTATTCTGAAATGAATTTGTTTGTGCATGATTCTAGAAACTTGGTAAAATGACAATAAGGTTTTTTTATTAAAGTAACTCTTTTAGTTACATAGTAAAGTTAATTTTTGTATTTCAATTCAAAAGAATTATGAAATAATTAGGCATGAATATGCTTTTTGTTGTAAATAAGTAATTGATTAGGTCAATTTGTGTATGATATAATGCAATAATTGCTCATTGTATTATGCTCTTTTCTTAAAAGTGAATTCAGACTTATTATTTGTACTTCTTTTATGGTTGTTATTACTTATGCTTATTGGTATGATATATTAATTGTTTCATTAAAGAAGAGTTGTTTTAATGGAACAATTAGTGGAATGCACTTTGTTTTAATGCTTAGTGCTTATCATGCTCAATTCAATGAATTGACCCGTGCTAGTAATTTTTGCAGATGGAATTCATAAGTGATAAAAGAAGGAAAAAAATTTTATGATGTATTGGCTGATTTAAACTCTGGTCTTTTGTAAATAATTTCGATTCATTCTTGAGTTGTATTAAAAATAAATTTATGTATTCTTCTATGATCTTAATGTTGTTTGATATGGAGTATTCCTAAAATACATAGTCTTGTAAACTATATATTTTATCTTGATAAATTGAAAGGTTGGAGACTGACTCCAAATTGTGGTGTAAATTCTCTTGTCCTTTATATGAAGGAAATAGTAACGCTATCTTGTCGATATTATTTATATCTTTTTGTATACTATTATTGTTATCATTAATAAGATGGATTAAGGGAATAGTTAAATCTCCCTTCACTAAGATGCAACTTTCTAGTTGCATAATATGTCGTTCTCTTTCTAAACAATTATAATATAATTATGGAATGTGTATTGGGCATAAAATTAAACTATATGAGTTATGAATGATAAAAAGGTTATGTTAACTCTAACCTTTAATCATGTAGAGGAAGACTCTTCCTCTCTCAAAAGAATGAAAAATAAAAGGAATGGTGGTTATGATCGTTAATCTTTGTACTTCGTTTTCTATGAAGTAAACTCTAGTTGATTCTAGATGGATGATACACCTTCTTTGGACACTTAAGTTACATTAAATTAATCATTTAATGTTTTCTGCCATGTTTTTGGATAACTGCTTGTTATGCCAAATTAATGAACATAAATGCAATCATGAGTTAATGAATTTCTTAATATTAATCAAATTAATTATGGATAAAGAACTTAATGGATGTTGGAATTAGGGTTTTGCAAGGTTTCTGCAATCTAAATCTTAACCAAAATTTAATTATGAGTTAAAGACCACCAAGGGGTATGTACATCCCGATGAAGCAATTTTAACGTAGATGTTGGCACATAAAAACTGGAGGATGGTACCTTCGAGAAGACTAAGGGCTTCTCAGGATATAGTGTTGTAGTTGACATGTGGCAACACCCTCCCATTATTTATCATCTAGATCTACACACATCTGACTTGAACTTAGTTTCTCTCTAGGTCAAGCTAGTAGCATGATTAGAATAGGAAGTAGCTTTCCTGACTCGGGGTACTTAGGAACATTCGGTTGACTTAGGTTGGTCAACTATGCCCATGTACCCTAATTCATCTTGAGCTGTCTACCTATAACAAATTATGTTGCTAAATTGGGTTAGAGTCAAACCTTGGGCAATTGGAATGACGAAGTCAATGAAATACCATTCTAGATAACATTAGAGTGAGGTGAAGGACGTGTTCTACATTAACAAGTATGTTGTCTAGGAATAAGTAACATTAATAGTATGTTGGAAATATTTGGCCAAAGTATCACAAGCTACTAGTTGTGTTGTCCTATGTCACGTAGTTTATAGAAATGTGATGTCAGATGAATATTGGTAACAAATATTTAGATAGGTTCTTTAAACAGATCACTTAGTATCTAAATAGGGTAGGAAAACCAAGTATAGGTGGTATACATAAAATATTCTATACTTTAAGAAAAACATGAGAGATTGATTAGTAACCGAGTCATGAAATGAGAGATCATAAATTTACAAATTCATTTACAGCTGCATATGATTATCTATTATGAGATTGATTGACATGGAATGTTTGTTCTAAATGATGTTTTATTTAGAACAAAGAACATTGTGTAAAAAAAAAAATTCCCTTGTTTCTAAAGTCTTAAATTGGGAACGTTACATCTTGGTATCAGAGTGAAGGTTGTAGCTCTTGAACCTATTGTGTCTATAATATGATAAAACTTAAATTTTCTTGTTAACAGAAAATAGTTAGAACAAGAGGAAATGTTGCAAATAATCCTCCACCTGAGGAAGGAGCAACAACTTCTCAAAACTTGATGAGATCCTTGCTACCTTGTTGGACACAAGGATCATTTGGCTATACTTGAACAACAAGTAATGGGAAATGAGGAGGAAGAATATGTTGGTAATAATAATCAGCCACCTCCTAAGGACAATGCCAATTTAGGTGTTGATAATAATAATGTGAACATACCTGATCAGCTTGAAAACAAAAAGGCTAGGCTAGCAGTTGAACTCACTAATGATATAAAAAGGATAAGTCCACCCAAGTTTGATGGCACCACATTAGGAGATGGAGCTGAGAATTGGCTCAACAAAATGGAGAAGTACTTTTCAATAAGGAATTTCTTAGAAGAAACAAAGGCGATCTAGGGAGCATATCATCTTTCCCATGAGGCATCTTCATGGTGGGACAACCGTAAGGCTGAGTTGAATATTGATGAAACTAATGTTACTTGGGATCAATTTAAAGGTTACTTTAGGCAACGTTGGCTACCGCAACTTTACTATGATCAGAAAATGATTGAATTCTAGAACTTAGCTCAAGGAAAGCTAACTATAACTAAGTATTGGGAGCGGTTTACTAAACTCCTTAAGTATGTAACTCAGTATAAAAATGATGAAAAGTTGAGGATATGGAAATTCATCATGGGATTAAATCCCATTATAGGAGGAGAGGTGGATGTTCACAGCCCAACCATGATGGAAGGGGTTGTTGAAAAATCCATAAGGTAGGAACAAAAATTGAAGGAAATTTCTGCTCATAAAGAGGAAGTAAGGAAGAAATTTCCCAACTCCTCTTCATCATCTCTTACACCTAAAAAAGGACCACGAAAGAAATTCGGAATGAAAAGTAAGTTTTCATTTGATAATAATAAGAAAACAACAACAAATAAGTTTGTTGGTAATGCATGAAACAACTTTGTCAAGAATAACAATAACGGAAAGTCCTATGGAGGTCAGAATGATAACTAAGGCTAGAAATAAATCTGAGCCTAGAAAGGGACCTATTGGAGGGTGTTATAATTTTGGCAAAGATCATTACACAAATTAATGTGCTTTGAAAAAGGATGATAATAATTAGTAGCACAAAGATACATGTTGTAGTAGACAAACAAGTGAAAAACTAGGCCACGCCCATAGAAGTTTCGGGTAAGTTATTTGGCATACCTATAACTATTATTTTTGATACCGAGATATCAATGTTTTATTTCTAGTAAATTAACATCAAAACTAAAACTAAAACTTGGGTACATAGATAAAACATGGAATGTACATTATGGAAACAATGTTGTTCATACAGTTAGTATGTGTCTTTTTGGAGTAGTCCTTGACTTACCTAGTTTTTCCACTAAAGTTGATCTTTATTTTGCACCTTTGGGGTCTTATGATGTAATCATAGGTGTTAATTGGCTAGCTGGACATAAGGAAAAAGTTGACAATTTTGAAAAACATATTAGTTGTTTAGATGACCTACAGAAAATAATAGAGATTCAAGGTGTGAAATGTGAGATTTCTAGTTAGGAAATTGTCAACTATGTAACTTAAAAAGGCCAAAAATAAGGTTTAGACCTTATATGTAATTAATATTTAAGAAAATGCTGAGGAGAACAATGATGTCATGGAACAATATCCATTGTTACGAAACTACAGTGATGTGTTTCCGAAAGAGTTACTAGGTCTTCCACCCAAAAGGGAATTTGACTTCACCATTGAAATCAAGCCTGGAATCGAGCCTATTTCTAAGGCACCATATTGAATGACTACTATAGAATTATAAGATCTTAAGGCACAATTTCAAGAAATTTTATCTAAAGGTTTGATTAGACCGATTGTTTCACGTTGGGGAGTAATGGTAATTTTTGTGAAAAAGAAGGATGGAACACTTAGATTGTGTATTGATTGCATAATTTTAAACAAAGTAACAATCAAGAATAGATACCCACTCCCTAGAATTGATGATCTATTTGATCAGATGCATGGAGCATTGGTATATTCTAAGATAGATCTTTGATCTGGATATCATCAATTACGGATTAAGGATGAGGACATTCATAAAACAACTTTTAGAACAAGCTATGGACATTATGAGTCCATAGTTTTACCTTTTGAATTAACAAATTCACCTACAACTTTTATGAATTTAATGAATAATATCTTTCAAGAATACTTGGACAAAATTGTTTTTGTATTCTTGTATGACATTCTCATATATTCTAAAAGTATTGAGGAACATCATAAGAATTTGAAGATAGTTTTGGAAATTTTGAGAAAGAGACGGTTATATGGTAAGCTATCTAAATGTTCTTTCTATGACACAAAAGTACACTATTTGGGACATGTAATAAGTAAGAATGGAATTTTGTAGATCCTTATAAAATTATATCTATAATTGAGTATCCCGCACTAAAGAATGTACATGAAGTTAGAAGTTTCATGGGGCTTGTTGGTTACTATAGAAATTTTTAAAATACTTTTCTAAAGTGGTTGCACTAATAACTTATTTACAAAAAAAGCATAAGAAGTTTGTCTAGAATGAGAAATGTGAATCTACATTCAAAACTTTGAAGGAATAGTTAATATCAATAACCTATTCTAGCGGTACCGGCCCTAATGGAGACTTTACTGTTGTAACACATGCATCCGGGAAGGTCTAGGAGCTATTTTGTTACAAAATGATCATGTCATAGCTTACGAAAGTAGAAAACTAAATTTACATGAGTTGAATTATGCTCCAAAAGATTTAGATCTTGCTTTCATTGTTCATCCACTAAAATTTTGAGGCATTATCTTCTTGGGTAAATCTTTTGAATTAAAAACTGATCATCTTGGGCTGAAGTATATTTTCACTCACCAAATCTAAATGCAATACATCAAAGATGGTTAGATTTTTTGTCTCAATATGATTTTGACATAAATTACATAAAAGCTAAGGAAAATAGAGTTAGTTGATGATCTAATTTATAGGAAGCACATTTCTACTCTTATAACATTGAGAACTCAGTTTAAGGATGAAGTAAAAGCATTATGTAATCTGATTCTTACTTTCAACAACTAAAAACAATGCTTGCGGTAGATCCAAATGATGTGAGATATAAAGGATTTCTTTGACAATGAGGAATCTTAAGATTTGAAAATGGAGTATACATACTTTCGCTTAAATGATTTAAGAAATAATTTGTTAGCAAAATTTCAAATTTCAACTTTCTCTAGACACCCAGGTATTACAAAGATGCCAGCTGATATAAGACAACAATATTTCTAGAAGGGGATGAAAAATGACGTTATTGATTTTGTGACACATTGCTTAGAATGTCAACATGTTAAAGCTGAACATATGCATCCAAATTGGTTTATTGTATCCTCATAGCATACCGTAGTATAAATGGCAAGTGATAAGCATGGATTTTGTACAAGGGTTGCCTATGTCAAGAAATAAACATGATGTTATTTTGGTAGTTGTTGATAAACTAACAAAGGTAGCACATTTTATTGTTGGTAATCTAAAGGATGATTCTCCTATTTTGGAAAAGAGGTTTGTACATGAAATTTTCAGATTACATGGAGTACCTGAATTAATCATATCTGATAGAGATCCTAGAATGACTTCAAGGTTTTGGAAAACACTTAATGCAACTCTAGGAACTAAGCTAAATTTTAGTTATGCGTATCATCCGGAAATAGATGGACAGACTGAAAGAGTTAATCAAGTTTTAGAGGATATGTTATGAATGTATTATATGGATCAGCAAGTATAAGTGGGAAGAGTACCTTCCACTAGTTGAGTTTGCTTACAATAACACATATCATGCCTCTATTAAGATGGCACCTTTCAAGCACTACATGGAAGAAAATGTAGGACCCCTCATTAGTTGGGACAACATTGAGGATAGAGAGGTAATTGGACCTGAAATCCTTATGGAAATGGAACAACAAGTTAAAATTATTCATGAACACTTGAAAGAAGTAGCAGATAGGAAAAGAGTTATGCTGATTTAAAGTGGGTTGATAGGAAATTTGAACTTGGTGAGAAGGTCTTTCTTTGGGTTAAACTAAAAAAGCTCTATAACTTTTGGCAAGGCTACCAAGTTATCACCTTATTACATGGGACCTTTTGAAATAGTTGAAGTAATCAACCCTGTAGCTTACCGTTTAGCATTACCTCCTGCTTTGTCATGAATGCATGATGTTTTCCATATTTCTTTTCTTAATAAATACGTTTCAGATTTATCACATGTGTTAAATTGGAATTCCTTGTAGGTCCAAGACCCAGGAATAATCATGGTTAAACCCATACGAGTGCTGAAACTCACCAATTGCATTTAAGAAATTGTGAAATAAGTCAATGTAAGGTCCAATGGGACCAATTTAATGAAGAAAGTACAACCTGGGAAAATCTGGAAGATATGAAAACTACTTTTCCATATTTATTTGAACAGAATTGATTCTGATGACTGATAAAAAATTTTGATTTTATCTTTATATGACAATAAGTCTGCCAGTTTTGGGTAGATAACTATTTATTTTAAATAAAAACTATGTGAATGCTGATTTTTGGAACTTTAAAATTCTGATATTGTTACAAACATATGATAAGAAAGTGAATAAATTGATTGTCCTTAATGCAATGGTCAAAATAAGATAATCATCGGGACGATGATTCTTTTTAGGAGGGAAGTATGTAACACCTTTGACAAACTATTATATTTCTCTTTTGCATTGCAAGCATTGACATGTGATTTTCTTGATGCGGTGTGCTCCTTTGCTTGTTGAAAATCATGCTTTCCAGGGATAAATCATTTCTTCTCTTGGATTCATTAGACTAAAATGTAGTTGCTTGCAATAATCCATTTTCACTTTAGATAGGTGAGTTGTAATCTAGTTATGATGGTTGCAAACTTATCTCTATTAACTGACTCATCCTTGGATCAATTCCATTGATCCAAGGAATGTTTTAAATCTCCTTACCTAGTCTAAAGGTAAAATGATATTTAGAATTTGAGAGATATAACAAAATGAACTTTTGTATGTTTACAAATTCTTTATGGTCTTGTAAGATCATGCCTACATTCTGTTGTATGTTTTGTGCTCAGATCTTTCGATTGATCTCTTCAGGACATTTAACGGCATTAAGTGGAATGAGGCCTACTTCAGGACTATGAAGGGAATCTAAGTCCTAAACCTATGAGATCTATCCTAACGGTATTCTAAACTAAGGTAAATGTACCTACTTCCTAGCTATGTCTACTTATACGGGTGATAATCTATCCTAAGCTTCATGTTCTATGTTGGGATGGGGAAAAACCTAAGGTGATGTTAGGTATACTCTTAACCTATTACCTACTACTAAATTGGTATGGATTATGACCTATCTTAAGTTGGAAAATTACCTAAGACAATGTTTATAAACCTAAGGTAAATACTTTCTAAACTAACCTAAGGTCATAACCTAAGTTAAGGATATCTATCCTAAACTAATGAAAGGGACCTAAGGGTCGTATGACAAGTTGGTGATGGTTCCTAAGGAATAGATTTGATTTGATTTTTGAATTAATAAGAAATGCTACTACTTTTAGGCGAGACATGTAAACTTGGTGGAAGCTTACGTGGAATCATTGTTAAAATTGGAAATGCATGTAGAAGTTGAAATAGTATTCACCAATTTTGGATGGTGGTGGCAAGGAGAGATAGGTGGGAGATTGGGGAGTAATGGAATTAATGAATCTCAATTTTTGTGAGCAAACCATCTTGGAAACAATGAGGGTGGATTTTTTGGAGGTTTTTTGGTCTTGCATGCTTTGTAATTTTTTCTCTGCATGGAGCTATCTGGTTCTTCAAACCAAGTGATTTTCACTTTGTGGCTATTTTTGGTTTCCCTGGTCTATTTTTGATTCAAGGAAAGTATATGAGGCATTGGAGAAAGAGATGTTTGGTTGTTGATCTTTCTTGGAGGAGAAGAAGAGTTGGAAGCTCGGCTAGAAGTCTCCTTCGAATTGGCAGAAGCACTATCAGGCATGATAGGCTCTACCCATTAATATTTCTTGCTTTTCTCTAAATGTTTCATTAAAATAACTCTGCTCTTTTGAGATATATGGTTATTTGTCTTGTTCTGGTTATTTACTTCATGTTGATGGAATCTCTATGATTTTTGGATATGAATCCATTGCATGATAATAATAGTTTTGGTTGTTCTCTCTCTGAGAAAGTTCAATGGTGAAATTCATATGGAACTTTTAAGGCTTTTGTGTTTTTTTAGAACTCGCATTTGGGACTATCTACTTAAAAAGAGCTAGAGTAAATGGTTTTTGGTTGAGTCTAAATTGGTAGTCTCTTTATAAATCTTCTCCTGGATGCATCTTGAGTTTGAAAAAGTTGTAGTACTTCTATCCAGGACTATACTTGTTGTAGATTATACCTTGTTTTACCTTGATTTTGTACTTTTTCTTAGGGACTCATCTTGTAAACTTTTCTCTACAAAGTAGAACCCAAACTTGTGTTTAAATAATGTTGAATAGATGAATGTGGATTTGGCATTATATGCGTCCTAGATTTCTATTTGTATTTGAACTAGGTTGGTGTTGGTATTGATGTTCTGATAAGGTTCGAATTCGTAAGGAAAATTAGAAGTATTTTTTTCTTTAAACTTTACATTTGGGTTGTGTTCTCTTTTGGAACTTGTGAAAGAACTTTAGGGTTTTAATGGGATTTGGAATTCTATTGATAATACAATGGTGAATGAATTCTAGGTTTGGATCCTTTCTATTGAGTTTCCTTTAACTTTTGGGAAGTTAAGTTCCATTTGCTCGAACTTCTCTGTAGATCGACTCTCTTCCATGTTGTAGAGTGATTACTATCCTAGGCCTATTTGAATTCTTGAGTTCAGATTTCTACCCTTTCTACCTTGATGAAGTAATGTGATCTCACTCTTCAGAAACAGAAAATTCCTTGTGGATTGTTTAATTTAACTTGTTACTAGTTGACTGTGGAAAGTTTCTGGGAATAGTAGTATGTTCAGGAAACTTTGGGACTGTCATTTTTGGTACTGGGAAAACCAAATCGTCCCCATTTGATCTTTCTTGATCTCGCTAACTTGTATAGAATCAATGGTCATGTCGATTCGGAAGTGTGCAACTGAGTCTGTCCTATAGAAAGGAAAACATAATCATTTCTAGTCTGACTGTTTTGAATGAATGAGTCATGCATCATTAGGATATTGTTTTCAGATGGACTCCTTTCTGTGCACTCAATAATATTATGAATCTTCCCTGGATGGACATGAGTAAGAGATAATCCTTGTGTAAGTCCTTCTTTGATTTATGGAACGTATGGTTTTAGATCACTGAAATATATCTCCAATAATGTAGAATATAGTTAAGGCTTGCAAATAGGATGATGACTGCTTTTGTTTCTCTCCCTTCTCGGATTGGTTTGGGATTCTGGTTCTCAGATGTTGTTTCTTAAATGTTGAATCTTTTTATTGGTTTCCTTGATTGATACAAAGAATATAGGTAATCGCTTATGTACTTTTTGAACCCGATTTCTATCTCTTATATGAATAGTGAATCGTGGATAGTCTGTACTAATTCTTCTTCTTATTTATTTAAGTTGTAGGATGAATCACCCTAAATATGTACTATGCTGAAATGAATTTTTGGTACATGATTCGAGAAACTTGGTAAAATGACAATAAGGTTTTTTGTTCTGAAAGTAACTCTTTTAGTTACATAGTAAAGTTAATTTCGTATTTTTATTCGTAAAGAATTATGAAAAATAATTAGATGACTAGATCTGTTGTTTTTGTAAATAAGTAATTGATTGGGTCAATTCTTATATGATATAATGCGATAATTGCTGATTATATTATGCTCTTTTCTTAAATGTGAATTCAGGACTTATTATTTTTACTTCTTCATGGTTGTTGTTACTTATGCTTATTAGTATGATATATATTAATTGTTTCATTCAAAGCATTTGTTTTAATGGAACAATTAGTGGAATGCACTTCATTTTAATTCTTAGTGTTTATCATGCTCGATTCAATGAACTGACCCGCTAGCAATTTTTACAAACGGACTCAGTAAGTGGTAAAAGAAGGAAAAAACTTTTATGATGTATTTGTTGATGTAAAGTCTCGCTCTTTTGTAAAGAATTGCTATTCATTTTTGAGTTGTATTTAAAAATATAAGTTGTATTTTTCTATGATCTTAATGTTGTTTGATATGTAGTATGCTTGAAATTCATAGTCTTGTAAAGTGTTTATTTTATCATGATGAATTGAAGGGTTGAGACTCGACTCCAAATCGTGGTGTAAATTTATTGTCCTTTGTATGAAGGAAATAGTAGTGTTATCTTGTTGATATTCTTTCTATCTGTTTGTATACCTATTATTGTTATCATTTAATAAGATAGATTAAGGGAGTAGTTAAATCTTCCCTTACTAATATGCAATTTGCTAGTTACATAATATGTCATTCTCTATCTAAACAATTATAATATAATTATGGAATGTGTACTAGGCATACAATTAAACCATATGAGTTGTGAATGATAAAAAGGTTATGTTAACCCTAACCTTTAACAATGTAGAGGAAGACTCTTCCTCTCTCAAAAGAATGAAAAATAAAAGGAATGGTGGTTATGATCGTTAATCTTTGTACTTTGTTTTCTATGAAGTAAACTCTAGCTAAATCTAGGTGGATGATACACCTTCTTTGGACAGCTAAGTTACATTAAATTAACCATTTGATGTTTTCTGCCCTATTTTTGGATAACTGCTTGTTATGCCGAATTAATGAACATAAATGCAATCATGAGTTAATGAAGTTCTTAATATTAATCAGATTAATTATGGATAAAGAACTTAATGGATGTTGGAATTAGGGTTTTGCAAGGTTACTGCAATCTGAATCTTAATCCAAATTTAATTATGAGTTAATGACCACCAAGGGGTATGTACATTGTGATGAAGTAGTTCTAACGGATGTTGGCACATGCCAACTACAGGATGATACCTTCAAGAAGACTAAGGGCTTCTCAAGGATATAGTGTTGTAGTTGACATGTGGCAACACCCTCCCATAATTTCTCATCTAGATCTACACACATCTGGACTTGAACTTAGTTTCTCTCTAGGTCAAGTTAGTAGCATGATTAGAATAGGAAGTAGCTTTCAATGACTCAGGGTACCTAGGCACATTCGGTTGACTTAGGTCGGTCGAGTATGCCCATATACCCTAAGTCATCGTGAGCATCTACCTATAACAAATTATGTCACTAACTTGGGTTAGGGTCAAACCTTGGGCAAGTGGACTGATAGAAGTCAGTAAAAGACCATTCTAGATAATAGTAGAGTGAGGTGAAGGATGTGTTCCACATTGACGAGTATGTCATCTAGGAATAAGTAACATGAACAGTATGTTGGAAATATTTGGCCAAAGTATCACAAGCTGCTGGTTGTGTTGTCCTATGTCACCTAGTTTAAAAAATGTGATGTCGATGAATAGTGGTAACAAATATTCAAATAGGTTCTTTAAACAGAGCACTTAGTACCTGGAATGGGGTAGGAAAACCAAGTATACTAATTATATATAAAGTATTCTATACTTTAAGACAAACATAAGAGATAGGTTAGTAACCAAGTCATGAAATGAGAGATTGGAAATTTATCGAGTCATTTACATCTGCATATGGTTATCTATTATGAGATTGATTAGCTGGAATGTGTGTTCTAAATGATGTTTTATTTAGAACAGAGAACGTTGTGTACAAAAAAATTCTCCCTTGTTTCTAAAGTCTTAAATTTAGAATGTTATAGTGAGGGGGATTTTTCCACATATTTTATCCCTTATTTCATAACACTCTCCTCAAGTGCTCTTTCATCATCTAACCCTCCTTCATGCACTATACAAAGTGATGGTAACATGAATTCAATAGCTAACACAACTTCTGCACCAAAACCAATTGAAAAGGTGTGGCCTTGTTCAATCTTTTATAAGTAGTCCGATATGAACATAACACAACAGAAACTTTATCATCCCAATCCTTTCTCCCCAAATCACAAATCTTGGTTAACATGTGATTCAGAATTTTGTTAAATGCCTCAACAATCCCATTAGCTTGTGGGTCATAAGGGGTTTCTTGTGATGGGAAACCACAAATTCTCGCCAATAACATTCTAACTGCCTCATTTAAGAAATGAGTACCCCTATCACTTGTTAAGCTCAACGGGCATCCATATATGCTGATTATATTTTCCCACAACAACCTTGTTGTTGTTTCTACTATGCAATGTCTTGTAAGCACTACTTTCTTCCCAAATTGTAAGGTTATGTGTGCATGTAATGATATAACATGAACTCATCCTTCATGCAGATTGGGGAAATAGGTCCTATGAAGTCAATTTCCCTCTTCTAAAATGGATTTGCACTAAAAATTGGTCTTAATTTCATTTCATATATTTTCCCTAGTTTACCAAGTCACTGGAAGTGGTCACAGGTCTTACAATACTTGATACAATCTTTGTAAATTATTTCACACCAAAATCTTGCTAGAAGGAACTTGCGCATGGTTGCATTCCCTGCATAGTTTCCTCCTGCAATTCCACCGTGTGCTTCCTCCATGATTCAATGCGCTCATGCTCTAACACGCACTACTCAGAAACCTCATCACGGCCTATCTTGTATAAGTATTCACTAATTATAATATAGGGTGTGGGACGTATGGCTAACTACTTCCTTTCCAAAGTCTTCATTCCCTTTGTTGCCACACCCATTTCGAGAAACACCGCAATATCATCTAGGTCACGAGTGTGCGCTATAATCTAAATAGTTGTGCACTTGGCATTATATCCTTAATGATCTGTGTCCTCTCATGATTCTACCCTTAATAAATGGTCATGCCCCAAAGTACTCTTACCCGATTTTATAACAACTGTAAACTCAAACTCTATAAATAGTAAGACCCACCAAAATATGTGCTCTTGTAGAATAATTATGTTTACCAAGTACTTCAATGCCGTGTGGTCCATGTAGAATATAAAGGGTGTTGTCAATAGATACTACCTAAATTTATAAATCACATTGATCATCGACAATGCCTTGTGCTCGATAGTAGTATAATTCATTTTTACTAGGGTTAGCTTCCTACTAACAAATCATAAGGAGTGGTCAACAATTCCCTCTTCAAGTTGTGATAAGATTTATCCCATCATCATCCTTGAAGCATCAACATGTATATGGAATGGATTATCCTAAGAATGAAATTGTAATATGGGTGCAATGATAATCCTATTATTTAATATGTCAAATGCCATTTTTGCGCCTCTCCCCAATGAAATGTAATTTTGTTCTTCAAAACTTTTCTAACGGCGTGGAAATATTGGCATAGCCCTTAATAATTTTTCAGTAATACCCCATATGTGCAAGGAATCCATGCACCATGCTCTAGCTAGTAGGCTCCCTAATCCCACAATAACGGAAAATTTGGCAAGATCCATCAAGAACGTTCTTACATATGATATGTCCCAACAAGGTGCTAAATGGAGTAGCGAAAAACACATTTATTAATGTTGAGGGATATACTCAACTACTAACATCTCTCAAACATTAGTCTCATATTGTCATAATGGTCCCTCACTAATTCATATACTATCCAATCATCCAGTAGAATTGTAGAAACTTGTGGATGAAGTCCTCAAACATCTCGAACCACAATGCATGAAAAATAGCAGGCACATTCTTTAGACCAAAAGGCATGACCGTGTATTTAAAAAATTCCCCATTATATGGTGAAAGTTATCTTTTCTTGGACCTCTTTTTTAATTCTAACTTGATGATATCCTAAGAATCCATCTATAAAAGAATAGATCTTGTGCCCGAATACTCCTTCCAGGATCTCCTTAGTGAAGGGGGTGTAAAAGGGTCAATGACACATACCACATTCAAATATTTGTAATAAACACAAATACTTATCCTTCCATACTTCTTAATGGTGATGACCATCAAACTTATCCATTCTAATTCTTCAACACCTTTTTATGATGCCCGATGTGATCATTTTGTAAATCTCCTCCTTGACTTTGACATGCAGATATAGATTCATTCGATAAGGTATCTTCTAAATTGGGTGTGCATCTTCCTTTAACTTGATCTTCATTTCTCCCAAGGTGTGGTGAACTCATTTAAGATCATGGTACCTATGCGGATTTATTTTTTTGAAATCCATGCAATAGATAAATGATCTTTGAAACCTCCTTATTTGTCTAGTAATCTCTAATAATATCCTCTTTAGGTTCCACCTCCAAACAAATGTTAAACTTCTTGGTTTTTAGGGATTCACGGTAGGCACGTGATTTCTCATTAGAACTATCCATAACCTCAGGCATGCCCAGAGTATGGTTAACATCCAAATTTTCCACCTCTTCACCATCTACCACGTAGACCAACTTTTCTTTCTATTTTTCCATGCATGCGTGCTCAAGTTTTATCTCCTCTGATTATTCCTCATCAAAGTGCACTTGTAAGATAGTTTCACACAATAATTCCAATATTCTATCCTCTATCATGAAAATATCTCCCATAGTTAGGCACTTAACAACCTGCAATGCCTCATTCAATAATGGCTTAGTACTCCGATACTTGAAATCTTGAAGGAGATCAGCAATCAACCCCTACCAGCTTTCTTGTCGATGTCGCAGCTATGAGTGAATGTACCATGTACACAACTAGCCTTGTAAGGTGGAGTAAATCTTATGCACCCATAAAGAAGAAGGAAAGGCTTCTACACCTTCCATCCAAACCTTCTCACATTCATGGACATGAAACGAGGCATGTTCCTTCCCATGATAATATTGTATAAAATTAGGTGCATTAGTTTGGAAAAAAATAACAAAGAATTTGATTCTCACCTCGTGCCACTCTAGAAGGTTATTATGATGGGTCACCCACCAACGTGTTACAGTCTCGAGAAAGGTATATCTAAGAATCCTTCTCCTTTCGGTCTCACATCTCCACTAGGTCTCCATTACTAGTAGGAAAACATTAGGGTCATCTCCCCATTATAACTTAGAAACTTCTTCCCTCCCGGGTGCCTAATTGAGCATGCCTTTGTTACTCTTGACACAAAGTGCCTCTTAACTTCTTTCTTACTAACTCATATGTCTCGTATGCCCAATTTTCACATACCACACTAATTGTATCACTTATAGATTGAGTGTCTTCCCATTGAATAATGCCTTCTTTATTTGGTTGCACAACCTCATGGTCCCTGATAGTGTGCACATAAATTCTATCTATGTATTCTTCTCCCAAGGGCTTAGTATAAGGCGTTGAATTCCCATCCATCAAAGGAATGATAACACGTTCCTCCTTATTCTCAAAACTTATATATCCCTTATTGAAATGTAATTCAACATTGTTCTTATAGCACCAAGGGTGCCCAAGTAACACCAAAAAAAAATTCACCTTAGAAAATGCTAAGACTTGAAGTATCCAATGAATTTCACCCCTTGGATGGTAATAGAAACATCCTTTAAAGCACCAATGGGAATTTCCTTTGTCTTATTAGCCATATAAAACACATTTGAGGATGGATGTAATGGTGGCCTTCCCACTTGATTCCTACCTATGTCAATCAAAATATTGCTCAGAATCATCCATCAACAACGCATTGAAGGTAATCTCCTTATCATATTCAATGTAGTGAGGAGGAAGGTTATCATTGTAACATTCCCATTTAAGACTCTAGAAAAAGGAATTTTTATACATAATGTTCATTGTTCTAAATCAACATAATTTAGAACACACACTCCAATGCTAGAATATCTCATAATAGAAAATCATATGCAACTATAATGACTCAATGAAACATCGATCTCTCATTTCATGACTCGGTATTAAACCGATTTCTCATGTTACTCAATAATGTGTATACAACATATACTTGGTTCCTTTACCTTTTTAGGGTACCCAAGTGTTCTTCTTAAGAGGCCTATATAAATATATGTTACCAATATTCATCTAAAATCCTACTTCTTAAACTAGGTGACATAGGACAACACAACTAGCAGCTTGTGATACTTTGGCCAAATATTTTTAAACATGTTTATCATGTTTAATAAGTTCCTCACCACACTTTTTATGTTATCTAGAGTGGTCTTTATTGAATTCTGTCAGTCCTACTTGATTCAAATTTACACTCTAGACAAGGTTAACAACATGCCATAGTGTGGAAGACTACTTGTAGTCACTAAGGGTACATAGACATACTCAATCAAATTTCGTTGATTGGGTGTGTCTAGTTATCCTAAGTCAATGTGAGTTAACCTTGACACTAGATCAAGTTCCTATCCCTACATAGAGAAGAAAAGTGGTCCATTCAAGCACTTATAGTAATAAAGTTGAACAAACTATGTGGGGTGTTAAGACCTATCATCTGCATCATAGTATCCTCATAATGACTCTTGTCATTATGAAGGTATTATATTACAGTTGATGTGTGTCAACATCCAACTGAGTTTCCTCAACTAGATGAACATACCTTAGATTATACGTTTATTATCCCATTAATCACTTTATTAAGATTAATTACTGCAACCTATAAAGATTCAACTAGGTTATTTAACCTATATGGTTGCAAGTTGAAGTTACACATGAGGAAAGTATACAAGTAAAATCTACTTCCTAACCACTTTCGCTTCCTGTTGGTGTGTGTTATTTTCCACATCATTAGGTGAGTCATCTCACTTAGTTGAGATCGTAGGTCCATGTGTCATTTAGGGGTCATTATGAGATTCCTTATGCATCAATGCGTCAAGACATCGGTGTGTCGGTGTGTCGATTGCATCATATGTGTCATTGGGAGTTACACTTCTATTTTGGGAATGTAACTCCCCCTCTCTACTGAGATGTCATGATTGCAACATCTGGGGTTACTCAACACCTCCTATATATACACATGTTTTGATCTATGAGATAGAGGAGAGTTTTATGGCTTAACCAGTTCTACCTGTTTGTCGAATCTTTGCATGCACATTCGATTGATGCTCGCTCCTCCCAAGATCTCTTCACACCTGCTGTCATTCGCACATCTGTTGATGTGCATGTCATCCTCGTGATCCTCACTTATAGGTTTTCAAACCCTCCTTCATGGTATCGAGAGAAGATTTTGTGGATCCATGCACTCATTGGCATTTGTATGCGTGTTTTCTGGCTTCCGGCATGATATCCAGTTCTCGTTGGATGTGTCATAATGAATATTCCATTATGTGCTTCAGTGCATTGATTTGGGCTTCATACCTCGGTTTGGTTTTCGGGTGTTCGTGGCTTCATTTTTGGGGTTTAATGGTTTTTGCATCCTTGCATGTAGTTTTGGAGTGTTTACAGTTTCAGATCTGAGCTCTAGAAGTGTTGGTTTTACTGGGTTTATAGTGGTGTTGGGCTTGGACTCCGTAGCTTCGTGCTTTGTTTGGGTTTTGGATAGTCTTCGACCGCTCGGCATCTTGCTTCTTCGGCATTTTTTGCTCACTATTCATATTGCTGCGACCCTTGCATGGTCTTCGTGGTTCCTTGCTGCCTATGCATGGTTTGGGCTTCTACTTGGTTGTTGGGTTTGTGTTTATCTTGCTCATTCGGATAAAGCCTTGCTGCCTGGACGTGTTCCATATCTATTTTTTCTCATTCTAGGTTGCTGACTTGTTTGCATTGGTCTACCATTTGGTCTCACATTGCAAGCTCCTGTTTAGTTGAATCCATCATTGGAGCTCTCACGCCTACAAGCTCAACAAATCGGTCTCAAAACCTGTGCACCCTACTGTCTCTTTCAACACGTGGCTCCATCATCTCTGCAGCTCTCGGCTTCCTTTTCATGTTGCTCATGCCCAACGAACCCTCCAACTTAACTAGTTCACTTTGGATCCCTCAAGATAGGTTTCCTTCACCTCTCCAGCAGATATCTCCCGACTCTCTATGCATAGCAGCTCATCCACACCTGCAGCGCCCTCCCATGCACAACCAACAACTCCAACAAGCTACCAAACTATGTTTTTTTTTCTTTGGAAAAACGTTTTTGCACCGAGCTCGGCCTCCAGCGACCTCCCATGTTGCAGATTAGGTTGAAACACTAAAGGATTAGGTGCGTGGAGCTTTGGAAAATGTTATTCTCAGCCTCTAGCATGTTTTTTTCTGCAGACCTACGTTTTTCCAAAGAACCTCCAAACCTTTCACCACACACATGACCCTCCATTTTGGCACGTGGTTCCTTCATTTAGCTTGGTCAAAGAGTATTTCCAATGTGGGCCCCTCCTCTTAGCACTTTTTTAATGTTTTAAAGTGTTTAAAAAATTAAAACATTTCATTTCATGGCATGTAATAATCATTTAGGCTATTTTTGGCTTGTAATTTAATCCCTACTACAAGTGTTGAAGATGAAGGGAGAGGTCCTGAGTTGGCGGGAGGCTAATCCCCCTCACATCAAAACAAAGTATGCCTAAAATTTGATTTTGTTTCCAATGAGTACCCACACAATACCCTTTGCACCCATTTATTGCACTTTTTTAATGTGTTTGCAGTGTTTAGTGCATTTTTCCATTAGTTGCGGGAATCATTTTAATGCTATAACTTTTGACTCGTTGCTCATTTCTAAGCACTTCCTTGGTAAAAGTTGCATTATTTTTCACACACTACGTGATGGAATTGAAAATTTTGAAAATTCACTACTTTTATAAAGTGCCACATTCTGGGGGTTGATTGTACTCTTGGGCCTACACACGCAGATGCATTATTGGCCGAGTTCGACATCTTGCTTTTGTGCATCTTGAATTTTTCATCATGGAGAGTGCTCTTTCTAGACATGAGTGTCATAGGATCACCTTATAGCCTCCGCCACTTCTCATTGGGAGAGAGACCTATTCAGCTTGGCATGCTTCCATGGAACATTACTTTTCCCATGAGGGTCTTTTACCCTTCTTGCTTGGGCCAGTTCCTGCACCCGCTGATCATCATCATCTAGAGGACTTCCTCGACACTTGTGACGATGTCTTTGGTCACATGATGATGCATGTCTCTCGTTCTCTCTGGTTTCACGTGGCAGAATCAAATCCACCTCACCGTGTCTGGAGCATTCTTTAGTCCCTCTATGGATACCCTTCACATACTACCACCATCGTTGTTTCTACTCGATTCGTCATCTCCTCCATTTCTTCATGTGATGATAGTTCTAATTACATAGGATCACTTGGTTCTACTTCTGATGATGAGGATTGTGCATCCACCTCGATGTCGAGAGTACTACAAAGGACTCTTATCCTCTTTCTCTCACTATTCCAAAGAGTGTTGACACTTCCCACATCTCATCAGATATCGAGCAGTCCCCTTCTCAGTCTCATACATTCATCACACCTGCCTCTTTTCAACCTTCAGTGTACAGGCCATTTTCACTCCTCTACCTTCATTGGATGACTCATACCTATCTGACATCGCTCTTATATTTGTTGAGCCCCCTCATTGGGACGAGTATCTGCTTGACCTTAGTCATCTTTTCATAGATTCTACTTGTGATGATCTACAGGTCCCTCATCCATCTACAGGTGTTTCAGAGGAGTTCATCATCTCTGTTGTTGGGAGTTCCCATTTTGGGACTCTTACCACTTCCACTTTTCCGAAGACCTTCATTGATCCACCCTTTTGTGGATCCCTTTTATGTTATGGAGGATGTTCTATTCCCTTCACATCACTTGGACATCCTTTCTACGGGTGTTCCTCTTCACTCTGATAGTTCTACACACGTGGCATTACCTTCGGTTCCTTGGCACTCACTCGCTAGACCTATGTCACACTTCAGTGCACCAAACTCAGAGTTCTTCATGTTACTACCTTTAGTTTCCTTTATGGAGTGGGTGGACTTCCAACACATCATTTCTATCCTTCCTAAGGGTAGGCACATAGTTCGTTGTGGGTGGCTCTTCTTCAGTCTAGAGGTAGAGGATCTCGTGATCGACATTCTTCTAGGAGACCTCCTAGAGTTGTAGAGTTCAGATCCATCCATGGCATCTTCTACATCCCTCTCATCTCCCTCTTCTTCTCTCTTCTTCTTCTTTCGAGAGATTTCCTCTTTATACATGGGTACCCTTTTCAGCTTGTTTATAACTGGGACCCATCTTTGGCATCTTTCTTAGATTAGAGAGTGTGTTGTTCTCTTGTGGTGGATGTTTTTCCCATTGGGTTTTCCTTCACTTCTTGGGACTTCTTTCTTGTATATGGGTACCTCATCAAGCTTTGTGTCAGGACCCATTTATCGTTTTTGACTTGCCACCTCATCCTAAGTTACGATGAAGGGGGTGTTGGTGTGTGTTATTTTCCACATCATTAGGTGAGTCATCTCACTTAGGTGAGATCGTAGGTCCATGTGTCATTTAGGGGTCATTATGAGATTCCCTTACGTGTCGCTGAGTCGACGTCGGTGCGTGTAGTGTGTCGGTGCATCATATGCATCATCGGAATGTAAATCCCCTCTCTACTTGAGTTGTCATGATTGTAGCACTGGGGGTTACTCAGCACCTCCTATATGTACATGTCTTTTGATCTATGAGATAGAGGAGAGTTTTATGGCTTAACCAGGTTCTACCCGTTTGTCGAATCTTTGCATGCACATTTGGTTGATGCTCACTCCTCCTGAGATCTCTTCATGCTATCGTTCGCATGTCTATTGATGTGCATGTCGTCCCTCGTGATCCTCGCTTGCGGGTTTTCAAACCCTCTTTCGATTACATGTTTAAGATTATCATTTAAACAAAAATGGTGTATCCTTTAATGGCATAATATATCTTATAGTTATGAAAGTGTGTTAATTAGTTCCTTACTTATTTCAGCCCTAGCTTAGTTAAATATTTATTTTAGACTTCATGGAGATGAAGTCTAAATTCCATTTAATTCCTTAAAAATATTTCCATTTTAAGATTAAGGTAATCTACTTAAGTAAGCACACATGTAGTCATTTACTTACAACATTCATAATGATTTTAACAAGTTTATAACTTATGTCTTAATGGATGAACTCAAGGGAATTATCCCCTTTTTCCTACATCATGATCGATGCCCATTTATGAGAACTAAATTCATATATTATAAATATATATTCATGATTCATACATATTTATATATCTTAAGAAATCAATCATAGTTCCTTAAATTATTTACAAATCTACTTATTAGTTGTATCTCCTTATGCGATGATAAATAAATTGATCCCAGATTCAGAAACTCATAGTATCACAAATAGAAGAATTGTTAAGTTCAAATACCTTAACTGTAAACATACATATACTGCCCTCATTCAATTATGATATTACTTATTAGGACCCCACAATCTATGCTAAAGAAGGTATTTCTTAGGGTAGAAATCAACAAGCATCACATTATTTACTCATAAAAAAGGAGTGATACATTCACGGAATCCAAAATTATTTCAAAGATTACAAAGTTTCATAACATGTAACTCATAACATAAGTTATTCCTCAATCAAGAACCCACAATGGTTTTCAAAGTCTGTAACAACAAGTAATCAAACAAAAACTAGACAACAAGGTCTCAGATAATAATTTTGATATCATACAAGTTTCTTATATCTAAATCTTCCAACAATGATAACAAGGTAACCATTCAAGCAAGAATCTTCATATTCTAAAAAAACAAAACACATACATTGCAATAATATCATGTTCAAAATATCTCTTAACTGAGCAAAACCAATTTCAAGCCACTGCTCTAAGGACTCATGCAGAAGAAAGATTACCCAAAAGTATGAAACAATACTCCTAGATCCCGTTTTCCAACTAATATACCAAAATCAATACTACATTCAAAACAACAAACAAAACACCATTAATGAAAAACTTAAACAATCAAACAGTCATAACAAGAATATTTCCATTAAGAACATATTGTTTTTATGAAGTGCTTATGTAAAAGCATATAACTTAATAGATAGGACCTATCATGCCCGATAGAGCTACTATATTTACTTTTCATAGAAATATCCAAGAAGCACTTCAATTCCTCCCTTTAAACATCAACAATCTCCTCTACACCTTCTTCTTATTCTTTTTATAGTTCCCATAGTGCCAATTTTATCTTCTTATGCCATGAAAGGATAAACATTCATGCAAGAATCGAATTGGATGTTCGAAGAGCAAAAACCAAATGCAGAGCTCAAGATCAAAAAGACCAAATGACCAAAAAAACAAAAACCCCTCTTTCTTCTTCCTAGGAGTTTTTCACCATTTTCAAAATATTAAATTCAAAATAGGATTTTTAGTCCTTCCACTTCTCCTACCACTGCCATCTCTATGTTTGGTAATGACTAAATTCAAAATTTCATGCAACTCAAACTTGGCGGAGGTGTCAACTCAATCCCCCAACTTTCCTCATGCCTTCACCAAATTTGGAATCTTAAAAAGAAATAAGACCATATTAATTCCTCATAAATTTTTAAGAGTTGATGTCACCAACCTCCCATTATCTATGTCATCCATTAGGCCCCTTTTAGGTTGGCCAAACTTTAGCTTAGGTTCAACATTACTTTAGGAACTACCATATGTCCTTAGGTCTAAGTCTATAGTTTTAGTCTTAGGTCCCTTTTGTTATTAACATCCCACATTAATAAACTAACATAGTAATTTTTGGTCTTTAAAACTTGCACTTGTGTCTTAGAACTAGAGGAACCAAGTCCTTTTTGACAATAATGGAACCGTTAGTGCAAATCAAGAAAGACCCCCTCGGATGTTGTTCAGATTTCTAGTTTGATCATTCTAAGCATCCAAAGGTGTGATTGCACACAACATTGAAACCTCTCTCCAAGTGTGGGACTTGCAAAATGAGAGAGGAATCTCCGATTAGAGGCTGGTTCCTCAAACTCCTCTCGACCAGATCTGTTATTTGCACAATCACAGAGGTTTGAATCCTAATCCTACTCTAAATTCCAAGGAGACAGAGATAGAAAGTGTAAAAATTGAAACTAAACTAATAGGTGATACACCAAAGGAGGAGTGGTGAACACTTCTAGTTCTTCGAGATAGACACAGATCGGGAATGCAACATAAACATCATGCACAAACCGATAAGATGTAATTGAAAGTCTGAAATGAAGAAAAAAACACAACCAAAGGATCAAAAACTGATCACAGAGCTCGTATTGTCATTTCCACTGTCAAAATCCTTGCATTACAACATCAAAAGGTAGAAAACCTGTTACAACCATCAAGAGGTCTCGATACTTGCAAAATCACGTTGTTGAAGGTGAAAGAAGAAGCTTGCTATCCAAAGAAATGTCCCCAGCGTACTTTTGTCCCGGCTGTCCCAAACCGCGAAACAAAGACTTAGATGATTTTTCTTGCTTTCGGCCATTTCAGCTTTTCACGTCCCTCGCGTCTCGATGTCCCAACTGTCCCGCGGACCGCCTGGGACAAAAATGTCCAACTTAGCTGATTTTCTTGCTTTTTGGCCCCAAGCTTGGCACGACGAGCCTCGGTTCGACCCGAACTGGTACAACCCTAACCCTTCAGACCCGAAATGCTTTAAAACAATCCTGCAACCTTATTTTTTGCATTTTTCCATTTTTTCTAACTTGTTGGGATTTCTTCTTGGATGGGAGAGTTAGAAAAAGGCCGAGGGGACCCTAAAAACATGATTTTGGGCCTTCAATCAATCTTCTTACTCGAGACTGAATAATTTGATGCATGTTATCAAAATTACCTTGAGGGGTGAATTTTGGATAACATGAACCATCTCCAAGTTGTGGTACCTTTCCCACTTAGAACGGATCTCCAGAGAATGTCAGTTCCTCTACCTACCTCTAATGATGTTGTTACTCCTAATTCTAAGAGAAAATCCTAGAATAAACATGCCAAGGGAATAAGGATATAAGGACGTGCAGAAAGGGGAAATCCTAAGCTAAGGAAGGTGATAATGCTAGAAAGAAAGGGTGGATCTCTCTCCATAAGTGGAAAATAAAATAAATAGGGCATGGGAGAAGAGGGTGGATGACGTGTGCCACAGATCAACATGTGGTCTTGACCTTCTAGTGCATGCAACACATGAACACATGGTATGCAAGCACGGAGTACGCATAACATGCTAGAAAATGCAAACAGAGAGGTGAGATGCAATGAAAATGTGAAAGGGGAGACAAGAGTTCCACAAAACATAATTTTATTGCTTGAAGGGACGTATAGTCATTTAAATTTACTGACGGAGGTGAGAATACAATACGAGACCACGCCAAGATCTCGAGACCCATGGGAAGTTGACCACCATTTTGGCATGGTGCCATTACAACAGAGAGGGATATTTTTAACAAATCAAAACTCTATTATTTATAAAAGAATAAGGAGAGAACAGAGAAAGAAAACAAAAATTGGATTCAAATATTCAACCACCAACAAAGCGAGTGAGTGATAAATTCCTACAAATCCACCTATAAGATTATCGATGCACTCCGCGTGTCTATTTGGCATGTAGAAGAAGGAAGAAGGAAATATCTAGATTGAAATATGGTGGTTGAGGTCAATTATATGTGTGCATTGATGAGTGAGAGATGTTTCCCTATTTTCCACCTACTAAATCCTACCTAAATTTTAATTTGAATAGTTAACATTGTATCTCATGTTAGTAGCTATTGATTAAGACTATGCGCTCATTGATCAAAGCTCTGTAAAAAAGATACGGCTGTCAAAAATTTGTTAGAGTTTGTCTAAGCACGTAAGACACGTGGCACATGTGAATTGACTAAAGAAATCAGCCAACTATTCATTTGTTTTTTCTTTCCTACCACGTGTCATGCACTAGTTGGTTGTTCAGATTCGGCACCCTATTGGTGCATTTTTATAGGTTACGTTCATCACACTCAATTCTGATAGATGAAGTTGCACAATGATTGGCGTAGAAGTAAGCATAAGACGTGGAAGGGAAACCGAGGGAAAGCACGGGTGGAGGTACACATGCAGGGAGGAATTTGAAATTACTTGTATGGAAATTATGGGGAAGGGATGCAAGCATTCAATTGAAGGAGGCACACAATATAAGAGAAAGGAGGTTCTCAAAGGAGTGCAAGAAAAAGAGGAAGTGCAAGGCACGCAAGTGTAAAGGCATGCAAGGGACTTAGCCAATTTAGAAGGCAAGTCTGCAGAGGTGCACATAGTGCGTGACATGAAGGAAAGTGGACATGCAGGAGGAAGGAAAAAAGGGAAATGGAAGGAGATAGAAGAATATAGAGGAAGGGGAATAAAAGAAAGAAAAAGGAAAGGTGTGTTGGGTGCATGGAAGAATTTCAGCCAAGAAAATTGTGCCAAGGGAACAAACTTGAGTGCACACAACCTAAAATGTAAAACATCAGAGTCAAAATGAAAATATAAGTTAGCCAAATAACTAGGAGAGTTATTTGGATAATAGTTTTGGTGACTTCAAGGGCCATCTACTTTCTATATGAAGAGACCGGTAGCCTTAGAAGTCCATTGCACATGGAGTCAAGCAAAAACTTGAAGATTTGATCTGCAACTTTGTAGAACATCCCTAAAGTCACTTGAAGCTCTATCTAAACTTTGAACTGAATTACTACTCTTATATGAAGATACTCTAAATTGGATTGATGAGAGTGAAAGTTATGCACCGACTCATTGAACCGCTCTACCAAAATTGAACGCATCCCAAAGTAACAAAAGGGGAATGCAGAAACAACATGAAAGGAAAGGTGCCATAGGGAGCATGCTAAAATAGAAGCACAACACTATGTACAAAATATGAAAATCATACATGTCCCAAAGGGGACATGCAAAGTGTTCACGAGCACTTATGTTGCTAAAAGAAAACCTAAGTAACCTAATCTAACTAGAGGCAAGGGACACTTAAGTAAAAATTGAAAAAAGGAGAGAAATAGCTGCCCTTCCTCACAAATTCTAACCATGTAATTAATTTGGAACTGGGCATGGTCTAGAATAAGAGTGAAAAGCCACCTTGCATATGGTGTTTCACCTTCCTCAAAGTATCAACAAACAAAATATATACCTCCTAAAGTTATTATGCACATGGATTCGGGAGGCACTACCATGTTGATCCTGGCATGCTCAAGCTCAACCTCATGTTCCAGAGTGAACATGACCGAAAAAACTCTGTCTTTGGATCTAGACTAGCTAGATATCTGATTGGAAATGGTTTGATCTTTTTGATTTTCCCATTACTTCAAATCTTAATGTTGTATATAGGATTTTCTTGTAGAGTCTCCTTCAAGGTGAGTGCTTGTAGATTGGGTCATGAAAAGCTGGGTGCGTGAGTTTCTTCCTCTATAAGAAACGTGGTCTCCTTCATAATTGTGCCCTTTGGATCTAACAAATTTTCTTCTAGACAGGCACCAGTATGATTTCCTCTTCCCGATCAAGTCACATGAGTCATTTAATTCTTCAACTATTCTACAATCGTCGAACATGATGACATTGGTTGGGAAGAGCACATTGGTAAGGGGTTATTCGTTTATGGTATAGTTAGACAGAGGGGACTTGGAAGGAAATGAGAGTAGGGGAACTGAAGGAATGGAAGGCACGTGAACAAGAGGAGTGGAAGCACATGTAGGAGGGGTGATGGAAGATAAATGAATATGAGAGGATGAAGGATGGGAATTCTCAATGGGGGAAGTGTGCAAGAATTTGTGAACACACGTAGTGGGCTAAGTTGATGTAAGTTATTTCGGAGGAGTGGGATGGTTGTAAGATGGTAGTGTAGGGTTTCCCCTTTGACAGGGTTGTCATGCACTATATTTTGAGCCTCCATTTCTGCCCACTCTGTAATTTGGGGCAACATCTCAATGATAAAGTGTAGCTTCTACTAGGTGTTAAACCAGCCTAGTATAGGGCCAACCCATGGACAAGGGGCCTTGTAGCCAACTTTAGCTACCTTTATGGAGTAATTGACTCTAAGATGCATCATGTCCATCTCCACATTTTTCACCTACCTTTCAAATCAGCTTCAACCAAGGATTTTCCAACATCATCTACATAAACCTGTTCTTCATAAACATTTTGGCTAGAAAAAAGTGGGTTATATGCATATTCAGGATGATAGGGATCACTAAACTGATTTAGAGGAGGAATTTGGAACTGTGGGGATGGATAAAAATAGCTCTGCTGCTACAAATGATGATTCAATGAAGGGAAAGTAGTCATGATTGCACAACTTTAAAAAGAGGAAGATGGAACAATGTAAGAAAGAAAAATGAATGAAAGTAGGATGGGAGACTAGTCTGCAAGTGAGAAAATGGGTGCATTTGGATCAGTGGAGTCGACAGATGTGTTGAAAAATTCCTTCAAAGGCTAGATCTCAGCAAAACACATCAAACTTGGTGAGATTAATATGTAAAGCTCTTCGAGTCTTGTCCCATCGGGCATTCCAAAAACTATTGGTCTTTGAAACTTGCACCCATGTCTCAAATATAAAGGAATTGAGTCATCTCTGTGACAATAATGGAACCATCCCTAAGTTGTGGGACCTTGCGCGCTTGGGATGGATCTCTAGAGAAGGCATGTTCTTTTACCTACCTACAATACTCATCACACTCCTAATACTAAAAGTAAATCCAAGAATAAACATGCCAAGGGACCAGGGATAGAAGGAAATGAAAAAAGGGAAATCTAAGCCAAGGAAGGTGAATGCACCAAAAAGAAAGGGTCTCTCTCTCCACAAGCGACGAAGGAAACAAAGTGGGTGTGGGAGAAGAGGGTGAATGATGCTTGCCACGAGATCAACATGTAGGATTGGCCTTCCAACATGCGCAACACATGAACATGGGGAATGTAAGTAGAGGAGTATGCACAACATGCCAGAAAACACAAACAGAGAGGTGAGATGCAATGAAAATGTGAAAGGGAAGACAAGAGTTCCATAAAACATGATTTTAATGCTAAAGGGATGCACAATCATTTACATTTACGATAGGAGGTGAGAATACATTACAGAGACCACACCAAGGTCTGAGACCCATGGGAAGTCACCACCATTTTGGCATGGTGTCGTTAAAATAGAGAGGATCCTTTTTACAAAGTATAAATCTGCTATTTATAGAAGAAGAAGGAGAGAAGAGAAGGAGAAAGATAGGGAAACTCATATTAAAATCTTCAACCACCAATAATGATTGATAAATTCCTACAAATCCACCTGTAAGGTTTTCGATGCACTTTCTCATGTTTTTTGGCATGTAGAATAAGGAAGAAGGCAAGATCTGATTAAAATATGGTGGTTGAGTTCAATTAGATGTGTGCATTAATGAGCTGAGATACGTTTCCCTATTTTCTACCTACCAAATCCATCCTAAATTTGAATTTGAATAGTTAACATTGTAGCCCATGTTAGTAATTATTGATTGAGACCAGGGCACATGCCATAGGAGCTCAGTAGAAAAAGATACAATTGTCGAAATTTTTCGGATTCATCTAGGCACATAAGACACGTGGCTTGCGTGGATTTATCAAGAAATTAGCCAACTGTTCATTTGTTTTGTCTTTTCTACCACATGGCATGCATCGAGTTGGTTGTCCAGTTTGGTGACCTATTAGCATGCTTTGATAAGTTGCATGTATTACACTTAATTTTAACAGATGATGTCGTGCGAAGAAGGTGCAAAGTGCGAAGGGAAACAAAGGGAAAACATGTGCGGAGGTGTGTGTGTCTAGGAGGAATAGGAAAATAATGGTATGGAAAGTATGGGGAAGGGATGCGATAATTCAAGTGAAGGATTCATGTGACAAGAGAAAGGATCTGCTCAAAGGAGCACAGTAAAAAAGAGGAAGTGCAATGTAATTCCCGCTTCAAACTACCACTTGAGACCAAGAAACAAACTAGGATTAGCTAGGAAAATTATGGAATAATTTTTTTTTTGATTAAGAGTGTTTGCAAAGAGGGTTACAAGATCATAGTTAGCACAAACCAGATTTAGATTAACAATCAAGACTAACTTGCAGAAATTCCTTAGAAACCATTAACAACAAGCACAAGGTCAAAACAAGAGGTTAAATTCATCACTTAGGTTAGGAGGGTAAATTCTCACTCAACCCTGCTCTAACAGCTTACAAGGTTCAACTTGATTTTTCACACACTTAGAGTCATCAAAACTTTCCTAAATCATGCCCATTGGATAGGAAATTTTCTCACCTTTCCAACCATATAAATAAGTCCTCCTAACTCCTTATAAATCTCAAGTTATGGGCCGGTGGAGTTTTGGGGAGAAATTTTCCCTAGGGAGAGTCTGCGGGCTTAGGGAGAAAATTTTTCCCTTGAGCGGGTCGGTGGGGCGGGGAGGAAAATTGGGAATTTTCCTTTGAGTGCAAAATCACGATTTCCCTTCGTGCGCTCGCAAGTCCAGAAAGATAGGTGTTACTTCCGATTGGCATGGGGAAAAGCGGAGCGGTGGGGAAAGTTAGAAATTAGAATTTTTAGGCCAAAATCCCAAGGGTGAAATTCATCGCGTGCCTCCACCAAGGAGAAAACCCATGCCATGTGTCAAACTCCTATTGGTCACGGGGTCATGAACTCGATGGAGAAAAAAGGAAAATTGAGATTTTAGAAGTTAAAATCTCAATGGCAAAAGAAACTCCACACTCTGTCGAGGTCCAAAATTGCCACGTGTCAACAATGATTGGATGCGGGCCGGTGGGTCACGGGGAAAAATTGGGAATTTTTCCCAAGGTCAAAAACCAAATTTTCCAAAGGAAAATTTTCCTTCCCTCCTTTGCCATCATCAAAAAATGCCATGTGGCATCCTATGATTGGATGTGGGTCGGTGAAACGGCATAGAGGTTTAAGACTTTGAGCCAAAAGGGTTAAGTTTTCAAATTTATTCCACATGCCCTCCAAGCCACATGTTAGCACGTGATTGGCCATGGGGGCTGTAGGGAAAATGGGAGTTTTCAAAAGCTTAAGTTTTCAAAATGAGTCTACCCTCCAAAGTGACATGTGGGAACTTCGATTAGTTACAAGTGTTTCGAGGCCACGAACTTTTTGAGGATTTTTTTCCAAAGGTTAAATTTTGATTTTTAAACAGTTAGATTAATTTTTGGATGGCCATTTTGAAGTAAAACTTCAAATGGCCATAACTTTTGATAGAAAAGTTAGTTTTGGGAAAACAAGGACTTTCCGAAAATTTATTGGAGTCCTCTTTGCGTAGAGATCATCAAGTTAGGATTTCGATGAAGTATTTATGGTAAATTTTATGAAAGTGATCTGCAGGGTTTTCAATTCAAAACTGGCAATTTTCCAACTTGTAAGATTTTGATCAAATTTTGATTTTCTTCTTCTCAACATGTCAATTGAACATGGAGGATTGATCTTGGGTAAGTTTAAGGATATTTTCAAGGTTCAATTTGTTAATTGAGTGAAATTTTATAATTTTACAACTTTTGACAGAAAATGATTATGCAAGTTTGGAATTTGATTTCATGAAGTTCTAAAATGTCTTTCATAGATGTAGAGTTCCAATTAAGTTCATTTGGGTATACTAAAGATAAATTTCAAGGTTTCTTTTCTTATTACAAGTTGTAGTTTCAAGATGGGAATTTATTAGATAAAATTGATTGCCAAATTTAAAAAAGATAGAGATATTTCACTTAACAAGTTCATTAATCAATTTACAACTTCCAACTATGGAAAAATATTCCAAATTTTGTCTAAACAATTAATTGATCTATATTATCATTCAAGAGCATCAATACAACATTTGATATCTGAAGTTTTAATCAATTACAAAGAATAGAATTTTGTCCTTTCCTCTTATACGCACATTTTTTTCACAAAGAGATTATTTCAAAACAGCAAGTCCAATTCAAAACAACAATACAGATTTGAGAAAGAAATGTATTTCTTTTATTGATTTCAACAGCAACATTACTACTTCATTCTTTCTTGAAGCTTCAAATTACAAAATACAATACATGTCTCATTCCTTCACCTTATTACCAAAACAGAGTATGAAATAATAACTCTTTACATTTCACAAATGAATCTCTATCTTTTCCTTTGCATTACAAGGTGTCTTCTCATTACAAACAATAATACAATCATCCACTTCAAAGTGGGAAGGTTACAATAATTTTTCTCAAAGGAAGGGACTGTCAAACTATATTTTCTTCAAGCTCCAAAATAGTAGCATGTTGATTTCTTCATCTTTTCATCTTGATCACAACAAGGAAGGGGGAAAGGCAATGCTCTCCACCCAACCAAGACATCCAATGGGAAAGGAGAAGCCATCTTTCCCCATTGGCCCCCGAGCCCCAACCATATTGGAATAGAGTATGAACATCAACACATGGCAACAAAGCCTTGTATAACAATAAGAAATATTTTTATCACATGCATGATACACCAAAATACACACCAAACAAAGACAATATTTTACAATCACAATAAGAATCATACACACAACACATGGGCTTGATCAAGCAAGCCATCAAGAGTAAGAACTATGGGGAACTACTTATGTCTCCCTATTTGGAATTGGGCATCCTCCTAAATCATACCACTAATAACCATATCAAATACCATAAACCTTATACCTCCCAACCCCTCCTTATGCCCCCCAAAGTTTCTCCCTTATGCCCCCCCAAGAGTAAGAAATGCAAGTAGTTTCTTTTCCTAGATGGATCCCAATCCAAAACTCCCTCCAAAATAGAACAAGTTCCATTGTAAATCCCTTATTCCTCCATATGAAACCCCCACATCCTTCTCCTACACCTTTTCCTAAGCATTATACCCAACCAGCCAATAATACACAACACATTCACCATTTTTCTCATGCAAGGAAAGAGAAAAGAACATTTAAAAAGGGCAAGATCCTACCTCTCCATAATGGAGTTTGTTTCCAAAACAGCAAGCTCCTTTAATGCTCAAAAATAGAGTCCAAAATAGCCAGCTCTTCAATGACCAAAAACAGTCCAAGAACAACAACACCAAGCATGCAAATGAATTTTCAAACTCTCTCCACAAGCAAGACTCCCACAACAATAAAATTCAACCCAAAGAAGAAAGAGAAAAGTTTCAACAACCATAACCAAGAGAAGAATTCAAATTTTAAAGGAGAGGGAGAGGAGAGGATGATGTGGATTCCAAGTGGGATGCCACATCATTCTTCCTCAACCCCAAAAAGAGAAATTCAACCTCACAACTAATCACAATAAATGGAGATGATAATAAACTTACACACTCAAAATTAACACATACTTTAACAAGGACTAAATTAAAATATTGTAAGGAAAGTGCAATGAAAACTTACACATAGTCATCTAAAAATACACTTAAAAAGGCTAATTTTGACCCCCAAACCATAGGTATGGTTGGTGGATGATTTTAAGAGGTGTGGGACAAGTTTAACTTGTCCCACAAGCCTCAAAATGCAGCCCTCAAGGAAAAATTCGAATTCCTTTGAGGATGAAGTGTCCTACACTCCAAAATCTGACTTACACAATATTTCACATCACTTACATCTTCTTACACATTCTTACAACATGCATTAATATCTATGAATTCATTTATTACATTCTTTTGACATAATGATTTATTTATTTAACACATGGTTATATATAACATAAACCCAAATCAATTAACAACTAATGAAAGGGGTAACACATCACAAATAAAATACATGCAAACATTACAAAAAAAGAAACACATTAAAGTAATACATGAAATCCCTTGGTCACATTTTAAAGGTGATTCCCCCATGGGAATCCCTAACACAAAATTACAGTTGCCATGGTGACCTCATTGAATTCATCCAAAATTCTAATATGGTTAGTCTCCAGTCCCCCGACATTGTTGTGATATTTTAACCTGCAAAATAACAATACCTCCTTCGGCCTCATGGCCATATCAGAACATCCAAAATGATATAAACAACATATAAAGATCAAATCCAAATCACAACAACATCAAGAATTCAACATCATCATTTAAATTCAATTTACAACTATATCATCATCCAATGAATCTCTATACTAGAGCTACTCTTAATATCAAATGTCACATGTCTAAAATCAACATCAATACTATATCCATGTCAACAATATATCATCATCCATATATAATAATGTCTCTAATAATCATCATGCATGCTAACTGAATCAAGGTCCATAATAATCCATGATCTAACATCTACACATCATACTAAATCAAAACATAATAATGTCTAAAATGAGATCAACAAAGTGGGTAAGTGCAGGAAGTTGATGGACAAATATAGGGTCATCCGTGGACATCATATTGCAAATAACAACATAATATCAACTTGTAGGGATTATTAGCAATACATACACTCAAAATTAGACAAAATTATATTAATATGAATCGTAGCATCCGGAATCTAGTTTCTAAAATACTAATTTTTGTAAAAAATGGACAAGATTAGCTATATTAAACACTCAAAATTTAATGACTTGGTATTTTTTTAAAAACGCTGATAAGATTATAGTCCGTTTGCCCACAATTTGGATGACCAAAAATTGATATATATATTTTTCCTTTGGTGAGAAGTTATATGCCACTATCTATCTTGGGATGGATTTTATTTTGTATTTTTTTGAGTAATATTTTATTTTTTATGATTTTTTCCGTGAAAGTGGTATGAAAACATAAAGAAAACAGAGCACTTTCCATTTGCCCGCCATAACTTCATCAAAAAATATTGAAATCAAATAATTTTTTTTTTGAACATGTATATAATTTCACCATGGTTGGGATGGTATAAGTTTTATCACATTCTGATAAGTGAAACAAATTTTGCAGTCTTAAACGTAGACATAAACATTCACAGGAAAAAGTGTCTTAAAGACCTACTATTAGTAAAAAATTATAAAATGATATTTATCCTCTTCTATTCACTTTAAAATTAGTATTTCTACAAATCTAATAGTCTCCCCTACGCAATGGTACCATTTTTATGACATATTTTTACTTTTGGCATGGTTCAAGTCCGGAAGACTAAATTTGATGTTTTGCTGTTTTTAATGTAAAATTCGGATTTGATGTCCACTTAATTGTCCCCCAACTTGGTGCACTTACCCCAAAGATCAAGATCAATATCTAAATAGTGTCAAAGAGAAGTGGGCACTACATCCCCCTCCCCTTAGACTCGAATTCCTCCTGGAAGTCACTGGAACAAATGTGGAAACTGCACTCATAACATAGTAGCTTCCTCCCAAGTGGCTGCAGTCTCATCAAATATGTCCCACTATACCTGTACCTAATCAATCTCTCTGCCTCGAAGGCCTAGGGTCCTACAATCTATGATACAGATTAGCTCCACCATCACCTACCCCTGATCCTATACCTATAAAGAGGTCCAATCCAGCCCATGAGAAGGATCTGTAATGTATCTCCTAAGAACAGAAACATGAAACACATCATGTACGTGAGACATGTTGGGTGGCAATACTAGACGGTAAGCCAACGGGCCGATACACTCCAAGATGTCAAAAGGTCCAACAAACCGAGTAGCTAACATAGAACCTTTTCCATAATGGATCGGGATCTTATGTTGTTTAAAACAAAAAGGAACACCTTCATGCCCACATCAAAATTACACTTTTTCCTATCTTTGATCAGCGTACTTCTTCTACCTATCATGAGCCTCCCGCATTCTCTTCTTCCCGATCAACACTACCTGCTGCTCCATGTCCTACAAAAGGTATTTTCCAAGAGATACTCTATCCTCTAACCTATCCCAAGTAAGGGGTGTCATGCACTCCTTACCATACAAATCTGAAAAGGAGCCATGCCTATAGAACTTTGGAAACTATTATTGTAGGAAAACTCCACTAGTACGATACTCCTCCCATCTTGCCTAGTGATCTATCACATACATCTTGAGTATGTCCTCCAAAATATGATTCACCCTCTTAGTTTTTCCATCAGTCTCATGGTGATAATATTTACTAAAATTGATCTTTGTCCCAAGAACATACTTCATGGTAGTCCAGAAATGGGAAGTGTACAAAGGATTGCGGTCACACAACCGATCTTTGTGGAATCCCACGCAACCCGACAATCTCATCTCATCCGTGCCAGTAGACACGTGTGGTCTTCACCGAGAAAATTGATCCACTTTTGTCAATTTATCAACCATGAACATGATGGTGTCATGGTGATATCTCGACATCAGTAGCCCCACACTGAAATCCATGGAAATGGTGTCCCATTTCCACTCCGGTATAACATGAGGAAAGAGAAGGCTAGCTGGATGCTGATGCTTGGCCTTCACTTTCTAGCACTCTAAAAATGTGACACAAACTGAGCCACATCCCTCCAAAGTCCTCTCCAAGGGTATAATCAAGTTTCAAAGTAGCATGCATCTTCTTCACCCCAGGATGGGCTGAATAGGGTGCATGATGTGCCTCTACAAAGATGTCCCGCCTCAAGCCTCTCGTCTCTAGGAACATAAATCCAACCTCTCGTGCTCGAGAAGACCATTTTTTCTAATGAAAAACAATAAAAATTCCCCTCAAGGGGTCTCTGGGACTCAATCTCTACTCTAGTTGTAATGTAGAAGTTGTCAAGAGGAAGCTACTGAAGAATCTTGCTCCAAAAATCTGTGCTTACTGAAGTGGCCATACTCATATGTCTCTGTCACCGAGAGCATCTCAGAACCACATTCTCCTTCCCTTTCACATGATCTATATCCATGTCATACTCACAAAGAAACTCCATCCAACGCCTCTGATGAGCATTTAGATTGGGCTGTGTGAAGAGGTGGCGAAGACTCAAGTGATCTATCTTGAGTGTGAATCTCTGACCAAGAAGAAAGTGTCTCCATCGAACTAAAGCATGCACAACTACTGCAAGCTCAAGATCATGAGTCGATAATTAAGCTCATGATCTTTGAGTTTTCGAGACTCAAAGGCCACTACTCTTCCCTCCTACATCAAAACACCTCCAAGGCTTGCCAATGAAGCATCCGTGCATACAAAGAACTCACCATGTGGATCCGGCACTGTAAGAATAGGTGTTGTAGTGAGACATTCCTTCAGTGTCCTGAAGGCCTGCTCACATTTATCTAACCAAACAAACTTCTTCCCTTTCCACTGAAGGGAAGTGATGGGGTGCACTATTCGAGAGAAGTCCTAAACAAACCTCCTGTAGTAACTTGCTAACCCCATGAAGCTGTGCACCTCTGTCACAATAGTGGGTGTTGGCCAATCCATAATGGCTCTAATATTGGAAGGATCGATTGTGATACCTTCCCTAGAGATGATATGACCAGTATATTGTACCTCTAACTGAAAGAAAGCACACTTCTCCAAGTTCCCATAAATTTGCTACCCATGAAGACATCGAAGGACCTGACGAAGGTGCCCCTCATGCTCCTCACGTGTACATGAGTATATCAAGATGTCATCAAGGAAGATGAGCATGAAGCGATCTAAAAGGTTCTGAATACCCCATTCATCAAACTCATAAACACTATAGGGGCATTTTTCAAACCAAAAGTCACCACTGTGAACTCATAGTGCCCATATATCATGTGGAAGGCAGTATTATGAATGTTCACCTCCAAAATCCTCAACTGATGGTAGCCCGACTTGAGATCAATCTTAGAGAACACCATGGCTCCCTTCATCTGATCAAACAAGTCATCAATACGAGGAAGAGGATAATGATTCTTGATCGTCACTTTGTTCAACTAGCGGTAATCAATACACAACCGTAATGATCCATCCTTCTTCTTCAATCACCGGTGCACCCCAAGGGGATACACTAGGATGGATAAGGCCCTTCTCCAGAATGTCCTCTAGCTGTAACTTGAGCTCACAGAGCTTTGGGGTGGTCATCCGATAAGGTTCCCATGAGATAGACTCTACTCCAAGGACTAGATCTATATGGAAATCAATATCATGTGGGGTGTCATCTCTCGGTATCTACCCCGAAAATACATCAAAAACTCTCTCAAGATGGGATGATCATCTAGCGATGGTCTAATAGACCCATCCTCTAATTTGTCACTGACTGTAACAGCATACATCTGAAAACCTCATCGCACACCTCGCTTAAGCTACATAGTGGAAATGGTACGAATAGAAATGGGTATCTTAACTCCGAGATCACCGACTCAACTCCCAAATCATCTGCACAAGAATAGTCTTATGATAACAATCCATCATGGCCCTATGTGCAGATAGCCAATCCATACCTAAAATAACTCCATACGAGCCCAAAGGAAGAATACAAAGATCTGAGGTGGTGGTGAAAGGTCCCAAATCCACTACACACTCCTTAACCAAGGAGTCCACAAAGATATTGGCTCTCAAAGCCATCTCCACGTCCCAACAATGACCTTGTCTAATAGCCACCAACCTGCATCACTCTACTAAGGATGGTGCAATAAATGAATTAGAAGAACCAGAGTCAAACAATATGGAGGTAGGAACACCTCCAATACTACCTGTAGTCTCAATGACCGTGCTCGGTGCTCGGCTCGGCAGCTTCTACGCCACTTTGCATAAATCCTGTGGTTGCATCCCATGTCACCAACTATTGGCTCTAAGATTGGTGCCTTACCCTTGTTAGGGTTCTAAGGGTAGTCTCTCCAAAAGTGTCCCACAACTCCACATCCAAAACAACCACCTGATCCTCTCCAAGGAGCAGCACCACTAGAAGGTGCCTAAAAGTAGGTGATGTGGATCCTGATGATCCAACTATAGTCTGTTGTAGCCTCTACTTCGAGCTCCTACTTGAATGAGTTCTAGGTCCACCTTGTGTCCCGATGGGACCCCTAGGACGAGGCCCCATACTCTAACCTCTCTGTGCATCAGCTCTCTGTGGAGGCCTATATGGTGGGCGGGACTGCTGCTACTACTGTGGGGTCTGAAGGATGATTGTGAAGAATTCTAACCACCATGAGGAGGAGGAGCTAACCCCCTTGATCTATTGTCCTACATCTACTGTATGTGGCTCCTGACTCGGTCTCTAGCCTGCTGGGTCTTTCCCGAGTCTCCTCTATTATGTAGGCCTTCTCTACGGCCTCTGCTAAAGTCTATGGGCAGTGGATCTAAACCGCACCTCCAATGTCTAGATTAAGGCCCGAATGAACCTGTGGATCCACACCTGCTCATCCTACATGTACTCAATGTACTGAAGTAGGTCCAAAAACCTACTCTCATACTCTACCACAGTAAGGGATGCCTATTGAAGATCGTGGAACTCATCGATCCTCTGATTGTATGAATCTCTGTGAAAAGTATCTGCTCCTGAATCTCTCCTTTAGAAACTCTCAGGTGACTATCTTTGAATCTATGTGGAGCTTCTACTCCTCTATCCTCCACCATACTCCAGCTCCATCCCTCAGTAGATGGATTGCAACATGAGCTTTCATGTTGCTATAACAAGGACAAAGCTTGAAGCAACCGCTCAAGCTAACTAGCCAGGCCTCTGCCTGAAATCCCCCTATGTCACCTAAATGGTGTGATGGCTGAAGTTTTAGGATCTCCCGATGTGATCTACAGCTATGGTCTGCAGCCTCTAGGCCTCTCTACATGCTCATCCCCTGAGCCTAGGGCTCTGAGACCTCTCTATGTGTCCCGAAATTTGGTCACCATGTCCCCTCAAAGGAGACTCTACTCTAGCTGACTCTCCATGAAAATTCTCTCCTCCATGCTCCTCACTGAGTGGAGGAGGTGCATGTCCCTCAATGGAAGTAACTCTATCATGTCTACCTGCATGCCCTCCTACTGATCCTCCACGTAAAGTGGCATTAACATCCTAAAGGGTCTGCAAGATCTGTGGCAGGATATCTACTACACCCTGATCGGTGGTGGTGGTGAGTCTAAGTCTCTGTGAATGTTTCAATCACTTCTTCTGAGCCTCCTGCATAAACCAAAGTGAGAGTTAGTTCATTACTTCAAGCCTTCTTCAGTTTCTAAGTTTACTATCATGAACAATTTTCAAACAGTTTTATTTTCTAGATTAACGGTTTGCTAGTTTTAAAGTTTTAAGTCTCAATTTTCTAGTGTGCCCAATGGTCCAAGATTTTGAACCAATTCTCTAATACCAAGTGTAATGCCTGATTCAAACTATCACTTGAGACCAAGAAACAAACTAGGATTAGCTAGGAAAATTATGGATTAATTTTTTTATTAAGAGTGTTTGCAAAGAGGGTTATAAGATCACAATTAGCACAAACCAGATTTAGATTAACAATCAAGACTGACTTGCAAAAATTCCTCTAGCAACCATTAACAACAAGCACAAGGTCAAAATAAGAGGTTAAATTCATCACTTAGGTTAGGAGGGTAATTCTCACTCAACCCTGCTCTAATAGGCTTACAGGGTTCAAGTTGATTTTTCACACACTTAGAGTCATCAAAACTTTCCTAAATCATGCCCATTGGTTAGAATTTTTCTCAACTTTCCAACCATAGAAAGAAGTCCTCCTAACTCCTTATAAATCTCAAGTTATGGGCCAGAGAGTTTAGGGGAGAAATTTTCCCTAGGGAGAGTCTACGGGCTTAGGGAGAAATTTTTTCCTTGAGCGGTCGGCGGGGCGGGGAGGAAAATTAGGAATTTTCCTTTCTTGAGCGCAAAAGTGTGATTTCCCTCTATGTGCCCGCGAGTCCGAAAAGACATGGGTCACTTCTTGATTGGCATGGGGAAAAAGTAGAGTGGCGGGAAAAGTTAGAAATTAAATTTTTTAGGCCAAAAGCCCAAGGGAAAAATTCATTGTGCGCCTCCACTAAGGAGAAAACCTATACCACGTGTCAAACTCCTATTGGTCGCAGGGGTCGCAAACCGATGGAGGAAAAAGGAAAATTGATATTTTAGAAGTTAAAATCTCAATGGAAAAAGAAACTCCACACTCCCACCAAATTCTAAAATTTCCACGTGTTAGCATGTGATTGGGCGCGGTTGGCAGGCCACAGGGAAAAATTGGGAATTTTTCCCAAGGCCGAAAAGAAAATTTTCCTTCCCTCCTCTACCATCATCAAAAATTCCATGTGGTGTCTTGTGATTGGACACGGGTCTGCGAAATGGTGAAGAGGTTTAATACTTTGAGCCAAAAGGGTTAAGTTTTCAAATTTATTCCGTGCGCCCTCCAAGCCATGTGTCAGCACGTGATTGGCTGCAGGGCCATGGGGAAAAATGGGAAAATTTTCCCAAGGTCAAATTTTCAAAAGGTTAAGTTTTCAAAATGAGTCCGCCCTCTAAAGTGCCATGTGGAAAATTTTGATTGGTTGCAAGTGTTGTGGGGCCACGGACTTTTTGGGGAATTTTTCCCAAAGGTTAAATTTTGATTTTTAAACAATTAGATTAATTTTTGGATGGCCATTTTGAAGTAAAACTTCAAATGATCATAAATTTTGATAGAAAAGTCAGTTTTGGGAAAATAAGGACTTTCCAAAAATCTCTTGGAGTCCTCTTTGCATAGAGATCATCAATTTTGGATTTTGATGAAGTTTTGAGGGTCAATTTTAAGAAAGCAATCTATAGGGTTTTCAATTCAAAACTGGAAATTTTCCAACTTGTAAGATTTTGATCAAATTTTGATTTTATTCTTCTCAACATGTCAATTGAACATGGAGGATTGATCTTGGGTAATTTTAAGGATATTTTCAAGGTTCAATTTGTTAGTTGAGTGTAATTTTATAATTTTACAACTTTTGACAGGAAAATGATTATGCAAGTTTGGAATTTGATTTCACGAAGTTCTAAAATGTCTTTCATAGATGTAGAGTTCCAATTAAGTTCATTTGGGTATACTAAAGCTAAATTTCAAGGTTTATTTTCTTATTACAAGTTGTAATTTTGAGCTGTGCATTTATTAGATAAAATTGATTGCTAGATTTAAAACAAGACAAAGATCTTTCACTTAACAAGTTCATTAATCAATTTACAACTTCCAACTATGGAAAAGCATTCCAAATTTTGTCTAAACAATTAATTGATCTATCTTATCATTCAAGAGCATCAAGACAACATTTTATATCTCAAATTTTAATCAATTACAAAGAACATAATGTTTTCCTTTCCTCTCATACACATTTTTTTCACACAGAGAGATATCATTTCAAAACAGCAACTCCAATTCAAAACAACAATACAAATTTGAGAAAGAAATTTATTTCTTTTATTGATTTCAACAACATTACTACTTCATTCTTTCTTGGAGCTTCAAATTACAAAATACAATACATGTCTCATTCCTTCACGTTATTACCAAAACAGAGTATGAAATAATAACTCTTTGCATTTCACAAATGAATCTCTATATTTTCCTTTGCATTACAAGGTATCTTCTCATTACAAACAATAATACAATCATCCACTTCAAAGTGGGAAGGTTACAATAATTTTTCTCAAAGGAAGGAACTGTCAAACTGTATTTTCTTTCGCTCCAAAACAATAGCATGCTGATTTCTTCATCTTTTCATCTTGATCACAACAAGGAAGGGGGAAAGGAAATGCTCTCCACCCAACCAAGACATCCAATGGGAAAGGAGAATCCATCTTTCCCCATTGGCCCCCGAGCCCCAACCATATTGGAATAGAGTATGAACATCAACACATGGCAACAAAGGCTTCTATAACAAAGAAACATTCTTTTCACATGCATAATACAACAAAATACACAGTCCAAACAAAGACAACAGTTCACAACTGCAATAAGAATCATACACACAACACATGGGCTTGATCAAGCAAGCCATCAAGAGCAAGAACTATGGGGAACTACTTATGCCTCCCTATTTGGAATTGGGCATCCACCTAAATCATACCGCCAATAACCATATCAAATCCCATAAACCTTATATCTCCCAACCCCTCCTTATGCCCCCCCAAAGTTTCTCCCTTATGCCCCCAAGAGTAAGAAATGCAAGTAGTTTCTTTTCCTAGGTGGATCCCAATCCAAAACTCCCTCCAAAATAGAACAAGTGCCATTGGCAATCCCTTATGCCCCCCATATGAAACCCCCATAGCCTTCTCCTACACCTTTCCCTAAGCATTCTACCCAACCAGCCAACAATACACAACACATTCACCATTTTTCTCATGCAAGGAAAGAGAAAACAACATTTAAAAAGGAAAGATCCTACCTCTCCATAATGGAGTTTGTTTCCAAAACAGCAAGCTCCTTCAATGCTCAAAAATATAGTCCAAAATAGCCAGCTCTTCAATGACCAAAAAGCAGTCCAAGAACAGCAACACCAAGCATGCAAATGAATTTTCAAACTCTCTCCACAAGTAAGACTCCCACAACAATAAAATTCAACCCAAAGAAGAAAGAGAAAAGTTTCAACAACCATAACCAAGAGAAGAATTCAAATTTTAAAGGAGAGGGAGAGGAGAGGATGATGTGGATTCCAAGTGGGATGCCACATCATTCTTCCTCAACCCCAAAAAGAGAAATTCAACCTCACAACTAATCACAATAAATGGAGATGACAATCAACTTACACACTCAAAATTAACCCATACTTTAACAAGGACTGAATTAAAAGCTTGTAAGGAAAGTGCAATAAAAACTTACACATAGTCATTTCAAAATACAATTAAAAAGGCTAATTTTGACCCCCAAACCATAGGTATGGTTGGTGGATGATTTTAAGAGGTGTGGGACAAGTTTAACTTGTCCCACAAGCCTCAAAATGCAGCCCTCAAGGACAAATTCGAATTCCTTTGAGGATGAAGTGTCCTACACTCCAAAATCTGACTTACACAATCTTTCACATCACTTACATCTTCTTACACATTCTTACAACATGCATTAATATCTATGACTTCATTTATTACATTCTTTTGACATAATGATTTATTTATTTAACACATGGTTATATATAACATAAACCCAAATCAATTAACAACTAATGAAAGGGGTAACATATCATAAATAAAATACATGCAAACATTACAAAAAAAAAGAAACACATTAAAGTAATATATGAAATCCATTGGTCACATTTTAAAGGTGATTCCCCCATGGGAATCCCTAACAAACAATTACAGTTGTCATGGTGACCTCGTTGAATTCATCCAAAATTCTAATATGGTTAGTCTCTAGTCCCCCGACATTGTTGTGATATTTTAACCTATAAAATAAAAATACCTCCTTCAGCCTTGTGGCCATATTAGAACATCCAAAATTATATAAACATATAAAGATCAAATCCAAATCACAACAACATCAAGAATTCAACATCATCATTTAAATTCAATTTGCAACTATATCATCATCCAATGAATCTCTATACTAGAGCTACTCTTAATATCAAATGTCACATGTCTAAAATCAACATCAATACTATATCCATGTCAACAGTATATCATCATCCATATATAATAATGTCTCTAATAATCATCATGCATGCTAACTAAATCAAGGTCCATAATAATCCATGATCTAACATCTACACATCATACTAAATCAAAACATAATAATGTCCAAAATGAGATCAACAGTATCAAGATCAGTATCTAAATAGTGTCAAAGGGAAGTGGGCACTACATGTAAGGTGCACAAGTGCAAAGGCATGTAAGGGACTTAGCCGATTTGGAAGGAAATATTTCAGATGTGCATGTAAGGAGTGCATGATAGGAAGGAAAGAATGCGCGTAGGAGGAAGGTACAAAGGGGAAATGGAAGGAGATAGAAGAATATAGAGGGAAGGGGAAAAAATAAAGAAAGAGGCAAGTCACGTTGGACGCGATGAAGAACTATAGCCAATAAAATTCTACCAAGGGAATAAACTTGAGTACGCGTAACCTAAAATGTGAAACATCGAAGTCTCGAATGAAAATATAAGTTAGTTTCACCTTTAGGATAGAGTTACTAATTTAAGGAACATAGTTTAATTAGGTTCCATGTTCATAGTAAAAATTACATCCCACTTAACAAAAGAAGAACCAGATTAACATCCAAATTCAAATACGAAGTTGAGAGCCATGGATACCATTCATGAATTTAGTACATTCGAGTCCATAAATCCTTCTATTTGTCTGGCTTAGTCATTATGGCCACAAGGTTTATAAATCAAAAGCATACCTTGGATGAATGAAATTGATCCAAGGTAACCAATAAATTTTGAAAACTAAAACTCAATTTCTCATTCCCAAGAAGTGAAATTTTTAGCATAAGAAGAGATGAATTAATGCATTTTCTATACAGCATAAACATGGCATAATTGTACCTTTTTCAAGTAGATAACATATTATCTACAAAAAACATGATGTCATAGATCATAAGAGTACATTGTCTTAAGACAAGAATCACATGTCAACACTTGCAACTTCCTAAACAAAATTCATCATAGATATCAACCATGTTAGAGGTGTTACATACCTCCCTCCTAAAAAGCATCATCGTCCCAATGATTAACTTAGTCCAAAACTCAAACAAGAAAAATAATCCTGATTATAGTTCTTTCATCACAAGTTCACAACAGAAACCAGATTTGAGAATTTTCCAATTTTTAAAAATTATTACAAGATTAAATTAGTTGTTCCAGATTACTAAAGAATACATTTCACCCAAAATTGGCATAATTATTGATAAGCTAAAAACAAGGTCTTTATTTGTTATCAATCAAAAAAATAAATTTTGTTCAAATAAATGAGGAAAAGCAATTTTCATATCCTCAAGGTTTTCTCATGTTGCACTTTCTTCATTAAACTGGTCCCATTGAACCTTGCATTGACTAATTTCTTGATTTCTCAAGTGCAACTGGCAAGTTTCTAGCACTCTAATGGGTTCAACCATGATTATTCCTGGGTCTTGGACCTGTAAGGAATCCCAATTTAACACATGTGATAAATCTAAAACATATATTTCTTAAGTAAAGAAATATGGAAAACATCATGCATTCGTGACAAAGCAGGTGGTAATGCTAAATGATAAGCTACATGATTGATTACTTCAATAATTTCAAAGGGTCCCACATAATAAGGTGATAACTTGGCTGCCTTGCCAAAGGTTATAGAACTCTTTTTCGGCTTAACCCGTAAAAATACCTTTTCACCTAGTTCAAATTTCTTATCAACCCTTTTCGATCTGCATAAATTTTTTTCCTATCTATTGCTTCTTTTAAACATTCACAAATCATTTTAACTTACTGTTCCATTTCACTAAGGATTTCAGGTCCAATTACCTCTTTGTCTTCAATGTTATCCCAACTAATTGGAGTTTTGTATTTTCTTCCATACAATGCTTTGAAAGGTGCCATTTTCAAAGAGGTGTGATATGTATTATTATAAGAAAATTCAACTAAAGGAAGGTATTCTTCTCATTTGTACTGATAATCCATGTAGTACATTTGTAACTTATCTTCCAAAACCTGATTAACTCTCTCAGTTTGACCATCTATTTCCAGACGGTATGCTGAACTAAAATTCAGTTTAGTTCCTAAGGATGCATTAAGCATTTTCTAAAACCAAGATTTCATTCTAGGGTCTCTATCTGATATAATCAATTCAAGTACTCCATGTAATTTGAAAATTTCATGCACCAATATTTTTGCAAAAATGGGTGAATCATTCTTAATATTACCAATAATAAAATGTGTTACTTTTGTCAGTTTATCAACAATAACTAAAATAACATCATGTTTATTTCTTGACATTGGCAACCCTTGAACAAAATCCATGTTAATTACCTACCACTTATATTGTGGTATGATACGAGGATACAATAAGCCAGTTGGATGCATATGCTCAACTTTAACACACTGACATTCCAAGTAGTGTGTCACAAAATCAGTTATGTCTTTCTTCATCCCTTTCCAAAAATATTGTTGTTTTATATCAGTAAGCATTTTCGTAATATCGGGATGTCCTGAATAAGGTGAATTATGAAATTCCTTCATTAAATTTTTCATTAACTCATTTCCAGAAGGTATATACACCCTTTTATCATATCACAAGATTCCTTCATTATCAAAGTGAAAACCTTTACATCTCACGTCATTTGGATATGTAGCAAGTGTTGTTTTTACTTGCTAAAAGTAAGAATCAGATTCCATGATACTTTTTACCTCATCCTTAAACTGAGTTCTCAAATTTATAAGTGCAATAATATGTTTCCTATGACTTAGTGCATCTGCCACTCTATTTTATTTTCCTTTTATGTAACTTATGTCAAAATCATATTGTGACAAAAAATCTAACCATCTTCATTGTCTTGCATTCAGATTTGGCTGAGTGAAAATATACTTCAGCCCAAGATGATTAGTTTTTAATTCAAAAGGTTTTCCTAAAAGATAATGTCTCCATACTTGAAATGCATGCACTACGGTAGCAAGATTTAGGTCATGGGGAACATAATTCAACTCATGTAACTTGATTTTTCTACTCTCATATGCTATAACATGTTCATTTTACAACATAATACCTCCAAGTCCTTCTCCAGAAGCATTTGTAACTACCGCAAAGTTTCCATTTGGATCAGGTACAACCATAATAGGTGTAGATGTTGATTGATCCTTAAGATTTTTAAATATTGATTCAAATTTTTCACTCCACACAAATTTCTTATCTTTCTTTTATAATAAAGTTATTGGTGCAATAACTTGTGAAAAGTCCTTTACATTTTTTTATAGTAACTAGAAAGATCCATGAAGCTTCTGACTTCATGTACATTCTTAGGTGCAGGAAACTCATTTATTGTGACAATATTTGATGGATCTATTACTATTCCATCCTTACTTATGACATGTCCTAAATAGTGCAATTTTGTCTCATAGAAAGAACATTTAGAAAATTTACCATACAATCTTCTTTTCCTTAATATTTCAAGTACTATTTCCAAATGCTCATGATGCTCATCAATGCTTTTAGAATATATGATAATATCATCCAAGAATACAAGTATAATTTTGTCCAGGTATTCTTGAAATATATTGTTCATTAAATTCATAAAATATGTAGGTGTTTTTGTCAAACGAAAGGTAAACCTATGAATTCATAGTGCCTGTACCTTGTCCTAAAGGTTGTTTTGTGAATATCTACATCTTTAATTTTTAACTGATGATACCTAGAGCGAAGATATATCTTAGAATATATTGATGCACCATGCATATGATCAAATAGATCATTAATTATAGGAAGTGGATATCTATTTTTTATTGTTTCTTTGTTTAACATCCTATAATCAATACACAACCTAAGTGTTCCATCTTTATTTTTCACAAATAATTACTGGCGCTCCTTAAGTTGAAACACTTAGTCTTATCAAACATTTAGATAATAGTTCTTATAAATGTGCCTTAAGCTCTACCAGTTCAATGGTATTCATTCGATACGGTGCCTTAGAAATAGGCTCAGTTCTAGTTTGATCTCAATTGTGAAATCAAACTCCCGTTTGGGCAGAAGACTAGGTAGTTCTTCCAGAAACACATCACTGAAATCCCTTAACAACAGATATTTTTCCAAGAAATCACTATCCCCTTCAGTTGTTTCAAAATTATTACTGCATACAACGTGAAGCCTTTTTTTTGGCCTTTTAAAGCTACATAGATGACAATTTTCTAACTGAAATCTCTCGTTTTATCCCTTGGATGTCTGTTGTTTTTTACATGTCATAAAGACAATTAATGTGTTTTTAAAAATAGTCTACTTTAGCCTTATGTTCCAAAAACTAGTTAACACCTATTATGACATCATAAGACCCCAAAGGAGTAACATAAATATCAACTTCAATGGAAAAATAGGCAATTCTAGGACTGCTCTGAAAAGACATTGAGTAACTATGTGGACAACATTATTTTCATAGTGTACATCCCAAGATTTTTTCATTTCTCTAGCTTTTATTTTTAGTTTTAAAGCTAATTTACTATAAATAATCATTTATTAGCTCTAGTATCAAAAATTATAATAACAGCATACCAAATAACTTACTCCGGTACTTATATAGGTGTAACTTGCTTTACATCTTGTTTACCATCTTTTGTAGCATGTATCTTATGTTGTTGATTATTTTCATCCTTCCTTAGAGGGAAATGATTTTCATAATAATCCTTTCCATAGTTATATCATCCCCCTAAAGGTCCTCATTTAGGTTCAAATTTATTTCCATCCTTAAAATTGTTATTCTGTCCTCCATAGCACTTATGTCCATTATTATTGTTCTTAATGAAATTGTTTTGAACATTTACAACATGATTATTTGTTGTTGTTTTTTCTTATTATTATCAGTAAAAAAATTATTTTTGGTACCAAACTTCTTCCATGCCCCCTTTTTGGGTGCAAGAGATGAAGATGAATTAGGAATTTTCTTTCTATTTTCTTCCTTATGGGTAGAGATTGATTTTAATTTCTATTCCTGCCGAATGGATTTTTCTACAACCCCTTCCATGGTGGTTGGATTATAAACATCTACTTCACCCCATATGATAGGGTGAATCCCATAATTAATTTTCATGTCCTGAACTTCTTGTCAGTTTGATATTGAGGTATATACTTAAGAATATTAGTGAACCTCTCCCAATACTCTTTCACACTAACTTTCCCTGAGCTAAGTTCTAAAATTTAGTCATCTTCTTATCATAATAAAGTTGTGGCAGCCATCATTTCCTAAATTAATTTTTAAATTGATCCTAAGTGATGCTCGATTCATTAATATTCAATTCAACCTTACAACTCTCCCACTAGAATATGCCTCGATGGGAAAGCTGATAAGCTCCCCAAACTACATTTGTTTCCTCCGAGAAGTTTCTTATTGCAAAGTACTTCTCCATTTTGATAATCCAGCTTCTTAGCTCCATCCCCTAGTGTAGTACCATCAAACTTAGGTGGAATTATAATTTTTAGTTGAGTCGCTAACCTTGTATTTTTATTTTTAGGATGATTGGGTACATTTGCATTAGTGTTTATAACATTATTATTATCAACACCCAAATTCCCAACATTGAATTGTCTAAAGGAGGTGGATGATTGTTATTACCAACATCTTCCTCCTCCTCCTCATTACCGATAACTTGATGTTCAAGTACATCTAGATGATCTCTTGTGTTCGTGGGGGCATCAAGTATCTCACCAAGTTTTTGGGCCGTAGTTTCTTCTCCATATGGTGGTGGATTGTTTGCAGTATTTCCCTTTGTTCTAACCATTTTATGTTAACAAGAAAATTAATTTTTATTAGATTATGGACACAACGTATCCAAGAGCTATAACTTTTCTCTCGATACCAAGATGTAACATTCCCATTTTAAGACTTTAGAAATAAGGAATTTTTTTATACATAATGTTCATTGTTCTAAATTAACATAATTTAGAACACACATTCCAATGCCAAACTATCTCATAACAAAAAACCATATGTAGTTATAATGACTCGGTGAAACATTGATCTCTCATTTCATGACTCGGTACTAAACCGATCTCTCATGTTACTCAGTAATGTCTATACAACGTATACTTGGTTACTTTACCTTTTTAGGATACCCAAATGTTCTTATTAAGATGCCTATCTTAATATTTGTTACCGATATTCATTTGAAATCTCACTTCTTAAACTAGGTGACATAGGACAACGCAATCAGTAGCTTGTGATACTTTGGCCAAAGATTTTTAAACATGTTTACAATGTTTACATTCCTAGATGACATACTCATCAAATGGCATAATTTCCTCACTACACTTGTTTTGTTATCTAGAGTGGTCTTTACTTACTTTTGTCAGTCCTACTTGATTCAAAGTTACACTCTAGACAAGGTTAACAACATGCCCTAGTGTGGAAGACTACTCATGGTGACTAAGGGTACATAGACATACTCAATCGAATTTCGTTGATTGGGTGTGTCTAGTTATCCTAAGTTAACATGAGTTGACCTTGACACTAGATCAAGTTCTTATCCCTACATAGAGAAGAACTGTGATCCATTCAAGCACTTATGACAATAAAGTTGAACAAACTATGCGGGTGTTGAGACCTATCATCTACATCATAGTATCCTCATAATGACTCTTGTCATTACGAAGGTATTACATTACAGTTGATGTGTGTCAACATCAAACTGAGTTTCCTCAACTGGACGAACATACCTTAGATTATACGTTTATTATCCCATTAATCACTTTATTAAGATTAATTATTGCAACCTATAAAGATTCAACTAGGTTATTTAACCTATATGGTTGCAAGTTGAAGTTACACAAGAGGCAGGTATGTAGGTAAAATCTGCTTCCTAACCACTCGGTTACATGTTTAAGTTTATCATTTAAATGAAACAACTTGTATCATGTAATGGCATAATAGATCTTATAGTTATGAAAGTGTGTTAATTAGTTCCTTACTTATTTCAGCCCTAGCTTAAATAAGTCCCTTTTAAATATTTATTTTAGACTTCATGGAGATGAAGTCTAAATTCCATTTAATTCCTTAAAAATATTTCCAGTTTAAGATTAAGGGAATCTTCTTAAGGAAGCACACATGCAGCCATTTACTTACAATGTTCATAATGCTTTTAACAAGTTCATAACTTATGTCTTAATGAATGAACTCAAGGGAATTATCCCCTTTTTCCTATGTCATGGACTAATGCCCATTTATGAGAACTGAATTCATATGTTCTAAATATATATTCATGATTCATACATATTTATATATCTTAAGAAATCAATCATAGTTCCTTTAAATTGTTTATAGATCTACTTATGAGTGTCATGCAAACTAAAACTCATAGTATTACAAATAGAATAACTGTTAAGTTCCAATTCCTTAACTCTAAACATACATATACTTCCCTCCTTCAATTATGATATTACTTATTAGTACCCCACAATCTATGCCAAAGAAGTTTTTTTAAAGGTAGAAATCAACAATCATCACATTATTTACTCATAAAAAGGAGTGATACATTCACTGAATCCAAAAGTATTTCAGAGATTACAAAGTGTCATAACAACAATATCAAACTAGTTTTATTACAAATCTCTTTTCCAAAAGTACATCTCAAGTAATGACGCCACATATCATCATAATAAAGATACAATTTCCTTAATAAAACACATGCAAATTCCTATATGTCTTTCTCATTTCATATTTTATGAAATCCATCTACAAAATTACTAAAGACCGGTCAATTCATTTGAACTGAGCATGATAAGCACTATAGCATTAAAACATTGTGCTTTTAACTAATTGTTTCATAAAAAGAACTTTGTTGTTTATGAAACAGTCCTAAAACACAAACCAATAATAACAGAAAGACTTTTCCATAAAATAATAAAATTCAGGAAGAAGGGAGAGATATTTTAAAGTTTCTAATTCTAGGTAAGGATTAGTTAATCATCCTATCAACCCTATATTTTCATCAATAGACTCTTTTCAACATGCTGAGAAATAAATAAAAAAATTAAGGAAAGGAAATTCATGTTTCATCCTAACTTTACCTTATCATTCAATTTCCAGATTAAGGTGCCTCATTTACCAGCTCTATCTTTTGAGAAGTAATTCTAGATATACAAATCTACCTTTCAAAATTCATATACAGTTTTTCCATTTCAAGTAAACATCCAATCGATACATGAAGAAATAACAGATTAAGCACATAATTATATTTCCATCTAAATCACAACTGAAGCAGGCTCAACAAGATTCTAAGTTAGATTGATTAAATTTTCATTTCAGTGTTCCAAATAAGGAAGACATAATCAATAAAATCAACAAGCTAACTCATGGAAGAAATACTCTAAAAGACCTGAGTGGGTTCATTTCAAGTCCAGCTCAAGGATCGGTCATAATTTACACCTTGTAGTCCTAATAACTACACACTTAAAGCATTCATAAACCAAAAGAAGAACAAGGTGCCAATCAGAGTCACTCAAGTTTCTACCAACCACTAACAAGTCCAAAAAGGGAAGAATGATTAAAATTTCAGAACCAAACTAAAACAATATCATTCCTTATCCTATGCTAGAGTTCACCCTCAGGATTTCTTACAAGGATAACGTGTGATTAACATTCTAGAATGAAGAAAGAGACTTCAACCCGTGTCCTCAAGAGATTCTTTAACAAAAATTCTAAATGATAACAAAGTATCTTATGAATTCTAGCCATTATATCAGTTATGAAGAAGGAAATAGTTAAACATTGAACAGATTCATTTTCCCAACCCAATGTTGGAACAGCTCGAGAAGAGCAAGTACTAAATCGAAAAACCTTCCTTTAAAAAAAATCAAAGGAGAAATAAGGAAAATAAGGAGGGAGCCTCAATCATTTCTCCCTTCACAATGGTTCAGTCATCCCATGCCAACGTGGACAAATCAAAAGGAACATACCACTTCAGAGAATATCGAGACCAAAACTCAAATGTTTCTAAAGATCAACAAGCTCAGACTGAAATACCATGAAAATCATGTTTGGGTAATCACCATGGTCCAAACAAAGAATGGTAAACCAAAACATACTACGAGTAAAAAAATTTTGCTTCCTCTAAAAAATAAGAACCCCCATTCACTTATTCAACCAATAATACAGATTTGTTTCCATAACTTGGAAGCTCAATGAAAGGAATGGTAAGAGAGTACACAAATCCAGTTCAATTTTGACCTTCAAAGAACTAATAATTACAAACCTAGAAAGAGAGAAAGAACAATCGAACCACTTCCTTTCAAAAAAATTTGACAATCAATGATTTAGGGAGAACTTCCCAAAATCCAAACAAATCTGATACCAAGCTCAAAAAGGCCCAAAATGGGTTTCCAAATTTAAACATGAAGTGGGTAATTCCTCAATTAACCTACCATTTCAAAAAAAGTTGAAATATACTAGAAATTCCCACTGTCATTACCAAACAACCAGACTCATTCAAAAACATGTTATACTTCCAAAACGATGACGTATGGTCTAAAAAAAGAACCCTTGAATATTTTATTAAATGACGATAGAAAGAAGACATGCAAGTCAAAATATGAGGATTTTTACTTAGCCATATAATGTTCATAACATGTAACTCATAACATAAGTTTTTCCTCAATCAAGAACCCATAATGGTTTTCAAAGTCTGTAACAACAATTAATCAAATGAAAAACTAGACAACAAGGTCTTAGAAAATAATTTTGATATCATACAAGTTTATTATATCTAAATCCTCCAATAGTCATAACAAGGTAGCCATTCAAAAAAGAATATTTAGATTCTAATAAATCCAAACACATACATTGCAATAATACCTTATTTAAAAGATCTCTTAACTAAGCAAAACTAGTTTCAAGCCACTTCTCTAAGGACTCATGCAGAAGCAAGATTACCCAGAAATATGAAACGATACTCCTAGATCTCATTTTCTAACTAATATACCAAAATCAATAATGCATTCAAAGAAACAAAAAAAAACACCATTGAAGCAAAACTTAAATGATCAAAGAATCAAAACAAGAATATTTCCATTAAGATAAGATTTTTTTATGAAGCACTTAAGTAAAAGCATAGGACTTAATGGATAGGGCCTATCATTCCTGATAGAGCTCCTGTCTTTACTTTTCATATAAATCTCCAAGAAGCACTTTGATTCCTTCCTTCAAATGCCAACAATCTCCTCTACACCTTCTTCTTCTTCTTCTTATAGTTCCCACAGTGCCAATTTTATCTTCTCACGCCATGCAAGGATAAACATTCATGCAAGAATTAAACTGGAGGTTTGAAGAGAAAAAACCACATGCAAAGCTCAAGCTCAAAAAGACCAAATGACCAAAACAAAACCAAAACCCCTCTTTCTTCTTCCTAGGTAGTTTTCACCATTTTCAAAATATTAAATGCAAAATAGGACTGTTAGTTCTTCCAATTCTTCCGTCACCGCTATATCTATGTTTGACAATGACTAAGTTCAAAATTGCATGCAACTAAAACTTGGCGGAGGTGCCAACTCATTCCCCCAACTTTTCTCATGCATTTGCCAAATTTGGCAGCTTAAAAAGAGATAAGACCATATTAATTCCTCATAAATTTCTAAGGGTTGATGTCATCAAACTCCCCTCTCTATGTCATCCCATAGGCCCCTTTTAGGTTATCCAAACATTAGGTTAGGTTCAACATTAGTTTAGGAACTAACATAGGTCCTTAGGTCTAAGTATATAGTTTTAGTCTTAGGTCCCTTTTGTTATTAACATCCCACATTAACAAAAGAACATAGTAACTTAGGTTAGGTTTCACCTTTAGGATAGAGTTAATAATTTAAGGAACATAGTTTAATTAGGTTCCATGTTCATAGTAAGAATTGCATCCCACTTAAAAAAGAAGAACTAGATTAACATCCAAATTCAAATACAAAGCAGAGAGACATGGAGATAATTCATGAATCCAATACAGTTAGAGTCCAGAATCCTTCAATCTTTCCGGCTTGGTCATTATGACCACAAGGTTTATAAATTAGAAGCATACCTTGGATCAATGAAATTGATCCAAGGTAATGTTGTTCTACATCCCAATAAATTATGAAAACTGAAACTCAATTTCTCATTCCCAAGTAGTGAACTTTTCAACATAAGAAGAGATGAATTACTTCATTTTCTATGCAGCATAAACATGGCAGAATTGTACCTTTTTCATCAGATAACCTATTATTTACAGCAAACATGATGTCATAGATCATAAGAGTACATCATCTTAAGACAAGAATCACATGTCAATGCTTGCAACTTCCTAAATAGAAGTCGTCATAGATATCAGCCATGTTGGAGGTGTTATAAGCATGCAAAACCTACCTCTTGCACTCTCCTATAGCACTTGGTACTTTACCTCTCAACCATTCTCCTAATAGAGGGATGATATTATCTTGGTGCAACATCTTATAAAATTATTTGACATCATCTATATCTTACCGGGATCTCAACACCTTTCTTTTACTCCAACTTCTTGGATTTCTATTTTATACATTGAACTTCCCTTGAAGACTTTTTCTTATCTACATGGTCTCTTGATAGACTTCCTTCTTATGGGTAGGGTCTATATACTTCCCATAAACCACCTCTTCTCTTGCAATCGTAGTCTATTCTTTGGTATTTCTCCGGCGTGAGTAGCCTCATCTCTTGTTGTCACCAAGACAGGTTCTAATTCGACTCATGCACCATTCTAGGCATCCACCGTTGATTAGCATGTTTTACGCTCACCATCCCAACACCATTATTCTTCTACTACTTCGGATCATGTGTTTAAATAATTCTAGGAACTCTTCATACTTTTTCTTCTTTCCACACTAAGAGCATTGTAAGATATTAGGGAATTCATGCTTATAGTGTTCTAGACCCACAGTGTGTGTAACAATTTCTATGTGTGAACTCACTTATTCCACCTCTGTGGTTTCCATGGCCTCTAAATCCTCTTCTCTCGAATTCCTCCATTTGTGTTCCCTTCATAATGACATCGCTCATCCTTAGAATTGATTGTAATACTATTCTCGGCATACAATCGTATCAATGACATCATGTATTTAGTTAATCAATCTATAATCCTTGGTGTCATGAGTAGTCGAGGTGAAAATTTTTCAATAGTAAGACACATTCTTACGGATTGTGTGTTACAACAACAAACACCTACTTGCATTATGATCTCTGTGGCAGATCTCATAGTCTACCATCATCGCAGGTACCGATCATTTGAGGAATATTGTCCTTCATATGTCCTTCTACCTCATAATCTATACACCATAACCCGGTGCGAGTCTCATGAGCCGAGTTCATAGATAATTTCTCTAGCTACTTTATCGTTATCCAAAATTCACCCCCAGGGTAAATTTTGATAACATGCATCAGAATACTCAAGTCCCAGGAAAATAGATTGATTCAAGGCAAAAAATCATGTTTCTAGGGTCCCCTCGGATTTTTTCTAACTCTCTTGTCCAAGAAGAAAAGAGCAAGTTCCAAAAAGGGGTGAAAAAGTTGCAAAAAACAAGCTTGGGCCAAAAAAATCATGAAAATTGGCTAAGTCCTGTCCAGCGGCCCTTGGGACAGCTTGGGACGTCGGCACAAATCAGCCAAAAGGCCGCCAGGTGGTCCACGTAGCTAAGGGACATCCGGGCCGTGGGGACACGCGGGACGCGAAAGGGCGAACCGGCCGAAGGTAAAAGGAAAATCGACTAACTCGTTATGCGAGATAAGTTTGGGACAACCGGGCCAAAGGGACGCAAAAAGACGGCGGCTACAAAGAGGGACAAGGAAGCCCATTTTGGGTGGTTCGGAAGAATCTGTCCTAGACATCCCAGACAGTTGGGACATAAGTACGCGGCGGATGCGGGAGCCGAAAGAGCCGAGAGCCAATCAAATCACGCCACGTGTCATCGGCCGAAAGAGGGACAGGGAAGCCCGAATCGGGCAGATTGGAAGTTTTTGTCCCAAAAATTTGGGCCAACTGGGCCAAAGGGACGTGAAGGATGCGAAAATGTGGCAGGCCCTCTAATGAATCAGGAAACGCCATGTGTCACAAGGGAAAATGTCCAAAATTTCAAAGGGCAAGGTTTGAAGCGTTGGCCCGAGCCAATAAAAAGAGGACACGTGTCCTAAGGAGAAGGGAAGTGTGGAGCTCGGGAGGAATTAGAGAATTTGGCAAAAGTTTTGGCCAAAAACTAAAAGGTAAAGAATGACCCCGCGCCCCTGTCCTCCAACCAGATCATGCCACGTGTCCCAAGTGGTGGGGATGCGGGGAAAAAACGGGAAATTTTCCAAAATTAAAAAAATTCAAAACTTTCAAGGAAAACCCGCGGGTAAGGGAAGGAGAGAGAATTTCTCATCCAATCAGCACCCAACACGTGTCGTCCAGGTGGCGGAGTGCGGGAAAAAATTTCAAAACTCATTTTTGCCTGTTTTGTGCCCTAAATCTTCAGATCGCCATATCTTTCGATCCAGAGCTCGGATTTGCACATTCTTTATATCATTGGAAAGATTATAAAATTATCTACATGATTCTGGGGTCAATCTTGAATTTTGGTTTAGTCTAGAGAGAGAAAGTTAAGAAACGGCTCTGACGCATGTTCATGGCCAGAAGTGACATTTCAACGACCAAATTTAATACAGAATGGGTCGCATTCTCCTCCAATTTGGTCAAAAATGGTAGGGTATGGGTTTGTAAGGTCCTCCATGCTGATTTAATGCATTTTTAGTCAATGAGGAATGGGCTCCCACGTTTTTGTACATTTTCTCTCTCCTCGGACTCGACCCATGCAATGTAAAAGCCAGATTTGGCTCATTTCTAAAGGGTGGAACACTTTTTGGCATAGCAATCTTCTTCTTTCACCTCCAGCAAGTGATTTTGGCAAGAATCAGACCTCTTCAAAGATTGTAATAGTTTTTACCTCTCTGAGGTTGTAATGTAGTGGTTTTGACATTGGAAATGATAATGCAAGCTCTGTGAATGGTTTCAGTCCTTTGTTTGTATTATTTGCTTCATTTCGACCCTAAATTATATCTTATCAGCCTGTGTATGCTTTATGCTGCAATCTTTGGTTTGTGTCTATTTGCATGACAAAAATATTCACCATTCCTTTTGGTGCATCACCATCTTTATTTAGTTTCAATTTTTGCATTTCTATCCCTGTCTCCTTGCAATTTAGAGTAGGATTAGGATCTGAACCTCTGTAGTTGTGCAAATATAGATCTAAATCAGAGGAGTTTGAGGAACTAGCCTCTAATCTAGAGATTCCTCTCTCACTTCACAAGTCCCACACTTGGAGAGAGGTTTCCATGTTGTGCAATCACACTTTGATGCTAGAGTAATCAACCTAGAAGCCCGATCTCGCATCCGGGGTGTCGTGTGATCTTGCAACAATAGTTTTGGCATGCCTGGTGGGACAGAGGTCTCATTTTTATTGTAAAAAGTTGATGTGCATCTGCTGTAATTTTTCTTGCTTGAAAAAGCTATTATTTGCATATCCGCGACTCCAAGGGGAAGAATCAATCGGTCTCAATAGTGCAGGGCTCGAAAACTCATGAGAAGAGTCACCACAAGGTCAAGAGTTGGAGAAGAAGAAGTGTTGTTTGAATACTTGTAAATTATCTCCAAGAAGAAGGCAAAGAGGAAGAAGGATTCAAAGGTCTCCATCTCCACCAAACAGAACTCTCTCAACTCCTCCACCTCGTAGGCCTTTCATTCACCAATAAGGGTTTTAAGACCAATTAGAATGGCTCAAAACAACCCCTACGTCAACTTCACAGCAGCACCCCACTTGCCCTCAATGCACAACATTCGATTCCTATTGCAACCTTGAAGAACATTCCCTACTTCACTGGAGAAAATCAGACTACCCCAGGTGATCATGTTAAAGATATTGCTAACCTTTGTGCAATTCATGAGATCAATGAGATGCAAGTGGCTGTCAAGTTACTGGCATCTTCATTCAAGGGTAAAGCATTGCAATGTTTTAGGAGCCTTGGAGCTGGTTCTATCACAAATTAGAATCAACTTTGTATAGCACTTCATGAGCAATTTGGAGAAAAGGGAGACAACTTGTCTCTTTTGGAGCAAATGACAACCATCAAGAGAGCTCCCAATGAGTAGTCAACCGATTTCAACTTCGATTTCAAAAGACTTGGGAGAGAATTCCAAAGGCAATCAAGCCAACAAGAAGGTGCTTTTCTTTACTATCTCAAAGCTCTAAATTCTGATATTTCTATGTTAGTTCAGTCCATGAGAGGCGTAACTATCCCTATGTCTTATAGCATTGCCATTAGGGCTGAAAATTGTTTAATCCAAGCTGGCAAACTTGCCCCTAGACCTCCCATGCCACTGTTTCCAAGTTTAGAGAGCCCAAACACCAATCAAGCACCTAGTTTGGCTCCTTCTCCCACTCCTAGAAATCAGAGTTCAAATGAATCTTCCACTTCATCTCCAAGTGCCCCAAATGAGCTTCAAGAGGTCATGAAGCAATTGCAAAACCTAGGCAATGAGCTAGTTACTCTCAAAAGGCAAAGAGGCCCAAGGTTTTAGACCTTCTTATCAACCCCAACCTCACCTAACAGCAGCCATACCAACCACAAATACTAGCTAATCCATTTGCAAATATGAATCAAACAAGGCCTCCTGCCAATAGATCATTTCATCCCTACAATCCAAATGCCATATCTCGCTCTAAGGCATTGGTGCCAACCTGAACAACATTTCTCAGGAGTATGATTGGTGTTTTCCATGCAATGAGCCTCATAACCAATCCATGTGCTTCAATGGTGCTTTGAATCAAGCACTAATGGTGACAACTACTAGTGTGGAGGGTGAGGGTAGTCAAGGAAACAACCAACAACAAGAAGCATTCCAACAGCAATCAGCCCCAAATGACACCACATTGGTAAATTAGCAAGTAGAGGATTTTTGTGGCATGAATCAGGTAGTTTCTCAAGGTGTTGCAGCCAACACAAGGTCAAAAATGAGGAATTTGGGTGAAGAAAAGCCATTAGCCCCAACCAATCCATGACCTTATATGGTTCCACAAATGATTGGCAAGAAGAATCCAATTTCAAATGCACAAGGGCAGCCAAGGACATCCCCTAGGCCAACTCAAATACCAGTTGTTTCTGCCCACATGCAAGGAGTGAATGTACAAACCAAGGGACAGAAAAGAGAGCCTTCATCACCATTCAAGATCATTGATCGATGAAGAAGACAAACATCAATATATCAATGTGGGAATCCCTATCCATCCCAGTGCCAAAGAGATATGCTGCAAGCTGCCATGAAGGATCGCCAACTTTGAATTAGCAAGTTCAGATACGACAAAGTGCTTACAAATACTTGCCCACTGAGGGAAATCATGGAGGACAACAAGGTAAAATGTTGAAGCCCCTCCTTTCTATGTTTCATTGATCATTGGAAATCAGCTAGTGCACAATTGCATGATAGACTCCGAGGCAAGTAGCTCAGTAATGCCTAAATAAATAGCTGATCAGCTAGGACTATAGTATGAAACAATATCCAAAGGGGTAGTGCAGCTGGATGGGACAGCAGTAGCAATAGTTAGAGTGATTAAAAACTTGAGTCTTACCTTGCATGCATGTCCAAATGTTGTTGTTTTACAAGATGTATCGGTTATAGACCTTCCACCATTATTTTCCCTATGCTTGTCAAGGGAATTCATAGCCAAGATTGGGGGATATTTGTCTGCTGATTGGTCACACATGTTGTTCAGAACGAGGTATGGAACTAAGGCTACAATTAGGTCTGAACCTATTGCAAACTTCCATATTGAGCCTTACACTCCAAGTCAGATTAATGCCAATTGCTCAAAGATTTGATCAAGAAGATCACCCAAGCACTGATGAGGCTGACACTAAGGTTGGAAGCATCCCGGATCTAACTCTTGATGAATGGGCAAGTAAGATACATGCATTTGATCCTTATCAAGAAGTGGAAGAATCTGAGCTAGGGGTCTATTGCATACATGAAGAAAATCAGCCTATTCCTAGCATCACCAAGCCAAACCACAAAGATGACAATGAGGTATGGCAGCTGTTTTTTGATGGATCAAGGAGTAGACAAGGTGTAGGAGGTGGAGCTATGCTTGTTTCACCTCAAGGAATAAAGTACTATTCAGCTTTTAGATTCCAGTTTGCATGCTCCAATAACACTGCTAAATATGAAGCCTTGGTGTAAGGGATGCATTGGGCAATCAAGAGAGGAATAAAGAACTTGCAAGTCTTTGGTGATAGTGAATTGATTGTAAATCAGGTCAAGGGACAACATGCTACCAAGAATGATCTACTTAGGTGCTACAAGAACAGGGTGTGGGACCTCATGGAAGATTTTGAGGGTTTTGGCATCAAATCCATTTCTAGGAAAGAGAATCAAGTGGCGACAGGCTTGCAACAATAGGGGCAGCCTTTGACATTGTGGAAAGCATTCAATAAGACAAGGTACAGCCAAACATCCACATGATTATGAGGCCTTCAAAGGCTTGGATAACAATGTCAGCTTGGCAAGTTTTTGAGAATGACCAACAAATCATCCATTTCTTGCAAGAAGAAGCTGAGTTCTCAGCCAAGAATCAAGAAAAATTGGAACAGCAGTATGGTGACCAAGTGGTACAACTGAGAACTAACAAGCTGCCCAAGGGACTTATCACTTTGGAGTCCATTTTTAACCCTAATGATCAGTTTAGAAAGGAGAAAGAAAACATTCAAGTCAAGAGAGAGGATTTAGTATCCATCTTGGTAGAAGAGAACAAACCATTGCAAATTGGAAGGATGACAACTGAACAAGAAAGGTATGAGTTCATACAACTGTGTCAAGAGTTCCCTGACGTGTTTGCTTGGAGCTATGAAGACTTGAAAGGTTTCAATCCCAACTTAGCTCAGCATACCATCGAATTGGATCCAAATACTAAGCCTGTCAGGTAGAAACAAAGACCAGTCAATCCACACATGGAGCCTCTCATGAGGAAGGAATTGGACAAGCTAATTGAGTCAAGGATCATATTCCCAATCAAGCATTCTAGTTGGGTTGCCAACTTAGTTCCAGTCAGAAAGAAGAGTGGAGAGATCAGATTGTGTGTTGACTTCAGAGACTTGAATAGAGCCTCTCTCAAGGACCATTACCCACTCCCTTCCATGGAGAAAATCTTGCAAGTTGTGGCTGGCTCCGAGAGGTTTTCACTACTTGATGGCTACTCAGGCTACAATCAAATTATGGTGAAGGAAGAGGACCAGTTCAAGACAGCCTTCACAACCAAATGGGGAACTTTTACATACAGGAAAATGCCATTTAGGTTGTCCAACGCTGGTGCTACCTTTCAAATGGCATTGGACATGGCATTCAAAGGTTTGATTAACAATGTGGTGCTGATTTACCTTGATGATATCACTATTTTTTCAAAAAATGCAGCAGACCACCTCTCTCATTTGAGATAAGTCTTCACAAGGTGCAGGAGATTTGAAGTTTCTTTGAATCTTAAGAAGTGCATCTTTCTTGCACATGAAGGAAAGCTCCTTGGCCATATCGTCTCCAAAGAAGGACTAGCAATTGATCCAGAGAGGGTTGAAGCCATAAGAGCACTACCATTGCCAAGCCACAAGAAGGCCCTTCAGAGTTTCTTGGGAAGGATAAACTTTATTCGGAGGTTTGTCCTAGATTTTGTAGCCCTTGTCAAGCCCATCACCAAAATGTTAAAGAAGAGCATGGCTTTCAAGTGGACAGCAGAAGGCAAGGAGAGTTTTGAAGCAATCAAAGAAGCCATCTCTCAAGCACCAACTCTCATCAACCTGACTTCTCCAAGGATTTCATCCTCTATGCATTTGGAGGTAATGACACTATTTCTGCCATTTTGGTACACAGCAGAAACAAGGATAATGTTGAGCATCCAATTTCCTTCTTCACCAGAGCCTAGATGAGTATGAGGTGAGGTACTCTTTTTTTGAGAAGCATGTACTTGCAAAGAATCGAATCTTGAAGAAATTCAAGCATTTAATCTCAAACAAAAAGGTCCAGTTGCTAGTCTCACATGTCAAGGTTAAGGACTTCCTCCTCAACAGGATTTGAATGAGAAAAGGGCAGGATGGATCACCCATGTCATGGAGTATGACATTGAGATCAAGATCACCAAGCTGGTAAGAGGGAAAGGATTGTGTGAGCAGCTGGTTTTGGGAAGCAAAAAGAAGTATGTAATGCGAAAGAGGCTGTTTTGACAGTCCAGGACAGCCATGAGCCAAGTGGCAATCAAGAAGAAGACAATGTTGCCCCCACTCCTTGCTAGACCCAAGGCATTATACGCTTCCTAGGCACAGGCCTATGCCCTCCGAAGATGAACAAGGCCCAAAGGAGACACTTCAGATTGCAGGCTGTCCCGTATGCCATTGTTGATGGAGTTTTGTTCAAGAAAGATGTGAATGGAGTGCTGTTGAGGTGCATTAGCACAAATCAGATTCAAAGGGTGTTGGAAGAGTTTCATGGTGGACCAGCTGGTGGTCATTTTGCACCAAGAGTGACAGCTCTAAAAATCATGAAGGCTGGTTATTATTGGCCCAAAATATTCAGTGATTGCTATGCATGGATCAAGAGGTGTAAGAATTGTGCATTCTTCACAGGAAAAGAGAGACTTGCTGCCCTTCCATTACATCCAATCTTAGTTGACCAGCCATTCATGCAATGGGGTTTGACTTCATTGAGTCATTAATCCCAATTCAAGCCAAGGGCACAAATGGATTTTGACAGCCACAGACTACTTCACCAAATGGACAGAAGTAGTAGCACTCAAAGAGGCAAATGAGTCTAGCATCTTAGACTTTTATGAGGGGATAACAACCAGATTTGGTGTACCTACTACAATAATCTCTGATAATGCATTGGCATTCATTGGATCTAAGGTGACTAAGTGGGCTGTCAAGAACGGTATCTACCTAAGCACTTCATCAAACTATTACCCTCAAGGTAATGGCCAGGCCGAGTCTACAAACAAGAACTTGTTGAGGATCATTAGGAGGACTCTTGACGAGAATCAAAGGTCTTGGCATACCAAATTGAAATCAGCCTTATGGGCTGATAGGATAACTCCCAAAAGATCCATAGGTAACTCTCCATTCAAACTTGTCTATGGAAGAGAAGCAATCTTGCCCATGTCACTTGAGTTGCCAACATTGGAACTCATGAAGTAGCTGGAGTTGCTAGAGTTTGAGCCCATGGAGGTGAGGTATGCAGAGTTGATGGAGCTGCAAGAGATCAGAAATCAGGCATCCCAAGCAATGGAAAAGGATCAAGCTTTGATCAAGAAGACCTTTGATAGGAAGGCAAAGGATAGATCTTTTCAGGTTGGAGATCTAGTGTTGAAATGGGATGTGGATAGAGCAAAACCGGGAAGGCATTCAAAATTTGATGCCATTTGGAGTGGCCCATACATGGTCACGAAGTGCAAGAATAGTAATGCTTTCCAATTGGCCTCATTAGATGGTGAAGAACTACATTTTTAGTCAATGGAATCTATCTCAAGCATTGCTTCTAGATGGAAATTCACTACCTTGTACTTATTAGGTTAGATTTTCATTCCTCCAAGTGCTTGTGCACATTGTTTCTTGTAGGTTATTTTTGTTTTCCCTAAGTGCTTTGGCACAACTTGCTTGTCATGGAGATGTTTTGCAGCCCTTGCTCCCCTCAGGTGATATTCCATCTTCCTCCTTGCACATTCTAAGTCAGTGGAGGTTCTAAACAAAATATCTGATGACTCCATGCCCAATGGACTGCTTCAGGCAACTGGTATCTTCTACCTAGCAGTAGGTACCTTGTTGAGTCGCCAAATTGTTATCCAAAATTCACCCCCCAGGGTAAATTTTGATAAAATGCATCAGAATACTCAAGTCCCAGAAAATAGATTGATTCAAGGTAAAAAAATCATATTTCTAGGGTCCCCTCAGATTTTTTCTAACTCTCCTGTCCAAGAAGAAAAGAGCAAGTTCCAAAAAGGGGTGAAAAAGTTGCAAAAACAAGCTTGGGCCAGAAAAAATCATGAAAATTGGCTAAGTCCTGGTCCAGGCGGCCCTTGGGACAGTTGGGATGTCAAGGCACAAATTGGCCAAAAGTGTCGCCAAGCGGTCCGCTGCAGCAAGGGACATCCGGCCATGGGGACACGCGGGACACGAAAGGGTGAACCGGCCGAAGGTAAAAGGAAAATCGACTAATCATTATGCAGATAAGTTTGGGACAATCGGGCCAAAGGGACGCGAAGGACGCAAAAAGGTGAAGCGGCCGCAAAGAGGAACAAGGAAGCCCATTTTGGGTGGTTCGAAGAATCATCCCTGCAGAAACCTGCAGGGCACAGTTGGGACATAAGTACGCGGTGGACGCAGGGAGCCGAAAGAGCCGAGAGCCAATCAAATCACACCACGTGTTATCGGCTGAAAGAGGGACAGGGAAGCTTGAATCGGGCGGATCGGAAGTTTTGTCCCAAACAGTTTGGGACAACCGGGCCAAAGGGACGCGAAGGACGTGAAAATCTAGCAGGCCCGCGAACGAATCAGAAACGCCACATGTCACAAGGGAAAACGTCCAAAATTTCAAAGGGCAAGGTTTGAAGCATTGGCCTAAGTCAATAAAAAGAGGACACGTGTCCTAAGGAGAAGGGAAGTGCAGAGCTCGGGGAGGAATTAGAGAATTTGGCAAAAGTTTGGCCAAAAACTAAAAGGTAAAGAATGACCCCACGCCCCTATCCTCCAACCAGATCATGCCACGTGTCCCAAGTGGTGGGGATGCGGGAAAAAGTGGAAATTTTCCAAAATTAAAAAAGTCAAAACTTTCAAGGAAAACCCACGGGTAAGGGAAGGAGAGAGAATTGCTCATCCAATCAGCACCCAACACGTGTCGTCCAGGTGGCGGAGCGCGGGAAAAAATTTCAAAACCCATTTTTGCCTATTTGTGCCCTAAATCTTCAGATCGCCATATCTTTCAATCCAAAGCTCAGATTTGCACATTCTTTATATCATTGGAAAGATTATAAAATTCTCTACATGATTCCGGGTCAATCTTGAATTTTGGTTTAGTCTAGAGAGAGAAAGTTAAGAAACGGCTCTGACGCATGTTCATGGCCAGAAGTGACATTTCAGCGACCAAATTTAATACAGAATGGGTCGCATTCTCCTCCAATTTGGTCAAAAATGGTAGGGTATGGGTTTGTAAGGTCCTCCATGCTGATTTAATGCATTTTTAGTCAATGAGGAATGGGCTCCCACGTTTTTGTACATTTTCTCTCTCCTGGGCTCGACCCATGTAATGTAAAAGCCAGATTTGGCTCATTTCTAAAGGGTGGAACACTTTTTGGCATAGCAATCTTCTTCTTTCACCTCCAGCAAGTGATTTTTGCAAGAATCAGACCTCTTCAAAGATTGTAATAGTTTTTACCTCTCTGAGGTTGTAATGCAGTGGTTTTGACATTGGAAATGATAATGCAAGCTTTGTGAATGGTTTCAGTCCTTTGTTTGTATTATTTGCTTCATTTCAGACCCTAAATTATATCTTATCAGCCTGTGTATGCTTTATGCTGCAATCTTTTGTTTGTGTCTATTTGCATGACAAAAATATTCACCATCCCTTTTGGTGCATCACCATCTTTAGTTAGTTTCAATTTTTGCATTTCTATCCCTGTCTCCTTGCAATTTAGAGTAGGATTAGGATCTCGAACCTCTGTAGTTGTGCAAATATAGATCTTAATCGAGGAGGAGTTTGAGGAACTAGCCTTTAATATAGAGATTCCTCTCTCGCCACAAGTCCCACACTTGGAGAGAGGTTTCCATGTTGTGCAATCACACTGATGCTAGAGTGATCAACCTAGAAGCTTGATCTGCATCCAGGGTGCTGTGATCTTGCAACAACATTTACCATTGCGTAAATTTGGGCTTCTAGGAAAATACTAACTCATGTATCAACGCTTCCTACTACCTCAGTGCACAAGGCAACCTCCAAGGCCTTACATGGATCTGTGAAAGTATTCTATCAAATCTCCCTCCTGAATGGTGTGATTAATCCTTTGATGAACCAGTAAGCATGTTGCGAAGGATGAATGTCAGAAGATAACTGGGATAGGAGATTCTTGAAACATGTGTCATACTCCCACACACTCTCCACCATTCCTTGTTGAATCTCATTCAATGTACTGATTATTTTCTGTTTAAACTCAGGTATGTGGAACTCCGCCAAAAAGGCATTACACATCGTAATGTAGTTCACCACTGTCTGGTGTGGCTCATACTTCCTATACCAGTTATGAGTGCATCCTTACAACATGGTTTTAAAATGAATTGATTTCTGCTCTGGGGTAGTGATCCTCTTCACACTCCATAGTAAATTACACTTGTGTACATGTTCTGTGGCATCCTCAATGCCCTTGTAATTAGGTAAGTGGAGTGACATCTCATAAAACACTTGTTGATGGTGTTGTGGACCTTGTCTATCAGATCCAAGACCTTGATTCCCTTTGATGTTACCTCCACCACCAAACCCACTAGATACACTAGTTCCAACACCTCTAGATCCACCATATCCTCTTGCCATCATAGGAAAGGGTCCCAATGTAGTTACACCCTGCGAACTCACCGTTATGCTAAACTATGCGCCGACAATCTGTGATACTAAACCACTCCTAGATGTGTTTCCCATGTTGCTCCTAGACATGATACATAAACCTTGTATTCCCACACCTTGTCCAAATGTTGTGCTATATAGAATACCCCAAATATAATAAATGATTGTGTAGCCATAGATGTACCAAATGATAAATTATACCTCTTAGGTGTCACTTGACTACAAATATTGATACCAACTAGATTATCAAAACTTATCTCAGAATTGGAAAACTAAGCACAAGGGTCTGGTTGCCATGTGGGTTAAGATGCACACCTACAGCTCTTCTCCTTTCTTCATATGACAAGATCTCTCTAGAACTCAAGGGGGTTTCTTCCATTATTTCAAGATGGGGTAGCTTATACTTCTCAGGTTATATGTCCTCCATGCAAACCTCAAATCCTTCCCACAATGTTTGCCTCCATAAATTCATCACTTTTACATCTTTGCACTGTCTTGCAAAATCCCTCTCTCGATCTTCATTATAATTAATTTTCCTCTCCTCTCTCTCTATTTCTACCACAAGGTCCTCCATCCTTCCACCATGTAAGCTTTCGTGTCCCACACCTAGCAAGAGTTTAGCTATCCATGGGAAAGGCTTCCAAACTCAAAGTAATAACTAGAATATTGATATCTAGTGGAATAACATGCAAGAACAATCCTCTAGAATCCTTCAAGAACTCGAACTTAGCAATCTCTAGGAAATAATACGTATAAATAACTTATTCCAAGGTATAACTAGTCAACACTCTACTCCTCTAGCGATCAAAAACACGGGTCCATGTCAGATCGACATCATGCAACCGCTGATATTCCTCCTAGGTCCAAACACGAGGTCTATAGTACCAACTTGTCCTTGATTTATATGCTAATAGTCATTCATACAACTCTATTGGGAAACAAAAATTAATGTCTCATAGAATTCGTGATACAGTGTTTTCCTCCACCCATTTTCATGCATCAAACTTAGATCCATTATTGAACCTCTAAGAAAATGCATCCTCCATGTTTTTTATCCAGGTCTTGATGTTATCCAAGGTCAAGTGTTCCATCATTACACATTTATCTCACAATAGCTTAAAAAGAGTTCCTGACAATGGAACTAAGATGTAGTCATTATTTTACCCTCAATATTTATTTCTAAGTCCAAGCACATCGGCCTATCATCTAACATACGATCGGCGCCACCCAAGGTGTGTGTGGGCATTGAGCCCCTCCTTTATGTGAGCTTTGTAAGAGATTTTTTCCATTAATGGAGTATTATTTTCAGAAACAAAAGTACATGCATCTACTCAAAAAGGCAGAAGATATAACTAATAGATCTACACATCAATGCATCATAAAAGCTAAATAAACATTATAAGAAGTACAAGAAACCAGATCTGAGTCATGATAAGACAAATAACATGAGGGTTTACACCCATAAGAAATTTGTACAGAATAGATCCATGTATATTGATTTAACAGAGTTATGGTAGCCATATTACATTCAAAAGGGTCATCTCAGACCATATACATCAAATGATAGAGACTTAACTCCTGCAAACCTATCTGATCAAAGATCCTAACTATACTTTTCCCCATTATATCCCTTGTTATAAATCCCAGTACCCATACATATGCTTAATGGTATCCCTTACAACCCTCTAGCACTAAGTACTCTAAACCCTAGCACTATGAACTCCAAACCCTTAGCATTTCCTAACATTTCTACAACACTTCATTACTCTCCTTCTCTTTCTCTACTTCACTTTCACTTTGTACATGTACATCTCTCCTTATCTATATTCACTCTCTCTTCTTCATTCTATATATGTTCCTATCCTAAGCACCTCTTTAAATAGGATCATTGACCACCATCATGACTTCTGTCTTGAGTAGATCACGTGCTAAGTGTCAATGTGGTCCTCCATCGGTGAATGCTTATCCTTTTGTAAACCTTTCACTAACTCGTAACGATGCCTCTAGGAATATTCCCTACATGTAATATACTTTTCTTGACCTCCAAGGTTCTAGGATGGCACCTTAACCACTTATCATGCCTATTCGGGTCCTCACGTTTTTCCTCAAGTGACTCTGTGATGCCAAATAAGGCTAAGTCCTTTAAACCCTTGTTCTGCCTCCCATACGCACCCTAGTTTCACTTAAACCCTTATGATTTTTCCCTCAAACCCCCTCATTTTTTAATTCAAATTTGAAAATTTTGAGCTCATGCCCTCTAGAAGTGTTCAAGTAAAGTTAGAAGTCTGAAAAGATAGAGAAATTCATGCTTTGAAGTTGTTTAAACTCTCCAGTATGCACGTTTTGATAAATTTTCCATTTCCTCATCTGGATGCGTGAAAATTATATTGTTGTCCTCATTTGAATGAAATTTTCAATCTTTCTATGGCCATGGATCATCAAACCTTGTATTGTTTTTAATCCCTTGGTTCACGAAATAAATTTGAAAATCAAGCACAAAATGGTGGATTTTTCTTCTTCTCTGCATTTTTCCACAATCGTGAATGATAGGTGTTTTCTTCCCCATCAAATTTTGGCCCCATTATCCATGGGTACGTGGACATATCTAATTGGAGGTGGGCCGGCGGAGTAATTTTTGTTTTTGAGCCTTTTTGTAAAAAGGGCTAAAATTCATAAAGTGACCCGCAACTCCGATCATGCTATGAGGAAAAAGTCAAATGTTGAGCCCACATTGAAATTCAAAGTGGGGAAGCGGGTCAGTAGAAAACTTTGAGGTTTTGAGCCTTTTTCATTAAAGGGGCTTAAAGTTAAAAAGTGACCTACAACCCCACCAAACACAAAGGAAAAATTCAAATCTTGAGCCCGTCATTGGAAAGTCAAAGCGGGAAGCGGGCCGTCGAGGAGATTTGAGAATTTGAGACTTTTTTCATTAAAGGGGCTTAAAGTTAAAAAGTGACCCATAGACCCACCCGCACCAAGGAAAAATTAAAATATTAAGCCCGCATTAAAAAGGGTAAAATTATAAAGTGGCCTCGCAACTGCCTCCACTCAAGTGAGGCCACGTGTCAAGACCATATCAAAAGTGGGTGAGTGGGCCAAAATTTTCCAAAATGCCAAATCTCTATAAAGTCACAAAATTCAAAATGAATCATCCACGCTGCTCCAAAGAAATTTCTCCCATGTGGATAAATCTAGTTTAAAGTTTCAAAGGAAAGATGAATGGTTCAAATTCAAAGTTACAAAATGAGTGTAATGACTACATTACGAAAAGTCTGGTTTTTCTCGCCATTGGTATTTCTTTGCGAATCAAGAATTTGAATGGATGCAATGATTGAAAAGAAATTGTAAACTATTTCTTGCTAACAAAGAAGAAGTTATAACAATTTCTTGTAATATACTTAATGGCTTCTTCACACCATTGTAAGGGGTTGGAAATTGATCTTGTAAACTCACGAGTGTATTTTACTTAGAGAAAGCAAAGGAGATAGCCATTTTCTTCTACTTTCCTCCATTCTCAAATTTCTTCCATTCCCACATTATGTACAACTTCTGTTTAAGCATAAATACAAGAAGAATGATTTTTTAGCCTCTTTGATGAGTATATTTTAGAAACTTTGAGTTCATAATCTTATCTTGTCTTATTTCCATTCGTAGGGTTGTTGCTTCTCATAAATGCATGTGTTGAAATTTATAACTAGTGCATGTAGGAATATGATTTTCTACCTACAACATTAGTTATCCTACCTCTTTTCTCTCTCCCTTTCCTATCTTCATAGAAAATTCCCCCCTTGCAGATAACTACAAGAATTTTCTGTAGGGTCAGTGGAGTGCCCCTATTGGATCCCCAACCAAAAGTCCATTATAGAAATCCATGCTTTATCATGCATGCATATAGGATAGATTTACCGCTTAAATAGAGGGACTTATATTCCTAGAGCATTGGCAAGGAATTCACAAATTTTTCCACCCGACAAATTTCCATGCCAACACGTTATTAAACCCATTTTGCTATGCACTTTTCCTTGATCACCCCTCTATCTCGCTAATCTTGCACACACATGCCTCTTGGTACTTAGCCAATATTTTAGGGTCCAATAGTTAAGACACATTGAAATACTACCTAAGTCTCTCAAATTACTCTTTTTGAAGGTAATTAGTGACGAGGACATGGATGTTTAGGATCTGATAGGAGTAGGGGACATTTCAAAAGCTAATTTTGAAGAAATCTATGAGGCCTATAAAAATTAATCAAGAGCTACTATGAAGAGGGTAATGTTGTTGCAGACTCACAAAGACTCCCCGGATGCAAATCGAAGCTTCTAGGTTGATGTTCGGGCATCCAAAGGTGTGATTGCACAACATGGAATCCTTTCTCCAAGCGTGGGACTTGTAAAGATGAGAAAAGATTCTCCAGAGAAGGCTAGTTCCTATTCCTCTGTTCAGATGCACACACAAAATGCAGAGGGTTTGCTAAAACCTAATCTAACTTGCCAAGGAGACAGGGTAAGAAAATGCATAGAATAAAACCTAAACTACAAAGGTGATGCACCGAGGAATGTTAGACACTCGTTTTGCAAATTTAACACAGACCACATAGATGCAATACAAACACCATGCACAGGTAACCAAACTGCAATAAGAGATCAAAATGACAACAATGAATACATGAGAGGGTCGAGAGTCAATCACAACACATATATTATTGCTCAAGAGTCGATACAGTACATTGCAGTGGCCAAGAGGCAAAAAGACTGGCATTACAACCCATATGGGAGGTTTGAAAGCTCCACAATTTCTCTTGCAAGCGAGGGAAGAAGGGAGGATGCAAAACAAGAATGTCTCGACCCCTTAAAGGAGCTCTTCTTTACAATATATATCAAGAAATGAGAGAGGGAAGAGAGAGGAAATCCAGAATCTACCCCAACCACTTCTTGGTAGCATTTAAAATCATCTCATTATGATAGAAGCGGTGGATCCTAGCAAAATGGCGGGCTGTCTAACAGGAGCGGCGAGCTGTCTGCTGCATTAAAGTTGGTTGTTGAAGCATTACTTCATCTATCACCACGCGTCAGAGACATTTTCTTAATTTTCTCCCTCCAAACTACACCAAAATGCAAGATTGATCCCAGAATCATGTAGAGAATTTCAACAACTTTCCGTTGATATAAAGAACGTGCAAATCTGAGCTTTGGATCGAAAGATACGAAGGTCTGAAGATTTAGGGCACAAAACAGTGAAAATGGATTTTTAAATTTCTTTTCCCGTGCTCTGCCATCTGGATGACACGTGGCAGGCTCTGTTTGCTGAGAAATTTTCTCTCTCCACCTTTTCGTGGGCTTTTCTTGTGGGCCCCTTAAACTTGGACATGTGGCACTATTTCATTGGTTCGGATCAGTGCTCGAAAACTCACCCCTTTGACCTTTTGGACCTTTTTCCTTGGCGACACGTGTCATGCTGTGATTTGTCCATGGGCCTGCCGATTTTCACGTCCACCACATCCTTTTGTCCCGGATGTCCCAGTGCTTCACGGGACAGAATCCTCTCGATCCACCCGAAATGGGCTTCCTCGTCCCTTTTCTGCCGGTGACACGTGGCGTGATCTGATTGGCTTTCGGCTCCTTCGGCTATCCACGTCCCGCGCGCCCCTTTGTCCCACTTGTCCTTGTGCTGAAGTTTCTTGTTTCAGCCGATCCAGCCGGTTCGCATCCTTTTCTCCCAAATTTCCCAGTGCTATCTAGGACAAATTCTTCCGGTTCGCCCGATTCAGCCAGTTCACATCCTCCGCGCACTCTTGTCCCGCTTGCTCCCGGTAAAGGACTTGGACAAATTTTCTTTCTTTCGGCCGATTCGGGCATTTCACGTCCATTTGTCCCAGATGTCCCTTTTCTGTTTGGGCCACCTGGAGGCTTTTCGGCTGATCCGCGCCTTCCGCATATAATTGTTCCAACTGTCCCAAAGGTGGCCTTGAGCAGGACTTAGCCAATTTTACGATTTTCCCCTGAATCAATCTACTTGCTTGGAACTAAAAACTCTGATGCATGTTATCAAATTAACTCTGGGGGGTGAAATTTGGATAACAATTTGGTGACTTTTCGGGGTCACCTGCCTGCTAGGTAGAAGATCAGTGGCCTTTTAGCGATCCATTGGGCATGGAGTCATAAGCAATAACCTGAAATGAGCCTGATGCTGCAACTCCCTCTACGAGAGCACGCTGAACTGTAAAAAACTCAATCTAGGAGCGACAAAACCTGCGCCAAAGCACTTAGGGAAACTGAAACCTAACTACAACAAGACAATGTGCATACGCACTTAGAGGAATTGAAATCTAGGCTAATATTTACAAGGGTGAACCTTTTATTTTCAGTAGCAATGTTTGAGATAGATTCCATTTACTGGAATCTGCAGTTCTTCACCGTCCAATGAGGCCAATTGGAAAGCATTGCTGCTCTTGCACTTCGTGACCATGTATGGGCCACTCCAAATGGCATCAAACTTGGAATGCCTTCCTGGTTTTGCCCGATCTGCATCCCATTTCAGAACTAGGTCCCCTTCCTGGAAGGTCCTTGCTCTTGCTTTCTTATCAAACCATCTTTTCACTAAGGCCTGATCTTTCTCAATTGTTTGAACTGCACGTTCTCTAATTTCTTCCAATTCCATCAACTCTGCATACCTGGCCTCCATTGGTTCAAACTCAGCCAACTCCAACTGCTTCATGAACTCCAATGCAGGTAGTTCTAATGATATAGGCAATACTGCCTCTTTTCCATAGACCAACTTGTAAGGGGAATTATCTCAGACCTCTTTGGTGTTATTATGTCAGCCCATAATGCTGATTTTAGCTTGGTATGCCATGTTCTTTGATTTTCATCCAGAGTCCTCTTGATGATTCTTAGCAAATTTTTGTTCGTGGACTCTGCCTGTCCATTACCTTGTGGGTAATAATTGGAAGAGGTGCTCAAGTAGATTCCATTCTTGACAGCCCATTTTGTAATCTTGGAACCTACGAATGCCAATACATTGTCTGATATGATAGTGGCCAGCACACCGAACCTGGTCACTATTCCTTCATAAAATTCTAGTATATTAGACTCATTTACCTCTTTGAGCGCTCTTTTCCCACTTGGTGAAGTAGTCCGTTGCCGTGAGAATCCACTTGTGGCCTTGGCTTGAGTTTGGGTTGATGACCCCGATGAAGTCCAATCCCCATTGCAGAAATGGTTGGTCAACCAAGATTGGGTGCAATGGAAGCGCTGCTAGTCTTTCTTTGCCTGTGAAGAGTGCACATTTCTTACACTTTCTTATCCATGTATAGCAGTCATTGAACACCGTGGGCCAATAATACCCTGCCTTTATTATCTTGAGAGCTGTTACTCATGGGGCAAAATGTCCTCCAGAATCTCCATCGTGAAAATCTCGTAACACCCTCTCAATTTGACCAGTCCCAATGCACCTCAATAGAACCCCATTGATGTCTTTCTTAAACAAAACACCATCAACAAGCACATATGGAATGGCTTGTAATCTGAAGTATCTCCTCTTTGCTTTGCTCATTTCTAGAGGGCATAGTCCTGTCTGTAGGAAGTGTATCATATTCTGAGTCCAACAAGGAGTAGGCACATCATCATTTTCATGTTCTTGGCCATCCTGTAGTACCAAGACAGTCTCTTTTTCATCACCTACTTCAACTTGTTGACTCAAGGCTAGCTATTCACATAGTCCCTTTCCACGTACTAGTTTGGTGACCTTGATCTCGATGTCATATTCCATGACACGAGTTATCCACCCTACACGCTTCTCATTCAGATCCTTGTTTAGAAGGAAGTCCTTGACTCCCGCATGAGAGACCAATAATTGGATCTTGTTGTTTGAGACTAGGTGCTTGAATTTCTTTAAACTCCTAATCACTGCAAGTACATGCTTTTCAATGAAAGAGTATCTAGTTTCGTATTCCTCCAAGCCTTGACTGAAGAAAGAAACTGGTTGTTCTAATCCTTCTTTGTTTTGTTGTGCCAGGATTGCAGAAATTGTGTCTCCACCACCGAAGGCATATAACACGAAGTCCTTGGAGAAGTCTGGATTGACGAGAGTTGGGGCTTGAGATATAGCCTCTTTTATTGCCTCAAAACTTGCCTTGCCTTCAGATGTCCACTTAAATGCCATGCTCTTCTTTAACATTAGTGTTATTGGCTTTACGAGAGCTGCAAAGTTTGGAACAAACCTGCAGACAAAATTTATCCTTCCCAAGAAGCTTTGAAGAGCCTTCTTGTGACTCGGCAATGGCAATGCTTGAATTACTTCAACCCGTTCTGGGTCAATCGTCAACCCTTCCTTTGAAACAATATGGCCTAGAAGTTTTCCCTCGTGAGCCAAGAATATGCACTTTTTGGGATTCAATGATACTCCAAATCTTCTACATCTTTGAAATATTTGCCTCAAATGACAGAGGTGATCCGCTGCATTTTTTGAGAATACAAAGATGTCATCAAGATATATCAGAACTATTTTGTTGATCAACCCCTTAAATGTCATATCCATTGCCCTTTGGAAGGTGGCTCCAGCATTTGATAGTCCAAATGGCATCTTCTTGTAGGCATAGGTCCCCCATTTGGTGGTGAAAGCCGTCTTGAATTGGTCATCTTCTTTCACCATCACCTGATTATACCCTGAGTAGCCATCTAGGAGAGAGAATCTCTCTGAACCGGATACTACTTGCAATATTTGTTCCATTGAAGGAAGTGGGTAATGGTCTTTGAGAGATGCCCTATTGAGGTCCCGAAAATCTACACACAACCTGATTTCTCTACTCTTCTTCCTGACCGGAACCAAGTTTTCAACCCAGCTTGAGTGTTCTATCGGGAATATAATGCTTGCCGCTATTAGCTTGTTAAGCTCTTTCTTCATTAGAGGCTCAATGTGAGGGTGTGAGTCTCTGCTACTTACGCTTTGATGGGTTTAGCATCTGATCCAATTCTATGGTATGTTGTGCCAACTTCGGATTGAATCCTCTCAAGTCTTCATAGCTCCAAGCGAAGACATCTGGAAATTCTTGGCAAAGCTGTATGAAATCTGATTTCTCTTGCTCAGTGGCCACTTTACCAATTTGAAGTATTTTGCCTTCCCCAACCAGAATTGGCTCTGAATCTTCTCTCTTGACCTGTATGTTAGCCTTTTCCTTACGAAACTAGTCATTAGGGTTGAAGATAGACTCCAATGTTACTAAACCCTTAGGAAGCTTGTTTGTCTGCAACTGCACTACTTGATCCCCATACTGCTGCTCTAATCTGTCCTGATTTCTAGCTGAGAATTCAGCCTCTTCCTGTAGAAAATTGACGATCTGTTGATCGTTCTCAAACACCTACCAGCTTGTGTTATTATCTAGAACTACTGGCCTCACAATCACATGGATATGTGGCTGTGTTTTTTCCCTTTTGATGTTGTCAACCACATCAAATGTTGCTCCAACTGCTGCGAGCCTATCCGCAGCTTCATTTTTCTTCCTGGGTATGGACACAATGTTGAAAGCTTCGAAATCCTCAATGAGGTCCCATACCCTATTCTTGTAGCTCCTCAGCAAGTCGTTCTTCGTAGCATGTTGTCCTCTAACTTGGTTGACGATTAGCTCGCTATCCCCGAACACCTGCAAGTTATTTATCCCTTTTTTCCTAGCCCAATGAAGTCTATGAATCAAGGCCTCATATTCAGCTGTGTTGTTTGAACAAGAAAACTGAAACAAAAGCTAAATAATATTTGATGCCTTGAGGTGAAACAAGCATGGCTCCACCTCCTACACCTTGCCTACTCCTTGATCCATCAAAAAATAGCCACCATACCTCATTGTCATCATTATGGCTTGGCTTGGTGATGCTAGGAACAAGTTGATTTTCTTCGTGTATACAATAGACTCCCAACTCAGATTCTTCTACTTCTTGATAGGGATCAAAAGCATGTATCTTGTTTGCCCATTCATCGAGAGTTAGGTCCGGGATACTTCCAACCTTGGTGTCAGCCTCATCAGTACTAGGGTGATCTTCTTGATCAAATGCTGAGCAATTGGCATTAATCTGACTTGGAGTGTAAGGCTCAATATGGAAGTTTGCAATAGGTTCAGACCTAATTATAGCCTTAGTTCCATACCTTGTTCTAAACAGCATGTGGGACCAATCAGCAGACAAATACCCCCCAATCTTGGCTGTGAAGTCCCTTGACAAGCAAAGGGCAAAGAGTGGTGGAAGGTCTATGATTGATATATCTTGTAAGACAACAACATTTGGACATGCATGCAAGGTAAGACTCAAGTTTTTAATCACTCCAACTGTTGCTATTGCTGTCCCATCCAATTGCACTACCCCTTTAGATATTACTTCATATTGGAGACCCAGCTGATCAGCTATTTGCTTGGGCATCACTGAGCTACTTGCCCCGGAATCAATCATGCAATTGTGTACTAGTTTATCCCCAATGATTAATGAAACATAGAAAGGAGGGGGCTTCAACATTTTACCTTGTTGCCCTCCATGGCTTCCTTCAGGCTGGGCAGCATTTGTAAGCACTTTGTCTTGCATCTCGAACTCCGCTTGATTCAAGTTGTCCAATCCTTCATGGCAGCTTGCAGCAGATCTCTTTGTCCTGGGATGGATAGGGATTCCCACATTGATATATTGACGTTAGTCTTCTTCATCTATTCAATGATACTGAATGGGGATGAAGTATCCTTTTGTTGTCCCTTGGTTTGTACATTCACCCCTTGCACGTGGGCAGCAACAGCTAGCATTTGAGTTGGCCTAGGGGCTGTTCTTGGCTGTCCTTGTGCACTTGAAACTGGACTTTGCTTGCCAATCATTTGTGGAGCCATGGAAGGTTGTGGATTGGCTGGGGCTAATGGCTGTTCTTCACCCAAATTTCTCCTCTTTGACCTTGTGTTGGTTGTGACACCTTGAGAAACTACTTGATTCATGCCACAGAAATCTTCTGCTTGCCAGTTCACCAACGTGGTGTCATTTGGGGCTGATTGCTTGTTGGAATGTTTCTTGTTGTTGATTGTTTCCTTGACTTGCCCTCACCCTCCACACCAGTAGTTGTCACCATCAGTGCTTGATTGAGAGCACCATTGAAACACATGGATTGGTTATGAGGCTCGTTGCATGGAAAGCACCAGTCATATTCCTGAGCAATGTTGTTCTGTGTTGGCACTAATGCCTTAGAGGTAGATATAGCATTTGGATTATAGGGCTGGAATGGTCTATTAGAGGGAGGCCTTGTTTGATTCACATTTGCAACTGGATTAGGTGGTCTTTGTGGTTGGTATGGCTGCCTATTAGGCTAAGCTTGAGGTTGATAGGAAGGTCTGAAACCTTGGGCTTGTTTCCTCTTAATAGTAACTAACTCATTTCCCAAATTTTGCAACTGTTTCATGACCTCTTGGAGTTCATTCGAAGCACTTGGAGATGAAGTGGAAGCTTCACTTGAACTCTGATTTCTAGGAGTGGGAACAGGAGCCAAAGTGGGTGCTTGACTAGTGCTTGGATTTTCTAAGTTTGGATACAAGGGCATGGGAGGCCTAGGAGCCGGTTACCAACTTGAATAAGACAGTTTTCAGCTCTAATGGAAATGCTATAAGCCATAGGGATTTTGTGCCTCCCATGGACTGAATTAACATAGAAATATCGAAATTCAAAGCTTTAAGGTAATATAGAAAAGCACCTTTTCTTTGTTGGCTTTGACCCACCGGAATCCTATCCCAAGACCTTTGAAATCTGAAGTTGAAGTCGATCGGCTTGCTCGTTGGGGCTCTCTTGATAGTTGTCAGCTGCTCCAAAAGAGACAAGTTATCTCCCTTCTCTCCAAATTGCTCGTGAAGTGCAATACACAATGATTCCGGTTGTGATAGAACCAGCTCCAAGGCTCCTAAACCATTGTAATGCTTTACCCTTGAAGGAAGATGCCGATATCTTGACAGCACTTGCATTTCATTTCATTGATTTCATGGATTACGCAAAGGTTAGCAATATCTTTAACATGATCACACGGAGTAGTCGATTTTCTCCGGTGAAGTAGGGAATGTTCTTCAAGGCTGCAATAGGAACTGGATGCTTTGTGCATTGAGAGCAAGTGGGCTGCTTCCTGTGAAGTTGACGTAGGGATTGTTCTGAGCCATTCTAATCGGTCTTAAAACCCTTGTATACTGAATGAAAGGCCTATCAGGTGGAGGAGTTGAGAGAGTTCTGTTTGGTGGAGATGGAGACCTTTGAATCCTTCTTCCTCTTTTCCTTCTTCTTGGAGATAACTGCAGGTATTCAAACAACACTTCTTCTTCTCCGACTCTTGACCTTGTGGTGATTCTTCTCATGAGTTTTCAGGCCTGCACTGCTGAAACTAGTTGATTCTTCCCCTTGGAGTCGCCAGATATGCAAACAATAGCTCTTTTTAAGCAAGAAGATTGCAGCGAGATGCACATCAACCTGCTGTAATAAAAATGAGACCTCTTGCCCCACCGGGTGTGCCAAAACTATTGTTGCAGACTCACAGCACCCCTGGATGCAAATCAGGCTTCTAGGTTGATGTTCAGGCATCCAGTGTGATTGCACAACATGGAATCCTTTCTCCAAGCGTGGGACTTGTAAAGATGAGAAAATATTCTCTAGAGAAGGCTAGTTCCTATTCCTCTATTCAGATGCACACACAAAAATGCAGAGGGTTTGCTAAAACCTAATCTAACTTGCTAAGGAGATAGGGTAAGAAAATGCATAGAATAAAACCTAAACTACAAAGGTGATGCACCGAGGAATGTTAGACACTCGTTTTGAAAATTTAACACAGACCACATAGATGCAATACAAACACCATGCACAGGTAACCAAACTGCAATAAGAGATCAAAATGACAGCAATGAATACATGAGAGGGTCGAGAGTCAATCACAACACATATATTATTGCTCAAGAGTCGATACAGTACATTGCAGTGGCCAAGAGGCAAAAAAAGACTGGCATTACAACCCATATGGGAGGTTTGAAAGCTCCACAATTTCTCTTGCAAGCGAGGGAAGAAGGGAGGATGCAAAACAAGAATGTCCGACCCCTTAAAGGAGCTCTTCTTTACAATATATATCAAGAAATGAGAGAGGGAAGAGAGAGGAAATCTAGAATCTGCCCCAACCACTTCTTGGTAGCATTTAAAATCATCTCATTGTGACAGAAGCGTGGATCCTAGCAAAACGGCGGGCTGTCTAACAGGAGTGGTGAGTTGTCTGCTGCATTAAAGTTGGTCGTTGAAGCATTACTTCTGTCTATCACCACGCGTCAGAGACATTTTCTTAATTTTCTCCCTTCAAATTGCACCAAAATGTGAGATTGATCCTATAATCATGTAGAGAATTTCAACAGCTTTCTGTTGATATAAAGAACGTGCAAATCCGAGCTCTAGATCGAAAGATACGAAGGTCTAAAGATTTAGGGCACGAAACAGGTGAAAACGGATTTTTAAATTTCTTTTCCCGCGCTCTGCCATCTGGATGACACGTGGCAGGCTCGGTTTCTCTGAGTAATTTTCTCTCTTCACCTTTTTGTGGGCTTTTCTTATGGGCCCCTTAAACTTGGACACGTGGCACTATTTCATTGGTTCGGATCAGTGCTTGAAAACTCGCCCCTTTGACCTTTTGGACCTTTTTCCTTGGCGACACGTGTCATGCTTTGTGATTTTTCCACAGCTGCTGATTTTCACATCCACCATGTCCTTTTGTCCCAGATGTCCCAGTGCTTCACGGGACAGAATATTCTGATCCACCCAAAATGGGCTTCCTCGTCCCTTTTATGCCGGTGACACGTGGCGTGATCTGATTGGCTTTCGGCTCCTTCGGCTATCCGCGTCCCGCGCGCCCTTTGTCCCACTTGTCCTTGTGCTGAAGTTTCCTGTTTCGCCGATCTAGTCGATTCGTGTCCTTTTGTCCCAAATGTCCCGGTCTTATCTCGGGACAAATTCTTCCAGTTCGCTCGATTCAGCCGGTTCGCGTCCTCCGCGCACTCTTGTCCCGCTTGCTCCCGGTAAAGGACTTGGACAAATTTTCTTTCTTTCGGCCGATTCGGGCATTTCACGTCCATTTTTCCCAGATGTCCCTTTTCTGTTTTGGCCACCTGGAGGCTTTTCGGCCGATCCGCGCCTTCCACGTATAATTGTTCCAACTGTCCCAAAGGTGGCCTTGAGCAGGACTTAGCCAATTTTACGATTTTCCCTGAATCAATCTACTTGCTTGGAACTAAAAACTTTGATGCATGTTATCAAATTAACTCTGGGGGTGAAATTTGGATAACGGGTAAGAAATGTGAGATCAAGAGGTGGATTTGATACCAAAATAATTGCAAAGATATCCAAGTTAGAGATTATCAACATGTTTAAAAACATGAAGTAAGAGATTATCAATGGCATGGATGATAAATTATATGTTTTATACATCAAAAAGAAAAAGTAAGATGTAGAAGAAGCACTCACATAGTACTTTCATACATGTAGAAGGAAGAAATATGATTGTAGATGTAGAGAATTAGACATTTCTCAAGAAAGGGAGGCTTCACCTAATTTCAAGATGTTGGAGATAGAGGATGGGAAATTTTTATATGTTTCTCAAAGAAAACCATGGCCACTAAGGTAAGGAGGTATGAAACAAGACCTTATGCATACATTTCCAAATTAATCTAATAATTCATATATGCAGCCCCTAGCTTGGGCTAACCTCAAGATTGGGCCAAATATCCTAACCAATATAAACAACAGTGGTAACCTCAATTCCAAGGCCAACCATAGTAACAATGGCAACAACCTCCTCGGTCATGGAAGTAACCTTGGAGAGAATGTCAATAGTGGAATAACCTACCTCTAAATTACCAAGAATATTATTATAAGCCTCCTTATCTACATCAAGAAGCTCGATGTCAAACCCTAAGTAGGATGTCAAACAAAATCTAACCAACTACCAACTCAGCTAACACCTAACCCAAACAATAAAGCTACTCAGCCAACCTATTCCACTAAACCAACTCAATATCCTTCCTATTTTGTTGATGTCAACAATATCCACCTATGCTCACGAAGAGCACTTCCTTCACCAACTAGACCCACCCTTACTGAGATTGCTAAGGAACCAAAAATTTTGTAGGGTGACTCTGCAACAAAGAAATAAAATGCTTTGGAGATAGATCCGTAACAACAATAGAATATGTTGTATGCTAATCTGCAAAAACTTGAGAAAAATTCCAGCAAAGGTAAAATGCATAGTAATGAACCACCATTTCCTAAAAGGTTACAAGAAAATAAAATTGACCTCAAATTAGAATTTGATTCTGATTTTTTAGTCAACTAAAAGACATTTGTTCCAAAATTCCATTGATTCAAGCTATTAAAGATGTGCCCATCTATAAAAAATTAGTTAAAGATCTTTACATAAATGAGTCAGCCAAAAAAAGGATAGACCCAACTCTTATACATGTTCTTGGAATGCTAGTTGATATTATTCTTGGAAACTCGATTCTTCCCAAATACATTGATCTAGGAAGTCCTTTGGTAAATGTCACAATCAATGGCACAGTGATCAAGAACACACTTGATTGAATTGGGGGTAATAATAAATGTAATGAAAAAACAAATTATGGATGATTTTAAGTTAGAGGGACTAAGACCAATAGCCACAATCTTGTAGCTTGTAGACAAATCAATAGTTAATCCTAAAGGATTCCTAGAGGATGTAGTAGTAGTGGTAGACTCTTGGGAGTACCCTACGATTTTATTATTCTTCAGCCAAAATCAAGCTTGGGAGGATATCATATCATCCTAGGAAGACCATGGTTAGAAATTGTTGATGCATTCATAGGATGCAGATCTGGTAATATGATTATCTCTAATGGAAGTGGCACCAAAAATATCATGCTTTACCCCCTACACAACCATTCAATGAAGAAGACCAAACCATTTAGGTTGAGGATCCATAAGAAGACCAAAGCTCAGTTCAACAACTCATGATGCTAGAGAACTCATGCACTATTGAAGGAAATAAGAAGATATTGTTCATTCTAACATATTGAAAAATAATTATGGGAAGAATGAAGAAGTAGATGGAAAATTACTGTGTATGAGCTGTTTTGAGAATCATTTTCTACCATAGCAAAGCACTACGAACATTCCGTATAAGAATTCCATCCCCACCAAATTCTTCCACATGATTGTCTATAAAAAATTTAAGTATTAGTATATGCTCCATGATTGATCTCTCTAAGCAAGTGCAAATTACTCCGGCAAGCCACTTAAAGTGAACAAAACGTTGAGCATGCAAAAAGAGCATCTGTTAATTACTCTTCTAAAGAAACAAAAAATAACATTTGCATGAGACTATGGAGAAATGCATGGGATACAACCTAAGTGATGTACATATAATATATACATCAAAGACAATTGCAAGCCAATAAGACATCCACAAAGAAGAATGAATCCAGCAATGAGGGATATAGTGAAAGAAGAATTAAAAAATTATTGGATGTTGGATTCATATATCCAATTTCAGATAGTCAATGGGTGTCACCCCTTGTTATTTTACATAAGAATAATAGTAAATGGATGATATGCATGGAATATAGAGAGATGAATGTGGAACCAAATAAGGATCATTTTCTTCTTCCTTTCATTGATCAGGTACTTGACACTCTTGTTGGCAAGAAATGTTTTTATTTTCTGCATGGTTATAGTGGCTACAACCAAATTGATTTACACCAAAAGACCGCAACAGACCACATTCATGTTTTCATGGGGAAAATTTTCATATTATGTTCTTCCTTTTGGTTTGTGCAATGCACTGCGCTACGTTTGATGAGCAATTTTGAACATTTTTTTAAATCTAACCAATGATTTCATGGAGGTATACATGGATGATTTTACAGTATATGGTAGTACTTTTGATGAAGTAATGAATAATTTGGATAAATTTCTCAAGATATGCAAGGAGCATAACCTATCCTTAAGCAATGAAAAATTCTACATGATGATGTCTGAAGGAATAGTGTTGGGGCATTATTTATCAACTACTTTGGCATTCGGTAGGTCCATAAACAAACCTATGATTATAAATAATCCAACACCAAAGAAGAAAAAATATTTTAGGATTCTTGGGACATGTTGGGTATTATAGAATATTTATACAGGACTTGATGAAGATTGTAGCACTATTATTTTCCCAGTGTCGGAAAATATGTTGCCTTTGAGTGGACTGAGAAATGTGAGGTTTCATTCCAAACTTTAAAGTAGATGTTGACTTCAACACATGTATTAAGAGGAACCGATTGGATTTTTCCATTTCGCATTCATACTTGACACCTCATATCACAACATTAGAGTTATTTTAGGATAGAAATATGGAATTCTAAACTACACAATCTACTATGTCACTAAGAACTTGCAACATGTTGAACTCAAATATATAGTAACAGAGAATGAATTCTTAGCAATGTTATATGCTATCAATAAGTTCAAGCAATACATCACAAGTTATCCATTAATCATTCATACTAATCATGTAACAATAAAATATTTGATCAAAAAACTAATTGTAAACAATAGAATAATGAGATGGTTGTTACTCTTGCAAGAGTTTGATGTCACCATTGTGGATAAGCCTGGAAAGGACAATGTTATAGTTGAATTTATTTCAAGAATGAAAAATAATAATGAATAAAAATTAGTCGATGAATATTTTCTAGAAGAAAACCTATTTTTCATTTGCACTAGAACATCTTGGTATGATGATATATCCAATTATTTGGTCTCAGGTAAGACACCTCCACACTATTTATATTTTGAAAAGAAATGCATTGTTGAGAAAAGTGTGCATTTTTCTTGGATAGTGGGTTTTCTATTTCACACGGTACAAAAATACTATTATGGGGAGATGCATAGATGATGAATAAATATATTATGTCCCCAAATCCTGCCATAGTGAGCCATGTGGAGGACATTTTTATGCAAAAACAATAGCACATAAAGTGTTGAAAACATAGTATTACTAGCCTACACTACATAAGGATGCGACATTGTATACAAGAAGGTGTGATAAATGCTGAAGAATGGGTAAGCCTACCAAGTCAAATGAGATGCCACTATAGCCTCATTTAGTATTGTATCCATTTGAAAAAATGGGTTTGTACTTCATTGGTCTAATAGATCCTAAATCTTAGCAGAAATCATACATTTTGGTGTGTACACGTTAATTCACTAAATGGATAGAAGTGGAAGCACTACCAAATTAGAAGAGTGAGAAAGTTGCTAAATTCTTATATGACCACATTTTCATGAGATATGGAGTATTAAGAGGAATTGTTATAGATCAAGGTAGACACTTCAATACTGAAGTTATTTATAATCTAGCTAAGGAATATGAAATCGACACATGAATTCTACACCGTATCACCCCCAATCTAATGGTAAATTTGAGATAAAAAATAGGGAAATAAAAGCCATCTTGACAAAAACTATTACACTCCACATGAGAGATTGGGTAAATAGAATTTTAGAGGTAGTTTGGGAATTCAACATAACTTGGAAGAAAACAATAGGCTTTACACCATTCAATATTTTTATGATAAAATTGTTGTTCTCCGACTAAATTTGAGCATAAGAAACTAAGGAATGCACTTGAATTAGGAATAGATTTTTCTGAAGCTCAAAGGTAGAGGATTCTCCAACTCAATGAGTTGGATGAAATGAGGATACAAGTTGTGCATAATATAGAATTCATACAAAAGAAAAGGATCAAATTACATGAAATATTCATTAAGACAAGAAAATTTCAAGAAGGTGATTAGGATCTCTTAGTTGACTCCAAGTACAAGGATCACATGGGAAAACTTAGGACAAGGTGGCTAAGCCCATATGAGATTGAGAAAATATTTCCCAATAGAATTTTGAAACTCACTACCATAGATATTGTGAGATTCAAACTACGGTGAATGGTCATAAGTTGAGGCTATAAAAATCCAACTAATAGGATCACCTTTATGCAACAATTCGAGATGAGGTAAAAGCATGATGGAGATGAGAACATTAGAGTTAAGATCATAAGTAAAACATGTTGGTTCATCTTATAAAGTTGTTGAAGAATGAGATGTTCGATGGCCTTGATATATTCAACTTTTTGAATACTCCAAGGGTGAATAAAATTGATGCCATCATATCTCTTGGTGATCAACACTAATCAACTAACATGTTTTGTTTTCTTGGAATTTTTGTTTTATAGGATTTGGTGTATTTGTTGCAAGAATTTAATGGTCTCTGATAGAAGGAGATGGTGTAAATACTAAATTTCCACTTGCATCATCATGCAGTGAATCCCCGCTTTGTTTTCCTATTAGCATAAATTTTTATTACATGAATAAAATAAGGAACAAATTGCACCTGCAAATACTTATGAAGATGATTGGAACCAGAAATAAAAATTCAGCCTTCCTTTTTTGGGAATTAACTAATTCTACTAAGGAGCATTTAACATGCCTCGACCAATGATTGCAACACTCTATATAGTTCCTGAAACATCATATCACTTCAACTGTAGTGTCATGATGACTCTTCATGCAACCAAAGGTGTAAATTATGACAAGGAACGAGTCAACATCATCTAACACACCTCTTGAGATAAGTGCACTTAATTCACTTTAATAAAGTAGTGATAGAATAATTATATGTGATTAATATTTGTGCCATGTCATGAGTTACTTTGTAAGCCATAATATTTCAATGCTTTTCATTATATGAGTTGTCACCCACATCATCCCACTTCTTCATACGACCTCACCTCACATGTTTGCACTAATTAAATGAAATTAATTCATTCCTTTTCACATTGCATGTGAGTTGGTTGTAAAATTTTAAATCATGAAGTACTAAAAATATGTACACTTTCTCAAATTTTTGCAGGGATCACCACAAACTACAATATTTTTCCTCTTAGAGCTCAAAAAGTTTGCTAAATTAGAAATGGGAGGAGACATAATTCTAAATGATCCTGTAAACCATTCACAGCTTTCATAGTCAACCAAAAATATTGTATTATTTCCATGACAACATATGAATGACCTATATTAATAAGTTTCAGGGATTCAATGAGTCCATGTTGAAAGAGTTTTCTTCCACATTCCAAAATGGAAAGGTCACTTGTTAAGAGTTTGATAGTTAAGGTGGATGATAAAATTATAGTTTTAGTAATAGGACTTTAAGTAGAAGGTGAGGTATTTACTACATAGGCAAATCTAGATAAGCCTCGAAGAGAATATGGTGAAAATGATGATAATTTTGAAAGTGAAAAACAAGGGACATTACGTAATTCCTCAAAACCTTTGTGGGTTGATGTTGAAAACTAAGTTATAAAATAATTGGAATGTGAGGGTAGGTATTTAATATTGAATACTGTGCATTTTAAATTACTTAATCATTTAAATAATGGAAGACATTGATCTGAAAATCAAATTTAACTAGAAATTGTGCACTCACATTTCTTTGCTTTGCATTGATTTTCAATGTAAAAATTGAGCATTATATCAATAAAATAATTAAAACTACAAGTACTGTGAAAAAATATAGAGAAATGAAGAGAATTCACTAGCAATTTGACACAAGAATTGATAATGGAGTTCGATGCTTGAGGCCTATGTCTCCGGGTCCGGTTGAATGGGACCGATCTATTAAAATCTTGAAAATAATTCTTTACAAATAATTCTACAAAATTATGACCTTCTCACAATCTTCCTCTATCAAAAATAACAAGGGTTTCTTTTTACTTCTCCTCAAAATTCCACTCCTAGCTCAAGTTATGAGCATTTCAATATTTTACACAGGCCCGAATGCTATTCAAATAAAATAACACTCCTTTTATAATGTTTCTAAGCCCACTAGCATACCAGCTGGGTGCTTATCCTTTTACATAGCCCACCTAGGTTTCATTCTCCTCCCCATACATTTTCCTTATCTCTTAGGGAACAATATCCCACATTTGGCGCAGATTAAAGTGGAGGAGGTTTTAAAAGGTGGGGTGGTGTAAGTTCTAAGTGGCTTAAGGGCCACCTAAGCCGCTTGAGATGTGGGCGCTTGTTGGTTGGATAAGGATGGCGCATGGATATGTATGGACATAGTTTTTAGGCACCTTGAATAATGCTTATGGAGGTTAAGCCAAATATAATGTGTGGAATATGGTTTCAATTAAAATGTGTGGAATATGGATATTTAAATAAAATGCGTGGAATATGGTAATTGCATAGTTTAAAATGACATATCAATTAGTCCCACATACATAGCACAAATTCAATTAGAGGCATATATATACACAATTTAATATAGTGATAATATAAGGAGGCCAAGACACCCCTCCATAATTGAGTGTGTCGAACTGGCAACGAGGGCCCCCACCAAGAAATAGCGGGGTCCATTTGTCCGTGAACCCTAAACCCTAAACCCAATACAATGATAAAAACTGATTGCACCTGCATATTTTGGTAAAGGATGGGAAAACTCAACAAATTTCCTCAACATTTATGGATACATAGTGCAAACAAGGGTGGTTCTTGTAGGATTCATCACTTAATGTATAATTTTTTGTTGGGAAGTTAAGTAGGATAAATTTGATTATACCAAATTCTTGAGAACTTTTAACAAATGTTGGAACATCTACAAAGAAAAATGAAAAAATTCTTCAAGTAGTCAGAATGAACCTTCAACTAGAAGATGTGCATCCATGAAATCCCAAAGATACATGGTTTCACACATTCTTCAAGGATTTAACACAAAATATCATGTTAAATACTTAATTAAACATTAGAAATCCTTGATTCATCATGCCTAAGATACACTCATAGACTAACAAACAATTTGTATCATCATAATGAAAGTAGAGTGAATTTAAATTGTTTATTGCATCATGAAATGAAAGATCTCTTCATGATGTAATTGCAAATGCCATAATATTATCAAAAGGAAAAGATATTGTGTGATTTAGAGGAAATAATAACATAAGATTACAACATGAACATAGATAACTACTTGAACATATCTCAAAATGAAATAAGGCACAACTATGCTCATGATTAACATGATTTACTCAAGGTTCTTCAAATTGATCAGCAAGGGAAATTTTATTTACAATCTCAAATCTTGTCAATGGTTGGACACTTGCAACCATCTTGACGTGATCAAATTTAAAGACATACAGGAAACAACAGGTTTCTCAAATAATTTCTTTGGGAAAATGGCTTCTCTCAGCTTTCTCTCCTTTTCTTTTCTTTGAATAATTCTCAAAAATTAACCCCCATTTTGGCATGATTATCTCTTTGCTTTTATATCACCCATTCTTTTGCTGACCTTTGAAGTTTCCCCCTCCCCATACTTCATTTAAAAGTTGTACTTTAAACTTCTAGGTGTACAAAATGCAAGTATTTTCAATTGGTTCCACTTGTGCTCGACTAGGATATCAAGTCATCATTTCTGGCAAATTACTTTAATCGTTCTTTCCTAATATTGATTAGATAATCATTTCAAATGATCTCTAAACACTTCCAGATGACTCTGATATGACATATATCCACATTCACCTTTCAAGAATCCACCTTGGGTGCTATGCACTCTATTTTATGTCTTATTGGCTTAATTTCCATACATGGTTCCTGTCAAATCATATTGATTTACCAGCTCTACTCATTCCTAATCTCTTCTAACTCTTAAATATTTTTTTGTGGAACTGAGAAAAATCTCCCTCATCTCATGGGAAATATTTCTCTAAATCAAAACCATATGCACCCTTTTCACTATAAAACCTGGTTCAACTTCATTATCATTATGTATTTCCCTTCTTATTCTAAATATAAGGAATTTCATCAGAAAAATGGCAAAGGTACTTGTAGCACATAGTCTGAAGGAAATTTCCTCAGAAGATTTAAATCAAATATTTGATTTGAGTGGTCCTGATGAAGCCTTTGTTAGGGCCCTGTTTGACATAGAGTGTGTAGGTGATACCAGAGGGCCTTTGACATACCAAAGTATGATTAGCACTTTTGACAAGGCTGATTAGGATTAATCTTGTATTTACATCCTTTCAAGTCATGTATTTTCATCTTTTCAAATGGGAGCACTTGAAATCTCCCAAAGATTTAAAGAGATACTAGGTTGAGAGAAGACCTCAGGTATCTAGGAAAACCATCTTTCAATGTCCCTTTTTATGTAATGAGGATTTGTATCAAAGGAGATTCCCAAGGAATCATATGTGCTATATGAAAAATCCTCTATTGACACTGTGCCTATCATTTCCCACAAAATAGATGAGTTAGAGTAGAGGATCAACTCCCTGGAGAAAAAACAAGTAGAGACTATGTCTTCACAACTAGGCTCAACACCAATGTCATCTTCAAGTAAGAGAAATGGTGAACCACAACATCAAATTCCAATCATTATCTTGGATGGAGAAGAAGATCAATCACTATTTTCTCTTCGTTCAAGGGAATCAATCTTCTTCACTTGGGACAATAGGGAATATTTACAAATTTTTCATCCACCCATTTAATGCAGTGTGCTCCTCAGTCTGAGCATGATTTTTTGGGACCTCAACCCATTCCTTCTCCGAGAGACAATCCACCCCTCACAAGGAAGTGGGAGACTAGGTTAGGCTCAAGACCTCATAATCTACCTAGTCAACAACATGTAGTGCTTTCCCTTCCAATCACCCAGATATCCCTTCTCAAACTACTCCTATTAAGTCAACCCTTCACAAGGGGAAAGGGAAAACAACATTCTTCACAGGTGGTTTGGATCTTTTGGATTGGGTATCATCATAGTAGAATAAAATCAAGCTCGAACAGATCATGAGTCATCCTAGAATGACTCTAGAATCATTGATGGACATGGGAATGTCCCGAGACCTAGTAGGGTCAATCATTTTTGTTTAGAAAACACAAGGTTCAAGTGAGTTCATGCTGAGAAAGAATAAGCTTTTGAATAAGCTTCCCCTACTGGGAGGAAACTATGAAACAAGACTGAAAAAATCTGAATATTGCTTTCCTTTCATTATCTCTACTTTTTACATGTGTATATATTTATTTATCATGGGTAGGGGCCCCTATAGAACCCCATTTTGTTCCTTATTCAAAATTCAAGAAGCACAAAAATATCAATAGTTTACATGCTTATCCAAATGTATGTAAAAATTTATCTAAGTCAATGTGAAACTATTGCATTCTTCCACTTTACAATTGAAATAAGGAAACAATAAAGTTTAGAATAAAAATTACATCCCATGTAACAGAAATATTATTTTAAAGCATCAGTTTAAAGAAGGAGTATGAAAAGAGAATACAACTTAAGGAACAATGCTTAAGCATGTTCATCATCTTTTATATCTGCATTCTTTTCCTCCTCATCTTCCATTTCTGCATCTTGTTCTTTGGAAATCTTGCCACATATGCATCATACCTTTGGAACAACTCATTTACCTCATCCTCATCTGGTCCAGTATGGTGTTGGAAGATTAGTGTTTTCCTAGATATTACATCAATGTAATGGATCATCTTTTGTTTGTACTCCAATGGCCTGGCCTTTAATTCTGTAATTTTGTTCTCAACCTTTCTCATTGTTTTAATGATTTCATAGGAGAAATCATCCTTCTGAATATTATTTTCAAAAGAGTTAAACAAAAATTCAATCTTCAGATCCCCGTAACTCTTTTTGAATTTATCAGCTACCATATCTTCTAACTTCAAATCAATGGCATCAAGAGTGTCATCAACCCAATTTATCTTGATTTTGAGCTTTTCCTTGATCCCATTCAAGGTTTCCACTATGATTTTTGATAATTCTTCTATGGCATGTTGGCTTCCTTTGAATTCCACTGGCACAATGTTTTCCTTCTCAACCAATTCATCACTAAGTGGGTTATGTGGTCTAGTTTGGGAAGAATTCCCTCAAAGTAGAAGATCTCATTGTCACATTGTTCAATTATCTCATCGATTTCATTGATTCTGTTTCTTGAGCTCTTCATACTTTGATCTGGCTTCTGCAATTTCTTATTTTCCCTTTTGGTTAATTTTTCAATCCACGTATCCACTACCTAGACCTTCTTGATATATTTGTTAATCCTTTCCATTCCCTTAGGGGTATCTATAGAGGCACTTGTCTGAGTTTGACTAGGTTTCCCAATCAACTGCTGTAAACTAGAACTCAAGGCTTTAACCTATTCTTTTAACTACTTTTTTGTCATCCTATCTTCATCCACCTTTTGCAAAAGGTCATTCACTACCTCAGATACTCCTTGTTTTAGTTGGTCTCTTGAGGGACCTTCCTAAGGGAATGATCTAAACATTATAATCATTGGTTGTTATATCTTCTCTAGTTTTTCCCTCAAAAGGGATTGTTATTTCCAGAGTCTTGGCTCCTAATGAATCAGTGTGGGTTTTGGTGATAGTCCTAGCCCTTTTTAAGCTCTTACTACCTTTGGAAAATACAAAGCAGTAAGGTCAATAGCTTGAATAGGGAGGACCTCCTTTTCCTCATTTGAAATTAATTCACCAATCCACCCTTTAGCCAAACTTGTTCCACCTTTTCTTCTTGTGATTTCTATTGGGGTTTCTTAGGGACAACCATCAATTGTTTGAACACCCCTTGTTCATCTTGAGCCAGTGATTTTTCCTGTTCTTCATCATTTATTTTGATAACCACTTTTCTACTCTCACCTTGTGTTAATAATTCTTTCAAATGTCCTTCTCCTTGGTTTAGAACCTAGGATTGATCATTATTTTCTTGATTTGTGTCAGTATTCAAGGGATATTCCTTCCTTATTTCTCCAATTGATGCCATACTTGGACCCAATTTCTCCTCCAACATTTTCTTGTACTAGTGACTGGCTCGCAGGGCTCTTCCTTCCCCAAAATCTGTTGAGTTAGCATCCTACTATCCTTATGTTTTGATGATGCATCTGGTAATGTCATGGTAGGTTTTTCTTTTGAATCCAACTTCACACTTCCATCTAGAGGTATATATCCCTATCAACAATGATTTTCTCACCAGCAGTTACATCTTGTGCCACTTCTATTTTCTCCTCAAAGACAAATTTTCCTACGTGAGAAAGTTCATCAACTATAGTAACTTTAATAGAAAGGGAAGAAATTTCTTCAACTAATACCTCTACATTAGTGTCTTCTCCACCAAGCAATCCTGGTTTGTCTAATTCTGAAACTACTTGTCCTGTAGAAAGGATTTCTATTGCTTGGACTTTCTCTTCATTGTTAGCACATGAGTATTTCTTTCCAATTCCTTATTTGTTTGAAGGCCATCTACTAGTGTCATTATTGGTTCACTCATAGATAAATTAAGGGCATCTAACATAGAAAATCCCTCACCAATATCAACATCAATCACATCAGTCTGAATCTTTGCAAACTCATGTAATGTTTCAACCGAAGGCATATTTTCATCCTTAGTAGGCAAGGTCTTAGATATTTTCATACCTGAATTAAAAATTGGTTGCCTACTAGATTAGCTACAACATTTTCTTGGGATACTTGATCCTGAGTGCCTTTCATTGTTATTTCCTCCAAAGACAAAGGTGGGAACAGAGGCTCTGATTGTTCCACTTATGGTAGTGATGCAACATGTTGTGCTTGAAAAACATCATTCCTTTCAAACTCAGGAGGATCAATTACCATATCTCTATGTTTGTGTTTTTTTTTTGGCATGTGGGCACCCACCCTCACCAAAACTGGCTCATATACCACCTTGTGTTTCTTGTGTGCTCTTTCAAACTTCTTCAAATTAGGTGCTACTCTTTGCTCCTCCTTATGTGACTTAGACTGAGTATGACCACTTGCTATAGCTCCACTCATTAGTTTCTCAACACTATGTGGCTTTGGAAAAGCACCCAAGCAGACCACATGAGATGCCAAACCTTTCCCTTTTCTTGAATTGGCATTGCAAAAAGTAATGGGGAATTATCCATAGATTTTAAGAGCATTTCTTCAGTCTTTTCCTGAGAACTGACATAGAAGTACCAGTTCCACTAGTGGCTGAAGTCCACTCATCTATGAGTTTAGAAGTGGGCCTTTTGGAGGGAAACTAAGGGGATTTTCCTCCCAATGGATCAATTCTATCTGTGCCCTCCCTCAGGGGTGGAATATCATCACTTAAGTTTCCTAAACTCCTGAAGTTGTTTAAGATTCTTGTATTCTAGATTGACAAATCAATGTTCTTTTGGGATAACCAATTCATAGTCCTCCTCATTACATCAGTTATCCTTATATAAGAATCATCAAATTCTATCTCATTCCAATTTAGAGGGGCTATAGGCTAACCTTCCACCTTCTGATCAATGTAATATTTTCTTACTTGTATGTGGATCATCCACAATTCCCTCTAGGATAACTGTAATTTTGAAGTCTATTATTTGTGAAAGGGTCATTCTGGAGAAATCCCTTAATATGACCTCTTCTTCATCCCTATAATTCATCCAATAATCTTCAAAATGAGGCTCATGCTCAAAATTATTTGCAATGTTATTGAATACCCATCTAATGTCATAATTGGCCCTTGCCTCAAACTTTTCCATGTCAAACTTCTTCATTTCATCCTCAATCAATCTAGATTTTATGATGGAAGGGCATGAATACCTTCCAATTCTAATGGGGAACTTGATATTTGTCTTGTGCCTTCCGGAAAATCAATTTGTGCACAGGTGTTAATTTCCTTGCCAATTCACATAAAGCTAATTTATCATCTAAATATCTAGGCAATTTATAAGGTTTACCCTCAAAACCACTAACCCTTATGTATGTGAATTTTTATATTGAATGAAGTAACACCCATACTCCAAAATCAATTTCCTGGCTTGTTTAGAAATTCTATATTGCTCCCCATTCTAGTTTGAAAAGGTAGATAATTGGTGAAAAAAAGCATCATTAACCAACCTCACATTTCCACTCCAATTGACCAGCTGTAGTTGAGGAAAAATTTCATGCATTTGACATTGTTTGAAATCAACATGTGGTAACAAGGTCAGAAATTTCTATGCCCTATAACATTGTAAATTAGGTAGGTCATCATGTAGAATTCCAGCTCTGAAGTGTCACCCATCTCAATTTTTGCTGCTAAAGTGACCATGTGACTATGGAGTGCTTCTACAATAAAAGTATCCCAACAGATGTTCCCTTTTCTTTCCAAAATAATCCACATGTAGGTACACATCCATTCCTTGAATTCATTTGTAGTTTCCAACCCCATCATTCGACTTAATAACACAATAATATCTTCAGCCTCTTCAACAAATTGTGCCCTAACTATCCTTTTAGGAATTCTAGTTGTTTCTTTTTCTCCATGATGAGCCATTTTGTATTTATGATCTTAGCATATTCTTTTTCTTCTTTTCATAATCTGTAAAGCTAATTTGATACCAATGGTGATTGGATTTGTGATTACAAGAAATTTAAGCATTATTATGATGGTCGCAGGTGTCAATGTCAACACTACATCACCACTTCCATCTAATACTTCCCTTTTCTTCAGTCATAATTCATAGCACAATTCCATACCAATTCTGGGCACTAAACCGATGGCGGGATAACACCAACTAAGGCGATGTAGCTATCCTTAATTTCTTTCAAAGACTCACTTTGATTGGGATCATTTATTCGTTGAAGAAATTCCTCTAAGTCATCGCTTCATCAGGTTTGTGTCTGTAATTCTATCTAAATCACTTGTAATCCCAGATAAAATTGAGAACAAAGATGGCATGGTATTCATCCTTGAAAACCCTAACTTTACCTCAAAATTTCTTGCCAATAATATGAAAAGTACATTTTTTCAGCTCTTACCGATTTTACGTGAATCCTTGAACCATTCAACTTTAATTTGATTGTCTTTTGATCTCTCGATTCTTAGAAAAAGCTCCATGATCAAATTTCACGCTATTGCACAATGAAAATATCAACAATGGCACTCAAATCTTGAAAAATTTGATAATAAAGGATCAAAACACTTGAAAACTTTTAAAATTTCCTTGATTTGTGCAAAACACATTAATGGTGGCAAAAATAAATGTAATGCATCATGGCCATTCATTTCACTTTTTTAATTTTAAAATTGATCCGTCCATGTGGAAAAGTCTTTCATTAATGCAGGCTCAAGGAGTATTTTTTGTATTTTTTCCATGCTTTAAAACTCATACACTTTCGGCCATTTGACCTGCCCATCCACCTTTGACTTTCAACATGGGCTTGACACATGGTCATATTTAAGTGATAATGGAATGGGCCCTTTCTATAATTTTAATCCCTTTCTAGTTTAAAACCAAAATGTCAAAGTGCTCCAACGACCCACCTCCCTACTTCATGCATAAGAAAGAGCCATGTGTCCTTTGCAGGTCTCGAGAACCTTTTACACTTTTACACTTTTCTTCTTAGTGTACAAAAATACAATTATGCATCGCTCCCCGCATCCACTCAATTTGTGACAAATGTACACCTTGGGGTGAATTGAGAATTTTTTTGTGTCACTTTATGATTACGAATATTCAAGAATATTCATCGGGTCATGGGGCTGATTTTGCATTTTGTGAATGTGATAGAAAGTTACAATTTTACAAGCTAGACCCACCATAATGCATTCAATTAGGAATTGCCATGTACCAATGGGTGATGGGACAAAAATGCAAGTAAAAACATGACCAAGGAACATTTTACAATGGGTGATCCTTTAGATTTCAAACCTAAAACACAACTGGTTCCCCACAAGAATTTTCAAAATAATGCATATCCAAACATGATCCTCGACCAAAAAGAGGAAAGACAAATCCACATATAGGAGAACCAAAATATCAACTCACACCCCCATAGGAAAGAAAATATAACAAATGATGAAGGAAAAGCTTAACCAAATAGGGTGAGATTAATTTGAGCACCAACATGTTCATGAGATCCTGTTGAACCAACTAGAGTTTAGGAAGATGTCATTCATGTTGGGAAAACCATAAACAACATGAAGGTGAAGCATTGATAGATGAAGTCAAAAATTCACAATATATTGCTATAGTTAATGAAGAGTACAAAGAGGAAGCACTAGATCATGTAGTGCTTGAACCACATATTGTTGATAGAGATATTGTGGATGATTTTCCACCACATGTTGAGGAAAAAATAGGAAATACTATTAATAAACTTGAGACAAAACCCCAATATGAGGATATTTAGATCATACAAGTGGTTAGTCTTGCAGTTATTCAAGATACATTTTATGAAGATTTGGAGCCTATTTCCCCAACATTTCCACTAGATATCCCACAACCATAGGTTATTATCCAAGAACTTTTCAAGGAACACACCAAGCCGCTTTATTGAAGCATAGGTACTCAAACAAATTTGTTGGATTACGAGGTGTAGAAATTATAAGACTATGTTGTTAGGTCAGCATGGTAGATGGGAAAGGGAGAAGGATGAATTAATCTTCCAACATCAAAAATATCTGGAAGAAAAAGATAAACAACTCATGGCCAAAGATAATGAAATTGTAATATTGAAGAAGAAACAAGAAGACACTATTTGGTTAATAAATGACATACTCAAATGTAGTCCACCTTCAAATATCTATGTTTTTTTATCGAAGGAGAAAATGCTACAATTAAATCTCACTTGCATAAATTTATATTTCTAGTTTGACATCAGTGCTACACATAATTTCTTTAGTTTATATTTAAAAATCCCCATGAGATCCAATTACTTCCTTGTGAGGTATATATGTATAATTATGCTTTAGAGTATGACAAAGACTAGATCCTTACACTCTACATTGGGGATATGTAAATTATTGCACTAAGTTCTTACTTCAATAATGAGTTGTATAGAGAGAAGCAAATGGTTGACTAAAAACACTTATGTAAAGTGAAACCATTGATGATAAGGGCATATAATGGAAATACCAAATCCATGATTGAAGAATATGGGAAGTATATGAAAGTTCAAGAAATTAAATAGAGGGTTTATCGGATGAGACAAGAATCTCATGATGAAGCCAAGAACCAAATTAGATTTAATAGCCAAGAAATAGTACATGCCTATAGGGAAAGATGGAAAGAAATGTCACTAGAAATATAGAGGAAGGAAATGCATTCATATCATAATATCATCCCAACTTTCAGGGAATATTAATGCATATATTTAAGTTTCTAAAGGATTTCAAACAATTTAGTTTCCTAATGGTTATCATTCACCAATTTTCCACTATCCTATACCACATTGGTATGGAAACAAAGAATTGAATGAGGACTTACAACACAGGATAATGGAAAGGTACAAAAGCAATATAAGGTACTTTTTTAGGAAGCCAAAAGGAACATCTATACCCATTGACTTCAGGCGCCTATGCAACATCATTCAGGAATATCCTAAGCCACCTGAGGAACCCAAAGAATATTGAATGAGGACATTCAAGAAATTAATTTTGGGGGTGTGATGAATCATTTTATTTCTGTTTAAACACCTCATCTGCTATCTTTTATTCAATTCATGTGTACCCCTGAACTTATATTTCCCAATTATAATGTTGAACATTTCCACTATATATTGAACTTATGGCACATATATTAGTTAATATAATTATTACTAAGTTTACTCTATTTTGTGGATTATAGGTATGCATTTATTCTTTTGATGCAATGTGATGTTAAATAGTGCTTTGAATAAATACCAGCCTTGATTGCCAAAGAGTTTTTATGTGTATCCACTAACATGCAACAAAATAAACTCATTCACAGTGTAGAGGTTGTCTGTAGAAATTGACATGCAACCAAAGGGACTCGTTAGTAGCCAAGCACCTGTAGCCACAGGAGGTCACACACATATATAAATTCATGATTCTAAGGATCTTGAACAATGTGGACACTTTTCCTGAGCTTGCACATGTTGATAGAGAAGCAGTTATGCGAACAAGAAGAATATTCAATGCCATCACCTAATTATGCATTGCAACTCAAACAAAGAACTAGTTGATTGAATTTATAATTTAATAACTAGTTGTTTAATCGATCAGTTAGTTAAGTTATGTGATTGTATTAGAACATCTCTTAAACAGTTTTGTTGCATGTAAATTTCTAGATTTCTTGGTTAGGATCTTTTACTAAAGCCAATTGTAACTCCTAGTATGAATCTATCTCTTAACATATCTGTTATAGTTAGGGATATAAAAAGGAAAGACCAATGATGTAAAAGGATATAGGAGAATAAAATAGATCGATCTAGAGATATAGAGTTTGCTAAATTCTTACATTTTTAATCTTCATGCTAATGAAATAATAATCTGAGTTCTGTTAGTTTATTGTAGACATGGGCCTTAGGATGGATTAGCACCCAAGGAAAGGCCCACTTGTGGTTTACTAACCCTCTCCTTTTGTTTTTTTCATTAACTCATTACATGGTTAGGATTACAATAATTTATTTCTTTATCTATATTATTTCTTTACGTGCTTTTCCAAGCCATAGTATTTACTTTCATTTGTAGTTTAGTTCATTTCTAGTATTGTTAATTCCTAATTGTAGTGACAACAATTTACCTTTACACTCCTAAAACATCTCGTGAATCGTGCATACAACACTGAAAATACTAAAAATTTACGTCCCTAGGTCTAATAATTAAATTGCTATAGCTTAATGAAAATATTAATTGCTACAAGTTAATTTACACTACTAAACTTCAATATTGCACACCAATACAACCATCAAGTATGGAAAAAGTGTAAAAACTAATGGATAGGGAACTCAATCTCTTACATATAAAATCCATGTTGAAAGATAATTCAAATTCACTTATCAAATATGATCTCACCACGATCATCAAGATTGGAGATAATATCACTCTTGATAAGCAAAATATGCTAGTCTCCTATAAAATAAATCATATACATTGTTTTTGGATATTATCATGTTGAGTGATATTGTTGGTCCCAATTTCCCAATAATTCATCTTCATCATCTTCTCCCTTTTTGGTTTTCCTTTGTAGAAACCATAAGAAAATAAATAATCCTAAAACATTCAAAAATACAAAAAAATAGAAAACATTACAAAAAGGTACAAATATCAAACATTGTAATCAAGTATTGCAGACACATGGATGTTCTTTCCTTCCTTTCTTGATATTCCTTTGTAAGTATCTCACCATGTTCTTTCATTCAAAGATTTTTGGTTAGCCTCGTTTGTGTTCATTATGTGACATTTATCTCTATGGTATCCATTTGACCTTGTTCTTTCATCACCTTATTAAATTAAAGAACCACTAACCTCTTAGAGATCCTCTCACTATATTAATTTAATATAATTTTTGAAAATACCTTTGATGTATTTATTGACAATAGTCAATGTCATCATTGCAATAACTTCCACATCCTTCCATAAATCCATAAGTGGTTCTTAACCTCTTATCAAAACAATAAAGAGATTTGAAATAAGTTTGAGAAAGAAAAACAAAAAAATCTAATCAAAATATAACTCTCTCTTAGGGTATCTCCAATATCTCTATCGGGCTATGGACAATCGGCTAGTAGTAGAGAAATACTACGACTAGTATTAGATACACCTCTATCGGGGCTATGGACACTGGATGGAAGCGCAGTAATGTAAGACTCTCCTTCCACCATCTATTCACAAATTACCTATCAAAATGAATCATTCCTATGCATTGGCTAGTTTGTCTCCACTTATTTCCTACCAAATATTCACTACAAGAGGTAATTACTTTCCACGTGTACCCATGGTATCTTGATGAGAAAACAAGACTAGTATGTGACTAGGTGTTATTTGAACCTTGTTCGACTCTTACTTTAGTCCTTATTTTGTCTCACAATTTTTCCTCCGGCTCACCACTTTTTCATCACAAACATTCTAGATACATTTTCCATAGCATTCACACTTTTATTATGCTTCATTCAGAACATCCATGTGTATAATATTTCCTTTTTACCATGTTTGAAATAAATTGTCCCTTGTTTCAATAAATAGACGTGTCCTTCTTTCTCTCTTATGTTTCTTGGTTGGCTTGCACTAGGGGCATGCTTTCTCCTTCTTAGCTCTTCATTGGCTTAAGTTCATCATCATGTTGAACCTATCCATCTTGGCCTTGATCCAACTTATCTTCTTCTTGTAAATACGTGTGGGATTCACCCTTGTATATTCTCAACTCTCACTGGGGGCATATTTTCATATTCATTTTTATGTACATATCTTTGGAAAACTTTCAAAAAATCCTAAAAATTGAGAAAAATATTCAAAAATCCAAAAACATTAGTAAAACCTAAAAATCCAAAAACATTAGTAAAACAATCAAAATCCAAAAAAATGGTAAAGCATCAAAACATCCTAAACATTCATAGGACACAACATCCTCAAACATCAAAAATTATCCTACAAAACATATTTCTTAGATTCTCTCCTATTATCACATGACATGTGGATAATTTTGATCTACCTCCATTAACAAAATATTGTTTGCTTGTTATGTATGTATTGCCTTACACAATAAGTTGCTATGTGTAGTTTCATAGTACATGATTTATTTTTCATAGGAATTCTACGTCCCCATTTATTCACCTTACATATATCCTTTCTTGGGGTGCCATTTTTAGCCCTTTTCATATAATTCGAACATTCGAAACCAAATCTTGATAAAAAAACATTGGTGTAACTGACTTGAATGTTGTTTGTTTGAGTACTTTTATTTGTGTTAATTTCTTTGTTGATTTTTTTCTTGACTTTATCATATTGAATTACATAATGTATCTTTCTTAGAGTTAGTCCTTTCGTGGTGAAAAATGTTAGTATTATGGATTTTCATTTCATTTTATATTTCGATGCATTCTCATATTAAATAAAAAATTTCTCTCGACCGATGATGTTGATAATGTAGTAATATGATCACAAATTTTTTTCCTAAGCTAGATAATATACTTGTTATCTCCATGTGCGAGTTTCATTATATATCACTTTCTACCAATAATTTTCCATATCTTCACAACTATACCAATGGCCAACCAAGTGGAGTTGGAATCCCTTCCATCACTATCCATCTTTTCTTCAACAAAACCTAGGGAATATGAATTATATTGATCCCCTCTCCCACATTATTTCTTCTATCCATTGAGCCACAAGATTTTCTTTCTCAACCATTTTAATTGCACACAAGCCTACTAGGCTTATTTCACATCTTCTTTTTCCTTCTTCTTTTTGATTGTTGATTGATTTCTTCCATCACCCCATCGACACTTGAGGGGCATCATTCATTATACTAATTTTTCTTCCATTCCTTTAAAATTTATTTTTTTGTAATTTTATACTATCTTTGAAGGGGTGTCACTTGCATAACACCACCCCAAAGAGGGGAAAATGTAAAACCTAAATCCAACTATGTAGTTTAAATTACTAAAATTTCACTAATTGTCCTCTTTCCCATCATTTCCATCAGTAATTAGTGATTCCCACTAATCAGCTAACATTCCCCTCCATTTTGGCTAATTAACGAAACTTCATTAATTAACTATCCTTTCCCCATAACTAATGCTAATTAATGACACTTCATTAGTTATAATCCTCTTTCAATTAATTAAGTCTTTTTAATCTCATATTTAATCAATAAACCTTATTATTGGTTAAATCCCCCTTTGAAATCCTTCTAATCCTACTTATTTCCTTCTAAATCACCTCCAAAGGGATTTCTAAGATTCTCTCGGTCTATTAATTAATCCTAGTTGATTGATTAAATCATATCCAACTCCCATGAGTTGTTAATAACTAATCAATTCCCTCTAACCATATTTAACCCTTTCTAATTATACTTTATATTTATCCCAAATTCATTAGGTTTATAACTTCTCCCAAATTGGAAAGCTATATAAAGAACATAGTACCTACATTTACACCTTACACCACAGCTTTTCCTAGTGATATTACATGCATATGATAAGATAATTTCTACTTGGAATAACTCATTCATTCTTTCATCCACTCTCATCATAAGAGAGTAGTAAAGGAAGATCCAAATATAGTCATTAAGCCATTTTGGTGAGACTATTTCCTATTTTTAGAGATAACATTCATTTGATTTCTCATGATCAAGATAGGTTCATATTTGAGAGAAATCACACATACAAAGAACATCCAAATTTTAAAGGGATTACTTAGCATTTAATGTTTTCATGTTGGATGCATTTATATTAGCTTTCTCTTTTAAGATTTATCATGATGTTGTTGTTGAATTAACTTAGTTATAGGTATTACTTGGTTTTAATTCCTATTTATTAACTTAGTTTAGTTTTACATGCATACACCAACCTCGGAAGAATAGAGAACAACCTTTTCTTAAGCTCTTCAAAGATCTTGTCTTGAAATACCTTGTCTTGGAAATGTTTGAATGGATTAGATATCCCTAAATCACCTATGGGCATGATGACACAACACATAGGACTACTAGGAGGGATGTGATAGGACCAACATGGGAGTTAGGGTGATCTAAAGGAGGGCTCGAGATGACCTTCAAAAAAAACATTTCAAGGAAGGCTATGGTTTTCATGCTTTCAGGTGTGAATTTTTACCTTGCAAAAACTCATGACAACACCTGTAAATTAGAAATTCACCCGCACAATCCCATAAACTGCATCAAATAAAAAAGGAAAATAAAAATGGGGATTCAAACCGACCTCATATTTCACTCCGAAGAATTAACTTACAATCAAGCATTTCACTACATCTTAGAATCCATGTAGTTCTTATGTGCATGTGTGTGTGTGTGTACAAATGATGCCCTAGGATTCCCTTGTGTAAGTTACACTTGATAACATGATAAAAATAAAATGTTGTATAACATTTTTGTATGGAATAGAATAGAATTCTGATTTCTATGTAATGTATGCAGAAGTATGCAGCCCTTATCCCTTGAATGGATGCTATATGGATGCCTTTAGAGTACTTCAGTTCCTTTGGAATGCAAGCTTAGGTGATGATAGTGATGCTTAGAGATTGGTCCTTTATTTTGGACACATAACTATATGCTTATATGATTCCCTTGTTTGAATTTTTTAATTGACAACCGGAAGGCCTAATTATAAGTGAAAAAGATTCCCAAAATATAAAAGAGACCCAAAAAGAGTGGGTAAGATAAAAAAGGGTCACCTGGCACCGAAGAGGGAAAGGATCACCTCGACACTCGTTGTCTTGTTGGGGTGCTGGTGTCTAAAGCCATAAAAGATAAATAAGATAAATTTTGACTAAGATGTAGGGTGTGGAAGAACAAATAAAAACAAGAGATAAGGAAAATATTCCCAAGATAGTTGTCAACCATTATTTTTCTCACTTAGGATTCATGTAAATGAAAGCATGCTCTTAGGACCTAGAAATGTACCCAAGTGCGTGATTTAGTGTCTAAATTTTCCCCACTCTATGTTGTTGAGTGAATACTTAGTAAAATAAAGTAGATAAGATATGCATACCTTATGATTTTATATATAGTGTGGTGAAGAACGTGTTGAGTGGACAAGTGAATCGTGAAGTGATTGCAAAATGAAGCATGGAGACTAGGAAAGAAAAATGACCCTAGGGGTGAAGCGTATGTGTTTCTTGTACCTATTGTTGTGCTTGTATTTTATTTTGTAGGCTACTTCTTGTTGTGTATTAAGGATGGACCTAAAAAAAATAGAAAAAGAGTAGTCAAATTCCTATACATGAAAAAATATGAGCAAAGTATGTAAAAGTGTGTAAAAGTAGTAGTAAAGGAAAGTGTGCACCTAATATGAAAGAGTGTAAAGGATAGAAAATTTTCCTAAAATGCTGCGAAGAGTGAGTTTTTGGGAGATCTCCCACCAATAACAATATTTTTGGGTGAGATCACTCCAAGTGTGAATTTTTGGGCGATCTCATACTAAAGAGCAAGTGTTGGGGAGAGAGGTATAGTTTTACTCTCCTTCTATGACTCATCCCAATAAGCATCACCGCATATGGTGCATCCTAATTCATCCCTTCCCCGATTTGTTCCTAATTGTACTGATTGATTATAGGAGATTGCATGTATTTTGTATCTAAATGTCTATTCCTATTTCTATAGAACTACTTTTACCCTACTGTAAAATGTGTTATACTAATAGATTAACTGTATCTTCCCCCTAGAAATTAGCACCTAGTGAAGGACACAAGCACCCATGAAATGTTGTCTAATTTTGAGCATTGGTGTCTACTCAAGTGATTTTTACCTAAGTCTAATTTTGGGTCATTATGTGACTATATTCCTATGTTGTTCCTATATTGTATTGACTGAACTATAGATCCGAGCTATCAGGGGGTGATTTGTTCAAGAAATTTATGCCCCCTCATTTGGGGTGCATGCAATAATGGTAAGAAGATGTAGCCCAAAGGAGAGGACCTGATGATGATATGAAGCACATATACATGTATGTGGTAGGGGATGTGCATGGTAGAAACCAAGGAACATGTAAACAAAGTGGGCTAGAAATATGTTTTAGTATAAGAAAAACATGTAATAAAAAATAATGTAACAATCAAGCAATAAGATAAGATGGACCACAAAAAGAGGTTTTTATACATGGGAAATAACTCACAATGTCACAAGACAATCAAGTCTGAAACAACCAAGAGCATACAAGACATAGGGGATAGCCCACAAATAATAACATAAAATAACAATCAAGAGAAAGCAAAGTGTGATAGATAGCCATGGTTGTATATAGTCTTGTAAAGCAACTGTTACACATGAAGAAGTCATTAGTATGTTAGAAAGATAAATAGTATGTTAAGAACTTGTATAAATCAATGAAAAGTAGAGTAAGATTTCCAATAGAGAGTAAATATTGTAACAATAAAACTTGTGATATGAAAATAGAAAAGTAAATACCCCAAAAGCTTCGATGGGACTGGTAAAAGCTATAGTGTCAAGCATCACTACAGCATATAAGAACTTGTAAGAGATCTACATTCACCTCACAATACCAAGTGAATGCAAATGTGTATAGAAATATTATGACTTACTGAATATCTGACTAACATAGTAAGAAAATTGCAACACGTAAATAAAAAAATCAGCAAGAGTAAATGCAACCAAGAAATGCAAATGTTGTGTATGGGTGTTAGGGTATAATATGCAAAGTGTGAAGATGATAAGAGCAGCATACCCCACAAGGAATGTGTATGAGATGAGGCTCATTTATAAGTACCCTCAATAGTCAAGAATGAACCGTATAACAAAAGTGTGTCATCGGATAATGAGTGTGTTGCATAAGAGTAGATGTTATAAAATATGTACCATGAAGGGAAAAGCATAACGTGTGAATGATGTGAGGTTTAATTCAGAATTAGACCCTCAAAAATCAAGTATGAACTATGGAATTAGAGTGTATCATAGGAAAATGAGTTTTTGTGTGAATAAAAGCTACAAAATCTACCATGAAGCACATAGCATAAAGTGTGAATGATGTGAGGTTCATTTCAAAATTAGACCCTCAACAGTTGAGTATGAACCATGGAACTAGAGTGTGTCATAGGGTAATGATGATACAATATGTGTATCAAAGGGAATGAGGTTGTGTAAAATAAATATTATACATGATGCACAAAGTGAAAAGTGTAGTAGTAGATACGAGAGACAACTGGTAGGAGTGGAAGGGGGTGAGAAAGTGTGATGCTTCCAAGTGTTTCGATGATGGAAAGCTATGTGACAATGAAAGAAAGACATTGCAATGGTGATGGGGCTTGAAATGTTTCAAAATAAGGAGGAAGTCTAAAGAGGTCATCTAGATTTTGTTGGTTTTTTCTTAGTGAGTGGTTTTTTAGCCATTGTGTGTTTGTATTTTCATTGATGTATATTCCATTTATGGAAAAGGGTGTCATGATTCTATGTGAGTCTCCATGAGGTGTCAATCATGGTCAAACATCAAATTTTATTGGTAGTTATCAAGTTTGGTGATGTTTTATGAGGTCCTAGTGCATGGTCTAGTAAGCTAGGGCATGCTTTACATCTTCCCAAGTGGTTTGAAGGCTTTCATTATGTCATACATGGTCCTAAAGGTATGTTACATGTGTTAGTGAGTCTATAAGAGGTCATAATGGTCATTTCATGAGCTTTTATGGTTAAATCAGGTCATTCTAGGTGTATTCCTAGCCCCTGGAGCATGAAGAATGAGTTAGAGGTATGAGTTTTGGATCTAATCACCATGATGAATCATGGTAGTAACATGGTTACACTAGACATGGAGTGGTAAAAGTTAAATTGCATGAGATAAAGGTGGAGTTATGAATTCATTAAAGTTTTTTTTATGATTCTAGTTTAGAGATATTTCCAATAGTACATCAAACTTTTTTTTTTGATATGGTATGAGCAAGCTATGGCCTGATTTTGAAGGTCAAATCTAGAGGTTACCTAGTTAAATAGGGTCTTAAGTGACCTCATGAGGTAAGATGATTGTTATGAGTTTTTCATGATTTTTTAAGGTTTTTGAGTGCTTATACATCATTTTTGACAATGTTACATGCTTTGGTTAAGCTTGGAAGTTATTTTTGAGGTGATGGAGAAAGTTGAGCTCAAGGCTAGTTCTTGGGTCCCAGAAGACTAAATGAGTAGTTGCAGAGATAGACTTGGTCGAAGGCCTTCCACTTGGAGTTTTAAGGAAATGTAAGGTGTTATTAAAATATTATTAAGAGATATTTATAATAATTTATGGTTTTTATCTTGATTATGAATTCTTATGGGTCATCCATCTCCTTTTACGAAGAAGAATATTGTTTGTTTTTCAGATGATTGCTTAGGCTAAAAGACTAAAGTAGATGAGGCATGTTTTGTATTTTATGATTATTTATATTAGTTAGAGAGTTAAGAGGGATGAAATTTTATCATATTTAAATAGTTTTTATGGATTGAAAGTGGCAATAAAGGTGTAAACTAATTGAGTTTGTAAAACTACTTTTTGTGAAGCTCACCAAGGTGAAGAGGAAAGTTGGTGTGGTTTTCACATATGGATGTTTCATGAGATAAATAATTCATATATGGGATATAAAGGTCTATAGGATTCTAATGAGTTTCTAAATTCAATATTTTAGTTGTTTTTATTTTTCTTGAGGTCCAAATGTGATGACATAGTCTTGGAAATAACTGCTTTGTGAAGGATATGAGCTTTCTTGAGTTATTTATGATAAATTTGATTGGTTCAAGCTAATTAATGACCATGGAATATTTTTTATGTCATATTTTACATGTGTGGTGAATTTTATATCTTGAATAATTTATGTTTTTGTGTTTTTGGGTTCAGCTAATCCATGTGATGGGGTTTTGAGTTGTTTTTATGCTAGTTTAGAGCATTTGAGAATGAACGACCTACATGGGCCCAATATGAGTGTTTTAATGATTTTATTGGTATTTTTATATTATGAATTAGTCAAAAAGGTTTATGACTGACATCCTTTGAGTTTGTGAAATGAAATGCATATGAAAGTGAGTTGTGAGTTCAAATTAGAACTAGTTGTTTGCGAGGGAAAAATGTGACCTAATTAAGAGTGTGAAGAAGCTTATAATGAATTATTTCAAATCTCAGGATGATAGAAAAAATCTGAAAAAGGTTAGAGAAATTGATTTCAAGTGTTTGATTTCAAATCAAGACATGAAATTCTAAGTTTGAGTGAGTTAAAGGAATGAAGGTTTGAAGGTGTATGTCTAAGCTGAAATTGTGATCTCTATCATTGTGGCAAAAAAATTAGAGATGTTAATTTTTAGGTGGATAAGTTAGTGCTTATCCATCTTAGGGGTTGTATCCTTCTTATGGAATGGGTTCTTCACTAAATTTGGGGTTGGTACTCCTTGTAGTGTTGGTGCTCTACTAAACTACGGGTTAGTGCTCCTTGTGAAGTTGGTGCTTCAATAAATCTCTTTTATTTATGTAATATAAGTATATTTTTAGTGGTTTTTCTTCCCTTGATGGTTTCCCACTTATATATGGTGTTCATGTGTCTTCTTCTTTATTTCATGTTGTTGTGAATGTTTAATACACACCTAATGTGCACATATGGTTATGGATGTTAAATGGATGAATGAAATGATGAATGTATGTGATGGTAAATGAATTGAAAGTTTTGTAGGACTGATTCACCTCCCCCATTCTATTTTTCTTCCAATAATTTTTATTAGAGAAGGTCCTATAGAAACAAGTTTAAAAACTTGAAGGATATCCTCTTAGAGCACAAGCATGGGTAAGTCTTCAGATATTGAAGTTGAATTAAGGATGAAGTATGAGGTTGCAGAGTTAGTGATTCATAGCTTACAAGATCAGATCATATGTATGGAGATAGATCATGGTTAATCCATCAAGGGTTTGGAGTCACATGTTGAAAGTGTGTCTAAATCCCTAAAGGATAAATAAGACACTTGGGACACATGTGATGAAAGGATGAAATATTTGGAATCTGATTTAGAAGATGATTCTAATAGGTTAAATAAGTATGGAAAGTTAGAGAGTATTTCTAAAAAATCTTGAGGGGATCTTGGAGAGCCAAAGAGTGGCTTGTGAAAAAACAGTCTAGGGTTCAAACGAGAACAAGTAAAGAATAATAGTGAATCTAGATCAAGTTATCAATTTGATGAGAAGGTGACTAAGAATGATGATTTGAGATGTTCTAAACCTATTAGGAAACCTAATGCTATGAGTTATGGTTCTTCATTAAATGGATATTGCTACTCTTGTAATTATTTTGGTCATACGATAGAGATTGCAAAAGAAGGTCTCCTAAGAATGGTGTAGGCTTCTTCAAAGGTGAATGCCACTCATATTGTGAGTATGGACATAGAGCTAAGGAATGTGGTTGTAATATTAGTGTGTATGAGCCTAGAAGTTAGACGAGTGTTGTATGTTTCAAGTGTCATAAACAAAGACACATTGACATGTTTAATCACCGATGATAATCTCCAAGAGCTATGTGCAGGTTTCAAGTTACTAATGGGAAAAAGGGGAGTGTTCAATAGGAATATCAATCCCATAAATGAGTTCAAGAGATATGATTCTCATAATGCAAAATTTGAAGATTTAAAGTATGAAAATAAAGATACTTCAAAATAAGAGGTGGTCAATGTGAAGACTAATAATATGAAGGTTATCAAAGGAGAGTCTAGCTCAATCGAGATGGGAGATAAGTTCTTCAAGCCTAAGGAAAATATAAGAAACATGTTTTCTCTAATTGAATAAGATCACATGTGCTTATCTACAATTCAAACTCTTGTTTATGAGAAGATGAAGAAACTTGGTTTTTGTGATACCTCAAAATTTGTAAGGTATTTTATTTGATTTATCCATGTGATTTGTGTCCATGTGATTATCTCTAAATTGTGTCAAGGTATGCAATGGAGTCAAAAGCTTGTTGCAACAAGAGGTATGTGTTCTTGGTCAAAAATAATGTCAATTGGTGTGTTTGAAAATGTGTCTCCTAGTTAGTGTCATCAATCACATGTAGTATCGAGGATGAGTCCTTCAGGTATAATAATCTCGGTTGAAGAGTATTAAAGGTTTTATGAATCCTAAAGGTTAAAGAGTGTGTGTTTCATCATCATGAGTGTAGTTTAGTTGACCTTGTATGCATGGGTCTAGTATCACAACATTATGGTCCAAGTTAATTGTTAAGAATGTAAAATGTGTATTCTTTGACTGAGATATCTTGATTCTTGAGTTAGTAAGATCTTGAAACAAAGGAGAGAAGAGTTCTGAAAATCTGAGCTTATGAGTTTGTGTGTACTTTATTGTCTCATTCATCATGTAAAATGTCTATTTTCATACATCATGAGTTCATAAAGGTATGGGAGTATATGTTTAATCATAATCATCACTATTAGTCATATCAAGTGTCTAAGTTTGATGCTTTATCAAAGGAAAGTCTGTATGTAATCATTCTTGTCATAGTAATTGAAAAGATCTATAGTCCTTATCTCTGAGTATGAAGGAATTTTTATCTGTACTTTGATAAGAGAGACATGTTATTGAGGTTATGAATAGTTATGTTCATGAACTTATCATTTTATGAGTTATCTTTTATGCCAAGAAAAGATGTTTCTATGTCTATGCTCCAAGTTCATTTTTCTCATTGGACTCAGTCTTATGATGAGACTCTTAAGTGGTCATAAGAGTATGTGAGTCCCCTTAGTGCTAAAAACATAAGAATAATGTGTCAAATTCTCCGTCAATCAAGAAAAGATAAGGTTATAAATTTGGTTTATATCATTCAATGAAATCAATAGGTGTGTCAAGTATTCTAAGTATAAAGTTTTCAAAGGTCTCAGTGATGACATGTCTTGAGTAGTTATAAAGATGTGTCCTTGAAGTATTAAGATAATTTTTCTATTGAACATCAATATTGTGTCCATGTTCTACCAGTTGTAGCAGACTATCATGCGTCTCAAGGTTTGGGTTATTGTGAAACCTTTACTCCATGAAAATAAATCTTACAAAATGAACTTGACAAAGAATGAGTAAGTTCCTAAGTCTATGAGAAATATGTAAAGTGATGTAGCAAGTAAGATAATAATTCTAAGTCAATATATGGTTTGTGTCAAGTATTTAGGTTGTTCCTATAAGCCAAGTATGTTGATTACAAATTAAAACATTAGGTCAATGGATATGTTCTCAAACATGGACTGATGTTTCAAAGGTCTAAATATTGAAAATTACATTAATATGATAAAGTTATATGATGTCATGAAGATATCAATTTCAATATAGGCACCATCATAGTATAAAGAATCTTGTTCAAAGAGTTCCCCATATTTTTGAAGAGACACTAGAGGTAGGGGAAGATATTATGACCCCGATCCAAGTGATCTAGATGTTGAAGACTCTGAAAAATGCATGTTAGAATAATATGTGAATTGAGACACTCGTATCAAAATGAAAAAGATAAAGTTAAGAGGATGAAATAACAGTGGTATGAAAAGGTATTCAAAGGTAAAGAGGATAAAAATATGTTTGTATGATACAGCTTTGTTGATATATCCCGAGTAAAGAAAAGGTATCTTCTATGTGTAAAAACATTAAAAGTTCATACAATGTTTAAAAGATCATAGTCATTGTCTCATATTGTATAAAGAGGTCCATAATTTTCTTCTTAAAGATGTTTAGCATTATCATAGTACAATTTTTACATAATGAATTTAAATATGTGTGAAGACCTCATTAGGTTAGTTGATGGTGTGCTAAAATGAATACTTGTCTTGTCTCTTAAGGTCATTCAAGTCTTCAAGGTAATGATTTGGAGATTTTGGGTTTTGTAATTTTCCTAAACCTCCCGAAAATATTACCATGTTGTAGAGAGTTTTGAGACCTTTCTGACTGTATGCAAAACTCCAAGAATGGATTCTAGACATACGTGGTTATCACCACCAAAAGTTGGGTTGAAAACTAGTCAATAGGGGTCAACAAGTGAATGACGTGTTGACATGTGGCAATTTGGAAAAAAGCTAAAAAAAGGTTAAATTTTATGTTTTCGAGCCTCTCGGTATTCAAAATATGAAAAATTGGTGGTCCCCACTATTTACTCGACCGGGACCCTCCAAGCAATTTCGACAAACTCTCTTTTATAGGAGGCATTCCTTTACCTCCTATTTTATATTGCCATTATTTTTTTCCCGATTATATATGTCATATATCTCTCTAACATTTCCCATGTGGGATTATTTGGTTTTGGAGAGTTTATTTTGCATTGTAGGACTATATTGGTACATTGTAGAGCTCGGACGAGGTATTTTATTAGCTATCTTGAGGGGATCTTAGAGAACCAAAGAGTAGCTTGTGAAAAACAGTCTAGGCTTTAAAGGAGAACAGTGAAGAATAAAATCGAATCTAGATCAAGTTCTCAATCTGATGAGAAGTTGATTAAGAAGGCTGATTTGAGATGTTCTAACCCTGTTAGGAAACCTAATGCTATGTGTTATGGTTCTTCATTTAATGGATATTTCTACTCTTGTAATTATTTTTTTCATATGGATAAAGATTGCAAGATAAGGTCTCCTAGAATGGTGTAGGCCTCTTGAAAGGTGAATGTCACTCATACTGTGAGTATGGACATAGACCTAAGGACTGTGGTTGGAATATTAGTTTGTATGAGCCTAGAAGTTAGATGAGTGTTGTATGTTTCAAGTTTCATAAACAAAGACACATTGACATGTTTAATCACCGATGATAATCTCCAAGAGCTATGTGCAGTGTTTCAAGATACTAATGGGAAAAAAGGGAGTGTTCAATAGGAATATCAATCCCATAAATGAGTTCAAGAGATCTGATTCTCATAATGCAGAATTTTAATATTTAAAGTATGAAAAGAAAGATACTTCAAAATAAGAGGTGGTCAATGTGAAGACTGATAATATGAAGGTTGTCACAAAGGAGAGTCTAGCTCAATCAAGATGGGAGATAAGTTCTTCAAGCCTAAGGAAAATTTTTTTCTCTAATTGAATAAGATCACATGTGCTTATCTACAATTCAAACTCTTATGTATGAGAAGATGAAGAAACTTGGTTTTTGTGATACCTCAAATTTTTTAAGGTATGTCATTTAATTTATTCACATGTTTTGTGTCCTCGGTACTTGTAGTTATCTAAGTTTGTTATCATTATCTCTAAATTATGTCAAGGTATGTAATGGATTCAAAATCTTGTTAGAAAAATAAGTATGTGTTCTTGGTCTAAAATAAGATGGAAATCGGTGTGTTTGAAAATGTGTGTCCTAGTTAGTGTCATCAGTCATGTGTAGTATCAAGGATGAGTCCTTTAGGGTCTAACAATCCCAGTTGAAGAGTCTTAAAGCTTTTATGAACCCTCAATGTTAAAGAGTGTGTGTTTCATCATCATGAGTGTAGTTTATTTGACCTTGTATGTATGGTTATAGTATCACAACATTATGGTCCAAGTTAATTGTTAATAATGTCAAATGTGTATGCTCTAACGGCATATCTTGATTCTTGAGTTAGTAAGATCTTGAAACAAAGGAGAGAATATTTTTGACAATATTAGCTTATAAGTATGTGTTTACTTTATTTTCTCATTCATCATGTAAAAGGTCTATTGTCATACATCATGAGTTCATAAAGGTATGGGAGTATATGTTTAAGCATAATCATCACTATTAGTCATATCAAGTGTCTAAGTTTGATGCTTTATCAAAGAAAAGTTTGTATGAAATCATTCTTTTCATAGTAATTAAAAAGATCTATATTCCTTATCTCCGAGTATGAAGGAATTTTTATCTATGCTTTGATAAGAGAGACATGTTATTGAGGTTATGAATAGGTATGTTCATGAACTTATCAGTTTATGATTTATATTCTATGCCAAGAAAAGATGTTTCTATGGCTATGCTCCAAGTTCATTTTTCTCATTGGTTTCAGTCCTATGATGAGAGACTCAAGTGGTCATAATATTATGTGAGTCCCCTTAGTTCTAACAAATAAGAATAATGTGTCAAATTCTCTCACAATAAAGAAAAGATAAGGTTATAAATTTGGTTTATATCATTCTATGAAATCAATAAATCATGTCAAGTATTCTCGAGTATAAAGTTTTCAAAGGTCCGTGATGACTTATCTTGAGTAGTTTTTTTATTAGTGGTAAAAATTAGGGTTGAGGGGACCCTACCCCATTACAAAGAGTTGCAGCAACCTTACATATTGGCCAATGGATTTACCTTTAAAGGCCATTCATGTTCCAAAAGTTCAAAAAACAAAGACTACAGTTTAAGATATCCATAAGATAGGAATTACAATATATAATAGTCCAAAGGTTTATACTAACAACATAGGGATAAACTAACAGCAAATTAAAAACCTAACATTATTCTCTGACCAGTTCTCCCACCATCTCCATACAGTCATTCCATTCATTGACCAATGGTAGCTATTGTCTCCTTCTAGTACTTGTAATTTGGTTCTTGAATCACCACCTTCGGCCCTGTACCTTCCTTTTCCTTTTATTTTTCCAACTCCATGGACTGGATCATTTTGGCCAGTAGTTTAAGATGGTGAATAATACTTTTCACATTTATGATATGTACATCCCTTATTTGCATTATAATACCTTTCATTTTCAACAACTCGCTTTCCATTTCCATGCTTCTGGCATTGGAATTTTTGAGGTTTTCACTTAGGATAAGTGAAGACATTTTATCCACTTTGTCAGATAGCTCCTTAAGGTCCATGGAGATCAAGCTAATTTTGTGCCTATTGATATCAGTATTCAGTCTGCAGTTTTCAAACTCTCTCATAAAAGCATGGGTTTTAACAACTGATTCCTGGGCCGAGAATAGATCCCTCTAAGTCGTCTTAAGATTATGTAGACTGTGGATAGCCTCCTCAGTGTTCTTGGAATGCTTACCCTCGGAAGACTCCTATTATTTCATGTTGGCCACATCCTCACTGCTTGCTCCTTCCCCTTCGACTTTTTCATGAAAGGAGTCCATCTGGGTCGGGGTGCCTCTAGGGCTTTCACCCAAAACAATGGTAATGTTTTCCTCCTCATCCTGATAGGGAACCTACTCTTTCCTGTTTTGAAACTTATCCCCCACTTTTCCCATGCTTGACCTGGTATGTTTGGCCACCGGATTCCCAGAACAAAATCATCAAAGCTTCCTTCCTTAGGGTCCAAACTCGCCCTTTTTCCCATAGATTTTTTTGAAGCCAAAGCCCCAAATTTATCATTTTTTCCCAACAGGGGAGTGCTCATCCGAATGATAAATTTGATTAGACCTCTGAGCGTATCCATTGTGAAGAGAGATGGGATCCCCTTTTCCTTGCAAGAAACATTCTATCTCCAGACTGTAGTCTGATTTCGGCTTGAAAATACATCTACCTTCCAAAGAGAGGCCTGTCACTTTAGCTATGAGCTTAGGCATTATTGTGAGAGAGTAGTTACCAACCTGTACCTTGCCCTCATTCCATGTTTTAGTGACCACTTCACTCAGACTCTCATCATGGCCCTCAAAAGTGTGGAGAAAAAACAACAACCCCGCAGCATCCAAAAGAGCTTCAACTTCCCTGGAGATCTCCTAGGGACTTAGAAGGTTCAGTGTGAACTAGGTCCCCCATCCTTCTGCCCCCAATTTTCTTTTTGCTCAGATACTGACAAAAATTTCAGCTTTTTCTTTCCACTTCCCCAATTCCAAAATGTCCAATCTTCCCGTGAGATGAAAGGGAGCCAACTCATGCACGAAAGTAGGAATCATGAAAGGTTACTGCATGAGCTGGAGAGTTTAATAAATTATCATTGGATGGAAGAGTAAAAGAGGCTCCCTCCCTTTTCATGATTTCAATGAATTTGGCATTCATACCAATGAGGTGCTCAACAACTTGGAGACCGCTAGCGGTAACCCCTAGATTAGCTACAAAGTCAACCCCAACATTACCTTCCCTATACACATGTTTGAAAGAAATATTCACAAAAGAAGGTAAAAAAACTTAGTTTTACTGATGAAGTCTTCTATAGACATGGCAGGTTGGGATGAACCCTTCATACAAGAAATGATATACAAAGTGAATCACCTTCCACTTCCAGAAGGTTGAAACCTTTTTCTTTTGTGATCTTCACCCCTAGTATAGAGCTGTTACCTCTACCACATTATTTGATTGATGTCCAAGGTCAAAGAAATAAGCAAGAATAAAATGACCAAGAGAGTCCCGTATGACTCCTCCTCCCCTAGCTTTCCCAGGATTCCCTTTTGCCACTCCGTCAAAGTTGAGTTTTAGAGAACCTTCACAAGGAGGATTCCACTTAATCCCCAACCTGGGATTAGGCCTATTTGTTTGAGGGGTCCTAAACATTCCAATTCATTAAGAAGTGTTGTTCATTATCCAATATTTCCAATTATTTATTTTTGAGGATAGAGAAATTGTTTCTAACTGACCTGAAAGAGGTTGTTTATAGATAGTTTAATAGGAAGTTTCTTATTTTTTAATATCCTTCGTTTATTTCCTTCTAGATTTCCCACCAAAGATGGATTAAGCTCATGGCCCATAGATTTTTTAACCCTTGTCTATGAAAGGGGATCTTCCTTTGGTTCTAAGCTTTCTTTATGTCTTTGGGGATGACCCAGTTAACTAAGAAACAATCCAGAATGAAGGATAACATTTGATGTGCATACTGACATTCCATAAACATATGGTTTACTAATTCCATTTTCCTTTTGCATAACACACATCTATTAACCCAATGGAATCCTCTTTTACAATATTATCTACCATGAATATTTTATTTATAAAAGTGAGTTAGTTGAACACATTAACCTTTGGTGTTATATTCTTGTTCCAAATCTTCCCTGCCTTTAAATATTCTTCTCCAGTTTGACCCTCAAAGAAGAGGCCATAGGCTGATTTGACAGTAAAATTTCCACAAGGTTCCTTATCCCAAATGATTCTATCTTGATCTTTGCTATTATATGATACATAATTTTTTAAAAACTCATTAAGCCCTCTCAAGTGATCATTTAGTTCCTGTCTATCCAATTCCAAAATTTTCCATGTCTAAAATCTCTCTTCATTAGCCATGTAGTTGTTTAATTTTTCTCCATACTTATCTTCCAGTAATCCAGAGATTTGTGGAAATTTATCTTGAAGGGTGAAGTCTCTAGCCCATTTGTCTTTCCAAAAACCTATCTCATTGCCTCTTCCTATTTTCCATTTGCTTCCCTTATTCAGAATTTCTTTGGCCTAGTTAATGGCTTTCCATATGCATGAGCCATTGAAAGTCACCTGTTTAAACATCCATCTTTTATCATTATCATCCAGCCAATATTTTTTCTTAAGAATTCTAGCCCAAACTCCATTTTCCTTTGTTAGTCTCCATCCAATCTTAGCAAGTAGATCTTTATTCATCTTGGACTAGTCTTTGAGACTAAGTCCTCCTAGCTTTTTGGGTCTACACACTCTGCTCCATGCCACTAAAGGGATTCTATCTTTACTTTCAGTGCCGCTCCATAAAAACCTTTTCTGGATCTTTTCCAACCTTTCCCCAATTGCTACAGGAAGTTGGTATAGGGACATGACATACACAGGAAGACTCTAGAGAGAGCTAATCAGAAGAGTGATTTTTTCGGCTTGGGATAATAGATTAGCTTTCCATCCAACTAATTTCCTTTCAAACCTTTCAATTAGAAATTTCCATTCAGAACAGGAGGGTCTCCTATCCCCAAGAGGAATTCCTAAATATAAGGTAGGGAAGGGTTTATAGGTACATTCCAAAATTTCTGCAATCTTCTTATAGTGGCTATCCATAGTATTCAGAAAGAAAAGAGAACTTTTCTGAAGTTGATCAGCTACCCCGAGACACCCATATAGTCATCAAGAATGGTTTTTAGTTTTCTTGCTTCAGTACAGTAGCTTCCCCCACCACGAAAGTGTCATCAACAAAGTGTTGGTGTGTAAATTTTTCCATATCAAGTGCCAGAAATCCCTTTGATGAAGCCTTTTTCCATTTCAACATTAAGTCTTCTACTGAGAGCTTCTGCCATTATAATGAAGAGGAATGGGGAGAGGGGATCCCCTTGCCACAATCCTTGTGTGCTAGGAAAGAAACCAATTGGAATTCCATTCATGAGGATAGAAAACCATGCATTTGAGATGCATGCCTTAACCAGATGTCTCAATGCTATATCAAAGCCAAACTTATCAAGGATTTTGTCAAGAAAGCTCCACGATACCCTGTCATAAGCTTTTTCCATATCTAGTTTTAAGAAAAAAATAGCCTTCTTACTGATTTTTGCCAATGAATAGTCTCTTTGATAGTAATTATCCCATCTTGTATTTTTCTTCCTATGACAAATCCCCCTTGTTGTTCAGAAATGATATTGGGCAGGAGTATCTGAAGCCTGAGGGCCAGAATTTTCATGCAAACTTTATAGGAAGTGTTACAAAGACTTATAGGTCTGAAGTCTTTTAGTTCCATTGCATTACTACATTTCGGAACCAGAGTCAGAAAGGTACAGTTCATGTCCTTTAACATAACCTTCTTCTTGAAAAATTCTCTCACTGCTTCATAAACCTCTTTTTTAATTATATCCCAGAAATTTTGGAAGAAGAAAGCAGGAAATCCATCAGGCCCTGGCGCCTTGTCTAGGCTGAGTTGTTTGACAAAGAAATTCCACTTCCTCCATGGAAGGAATCGCTGAGAGCATCACATTGTCTTCAACTGAGACTAACTTAGGAATGCAATTTAAGAAGTCCTGTTCTTTCATGAGGTTTTGTTCATTGCTATTAGAGAGAAAATTTTGGAAGAAAGATATGGTCTCTTTGTCAATTTCATCTTGTTCCTCCACCAAAACACCCCCTTCTTTACTGATTTTGTTAATTCTGTTAAAGCTTCTACGCTTTAAGGTGGATAAATGAAAGAATCTAGTATTTTTGTCCCCTTCCTTTAACCAAGTGATTCTAGATTTTTGTCTCCAGAAGATTTCCTCTTTTCCCAGGATATTGTGGTAGTCCGCCAGGAGAGATCTTTCCTTAACTAGATCAGTAGGATCATTCTCGATACCCTGTCTTTCAGTTCTTCTTTGGACAATCTGTAATTCATCTCTGATTTCTGACTTCTTCTGGAAGATATTTCCAAAACTTTTTTTTTCCACACTTTGAGGTGGGCTTTCACATTCTGAAGTTTTTTGAGAGTCTATACATCATTGTACCTTTAACCTTTAGTTTCCACCATTCTTTTATGAGATCATTCAGATCCTCATTGTGGAGCCACATCTTCTCAAAATGGAAGGGAGTTCTTCTTCAAGAAGGGTTCTTAATTTGAAGAAGAATGGGATTGTGGTCAGATCCAATCCGAGGAAGAGAAAAGAGAGAGATGTCCTGGATTAACCATTCCTCTGAAACCAGAGCCCTATCCAATCTAACTTGAATATGTTGAGTGTCAGTCCTTCTGTTAGACCATGTGAAACTGCTACCTTTTAGATCGATATCGTGGAGTTGGGAAGATGTTATGAAATGATTAAAATCCTCCATGCCAACTGAGAACTCCTTTGAACCTCCTTTTTTTTTTTCCCCAGAGCCCTTGGGGTGTTGAAATCCCCCATAACAATCCAGCTATAACCTTTAATAGAGTGATTAAAGGATAGAAGATGGTGCCAAAGTTGTTTCCTTTCTTTGTGATGGGTGGGAGCATAGATATTTGAAAGAACCCATATACTCCTATTTTCAAGATCTCTCATCATCACCGCCACATGGTTATCTCTCTTAACCAAAGAAAGTTCCCTCGAACTTGTTCGGGCTCCAAACCACAGCTAATCCTCCTGAAGCTCCTTTCAAACTAACAACAAAGGCTTTAGAGTTTTTCCAACATAATTTACAAGAGGATAGGAAGGATTCTTCTTTCATTTTAGTTTCCTGCACTACAAGCACATCAATTTTCTATCTTTCAATCATATCTTTTAGGATCCTCCACTTCACGAGACTATTCATCCCTCTCCCATTCCATGATATGCAATTCATTTCCTTAGGTTGGGTTTATTTTTCCTGAAGACCTTCTGGTCCAAGCACATCTGTTTCCCTGAATCTATCTCCTTTTGGGTAGTTTTTTTCCTTGATTCAAATTTATTCATTTGCCTTGTTTGTTATTTGTAGCTTCCACATTTATAGGATTCTCATTCTCCTAGGAAAAATATATTTTTCCCCTAAAGGGTTTTTGATTCCAGGACTTAGGCCTTCTTTCTTATCTTCAGTCTCCTTGATTGGGGTTCTTTGGGCACTCGAAAGGTCCTCAATAGAGGGGAAAATCTCCACCCCTTTGGTGAGCTCCAGATCCAAATTTTGGCCCTGAGTATCCTCTAGCTCCATTTGGTCCTTTACCAATTCCTCCACAATCTTGACCTCCATCTCCCTTTCTTCAGTTGAGGTTTGATCACTCCTGACTGATTCATTACGAATCCCTTCTTTCACATTATATTTTAAAAACTCCATCTTCCTGCCTTTCATATGATCCTTCAAGTATTCCTCCTCTTTTTCCTTTACCTTTGTTTCTGACTTAGATAGGTATTTAGATTTCCTTCTAGTTGATCACCATTGTGAAACCTTCCTCATCCTTTTCCATTGCATCTTTTAAAGTGGGGTTTTCAGAATCAGTCTTTTCCTTTATGTGAAGTGGAGAGAAAACTTCTCAGCATGACTTTGGAAAATCTTTCCTGTGATCCTATGTGCTTTGCATAATGCCTTTCCCTTTTTCCCCATTACCCTCCTTAACTGTGACAGGGATAAACACTTTAGAAACTTTAAACTTATAGCTCTAAGAGGAGTGGCCCCACCCATTGCACTTAGAGCATTTCATAGGGGAACTTTCCATTTCAATATTTTTCTCCTAGATCCCAAGTCTAGATTTAAGTTTTATACTGTTGGGGATTTCTCTATCCACTATTGTGTATATGCAGAAGCGGGCACATATAAGGCGAGTCATTTTTCTAGTTGCATTATCAATTATTACAAGAGATCCTAGCGAATTCGCAATACCTTTTACAATATCCTCATGCCAAAATTCTAGCCATACCTTTGGGAGTTAATTCAAATTTTCCTTTTCTAGGTTGAAAGTAGGTTCCCATTTCCAAAGATACCATCCTAATTTTCCCCAAAACCAGGGACCTTCTTCCAAAGCCTTCTGCATATCTTCTTGGAGATTAAATCTGAAAAGGAAAAAGCCATTTGAAAGAGCACTTACCTCTAAATTCCCTTTTGGGGACCACTTTAGTTTAGCCCATCTTCTAACTGCATCAATATTAGGTCTCCCACCCATCAACTTCCCTACCAATGACTTATTTAAATTTTTTGTTGTAGAATGAAGAAGTTGGTCAGGGATTTCAAGGACATAACCAGAAACTTCCTTGATCACTTGAAGAAAAAAATTTTGGTTTTTCAAGGTCGATCCATCATTTTTTACTACATTTGACCATGTATCTTTGGATTTTGTTGATACATTCCTTTCACTGAGAGAAGATCCATCTATTTCTCCTTCCTCACGAATTGCATCATGTTCCTCTGGTCTAGGTGGGATTTCCCTTCCATCACTTTCCCTCCCAAACAGCTTCAAAATTCTTCTTCGCACTCATCCTCCATCAATTTCAAGCCCCTATTTTTATGGATATTTTTAGTAGGATTCATTACCGGATAAGTTATTAAGATGTGTCCTCAAAGTATTAAGATAATTTTTTCTATTGAACATCAATATTGTTTCCATGTTTCTACCCTAAACCCTAAACCTTTACTCCATGAAAATAAATCTTACAAAATGAACTTGACAAAGAATGATTAAGTTCCTAAATCTATGAGAAATATGTAAAGTGATGTAGCAAGTGAGATCATAATTCTAAGTCAATATATGGTTTGTGTCATGTATTTAGGTTGTTCCTATAAGCCAAGTATGTTGATTCCAAAGTAAAACATCAGTTCAATGGATATGTTCTCAAACATAGACCGGTGTTTCAAAGTTGTAACTTTCAAAATCACCTAGATGTGATAAAGGTATATGATGTCATGAAGATATCAAGTTCGATATAGGAACCATCATAGTATAAAGAAACTTGTTCAAAGAGTGCCACATATTTTTTAAGATCCACTAGAGTTAGGGGAAGATATTATGACCCCGATCCAAGTGATCTAGATGTTGAAGAATCCTAAAAATGCATGTTAAAATACTATGTGAATTGAGACACTCGTATCAAAATGAAAAATATAAAGTTCAGAAGATGAAATAACAGTGGTGTGAAAAGGTATTAAAAGGTATAGAGGATAGAAAGATGTTTTTATGATACAATTTGTTTATATATCCTAAGTAAAGAAAAGGTATCTTCTCTATGTAAAACCATTAAAAGTTCATACAATGTTTAAAAGATCATAGCCATTGTCTCGGATTATATAAAGAGGTCCATAATGTTCTTGGAAAAGATGTTTAGCATTAACATAGTAGAAAATTTTACATAATTCATTTAAAGATGTGTGAAGACCTCATAAGGTTAGTTGATGGTGTGCTAAAATGAATACTTTTCTTGTCTTTTAAGGTCAATCAAATCTCCAAGGTAATGATCAAGAGATTTTTAGGGTTTGGTAATTTTACTAAACCTCCTAAACTATGACAATGATGTAGATAGTTTTGATACCTTTCCGACCATATGCAAAACTCTAGAACGAAGTCCGTAAATGTGGTTATCACCAAATCAAAAGTTGCGTTGAAAACTGGTCAACAGGTGAACAGTGAATGATGCATTGACCAACTCAAGGGGATAACCATGGAACTTGGTAAAAGAGCGATGTGTGGCTATTTCCATGAATACATTAAACTAGCCCTTCCATTTTGAATACCAACCCCTCCCCATACATGGGATATGTGAGATTATCCCACTACCAATGCAAAACAAAAACAATGAAAAAATGTGTAGGTGGCGAGTCAAACACCTGACCTATTCCATTCAACCCAATGCACCATCTGAATTAGCTATGAGTTTGTTTGAGTTATTTATTGATCTCGTAGGGTTTTATTAAATCTCAATGCAAAGATTGTGTGATGAACATAAGGGAGCACTTTTAGAAAACCTTTAATTTGGAGCACCTAGGGTCAGAATTTTGACATGGTGTAAAAAGGGAAGTTGCTCAAAATTCTAAGAGGAATTCAAATATGTAATTTTTTTCCATGTAATTCTTTAAAATATCCATTTAAGGTGCATTTATATTATAGTTTCATGGGGTCACATTGTGAAGACACTGTAGGGGCCACAAATGGACTTCAGAATGGTTTCTGGTAAATTGCAGAGTTCCATGAGGTCTGGTATCAACCCATTTGTAGATTACAAAGGTCTATTGTCATTATGGAAGGGTAATTGTACTTATTTGGACTTTAATAGATTGATTCACTTTCTGTGAATCCAGAGACATATCCTTCGGGTGAACTATATTATCAATTTCATTTTGTGGATGATTTAGTTGTAGTTTTTATGAAGCTTTTGATCGATAAAGTCAAATGGTATTTTTATTAAATTGAAAAGTATTCATCAATTAAAATTGGATAAATGGAATTAATATTTCTTTTTAGTATCCATAATCCATAAAGTATAAACGAATGCACATTTTAGTGTTGTGAATGAAAATCGGACTAAGGTGTAAATTTTAATAGGGAATTAATCAATTTTGTAAAATTGAATCGTAAAATGTATGTTGAGTTCCAAGATTCTTGTGAATAGTTAAATTTTGAAAAATTATAAACTTCATTATCAGATTAGGTAAATAATTGATTACTATGGGTATGCAAGCTTAGTTTCTCTTTGGTTGTCAATATTAATGTCACAAAGATCAAATTTGGTAAAATTCTAAGGTCTCATTGGAATTGAACTCTTAAAGAGAGGTTGAAGAGTTACCTTGGTATATGTTTGAGAAGGACATGTAGGTACATCCATCTTAGTGATCATCTAATTTTAAAGGTTTGTAGAGGTTTTTGAATACCAAAATTTCATTCTATAGGTCACATAGTGGTCTTGAGGTTTTTCATAGTGATATAAGAAATAATATTTGAAGATAGATGTTCAAGAATACTTGTGTAGAGGTAGAGGTTAGAGTTATAAGAATGTTCAAGTATGATTATAATTCAAAAATTTTGAATAGATCATATGTTTTCATGATCTAATTACAAGTTTGAGGTTACTCCAAAAGTGGTACTTAAAGATGTAACTTAGATCATGAGGGTGTTTCTCAAAGGCTAGATGATAAATCAAAGTCCTCTAGGTTTTATCATAAGTTGTGTAGGCCTACAGAGTTGTATATAAGTCTATGCATAGTGTTTATGACTATGGATGTGCATCTAAGTGATCAAGATGTGTTCATACTCCATGAAGATTGTATAGAGATAGTAAGAGTTGTGAGGTGCAGAGGTGACTATTACAAATTGATGTGCATAATGTCATGTTTATAGATGATATATGAGAAAGGTCTACACAAATGTTCTCATATTGAGAAAGATTAAGATAAGTGTTGATTGAATATAAATCACAAGAATGAAGGAGATGTATGTGTCAAATAAGGAATTTGAGGGATTCAAACATGTAAAAGGAACTTTTTCTAGGTCTAAAAGAGTATTCTATGTATGTGTGATAAAAAAGTCCAAAGAGATAAAAAGGTATGTTTTATTTGTGTAAATACTTGCAATTATGGATCCATAGGTTGATGTGTCAATTTCTCAATAGTCGTAGTCAAATTAGAGTCTTGTATGGTTAAAGAGTTGCAAGAGTGGTCACGTAAAGGTGTCTATGGCAATTGGAAAATGTGTAAACATAGCCATGGTGAGTTTCTTAGATTGGTCTATCAAGGAGAAATAGGGCTAAAGGTCCGAGAAAAAGGTGTAGGTCCAGTAATGAATCTCTAAGGTAGGGGGATCATGTATGAGTCTTGAACATGGTCAGTAAGGACTTTAATATGGTGTTACAGTGTTTGTAAGAGCCTAAAAAGGTAGGGGAAGAATGATTTTTCTCTAAACTAGGCATATGAGGTGGATATAAGGCTTGATGGCTAACTCAATAGTGTTTTTAGTATGAATGGCTTGTGAGAAAATTGGTAACTCATAAAGGTTATTTTAGCATGAAATAAGAGAAAAATACTAAAAATTACCTCAGGGATCTTGATAAAATACTTGAGTATCTACAATAACACCCCAAAGAAGGTGTTTGCTAAAAATTTGCATTATCGCTTAGATGTTGGTGATTCAATGATAGGGATCATCATAGAGAGGTTGTTTTGTGTACTTGTGTTATTTTTAGAGCTTGCATAAGTTGATCATTCTTGCTTTGGAGATATGGTTTATGGATTCTATTCCTAAAAGAGGAAATGCTAAGGTTGAAAGCAAAACCTGGGTTTTTGAGCTTAAAATAGACCTAGAGAGATGTATTGCAAAGATGAAGACAAAATCGAAGGATATTAGCTCAAGGAATATTTTTTGGATGATCATTATAGTTCCATGGATCATCAATATTGTTGCTGATGAAATCAACGAAGAGAGATTTCTATCCAATGGGGAGTTTTCTTAGTCAAATAATTTATGTTTTTGCATTGTTTTCATTGTGTCTTGTCTGTGTTGTAATTTTCCTTGTCTAGTTTTCATTGTATCCTTTTTTAAAAATGTCAAAGGGGTAGAGAAGCATAAAAAACATACAAATGAGTTCATCTAGGTGTTGGTTTTGTTGGTTGGCATCAATGTTTATGAAGATGGTTACCTTCAATGATAAAGGGGGAGATTGTTAGCTAATGTTTGTTTATGTTTTCATTAATTTCAAGTCCATTGATAGAAAATGGTGTCATGTTGTTGTGTGAGTCTCCATGAGGTGTCAATAAAGGTCAAAAATTATGTTTGATTGGTACTATCCAAGTTTGGTGATGATCTATAAGGTCCTAGTGCATGATCTAGTAAGCTAGGTCATGGTTCACATCCTCCCAAGTGAGTTATACGTTTTCATGATGTCATACATGGTCCTATAGGTGTGTTACAAGTATTAATGAGTCTGTAATAGGTCAGCATGATCGTGCATGAGGTGTTGTGGTTGAGTCAGGTCTTTCCAGTGCCTATTGCTATCCCTAGAGCATGAAGAATGAGTTGGAAGTATGAGATTTAGATAAAATAAGTCATGATGGAGAATGGTATAATCATGGTGACACTATATGTAGAGTTTACAAGGATTATTAGGTCAGGTTGTAGAGGTATAATACATGTATGAGGTCTTTGGGAAGTAATAAAGTGAACAACATGTAGGATGACATAGGAAAGTCTTATCGGATAGATATTTTCATGCATATTTGGGCTATTTGGTGAGTATGGATAGCTATAGGATGTTTTCATGATGCTTCATGACAAATTTTAGGTCAAAATGAAGAATATTTTGCAAGATACTTTAGTTTTGGAAAAACTAGGTAATCTACGTATGTTTTAAGGAAAAAGTTGACCTTCCGATACTTTTTATGAGTTGTGTTCTTTACATGGGAACCTGAGATCTTTGACAAAGATTTTTAGGTCAGTTATGAAGGTTTTAAATAAATAATGAGGTAGTTTGATTGTCTATTTTTTTATGAATGATCATTAATAAGATAAGTTGTTTTAAAACCCTAACTAAACCCTAGCTCAAACAAAATTGGAGAAAAAGAGGTATAATGAGCCTGTATTGATTCATTTTTCCAAAGTGATGATTGGATATTGTAGAGGACTCATCTATATTTCTAAAAATGTATTTTAGAGCATTTGAGTGTATGTGTACCCCACATGAAAATGTTTATTTCTAAAGATCTTCAGTTTGTGGAAAAGTTTTCTAAAGAAGGTGATGAATGAATTGACATTGTTTTTAGCCCTGGATATTTTATAGATGTAAATGATAGTTTTATATCATGGTTGATATTATAAATGGAAAAGTGTGCCATATTTATGAAGACTGGTTTTGGGGGTAGTTTGGAGTAGTCCATGGTAAAAGTAGAATTGTAGGAGCTACATATGGATTTAGGACTTCATTCAAGTTGTGTTGTGATTTTGGTTTAGAGATACTTCTAGTTGTATATAAAAATTTTGTTTCTTATATGGTATGAGCATGTTATTCCCTAATATTTTAAGGTCAAATATGGTGGTTGCCTAGTTAAATTGGTTCTTAAGTGACCTCATGAGGTAAGATGATTGCTATGAGTTTTTCATGCTTGGTGAATGTTTCTGAGTTCTTAGAAATCATGTATAAGGATTTTACACACTTTATTTAAGCTTGGAAGTGATCTTTGAGGTGATAGAGCAAGTTGAGCTCAAGGTTAGTTCTTGGGTCATAGAAGGTTAAATGAGTAGTTGCAAAGATGGACTTAGTTAAAGGAATTCCAATTAGATTTGGAAGGAAGTTTAAAGTTATATGGAAATAGGGTTCAAAGATATTTCCAATTATGTATGGTTTTTCTCTTGATGATAACATTTGATGGGTCATCTAACTCATTTTTGAAGAAGAAAATCATTTTTGTTTTCGTGACATTATTACTCAAGATGAAAGATTGAAGTAGATAAGGAATTTTTTTGATTGATGGTGTGTTATATCATTTTTATAGTGAAAAGGGATTAATTTAATTCTTATTTAAGGAATTTTGAGGTATTGAAAGTGGTAGAAAGGGTGTAAACCAGTTGATTTTGTAAAACTACTTTTTGGGAAGCTCAACTAGTGAAGAGGAAAGTTGGTGTGGTTTACACATATGGATGTTTCATGAGATCCAACATACATTGATGTGATATAAAGGTCTATGTGATTCCAATTAGTGGATATATTACATAGTTGAGGTGTGTTATTAAGGTCCAAAGGTGAAGAAAAGGTCCCTAAAAACAATTGTTTCTTGAAGGATAAGAGCCTTCTTGAGTTATTTATGATAAATTTGATTGGGGAAAGATAATTAATGACCATATATGATGTTTTTATGTTTTATTTTACATTTTTTTTGATTTTGGGAGATTAAATCATCATGGTTTTGGTGTTTTTGGTTTTATCTCATATACGTGATGGGGTTTTGAGTATTTTTGTGCTAGTTTGGTGCATTTAGGCATGACCAACCTACATGGACCCAATATGAATGTTTTAATGATTGTATTGGGATTTGTTTTATATGAATTGGTTGAAAAAAATAGGACCTACCTCATTTTTTTTTCAAAATGAAATGCACATAAAAGTGGGTTGTGAATTTAAATTTGAACTAGTTGCTTGCAAGGGAAAAATACAGCCTTCTTGAGAGTGTGAAGAAGCTTCTAATGAATTATTTCAGAGATGAGGATGATGGAAAAATATGAGGGATGTTGGAGAACATGAGTGTAATTTTTTTATTTTAAAATCAAGGAGTGGACATATAAGTTTAAGTGAGTTAAAGGAATGAGGGTTTGATGGTGTATGTGTAAGCTGAAATTGTGATCTATGTAGACACAAAATCATGCACATTGGGTAATTATCTAGTCCTGATTACATACTACTATTCATATGATTCCTAAGTAAGAAAAATTCTAATTTACCATTTCTTTGGTCACCTTTTTTAATTTTTGTTGTTACTTTTAGTCTTACACCCTCACTTGCTTAGTCTCCCTTTTCAATCTTCGACATTTTTCATTTTAGACACTAATTCCTAGACCTCGGAAGCCGAGTGTCGTTCCTCATCCAACTGAAACCCCTATCCTCTTTGTACTTTACTCACACTTTTTGGGTCCTTTCTAGCCATTTGAGCATCTTCTCTTTTTTATAGTCGGTCTATTTTGGGTTAATTATGAAGTTCAAGAAAAGGAATCATATAAATATAAAGTTATTTTATCATAATAGAGGACCAAGATCTAAATATTATCTATCTCTAAGGTTGCATTCATCAATGCATCTAAGAGCTCCATTACATCCATTTAGCTCCATCACAATGGACATAAGGGATGGTTTTCTCGCATCACACATCATAGGAGGGAAGTTCATTTTATTCCAACCACACATTTACTACATTTCTTTATATCTAGCTATTTTCTCTCTATCCATGTATGACTGGAAAAAAGAAACCTAGGGCACAATTTTCCATGCACACAAAAAACTACATTAGGTCTGAGATGTAGTGTAGTTCTCAAATAAGTCCACCATTGTGACAAATGAGGAAAATTTTACCAATCATTCTACATCTTTCTTTTTTAGGATTTGATGTATATCCAAGCATTTTATAGGTTCATTATTTATTGCAGGATTATTGTGGCCTCAATGATATTTATGTGAATCCATAGTGAAAAAAGGTGAACATCATTGAACATCTTGTGACCCTAATAATTTCTTCATTAAATTAGGGGGTGGTGTTCCCTACTGGTTGGTGCTCTACAAAACTAGGGGTTGATACTCCTTGAGAAGTTGGTGCTTCAATAAATATCTTTGATTTGTTTAAAATAAGTATATTTTTAGTGGATTTTATTCCCCTTGAGGGTTTCCCACTTATATATGATGTTTATGTGTCTTCTTCTTTGTTCCATGTTATTGTGAATGCTTAATATACATGTAATGTGCACATATGGTTATGGATGTTAAATGAATGAATAAATTTATGAATACATGTGATGGTAAATGAATTGAAAGATTTATAGGATTGATTCACCCTCCCCCTCTTAGTCCATTATACTTCCAACATGGTTGCTTATTTAGAATTGGTAACATCGTAGAAGACTTAATAGGAGGGGATGGAGGATCGATTTTGAGAGGAGGTTATTTCACATGAGGGGGAGATGGAGGAAAAATTTGTAGAGGTGGTTTCTTGATAGGAGGAGGAGATGAAGGATAGAAGGAAATGGAGAATAGAACTTGAGAGGAGGTTTCTTAGTTTGAATATTTTGAATAGGATTCTCTTGACTGATCCATGAAGTAACATTAGTGATTAGGGATTGATGCTCATAAGACATGGAAGGAAAACATTTAGGAGCCCATTGGGATTTAGCAATTGAATATGAGCATGAATTAAAATTTTTGAAGTAAATGAGATAAAACATTGATGCTCAAGGTACTTAATTATTCGATTTAAAACATAGATATCATTGTTATTATGTTCATTAGGTATATGATAATTACAAAATGGGAGACCTTTATATTTGGTAAATTGATAAGGAGGGTAATAATGAGTATTTGGCAAGTTGATCAATTGGTGAGTGAGGATAAGAGGAAGAATATCATGTTTCTTAGCATTGAGATCAAACACGAGAGGTTATAGTAATGGTAAGACTTGGTGTTCACTAACATGATCACATGTAGAATAAATAGGAGTAGGATTAGATTTAGCAGAAAAACTAGCATGGGCATGAGAATAATCCTTGAGATCTTGGATTTCAAATTCAACAGATGTAATTATGGTTTCCATAGCTTTAAATGTGTCTTGAAATAACTATGTAAAGCTTGAATTGACTTACAAATGGATTGATTCGGTGTGGTATTTGGACCACTAGGGTCATTAGAGAGATGATCGAAAATGGAACTTATTTGAGTAGGTGGTGTATTACAAGGGAGGTACATAGTGTCTCTAGGGTTTTTTAGAGGAAAAATTTACAAGGTGGGTCTATTTGAAGAATGTCATGCAAGGAGACTTGATGAAACTTAGGAGCCATGAAAGAGAAACTGATAGAATAAGGATCTGAATGACCAATCACAACTGGGGTTCACCAAATGATTTAATTTAATTTATAATTAATTAAATATGATTTAAAAGTAATTACTGTAATATATGATGTATAAATGATAACGTATATAGAAAGACAAAAGTAAATAAGTATGAAAATTATGTAACCCTAAGCAAGAGAGGTCGGTAATAAGACCTAGCTGATTTCCGAGTGGACAAGAAGTGATATGGGTAGGTGTGAGTGCTTTGAGAAGACTGAAAATAGGATCGTCATTGGTCATGAAAAATTATGGGATGCAATAACAAAGTCTGGATAGGGACACCCATAATAAGACAGAGAGTTCCAAAAGAATTGGTGACTGGAACTTGGCATTGTTATCTCAGTATAGATGCTTGGGATTTGGTTTCTCTAGTATCACTAGGGTTTTGTAGTTGTTCTCTATTGATCACCTCACATTCACACTATGATCACTGATGATACCTATAACCTGTGAAAGGTAAATTCAAATGCAAAATACCACAAACTGCATTAAACCTAAAAAGGAAAATGTAGAATGTGGAATCGGACTAACCTCATAGGTCACTTAAAGAGTAAAATTATGACTAATAACTACACTACATTTGAGAATCCATGTAGTTATTATTTGTGTGTGTGTGTAAGAATGATGCACTAGGATTCCCTTGAGTAAGTTTCACTTCATTAAGGGATATAGCTAGAATGTAGCAATGTATAACATGTTTTTATGGAATAGGATATAATTCTCATTTCTATGTAGTGTATGCAGAGGCACTCAACCCTTTTTCTTGAATGGAAGATATATGGATGCCTTTAGAGTACTTTAATGCCTTTGAAATGCAAGCTTTGGTAATGATGGTAATGATTAGTTCTTGGTTCTTTATTTTAAACACATAAATATATATAAATGATTCCCTTATTTGAATTTCATAATTGACAGCTAGAAGTCTAACCCATAAGTGAAAAATATGCCCAAAAGATAAAAGATACCCAAAAAGTGTGAGTAAGATAAAAAAGGGTCAAGAGCACCTCAGTGGTGGCAGGAGTTCCTAGGCATTTTTGTCCTAGTCAAGTGCTAGTGTCTAAAGCCATAAAAGATAAATTAGTTAAATTTCAAATGGGCTATAGGGTGTGGAAGACCAAAATAAAACAAGATAAAAAGAAAAGATGCCAAAGATAGTTTTCAACCACTAGTTTTCTTGTTTAGCAATCATGTAAATGTTAGCATGATTTTAGGACCTAGAAATGTACCTATTATCCAAATATTTCCCTAGTGATTTACGATAAATTGCATACACATTTTGGCCCTAGGTTATCTATTTAAGAAATTGTGTGCACTCAAAATAATTTGGCACATTCCCTTAGGTCGTAGTTTACCTACGCATCCCTTTCCTTCCTCCTTCCACTTCCCCTCGCACCCTCTTTCTGTGCGTTCACCTTCTTCCAAGTCAGCTTCCTTCCACCCTACACGCCTAAATATTTGGCCCTTCACACACTGTACCCATTACTTTGTAATAGTTTCACCTTAACCATGCATTCTCTGCTCACCGGTTTGGTTCATCTCCTACTGCGCGTGTCATGTGCACTCCCTTCATGCTTTCCTCTATTTTCTCTGTGTGCCCTTATGTTTTAGATAATATTTTGACACACTTAAATGTGTAGCACATGACAAATCAAGGCACACCAATAGGGCACCAAATCCTTGTAAAAATGAATGATTAACATGTGGTAGAAATGATAAATAGTTGTACATTTGGCCACCATCTCAGCCAATCGGTGCGCCATGTTTCTTGTAGACAGACACCGATAACTCTAAAATCTTATGACACCTATATCATTAGCTATAGAGCTCGAGATCAGCGTGTAGACACCATATCTTCAACACATCAAACAGGCATGGGGAAGCATATTTCACAGATTTCCAAGTGGATTTATAGACATTGAATGCTTCTTATTAGTGGTTATGTTTCAAATTCAGGTTTTCCCTCCTTTTCCTTTCTTCCTCCATGGATTCATCTATAAATGGAAGAGTAAGGCTCATTTATTATGTTGGATTATCTAGATCCTTATGCATGTTTCTAAGGACTCTATATTTTTGTATTCTAAGTTTCATACCTCTATGTTTGGCTCTTGTATGTTGATATTGGCCTCCTTATCATTGTATACAGCTTATGTGCATTTTGGAAGTAATAGAAGCATTTCTTTTGACTATTCCGAGTTATAGACCTCCACATTTTTGACTATTCTCTATCCTAGTGTGTTTTCATTTGTTCTTCTTTCCTTTTCTCTTGCATTGTGTTATTTTGTGCTACTTCAAGTCCCTTGCAGTTCCATGCTTGGTTGTGTTTCATAAGGATGATTTGGTGAATGCATGTTTTGCTATGCTACTTGTGCCTAGCCTCCTCTCACACATTCCCTATCATTCTTGCTCATAATAGATAGTGTTCATCCCTATTTTCTAGTGCTATCACCTTTTAGTGTAGTTTACTTCATGTTATCCTTCTTTCCCTAGTCCCTTGGCATTCTTAGCTTAGTTTCCCCTTTCAAAACTAGGAGTAGTAGTAGCAGTAGAGATAGATAGAGGAACCAGACTTCTCTGGAGATCCATCCCAAGATCACAAGGTCCCACAACTTTGGGATGGTTACATTGTGGTCTCAGACACCTTGTTCCCTTTTTAGAGATATGAGACGTGGGTACACATTTGAGCAACCAACAGTTTCTGGCATGCCCGATGGGACCAACATTGAAAACTCAAATTTCATATCTCTAAGTTCTGGTGTGTGGACTTAGTGTTTTAACCTTTGAAGAGGTTCCTTTCAAACACATCTGGTGACTCCCCATATTTTAAAATCTTTGTTTCGACAGTCCTGAGCACCTTTCATGAGAAAAGTGCACACAAGAAGAAGTGCAACAGTTGAAGACTCTTTTGAGTACCTCCAACTATCCCCGAGAAAATTTTATTCTAGAAATCCCACATACGCATCTCTATCTCCAGCGTGCCACACCCATTTAACTCCTCCTCCAAATATAAAACCTATGTGCCCTGCAATGGTACATCAACCACCTCCTCCATTAAGAAGCTTTGCAAATTTTGATGGAGGGAGTCCCTTACTTTGGACGTGCAACATGATATGCCCAATGGCATGCTCAAAAGTATTCCTTACTTTACTGGTGAGAATCAAGTCACCCCTTAGGAGCATATCTAGGATGTAGAAAATGTGTGTTCATTCTATCTAATCACACATAATGATGTAAGTCAATACGTTATTTGTGGCATCTTTCAAAGGTAAAGCACTTCAATGGTACCAAGGCTTGCTACTTGATCTATCACCACTTGGGATGAGTTGGGAACATCTCTATGTAGTTATTTTGAAGACAAGTTAGATCACCTATCTTTGGTGGAGCAACTGACAACAACAAGGAGGGCACCTAATGAGCAAATGATTGATTTCAACATCGATTTTAGAAGACTTGGGATAGAATTCCCCTTATGGTAAGACCTACAGCCCAACATGCTTTCCTTTATTATCTAAAGGTGCTCAACAATGATATTTCAGTAATGATCCAATCTATGGGAGGTAGGACCTTACTAGCTACTTATAGCATTGCAGTTAGGGCAGAAAATAGTCTTATTCGGAAGGGAAGTTGGCTCGTAGACCGCCCATGCCCTTATTCCCAGAGATGTCACAAGCACCCCAACCTTTTGTGGCCCCTATTCCTACTCCTAAGAAAAGCATGCAACTAGTTGCATCAACATCCTATTCTCCATTGCAGCAAAAGGAAGATGAAGAATTGAAGGCCTTGATTAGAAATTTATAAAACAAGGTCATATGATCAGAAAGGAAACAAGAGAAAACATATAGAGGCATCTCCAATTAGGTGCATGGACTAGGCAATCAGCCTTGGCAGAATCAATATGGAAATCAAAGATATGTGCCCAACCAACAGAATTATAGGTGGCATCCTAATGCACATCTGCCTTTGCAAGTTGTCCCTCCCGCGCCTTCTCTCCCAAAGACCAAAGGTCTGCAAGCCGAGCACTCGTCCCAGTTTAGAATAACTTAGCTCAAGGATCGAGTGGTGCTTCCTTGCAAAGTTCCTCATAGTCAGTATCATTATGCTAATACTGCACATGCCCAAGCCTTCATGATCCAAAATGCTTCATCCTATGATCCCTCAACAAGCACCCATGAAGTAGATATTCAAAAGTACTAGAGGTTTTCCCATAAAAAAATGATGTTCTTTGGCAAAGAGGACTTCGTGTAATCAACCAAGCTACAAAAGATACAAATAGACTGTGCACCCAAGTTATGGACAACATAAGATATAAGAAAAAAATATTAGAGTCTAGCATGCAGGTCACAGTCCCAACAATGCAAGAATATCTTCAAAAGAAAAAAGAATTAGGCAAGACCACTTACAACAAAAGCAATCAAATCCCTATGTAGGAGGTTTTGCATCAAGCTCGCTCTAAAGCAAAGGTGTGCGCCCATCCTTTGGTAAGCCAGGCCTCCATTCTAGCTAAAATACGGGATTCCATTCTTGAACACTCAAAAAGGGATGTTTTTCACCAAATTCATAAGGTAAGAGGGATTCCGTTCAGCAATGTTGACTAGATGAATAAAACAAACATAAATGTCACAATGTGGGATGCCTTGGCCATTCCATCTTAGTGGGATCTATTGCAAGAAGCTCTGTCGCAACTTCCACGTGCTTTGAGATGGTTATGTAAAAGCCATGCACTTCTATCAAAATCTTCCAAGAAGAGGAGAAATAAGTAAGAAAATTTTATAAAACCCAACCCTTCTATATGTCCTTGATTATAGGCAAACACCTAGTGCATAACTGCTTAGTTGACTCAGGCACTAGTACTTTTGTTATGCCTAAGAAGATAGTTGATGTCTTAGGTATGAAATATAGCCCTTTTTCTAAAGGATTCCTACAACTTGATGGCTCAATTGTAACTACCTTGGGAGTCATCAAGGATCTTGAGTTAACCCTCCATGCATGTCTAAGCCTGAAAATTACTCAAGATGTGTCAATTATTGACCTACCTCCTTTGTTTTCCCTATGTCTATCAAGAGAATTTACTGCTAAAGTGGGTGGTTACTTGTCTTCTGATTGGTCTCATATGTTACTCAAGACAAGGTATGGTACCCAGTTTACCATACAAGTTGAGCCTATATTTTCTTATCATATAGACCTATATGTCCCATCCCCTCTCTAAGCCAATTGTCTTATCCAACAAGAACAAGATTCAGTTCCTAAAGAGCAGTCTCTTCCACCCTTTATTCCAGACCTAGTACTTGATGAATGGGTGGAGAGGCATCACAAATTTGATCCCTATGTTGAAGAACTAGAAGCCTATGAAACTGGGCTTGGTACTTATTGCATTCTAGAAGAAGACGCTATGCTTCCACGCATACTCATAGGAGACAAAGTTCAAACTGGTCTATGGAAGTTATACTTTGATGGATCTAGAAGCAAAAATGGTGTGGGAGTAGGAGTGGTTCTCATTTCCCCTAAGGATGAGAAATTCTTCTTTGTGCATAGGCTATAGTTTGCATGTTCTAACAATGTGGCAGAATATGAAGTGTTGGTGCATGGCTTTCTTATTACTAAAAAGAAGAAAATTAAAGTGCTGCAGATCTTTGGGGACATAGAATTGGTTATCCACCAGGTCACTAATAAATTCTAGAAAAATAATAAGCTTCTTAAAGCTTTAAAACATAGATTTTGGGACCTACTTGAGAGCTTTGATGCTCTTAATCTGCAGGTAGTCCCACGAATGAACAAAAGCCAACCAAATGGTCGCGCTTGGTTCATATTTTTATCCTACTTGAGGAATTTTTCAAAGGGAACACTCAACACATTAAGATGGTAATCAAACCATCCATTCTAGATAATAACACCAGCTAGCAAGTGTTTGACAGTGACGTGCAGATCGTCTAGTTTATCCAAAATGAAGCTGAATTTTCATCAAGTATGCAAGTTGACTTGCATGACAGCTATGGTGACCAAGTAATACAACTAAAGACAAATAATTTTCCTAAAGGGTTGGTCACCCTAGAGAAAATATTCAGCCTCGATGATGAGTTCAAGGGTGAAGAAAGATACATGCACGCCGCACAAGAGGATTTCTCCTCCATTACTATTGCGCATAGAAAGGAGCTGTTGCTCAGCAAGACTTGTGCACATGAAGAAAAATAGGCCTTCATCTCTCTCTACCAAAAATACAATGACATTTTCTTATGGGATTATGAAGACCTCAAAGGTTTTGATCTAAGTGTTTCTCAACACTCCATTGACCTTGATCCTGGCATAAAGCCCATCAAATAGAAATAACAACCTAGTCAAGACAAGGATAGAGCCCCTCATGAGAAAGGAACTATCAAAACTCATTAAGGCCAAAATCATTTTCCTATCAAATACTCTACCTGGGTTGCAAATTTGGTTCTAGTATGCAAGAATAATGGTGAAATCATACTTTGTGTTGATTTCAGAGATTTGAATAAGGAATATCTAAAGGATCACTACCCTTTGCCTTTAATGGAGCAGATTCTGTAGACTGTAGCTAGCGCGTAAAGATTCTCCATGCTAGATGGGTACTCAAGTTTCAACCAGATCCTAGTCAAGGAAGAGGATCAATTCAAAATAGCATTTACAATAAAGTGGGGAACATATGCATATTATAAAATTCCATTTGCTTTGTCAAATGCAGCGCAACATTTCAGCATGCCATGGATATTACATTCAAAGGTTACATCAATGAGTTCATCTTAGTTTACCTTGATGATATAACTGTCTTCTCAAAGCAAAGCACAAATCACATAGCGCACCTAGAAAATGTCTTTGAGAGATGAAAATAATTTTGGATGTCTCTTAATCCCAAGAAGTGTAATTTTATGGTGGCTCAGAGCAAGCTTTTGGGCAACGTGGTTTCAAAGGATGGCATCACGATTGATCTTGAGCACATTTCAACCATCCTAGCCCTTTCCCTGCCGACGTAGAAAAAATCCTTACAGTCCTTCCTTGGCAAGATTAACTTTGTTAGGCATTTTATCCCTAACTTTATAGGACTGGTTCGGCCCATCACCCTTATGCTCAAGAAGGACATAGCCTTCAAATGGAAAGCAAGGAAGAGAAAGCTTCAACAAGATCAAGAAAGAGATTTCTTGTGTGCCAACACTCCTTAATCTAGATTACTCAAAGGATTTCATCCTTTATGCTTATGGTGCCAACGCAAGCATTGTTGCTATCCTGACACAGGAAAATGAACAAGGACTGAACAACCAGGGCCTTCTTCACCATATGTTGAAGGAATATGAATTGAAATACGGTCACATGGAGAAGTAAGTCTTTTCCATCATGTGCGTGCTTAAGAAATTCAAGAGAATGCTTGCAAAAATAATATCAAGGTGTTATTCTCTCACTCATTTGTCGAGACTTCATCATGGGAGAAAAAATCATTGAGAAGAGAGCGCGATGGGTGACCAAAATCATGGAATATAGTGTGACTATTAAGGCCAAAAGTTGGTAAGAGGTAGAGCACTCTACAAGAAGATTGTTGAGGATGCGCAAAGTGAACCCGAGGCTTCATTATTTCTAGATGAAGACCTCCCACGCGTAGAACATGAACAGAACATAAACCCTAGTGCATGTGACTAGATGAAGGACATGATCACATTCCTTTCTGAGGGTACATACCCTCCTGGTTTGAATAAATTAAAGAGAAGGCATCTCAAGTTGCAATCTATTCCTTATGTTTTGATTGATGGACTTCTCTTTAGATGAAATCTAGATGGCGTGCTGTTAAGATGTATCAACAAAGGCATAGAATGAACAAGTGTTAGCAAAATTTCATGATGGATTTTTGGTGGACACTTCTCTACCAAAACTATAGCAATGAAGATCATAATGGCAGGTATCTTTTGGCCTACCCTGTTTACAGATGCACATAGGTGGGTCACAAAATGAAAGGAATGCACTTTCTTTGTAGGAAAGAAAATATTGGCAGTGCTTCCCCTCTAACCAATCCAAGTGGATCAGCCTTTTACGTAATGGGGTCTCAACTTCATAGGCATGATCAATCGGCTTCAAGTGTTGGACACAAATGGGGGTTGATAGCTATAGACTACTTCACCAGATGGATAGATTCTGTCGCACTTAAGGAATCAGCTGAGGCATTCATCCTTGACTTTCTTGAAGGTTTAGTCACAAGGTTTGGCATTCCTCAAACCATTATCTTTGATAATGAAAAGGCATTCCTTGGTACTAAAATCACTGATTGGGCTCTAAGTTTGGACATTTACCTGAAAACCTCTTCCAACTATTACCCTCAGGGAAACGGTCCAGCAGAGTAAAAAAAAAAAGAACCTAATCAGAATCATGAAGCACACAATGAACACAAGCCAAATATAGTGGCATACAAAGGTCTTGTGCATGCTCTGGGTAGATAGAATCACAATAAAAAGGGAAATATGAACTTCACCTTACAAGCTTGTCTATGGCAAGGAGGCTACCCTTCCTTTGACACTAGAACTAAATTCATTAGCACTTGCCCAATAGCTGGAATTTGAGGGCACAGATCAAAGAGAAATCAAGATAGTAGAGCTGGTTCATCTTGAAGAGCTCAGAAACTCTGCCATGATCAAGCTAGAATAGGATCAACAAGCAACAAAGAAATTGTTTGATAGAAATACTAGGCCTTAAGCTTTTAAAGTTGGGGACCTAGTTCTAAAATGGGATGATGATAGAACTAAACCATGACACCATTAAAAGTTTGATGCACTTTAGAGTGGCCCATACATCGTCAAGTCCTGAAAAGAATATAACTCTTTCGAGTTAACTCATCTGGATGGAAGCACGCTATAAATTCTACTAAATGGGATCTATCTCAAACCCTTTCATTAGGTTTGCTACATCATATTGTATATATTAAAGTAGTTTCAATTCCTCCAAGTGTGTTTGTTTGTACATATTTCTTTCTCTCACATTCTTCCTACATGTGATATTTTGTTTCTTCTAGTGTGTAGAGCTTCTCTCAGCAGTTGTGAGATTCAGGACAAAGTGCAGAAATGATGCTCAAAGTGATAATAGGGGAATTTTCATGATTGAACAAGCAGAATCCATGCCTAATGGATGCTTCAAGCTACTGGTCTCTTACATCTAGTAGGAAAATGGCCCCAAAGTCACCAAAACTGTTATCCAAATAGCTCCCCTAGCGATTTAGGATAACTTATATATACATTCCGCGCTAAGTCATATATTGAAGAAATTACACGTGCTCAAAATCATTTGCACAGCCCCTTAGGTCACATTTTACCTTTCCTTCCTCCTTTCTTTCACTTCCTCTCCTACCATCTTTCCACATGTTCACCTTATTCCAAGTCAGCTTCCTTCCACACCATACGCCTAAGTATTTTACCCTTCATGTGTTGCACCCATTACTATGTAATAGTTGTGCCTTAACCCTACATTCTCTACTCACCGGTTTGGTTCATCTCTCCATGGGCATCACGCACACTCCCTCCACACTTTCCTCTAGTTTCTCCACATGCCCTTATATTCCGATCATATTTTGACACTTCTAAATGTGTAGTGTGTGACCAACGGGGTGTGCCAACAAGGAGCTGAATCCTTGCAATAAATGAATGATTAAAATGTGGCAGAAATGACAAATAGCTATATATTTGGCCATCATCTCATCCAATTGGCATGCACCATGTGTCTTCTATATGCCGGTGACTTTGACATCTTCTGATAGCCATATCATCAGCTATAGAGCTTAGATCAGCATGTTCCTAGACTTGTCAAAGAGCTGCTAACATCAACAATAGTGCCAAAAATTCAAATTTCAAATTCTAGTGGATCTGGTAGGTGAGAATTGGGAAACATCTCTTAAAATTGATGAGTAGATCTGATTGCTCCAACCACCCAATTTAGTATGATCCACTCTCTTTTGTCTTCAACATGTCAAACAAGCATGGGGAAGCGTATTTCATAGATTTCTAAGCGGATTTACAGACATTGAATGCTTCTTGTTGGTGGTTGTGTTTCAAATTTGGGTTTTCCCTCCTTTTCCTTTCTTCCTCCATGGATTCATCTATAAATGTAAGATCAAGGCTCATTTGTTATGTTGGATACTCTGGATCCTTGCGCATGTTGTTAAAGACTCCATATTTTTGTATTCTCAATTGTAGACCTCCATGTTTTGCTCTTGCATGTGGATATCAGCCTCCTTATCATTGTAATAGTTTTGTGCATTTTGGAAGTAATAGAAGCATTGTTTTATGAATATTCTCTATCCTAGAGTGTTTTCATTTATTCTTCTTTCCTTTTCTCTTACATTTTGTATTGTTGTGTTACTTCAGGTCCCTTGCAACTCCATGCTTGGTTATGTTCCATAAGGATGATTTGGTGAATGTGTGGTTTATTGTGCTACTCGTTCCTAGCCTCCTCTCACTCCCTGTCATTCTTACTTAGAACAGATAGTTTTCATCCCTCTTTTCTAGTTTTATCACCTTTTAGTGTAGTTTACTTCATGTTATCCTTCTTTCCTTGGTCCCTTGGCATTCTTATCTTAGTTTCCCCTTTCAGCACTAGGAGTAGTAGTAGCAGTAGAGATAGATAGAGGAACCGGCCTTCTCCGCAGATTCTTCCCAAGCTCACAAGGTACCACCACTTGGGAAAGTTCCATTGTGGTCTCGAGCACCTTGGTACCTTTTCGTAGATCCGAGATGTGGGTGCACATTTAAGCAAACCAACAGCACCCAAGTGTATGATTTAGTATCTATATACTCCTCCACATGCACATGCATGCTCCATGATAGAATTTTTCTTTTGTGTGACATACCTCCATCTTCATTCAAAGTAGCTCCCAACCAAATAATATTTCCTTGGGGACCGTACTTATAGAACCTAGCCCTTAGTACCTTTATAGGGCCATCGATGAATAACATATGAGGTGATTGTGGGGTTCTTCACTTCCATACCACCTTATCCTTGGTGACCCCTTTCCTTGGTGTAGATGGTATCTCATTTGAATGCCCATTAGTGCCCTTATCTTCATTGATGCTCTGCTTCACCCTTTCCTTTATCTTCCTTAGGATCCTCTTCTTGTGTATTGTACCATTTCACTTCACGCATTAGTGATTCTTATCTTTGCATGATTCTTTTATTCCCATTATCTTCACCTTTATCCTATTTATTTTTTTGAGATTGATTCTATGTGCACTATAAATTCCTCATCCTCTTCCTCTTCATGTGTATAATCCTCGGGCTCTACCTCTTAAGAATTATTTTTCTCTACATCCTACTCATCATCAAAAATGACTCGAGGCCTCTTATTACCATTTTTCTCTTTAATGGATTCTCCTTTTTTCTATGACTGAGGGATAACCCTTATTCGGTTGTGTAGATCTTCTTCCCTTTCTTTATTCTCTCCTCTTGTATTGTACTTCCCTCCTATGGTTCTCGATCAAATGCATTTTCCTCCTCCTCTTCTTCTTCTTCTTCCCTTTATTTTTCTTCCTCATGTTGCAGTGGAGTCTCCTCTCACATTCTCTTTGGGATATTCGCTATGTTATTATTTGACTTATAGGGCATGTGGGAGTCACACACTTCAACTTATTTTCCATTCTTCATCTTTAGTTGAAGTTTGATAAAAACTCGCATACCATGCTATCAACCGTCACGTTCATAATTGGATTGAGATCAAAAGTATCTAGCTATATTGTTTTTAAGTTTACAATCATGTTAGTGTATCCAAATATACTACGCAAGGTATGCCAATTAAATTCATCCTTCTCTACATCAAAATTCATATTTTGCACATCATTGATTATGTTCACCACACATTTGAAATACTTGGTGGTAAATGCAAATGGAAATTTCCACGACCCCATTTCATCATTATTCATTATGTGCATGTGTACTTTGCTTAATACTAAATCAAATGGAGCAAGAACTGTCACCTAAAATAGTTCTACAATCTAGCTAAAACAAAGCATAAGCACCATCAATATAAAGAGCTAAACAAGATCTAAACTAACATTATAATTTTGAAAACATAAGATCAAAACTAGCATGATATTTAAAAATCTCTACTCTCCTAGATTACCAAAAAAATGCATGGACCTATTTAGCTCCAATGGCAATCAAAAATTGCTTGTTTGATCATTAAAGAATGCAAGAATAGGAAGCTTAGCTCTTAACAATGGTGACCTCTCAAGAAGACAAACCGCAAGCTCTTAGTTTCTTTGCTATATGCTTTGCATTTTCCCTCTTAAGAAGTTTAGGTGTAGGTATAAAGGTAGAAGGAGGGATCTTTATAAAGCCCAATGGATAAAGGAAACACTTCATCCCTTTGCATGTTAGATAAAGGTAAAATATGATTAGGAATGGATAAGGTTGCTTTATTAAAGGTAACCTTACTTTATAAGGGTTTAATTTATGCTTAGCAGTCATGGGAGTTGGGGCTATTTTAATTAATCAAAGGTGATTAACTAATAGGTAGATGTAAGATTATAGAAGCTAATTAGAGGAATATTAGTATAATTTAGGCTATTAGAAGGTGATTAAATCAATTAAATATTGATTTATTGGTTAAATGGAAGGGAGAGATAATTAATTAGTCTAGGTAGAAGGGGTGATTAATTAACAGAAGGTCGTTAATCGGGATGTTAGTTGGATAGGCAACTTAATCAATTAGTGTATTGTAATTAATTAATGAAAATAAGAGGGAATATGAGTGCTTTTGATGATATGTCATCGATTTGCGAGAAAGGGGATAATTAGCACAATTTAAGTATTTAAATTACTTGGGCATAATTATGGGTGTCTACATTTGCCCCTCTTTGGGGTGGCGTAAGTGACACCACTTCAAAGATAGTAGACGGAAGAAAATTTGAAGGGATAGAAGAAAAATTAGTAGGAGGGAGAGATGCCCTCGAGTGTCGATGGGGTGATGAAGGAAGACGATCGATGATCGAAAAGGTGAGAAATAGATAAAAGAATAGGAAGGGGTAGGATGCCCCAGTGAGAGAGAAGATTAGGGGTGAGAAGAAGGTGATGTAGAAGAAATATGGAGGAGGGGAGAGAAGAGCTTAGCCTCTAGCCACTGTGTATTGGAACAATTTTGATGTCATCATATTACCATAGGAGCTACGTCATCGGTCCTTATGAAAAATATAAGCATACGAAAAGGTAGAATGACATGAAAAGCCATACTACGAACAATTGTCCATTACTGAAAATACCAACTCCACACAACATACAACAATGCAATGCAATACGAGAAGGAAACAAGCTCATTTAACAGGGAAAACAAGTACGAATGCACATACCCAACCCAACAACAGTCAAGACAATTGTACAAATGTTTTGTTATCAATGCTAAAGAGATCCACAAGTTCGTGATTGATGACAAGGGTTAAAAATGATGCCCTGAGCAAGGATACATGCAACAGGAAATGATAATGGACACGGGGTCCAAGAAAAAGAGTTGTGTGCAACGAAATAGCACCAGGCAACAAACGTGCCCCAGAGTACAGATAAAGCAAGTAGCTAGCTTTGTGAATGGTTGTGAATCCGGTGATCCACGAGTCATATTAATCAAGGAAGATGTTAGAAAAACTAGCAGGATATGGAGAAAATACCATGCGCAAGACACAAGTTTCAATTGTAATAAGCAAGTTACCAATTTTGTAGGTTTTTTACTTTAGGATTTTTATTTAAATTTTTCCCTATTTTTGGATATTTTGACATGTATATTGTTTTTATTTTTCTTGTTTTCCAAAATGTGGTGAATAGTAGAAGAAATTTGAAGAAAGAGAATGAAGGTCCTATGTGCAACAAAAAGTGCCCTAAGTGGAAGAAAGAAGACACAAGTGACAAATAATGTCCTTATTTAGTGGAAAAATTAATAAAAAATAATTATTTTTAAAAATAATTATTTACGAGAGTGTGGATAAGAAGAAAAATCACCTAGGAGCAATAAAAATGTCCGAGGGAGAAGAAAGGGGTATCAGATAGAAAAAAATGCCCCAATATGGTGAAAAATAAGAGAAAAAATAATTATTTAATAAAAATAATTATTCCACGGTGAACAGAGGAGAAAACGGTGATCAAAACGGGCCTCCAAGCCCTCCCGTGGTGAAAAATGGGTTAATATACCCCACCTGGGGTAAAAACATCACGACCAATTCATTTTAACTGAGCCATTTAGAATTTTTACTTGTGAGGCTCTGATATTGACGAGGACCATGGTGATCACATGAGACCAAGTGAGATGTGTAGATGCAGTTCGAGGGTACCAACGACACACAAACGATGGCCCCTTCATGCATATTGAACCATTGCTCATTAATGTTTTAATTTTACTTTTAGCCTTAGGAAGTCACATCGGTGTGCATGCACGCAGTGTCCTTTTGGGGGTGCACGCACTACAATACTCACATGTGCACACACAAGCACGAATTACACATGCACGCGCACACACAGCACATGTGCGCATACGGGCACATACAGAAAAGAAGGCGTACATGCTAAAAACATGATGCATACACTAAAAGGGGGGTGCACACACCTAGGGGTATATGCACGTGCACGCAAGCGCAAGCACCACTAGGCATGCCAAATGTGTGCATGTGTACTTTGCTTAATGCTAAATCAAATGGAGCAAGAACTACCACCTAAAATAGTTCTACAATCTAGCTAAAACAAAGCATAAGCACCATCAAGATAAAGAGCTAAACAAGATCTAAACTAACATTATAACTTTGAAAACATAAGATCAAAACTAGCATGCTATTTAAAAATCTCTACTCTCCTAGATTACCAAAAAAATGCATGGACCTATTTAGCTCCAATGGCAATCAAAAATTGCTTGTTTGATCCTTAAAGAATGCAAGAATAGGAAGCTTAGCTCTTAACAATGGTGACCTCTCAAGAAGACAAAATGCAAGCTCTTAGTCTCTTTGCTATATGCTTTGCATTTGCTCTCTTAAGAAGTTTAGGTGTAGGTATAAAGGTAGAAGGAGGGCTCCTTATATAGCCCAATGGATAAAAGGAAACACTTCATCCCTTTGCAAGTGGGATAGAGGTAAAACATGATTAGGAATGGATAAGGTTTCTTTATTAAAGGTAACCTTACTTTAGAAGGGTTTAATTTATGCTTAGCAAGTCATGGGAGTTGAGGGGTATTTTAATTAATCAAAGGTGATTAACTAATAGGTAGATGTAAGCTTATAGAAGCTAATTAGAGGAATATTAGTACGATTTAGGATATTATAAGGTGATTAAATGCTGGAAAGCGTGTAAGAGAGACCCTTTTGGCTTCGATGAGAGTTCGTCACATGGAGAAAGAAGAAATTTTGGCAAGCATCCGAGCCCACCTAGTGATCGACCACGGCACTTGGTTTTCTAGATTAGGGGAAAGTATTACTAGTCTAGTTGGTTACATTGAAGTGATCGCCTACACCCGGGAGGTATATTTCTCATTTGGGCCTTCTATGGCTGTAAACACCAACCCAGTGTTAGGAATTTTTGGGAAAGGTATAGACACACAAGCTTTTGGTCTTGCATCTAGGAGTGGCACAAGGTATACTACTGGTAGTGGGGCATTGTCACAGACCGTAGGCACATAGCTCAATGGAACTGTGGGGACCCTTGACATAAATAGTTTAAGACCCGGTGGGTCTAGTGGATCTCGGTGGTCAGACTCGTGGACCCGGTGGGTCCAGTGGTTCGGAAGGAATAGGAGTTAGTGGGTCTGGTGGATCTAGTGGTTCAGGACCTAGTGGGCCTAGTGGATCTGGTGGTTCAGACCTAGTGGACTTGGTGGATCAGGTGGTGGAGGAAACACAGTGGAAACTAAGGCTCTAGCTTAGGAGGATTTAGGCCCCAACCACCCCCACAAGTTTTCTTTGAATTTCTCTACATTTTCCCGATTACAGAGGTATTGAGGATGCTACGTTAAACATGTTCACAAGTGTGAACTGCTATGGCACGCAAAGGGTATCATAACCCCAAAATGGAAGGCTAGTTAGTTTGTAACCATGTTGCAAGGGCACGCGCATAGCTGGTATAGGAAGTATGACCCTCATCAAACAATGGTGGACTATACTACTTTAAAGAATGCATTCTTGGCATAATTCCACATTCCTAAGTTTGAGTAGAAGAGCATCAATGCTTTGAAGGAGATTCAACAAGGAATGGCAGAGAGTGTGTGGGAGTATGATGTGCACTTTAAAACTCTCTTGTCTAAATTATCATATGATATTCACCCTTCACAACATGCTCAGTGGTTTGTTGGAGGGTTGATCACTCCTTTTAGAAGGGCCTTATCTCATAAGAATTTTACAGACTTGCGTGAGGTATTGGAAGTTGCTTTGCATGCTGAGGCTATTGGTAGTGTTGATACTAGCATTAGCCCATTCCTGGAGGCTCAGATTGCTACTATGGCCAAGAAGTTGGAAAATTTTTCTACAAACTCAGCCCATGAGACTCGCAGTGGTTTGTGGTGCACAAATTATGAAGTAGAGGGGCATGTTAAGGATAATTGCCCCCAGAGGACAGTACATGTTGTGGCAATATATTATGAAATTTGTCATGGGGACCATGATGTAAGTAGGTTCCCATTGCTACAGCACGCAATCCAAAAGAATGTATCTTGTTACTACAAGATTTTATCCTCTACAACCCATAATACTAAGGACTATAGGCTCATTGATCATATCCATGAGGCCATTGATCATGGGGTGTCCTAGACCAACTTTTCCAAAGAGTTCCAAGGGTGATGATTACCGTTATGAGGAGCGTGTAGATGGAGACATGCATGGAAGATGTTTTCTAGGAGGATTTCATGGTCATGGTAACCATAGAGGAAGGACTGAGTTCCCTCGTGGAACCTATTTCAATTGTGGATCTATAGATCATTATAAACATGAATTCTTAGACTTGTTATAGTGCTCTAGTGCGGAAAGAAGCATAAGTATGAGGAGTTCCCGAAATTGTTTGAGCACATGAATCAATAACATTGGAAAGACAAGGGCATTGTGATGGTTAGTATTAAGAAGGAAGACACCCAATGGATGCCTCGGGTAACATGGGATGCAGGTTTGGAGCCTGTCTTGGTAATAACAAGGGTAGAAGTCATGCGCACAAGAGAGATACCAAGATAGAAGAACCTAGTTTCAAGGGAGGAAGTAGTTCATGGAAAGTATCCAGACCCTACACATCAAAAGGAGGTATATCAAGACACTATGGATGTCATTCGGAGCTTACAAGGGGAAATCCAGTGTCTAAAGGAGTAATCCAGGAGGGAGGAACAAGGAAGGAGAGTCAAGGCACTAAAGGATGACCTGGATGAGGTCAAGGAGGTGTGTAAAATGCTAAGGAAAGAGAATATCATTCCCTTGCTAGGATCATGGTTGAGAGAGAAGGTACCATGCGCCATGGGAGAGCGCGAGAGGAAAGTCTTGCACGTAAACCTTCCCCCTCATAGCCTTGACTATGACAAGGAGATCATGTTGAATACAATTATAAATGGATGGCTCCTTAGCAATATCCTTATTGATCTGGCGCGAAGGTTAATGTTCTAACTTTAGATGCATGGCATCAGATGGGAAGACATGCATTACAGCCATCTTTGAATGTGTTGTATATGGAAAAAAAGACTAAGGTGATGCCCATCGGTGTCTTAAAGGATGTAGCTATTACTATCCAGAGATATAAGTTTACTAGGGACTTTGAAGTCTTGGCGCTTGCTAAGGCAGACAATTTCCTAGTGCTACTTAGGTGCCCATGGTGTTACAAGAAATACAGACCTTCAGTACAACAAAGGGTACATCAGCTTTGAAAACAAGGAGGAGTGGGTAATTATACCCCTAGCTGATGGGAAGTCAACACCCTATATTGAACCTTTGGGGGAAGAAGTTTTGGATAGGATATACATGCACTCAATTAGGGACCCAGAGATAATACATCCTACTAATAGAGTTATCCAGTTTGAGGATGCTCAGTTAGTAAGTGATACCACTAGTCTAACATGTGACAATTGGGCATGGGGAACTTATGAATTGATGGGATGATAGTTGAGAGGGTCAGTGACCAAGGTAACAAAGGCATGCACAGTTTGGTGCCTAGGAGGAAAAGAGTTGCCCAAGTATTCAGGAGGAGCCTTCCCTGAGATCTTTCTCGTAGGAGGTGGAAGCTCAATGGAAGGATGAGAAGGAACAGAGAGGGATGCTAAGTTATGTCCTACTTGGTACAGTGGCATGGTGGTGGGCTACACATTAAGAGAGCCTCTTGGAATGGTGTGAGGTAAGAATTACTCTCTCTATCAAATTCTCTAGGAGAAATGTGCCCACCGCCATCAATGACTACCATGGGAAGGAGCCTTCCTATTTCCATATCCAAGACTGTGAATGTGTCCGGAGAGAAGGTGCGGAAGCTTTTCCACCATCCCTCTAGGTACACAAGTTGTATTCTACACTACAGGTTGCATACACACATGGTACATTCATTCGGAGACACACCGCCAGACAAGGAATTAGCAAGATCTCATGGCTGATTTTATTCAAACCTTTGAGTATCGGAGTACCAAGCCATTAGTTGATAAGGCCTTGCAAGGTATCAAGCACCTTACCATGGGGGATAGTGCTATGGAAAAATATAGGTTGGAATTACTCGGTGAACCAGTGATTAATGGCATGCTTTGAAAAAGAAGTAGAAGAAACAAAAGAGTTACGCTTTGAGCGCACGTGCTTAGAAAAGGAGAAAGGAAAATTGGTGTATGTGATTGATGGAGAGGAATCATAAATATTATATGTTAGCCATTCTATAGGGACATGTGTAAGGTATTGGATAGTGTTGATACTCACACGCGCACCTACCATGAGCCCTTAAAGACAAAGAAGTTTAACAACGGTTCGTGAGAAAGAACCTTAGGAAGCTATTATTGGAGATTACTAGTCGGAGAAGGAAGTATCTAGGATAATTGATCTCACAGCACAAATTTGAGGATTTATTCCCATGCAGATACCATGAGCTTAATGGCTTTCACCATTCCTTGGGGAGATGAAGATAAAGCTGAAGGATGGTGTGCACCCAGTTAGGAAGAGGCCCTACCGGATGAATCCCAATTTGTGTGTGAAGGTTAAGGAGGAGATAGATAAAATGATAGCTTCTAGGATCATTGAAGCAGTGGAAGAATCAAAATGGATAAGTCTGATGGTGATCAACATCAAGAAGGATGGACGGATTAGGATCTGTGTGGATTATAGGGAGTTGAATGCTGTTTATGTCATTGATCCTTTTCCAACCCCCTTCACGGAAGAAATTTTGGAAGGAGTCATTGGACACAAAATATATTCCTTTACGAGATGGATTTTCGGGTACCACCAAGTTCGGATTGCAAAGGAGGACTAGGAGAAGACAACTTTCACCACTAAGTGGGGAATTTTTACATACACGGTCATGCCCTTTAGGTTAAAGAATGGGCCTGCTATTTTTTCACGCATAGTGGTGCAAGCATTCCAGGACTTTATCCATAAGTTTCTTCAGGTCTATTTGGATGATTAGACAGTGTATGGTCTATTTAAAGACCATTGTGACAATTTAAGGTTAATGTTTGAGAGGTGTCCGTAGTTGAAGATATCCCTCAACATTAAGAAGTGTGTGTTTGCTACACCCTTTGGGACTTTATTGGGGCATATCCTATGTAAGGAGGGCTTGTTGGTAGATCCCACTAAAGTTACAGTTATTGTGGGGCTAGGAGAGCCTACTAGCTAGAGCACAGTGTGCGGATTCCTTGGGCATACGAGTTATTACATGAAATTCATCAAGGGGTATGCCAGATCACCATGCCTTAAGAGGAGCTTCTCGAGACATAAAAGTGCCTTCCATTGGGGAGAGGCATAACAGAGTGCGTTTGATACATTAAAGGATAGGATTTTCACCTTTCTATATTATGTTTTCCCTCTTGGGACAATCCCTTTCATGTCCATGTAGATGCCTCAGGAATGCTATTAAAGCGTGGTTGCATAGCTAGGTGAAGGAATTGTTGATCATCCTCTATGTTTCACAAGTAGGAAGCTAACACCAACATATCAGAACTACACCACAACTGAGCATGAGGCATTGTCAATGATCTACGTTCTTTTCAATTTTAGACAGTATCTATGGCAACACCATTTGTGTTTTACACCGACCACATGGCATTAAAGTATTTGGTGAATAATCCTATTCTACAAGGGCGCATATGTCATTGGGTGTTGTTATTTCAATATTTTGAATTCACCATTGTATTAAAGCCTCGAAAAGCACTTTTGGACCTGATCATCTGTCGAGAATTGATTCAGGGGAGGACGCATAGAGTATTGAGGAGACAATGTTAGATGCACAACTGTTTAGGTTGCGGTGTGTGCCCTCAGATTTGGAAGAGATTGCATTATTTTTAAAGGAAGGTGTGGCACCGAAGGAATGAAGGAATTAGAGAAAAATTAGTTAGCCATACGCACCGCTCCCTACATGTTAATCAGTGGAGACTTATACAAGTTGGGATGTGATGAAGTTTTATGCAGGTGTGTATTAGAGCATGAGCACCTAGCCATCATGGAGGAAGCACATGGAGGAAGTGTGGGTGGGCATTATGTAGGTGATGCCACCACACGTAAGATATTAATGGCATTTTGTGGAGGGAAACCATGTACAAGGATTGTAAAGACTATTGTAAAGTGTGTGACCATTGTCGGTGCATTGTAAACCTGGGAAAGAGAGATGAAATGCCTTTGCGCCTTATCCCTAGCACGAAACCTTTTGAAAAGTGGTCAATAAACTTTGTAGGCTCTATTGCATGAGTAGCACATAGGACTCGGTCATGCTATGTCATCACTTGCATATATTATTTGACCAGGTGGGTAGAGACATCCCTAACTAAAGATTACACAAAGCAGCCACAAAGTGGCAAGGTTCTTGTGGGAGAACATTATCACGAGGTATGGATGTCTGTGAGTTTAGACCAGCGATAGGGGTACACATTTCTTGAATGAGACCATGAGGATCCCATGTCTCACAGTTCATGGTGGCCCATCACAAGACTACGCCCTATCACCCACAAGCAAATGGAACCACGAAGCATTCAAAAAATATTGAGTCATACCCTCACCAAATTCGTGATGTTGGAAGACAAGATTGGGATGAAAAAGTATCAGCAGTATTGTGGTCTTACAGACAACGTATAAGAGGATGAACAAAGCCACACCATTTTAATTGGTGTTTTTGTGGAATTTATTCTACCAGTTGAATTCATGTTACCTTCTCTGCAAATAGTGTGTGCAGAAGGTTGGCCGATGAGCAAGCAATGAAAGAAATAATTTAGAAGTTAATGAAATTGGATGAGAGATGATCACTTGCCGTGTGGAGCTGAAAATAGAGAAATCAAACCAAAAATCTTGGCATGATCTCCACATTAGAAACAATAAGTTTGAGGTTGGGCAGATGGTTTTACTATATGATTCTAAGTTTTTGCGCCATCTGGGAAGTTGAAATTCCATTGGTTGGGTCCTTACTTAATCTCATACATCCTTGATTCATGTGCATGCTAGTTATAAGCGCTAGATAGGATGAAGTTTCTTGGACACTTCAATGGGAGTAAGTTAAAGCCCTACTATAAAAAATTCTTCTTGGTGTTTGTAAATAAGGTAGTTTTGTTAATTAGTTTAGAATTTTTCTTTATGCATTTCTTTTCTTGTGTTTCCTTTCACGTTGTTGTTTTGTTTTGTGCCTTAGGCACCGTAACCTTATTGCTACTTTTCAGAATTTTTAAGTGCACAGAGGAGTGTGCATCATTTTAAGTTTGAGTGGAGTAATGTGAAGGAGCGCATGGTTAAAGTGTCAAGGAAGTTTGTGTTAAAAATCCCAATTGAATGGCCCGGTTGAAAGAGGTGTATGGAGAGAAAAGATAGAAAAAGGATGGTTGGTGCCAAGGTAAAGCTACTTATAGATCCCACATGCAGAGGAGGAGAAAGTGAATTAAGCAACATGAGTTAGGTGAGAGCAAAAATCAAGACAGAAGAAGTGCATTCGATGCTGGTTTTGTGCGCGTAAGAGTCTCCCGTCAGGTTGGAGGATTTTCTCAGGTTGGGCACTTGAGTGAAAGTGCTTAAGTCAGGCTTTGTTTGAAAAAACCACATTAAATAAAGAAATTACATTGGTATGTGAAGTATCACTTAATGCTCAAAAAGGGAAAAACTATAAATAATGGGGTTGAGACACTTCATTTTTCACTTTGCGTATAAGAGAACGAAGCACTTTTGCACCTTTGCAAACTAGGGCTTCCAAAAAACTGATCCGTGTGAAGAAAAATTTGAAAGGATTGAAGCATGAGTAGCTAGTTTGGATTTTCAAACCAGGAGGAAGGGATTTCATGAGCATGGGAGAAAGTGTGAGAAGATATTGTCTTGTGAAGGGAGTATCCCAGTTAGGGTTTGAAGAACTAGGGCATGGGTTTAAGTAATTTTCTTCACAAGTTTGAGATCTAGGGTTGGAGAGAGTGGAAGAATGAAGTAACAAAAGTGATTGAAGTGGGAAGAAGACCTAGAAAATGGCACCCAAGAAACTAGCTAGTACACCCAAGAAGGGAAAAGGAAAGGGAAAGGGCAAGCAACAAGAAATTGAAGCAAGCACAAATGAAGAATGGTATGCAGAAATGCAGTACCCAGATGGAGTGTTATTGGGGAAGGAGTGGGAGTCCCACCTTAGCGATATGTCTAGTAAATGATTATAATCATTGGAAAAGTGTAATTGAAAAGGATTTAGCGCTAGAGTTAGTGCACCCAACAAACAAGAGGATGATAGAAGGTTTTCCCATATATAATGATGACGTGAAGGTCAAGTTGGAGAAGGCAGGGTTACTACAACTCTTTGAGTTCCCCTACTTCGGAAACCTCAGAAACTGTATCAGTGGCTGATGTCGCGAATGTACCAGACTATTTCCACTTCATGGGGTGTAAGATGTGCATAACTCCTCATCTCATTTCATAATTCACAAGCCTCATCTATGAAGGAGACGGGTTAGAAGATGATTTGACAGACAAGGAAGCGATTAAGGAAACTATTGCCACTCTTGCTTGCAAAAAGGGGTCAAGGTATTATGATGTCGCAGACATCAAGGATCTAGTAATGAAGATGGCTACACACCTGGTGTCAAAGATAAATGGCCAGGAGAGATGGACTCAAGTTAGTAAGCCATGGTTAAACAGTTATAGAAAGATGTCAAAGGTCACCATCTATAATTTTTCCACATTCATTGGATGAAATTATCAACCGCGCAAAGGAAGGTGATAGGATCCTTTTTGGAAATATGTTGTTGACCATCGTGTTCTTGGAGATAGGGTACCAGATGCATCAAATAAGTTTGTATGGGAGTACCTTGATGAAGACCCCTCACCTACCAAAAGATTTGAGAAGTACACTTGTGACACTATGACAATAGTGCACAAGGCGCGCTTGGAAAAGTGGTACACGTGCCTAAGGAACATGTTTAGGGGTAGAATGGAGAATTCCTGAACAACTGCCAACGGCCACTAGGGGAGAGGCAAAATTTGTTGTGTACCAACATTACTACCTGGGTAGATTCAAGTTGATAGATGACTCATGGAGCCCATGGTGCAAGCTCCCCTTTTCCTTCATAGCTCAATACTTCCAAGTGGGAGTAAACAAGTTCAAGGAGTCCAAAATTTTAAGTTAGACCTTGGTAGTTTGGAAAAAGACCACAGGGAATTGTGTAAAGGGTTGGTCTACCCTAGCAAAGCATGCGTACATAGAGTGGTATGTGTCACATGAAGTGAAAATGACAAGGCCCATGACTCTACCCATTGTAGGAGGATCCATGACGCATATTTACATTCACATAAGGCCCAAGTCGAGAAGGGAACATACCTAGAGAATGAGGTATCTATACCTTAGGATCCAACTGGGAGGAAAATACCCATGCCCAAACAGGAGGAAAAATAACTAGAAAATAAAATCCCAAGTGTGGTGGAGACACAGGAAATAGGTTCCCTAGGAAAAGCACCAGTAACCAACACATACACACACAAGAAAAATATTGTAATTAGATAAAAGACTCTTAACTAGAAGAACCATCGATAAGAATTCATCAAAAGAAGAAATAGAGTCACCTACACCAGAATCTCCAATTAGGAAAAAGTAGAGGGTAGAAGAGGAGACCACCTCGAAAGAAGCTGGAAGTATGGGAAAGTACATAGGAGACAAGGATGGCAAAGTGAAGAAGAAGTAAGTGGGGAAGAGGACCCGGTAAAGATCAAGGGCCATCTATTTTCAATATGCATGATTTAGAGGAGGAAGCCATAGAAGAAGAACAAGGGTTCCTTTTTATGCGCAAGGATAGCCGAGTAGAATGAAGTGCCCAGGACATGAGAAAAGATGAAGAGGATAGCACACATAAACAAGAGGTTCCAAGCTCAAGAGAGCAAATGGCCAAGGTGGCAGAAGAAGAGGAGACAAGGGACATTGAGAACTCCGGTGGAGCACAATGTTGAACCAAGGTTAAACAAGGAGAAGGAGAGCACTGAAGAGGAACGTGGCAACACTAGAGGCCCGGTTTTAATTGTAAGTATACCTAAGGTTATGTGCATGGGAGGAAGGTGTGCAAAGGGGTGAGACTAGAGATGGGTTATATTGATGACCCCAATAAGGTGTTTTACACACAGCTTCTAGAGTACACTTCCTAGGTGAAGGAGCTTGTATGCATGTCATATTTCGATAAGGAGGTTGCTACCCAAAAACAAGGAAAATGATCTCTTGGGAAATGATTCCCACCTTGATGAAACAAAGTTTGAGGTAAGCCAAGGGGAAATAGTAATAATACCAGGACCAAGAGAAGATAACCCAGTGGTGGATACCCAACAGCTCTCGGATGAACAACTGAGCAACGCGCTTAACAAAGTCTCCATTGAGATAGAAGCTAGACTCTTCAGGTGAAATGATAGGATCAAGGGTATGGAAGGGGAACCAAGGAGAAAGAGGAAGGGATATCTACATTAGCCAAGGAGCTTAGCCAGAAAAAATAATCAACAAATTGGGTGGTAGTGGGAATGGAAGGATTAGAAGGCCAAGGTGAGAGTTGTGTACAAGAAAGTAGAATCTATCAACGAGGCCATGCTATTGAAAGCATCTCGGACCTAGCATCACCCGCACAAAATTATGGATATGCTTTGTGATTCGTGGAGGATTTAACAAGGGTACTCACCATGGAAAGATAGCCACTAGCCTTAGAGTCTATAGAGGAAGTGGTCAGTGTGCCTAGAGAAGGAAGACAAGTTGAAGATCATAGCGCTTGTCGTGGAGTACAACAAAGTGCTTGCTGATGTAAGTTCCACTTCTTGGACTACCGAGGCCACGTACAAAAATTGTGAAGATAGAGACAAAGTGGTAGGCACCCTGGTCACCACTCATGAAGTGGAACTCAAGGATTTCTAGGAGAAAAAAAAAGGGAATAGGGTGGAAAGTGAAAAATCCTTTTGAGGTTGAGAAGAAATCGAGACCATTGAAACCTTAAGGGTTTCAATCAAAAATCGGTTGAAGGAGCTATATCCATGTATCACACGTAGAATGGATGCATTACAGGATATATGCAAGGAGTTGGAAAAATCATGGATACTATGAGCGTGCAAGGAGATGGACTAAATTTTGGGGAGGTAAGCACCCTAGTTGGTGACCTCTGTCAAAGAGCACAGCATGAAGTCAATGCTTGGAATAAATTGAAGGCTGACTTGTAAAAGGATTTTCCTGGTCTGTTACAATGATTCTTTCACTCTCCCTTTCTTTCTTATTTCCCATTCTTTCATCCTCTTATTCTTTTTCCTAGGCATAAGCCTATTTTTATTATTTCTCACACTAAGGGAAGTGTTCCCTTGGAAGGAGAATAGGCATAGTGTGGGGTGATGTTAGGCCCTTAGGATATTGACTAAGTATTAAAGGCGCGTAGGCGCGCAAGGTCCTAGTTAAAGAAAGGCGTGCAAGGATAAAGTGCACAAGATAGGGTTTTAGAAAGGGGTTTAAGGAATCCCATGGTGCACATGATGCATGTGGACAGAACCAAGGATTCGAGACTTAGACAAATTAGACATTTGGGGCTGAACATGTGAAAAGAATGACCTAACTGCATGTGGATAAGATGCCAACTTGGCGATAGGTTGGCCCAAGAAGGAGCATGCCTATGGTAGAATCTTCTAGAAGCACATCATGGGATAAAGTGGGAAGCTCATGCCTAGAGGAGCATGCTTGCATGGAGGACCACATTCAAAAACTTGGCATCAGATCTGAGGGTCTTTGTAGGATGAGTTGGTAGTCTAGAAAAGCTATAAATACAAGCGCCTGTAGAGTAACAGAGAGACTTAGAGTGTGGGTGGAGCTCTGTAGAAATACTGCAAGAAATCTGTTAATGGGTAATTGCATTCTGGGAAAGGATGTATTGGGCATGGGGATTGTAATTTTCTTTTTGGTAGCTTAGTTACATTAGTCCAGTTGTAATGCATGACTATGGTTTTCTTCTCTATGACACTTTGTAATGGCTCCATGGATGTAATGAGGTTACCTATTATATATACATGAATATCAATGATTCTGATGCATACTTCTCTCTCATGAGTTCTCTTTCCTTTTATGCTAAGTATGGATGCTTGTATGCTTCTTTCTATTATGATACATGTTATAGATTTTGTTAAGTACTCTGTCTGAAATGACTGCAAGGATCTAGAGGCCATTCTGAGCTCTATGGTTCTTGTATGTCCTAAATCCATTTGAAATTATTTTAAACACAAATCATAGATGATGTTTCCCACTAAACTCACATAAAAGAGAGACTCGACACCCGCGCGTGCCTCAGGTGAGCACCCAACTTTCACTGGGTGATAGGCCAACACGCATGGGGTTCCTTTCTTTTGTGTTAAGGGTAAAAATGACTACATGGGGTGATAGGATTAGAGTTGAACCTACTAGCCAAACCATTGAAGCTTTTAATCAACCTCTATGGAATAGGCTTAGGATTGGGGATTTCAATAATATCATTGCTAAATTACATGGTCACAACCCCTCCCTATCTAAGGATTTTGGCAAAGCTTGGAAAGAGGATAAGTTTGTTGTCAGAGGGATGGAAATTGAGGTGTCTGAGTCCTCCATCACCCTGGTCATAGACATGAAAATGGATGGGCTTAAAATTTTTAAGGATAGAACCCATAGAGAATAGGAAATTGAGTTGTTCTTTTTTGGCAAGGAAAGATGTTCTTTCTTTACGGATGGTATTTCCAGGTCGTGCATTCTGGGTATATGGAGAGAGGTGTGCCTTCAAATCATGAAGTACATCACTCTGGAGGGAAAATATAGAAAAATATATACTCACCATTTGACCCTTCTAAACATGTTCCGCCATAAGGTCATGGTGAGCATCCCCTTATTTATTTTTATGTCTCTGACTAAATCTTTAATGGATTTCCAACAGGAGAAAGTGGAGATGCCTCTGCATGAAGGGCTCATTCTTCTAATGTTTGAAAATGGGAAACTTGCTCTGTCCTCTTCCCTGAGAGAGCATGCAGATGAGGATTATCTCACTCTCACTTATTTCCTTAGTAAGATGAAGGATGGAAAATGCAAAATTATGGGGGAGGATTCTAGCAAAGAAATGGGTGAGGATGGTCATGGGGTACTAAGCACTTTGATAAAAAGATCGGGATGGTAATTTAAAGGGTTTCAAGGATTTGAGCAGTAAGGTCTAGTACTTAGAATGGATGCTTCAAGCAATGGAAGAAACTAATGCTGGTCAAAGGGAAACAATGATGGATGTCATCAATGCTTCCAAGCAAATTTTCACTACATAGGTGAAGTCCAAGTAGAAATTTCTAGAGTTGGAGGACCAGGTCAAAAAGCTAAATGACATGTTAGAAGGGATGGAGGAGGGCACTAAAATAAGGAATTTTAACTTGCACATTAGTAGCTCCGAGGATGATCTGGAGGATGATATTAATGACAAAGGTACAGAGGGTGACGTTAATAAATATAACCATGATGGTAGAATGGGGATCCCTAAAAAATTAACATTTAGTTCCGATCTGTTGGCCAAATTTTGGTGAACTTCTATTGTTTTTTTGTTTTGGAGACTATTTCTCCTTCTCTCTGGTTTCCCCATCTTATTACAAAGTTTGGTTCTTAATTTTAAGATTTAAGCATGTTTAACTTCTTTTTGGGACTTTTTCATTTCTTTCTTGCTTGTTGTTTTCTGGTCCTCCTTTTGTAATGGCCCCTAAGAGATAATCCCTATTTTTTACCGTATCTAATAAAAAAATTGTTATGGTAAAAGTAAAATAATAAACAATTAAGTACAAAAATTAAACCAAGCAATCTAATAAATAATGTATCAAACCCTAAGTGCAAAGGATAACTATGATGACTTAATTGATCTGCGGTGATATCTAGATTGTGCCAAAGTGCTAACTAGATGGAAAGAGAATGAGAAGCATCACACAGAGCCCCAAGAAAGTGTTTCGAGATGAAAATATTCCTATACCGGGGCACCCGGAGAGGGATAGGGGAACCTGTGGGCACCCTAGGCCCGATTCTGGTGCTTTTGAATGTGGAGATACTCATAAAACCTCCTCTAAGTGATCACTAGTTATTCATTTTTCTTATTATTTTATCACTATAAGGTTGCATAATGATTATAAGAGTCATTAGAAACTTGCAATGAAATAAAGATATATAAAACCCTCAAAGATACATCTAATCCTAAAAAATAAATATGCAAAATTAGGGGTCAAACTATCTTCAATTATCACAATGGTGAACTTATGATCGAGCGCTACACTACATCTCTGACCCAATGTAGTTGTATGTGTGTGTAGAATTGTGCCCTAGTGTTGGCCTTTATGTGATTGTGTGGTCATTTATATCGACCCACATATATGGAATAGGGTGTCATGCCGCCATTTGAGTACTCATATGGTGTTAATCAATGGTCAAGCATGAAAAGTGTCAAGATTGGTGTTGTTCTTGGGTGTCCTAGTGCATGGTCTAGTGAGTTAAATCATACTATGAGTCTTCCCAAGTTGTTTGGAGTGTTTCATTAGGTCATACATGGTCCATATGATGTTTCATAAGCATACATTGTTTTACATTGAGTCATCATGGTCGAATCATAGTTAATTCGATTCATCCTGGCATGTTTCTAGCCCTAGTGCAAGTAGAAGGAGATAGAGATGTGATATTTGGGCCTAATAAATTTTTGGAGATTGATAATAGCATGGTGTCATATGTTGAGTTTCGGGTATACATTCTGAAGTTAGATGTATATTTGAGGTCCTTGGGAAGCTATAGGTGAGAAATCGATAATTTAGCATAGTTAAATGATATTGGCTAGAAAGGTTGAGATGAATATGAGCTATGTGGTGAGTTTTAGTAGTTAAAGGTTTTTTCATGGTGCTTCATGTCAATTTTTAGGTTAGTATTAAAAATATTTTTGAAGTTATGTAAATTTCGGTGAAGTTGGGTAAGTTTTAGTGTGATTTTCAAGCAAAAGTTGACATTTTGATGCTCTTTTTGAATTGTATGCTTTGTATGGGGACTTTAAATCTTAAGAATATATTAATAGATCAGTTATGAAGCTTTCACAAAAATAATTAGGTGGTTTTATCATCATTTTTTTATGAACGATTGTTAAGAAGCTAAGTTGGTCTAAAACCCTAGCTAGGAGTAACTTGCAAAAAAGTGAGTATATCAACCTAGATTTGATTGGTTCCTCAAAATTGATAATTTAATGTTGAAGATAACTCTTCCATATTTCTAGAAATGTAGGATACATCTTGTGGTCATATGTGGAGCACACCTAAAGATGGTATTTTCTAAAGAGTTTCAATTTAAGGAAAAATTCTCAAAAGAAGGTAATTGTTAAATTGGCATTTTGTGATGAATGTGATTTTTTCTTGATGTCCATGGAGTTTTTAGTACATTTTCATGTAGGTTAATGGTGTTTTAAGGACCAAAAAGGTTAACTGGTCAAAGGATAGTTTTGAGGCCATAAAAGCGAGTCTATGGTAAAATGGCCATATCTTGATATAAATGTGGATTCTTGAGATGATTAAAGTTGTGTTGGAAAGAGGATTCAGATATATTTACAGTGATATATTTATTGCTTCATGATTATTACATATGAAAGGGTTTCCAAAGCATTATTTTAGCAAGATGAAACATGATAAAACATAAGTAAAGTCTCTTCATATTGTTAGTCTAGTCACCCACTATTTGATGTCATGTTGTCCCCTAGGTGATTTAGGAAAGTCTATTCATTCCCCTAGGTGATTTTAGGGAGTTTTGAAAAGATGTTATCTTCTGGCAGTATTGGGAAGGGCTATCACTGGCCTTCCCAGGACTAGATCAAACCCCCTAGAGTGGCATGGAAGGGAAAAATTCAACATAGAGTTGAATGGATGACCTTAGAACATCATGGAAATAATTTTGGAATCCTTTGGGAAGTTTTGAAAGACTTGGAGCAGTCTGAGTAAAAATAGGTTTCACAAGACTAGGCAGTTCACAAGCCTAAAACAACTATTGGGCTTCAGAAGAAGATTCAGGAGCTCCAGATGGAATTAGAAGTAAAAAAGAAACATATCCATAAAGAGTATTCCAAGACCTACATGATGGTGAAATAATATTTTTCACAACACCTTAGAGCATACGATTGGTAGGTAGTTTTTCTCAAGCATAAGTAAAGTCTTAAATAAAAATCATATTTTTATGGATCAAATGGCTTAATCAAGACATGAGACCCAAACCATTGGATAAAAATTCCATTTCCAGTCAGGATCATATAAAATTTCACCAATAAATTCCACCTAAGCTAAAGTTATCATTGTTCCAAGTTATCCTCTTCAAGGCGATTCAGGACTTAGTCATTTTTCAGGAGGACACGTGTCAACACTAGGAGCCTTGTAGGATTTCATGTCCCCAAATTCCCTGAGGTTAGGTACACCAACCATTGAAAAATGTTCCCAGCCCCCATGTGACCTCCAGACTTGATAGTTTAACCCCCAAGTGCATTTTTAGAGCATCCACTCCCTATCGTCATATCAAGTGCCACGTGTTAACTCCAAGACCACCATGGAAACTAATTTACCTTATGTACCTAAGTTTAGGGGCATAATAACTTGAAAAATGTTCCCATCCCCCTATGGGGAGCCTTTTGGACATCTATGTGACTGACTTTCAGCCCCCATGAGCATTTTTAAAGCATTCACTACCTGCCGTCGGATCAAGCGTCACGTGTCAGCCCCAAGACCACCATGGAAATTGATGTCCCTTATGTCCCTAAGGTGAGGGACATATGACATGGAAAAATGTGTCAATCCCTCTATGCGAGTCTTTTTGACACCCACGTTCATCGACTTTCACTCCCAAGTGCAGTTTTCAAGAAAATCCCCTACTTGCCGGATCGAGGACACATGACATCTCCTTGACCACCATGGAAATTCATGTCCTTCATGTCCCTTAGGTAACGGACATCAAGAAAACAAAAATTCTCCCAAAACCTCCATGTGCATTTCTTTAAAAATTTAAATCGGCACTTAGCCATTTCTTCCCCCTCATTTCTCCTTCACAACTTCATACCTTGTCATGGCTCCGTGAATGATTGTCCAGACACCTGGTCCACCATTGTTGCTCCAAACTAGCTCTGCCATGGCCACATAAACTCTCCACACCATGAATTCACAGTAATATGTAAGCATTAGAGAAAAATGGAGTGAAATGATGAAGAATGAAGAGAAAATGGATATTTTTCACCAGATAACTACGAAGCCACTGATCAAAAACTCATCATATCTTGCAAAGTACAAGTCGGATCGAGATGTCATATTTTATATAATTTCAAATTTTTCAAGACAATCAATATGCAACAAACAAGAGGTCAAATGGTTCACAGATTCATTTTCTCCAAAAAATCCTCACTTTGTGCACCAGCTCACATTCAAATCGATTTCCCATCACTCTAGAAATGGAAATGAACTAAAAACTTACACATGGGCTCCAAATAAAAAACCTATCACAATGGATCTTTTTCATCTCAAATGGAGAAAAAAACTAGACTTACAAATTTTAAGATCCATTAATGGCCGCCATGGTAGCTTCATGCCCGAAGCCACTACCAGTCAAAATTTCAAAATTTATTTCCAATCATTATAGTTGGTAAAACTATGTGAAATTCAAAGGGTGTGATTGTAATGAAAAGACAAGTCCAAAAGGTATATTCTGTGACAAATCAAGCATTGGAAACACACTTTCTAAAAATAGTAAGTTTTCCTATATAAAATTGCTATGTTTGGAAAGTCATCATCAAAAGAAGCTGAGACAAAGGCAACGAGCATTGAAGATTAGAAGGAAGCTAGAATGAGTGTTTAGATCAGAAAATAGTTAAAATGACCACTTACTAAAAATAGTAATTCCCTTATATGGGTGCTTACTAAAAAAATAAGTCACCCTAAAAAAAAGGCTAAGGTAAGGGTAGGGTGTGCAGATGTCGAATGAGGGATTTCATCACATCACAATGGTCAAGAAGAGGCAAAAAGAACCTCTCACCAAAAATAGTATATCATACGTACGAGTGGAAGTTGTGGTCATTAGTGGAATAGTTCACTCAACTTGGCAAGCATTCATGAACTGATTTGAAGGAGATTCACGATGTGCAATGGATTGAAAGATTCATAGTTTTACTACATTTGGATCTTTCCATCAACAAGGATCAACAAACTTCATGAAAACAAAATCTCCTCTTCTTCTTCTCTCTCTCTTTCTCTCTCCTATTCCCCCCAACTTTGTCTCACTTTCCAATATTCTAATTTCATGTTGGGATTGCACTTTTTCATGTCCTAATGTTCCTAATGTAATAAGTCACATTTATGTTATAAAAAGAGACTTTAAAGTTTCCTATGAAGTTGAAAAGTTTTAAGTTGTGTGAGGACATATCAAAAGGAATTGGGGGGTAGATGAAGAGTCATATTCTACTCTATAAATTGTAGCTCCATTCCCATTTCAAAGAGTTAGAAATTGATCTTGTAAACTCAAGAGTGCATTGTACCTAGAGAAAGAAAAGGACATAGCCATTTTCTTCTACTTTCCTCTAATCTCAAATTTCTTCTATTCCCACACTATGTACAACTTCTGTTTAAGAAGCAATATAAGAAGAAGGATTTTTTAGCCTTTTTGATGAGGATATTTTAGAAACTTTGATTTTGCAATCTTATCTCGTCTTGTTTCCATTTGCAGGGTTGTTTCTTCTCATAAACGCATGTGGTGAATTTTCTAACTAGTGTGTGCAGGAATATGATTTCCTACCTATAACATTAGCTCCCCTATCTCATTTCTCACTCCCTTTTCCCACTTTTCAGACAAATTCTTCCCTAGTAAGAGACTTCTATCTTTTCCAAAAGCTAGTGGAGTGCCCATGTTGGATACCCGGCCAAAAGGCCACCATATAAATCGACATTTTCTCACACATGCACATACGATAGCAACACCGATTAAGTAGAGGGACTTAGATTCCTAGAGAATTGGCAAGAAATCCACAAGGTTTTCCACCCAAAAAATTTTCTCTCCAACAACTTTTAGTGCCCACCATGGAGTAGACTTGGCAGTATCTACACCTAAAATGCAAGGTCCCCAAAATTCAAAAAAATAAAATATTCAAAAAACCAAAAAAAAAAGAGTACATGAAAGTCCATTACCGAAAGATACATTGTTAATTTCTTGCAAGGAATCTTCATATTCCACATTTTACTTTTGTTTTCTCACTTCAAGAATTTCCAAAATCTAGCTAAAGGAAGATACACCAGGTTGAATAGGTCGAGAGGCATTGTTGTTTCCAATTTCGAGGCTTTGCAAAATCAGCAAGAACAAATTAGAGATAATCCATACTTCTTCTCTTAAGCCTCCTCTCCATCTGGTGCTTCAAGCAGTTAACTTAGAAATCCTATCCAAAATCCCGGTGATACTCCCTTTCAAATTCTCCCATTTTTCAACCACCATTGAGCATTGAACTCTTGGAAGAATAAGAATTTGAAGAAGAATTTGTAGAAGCAAGAGCTGAAGTAGAAGTAGAAGAAACAATGGTGGATGAAGAAGAAATACCTCAACCCATTTTTCCATGGGGAAGGAATACATGCCTGATTTCTCTTGAACCCCCACTTCACAATCTACCAATAGATTCCCATAAGAACTTTCCAAAGTTCAAAGGTGATAACAAACAACATCTGAAAGTATACGTCATTTCTTTCATGACATCATGTGGAATTCTTGGTTTCCAACATGAAGATGTTGCTGTAAGATTGTTCGTGGAGTCTCTCCAATAAAAATGAGTAGAATGGTTCTACCTCCTAGCCTTCCCGATCCATCACTAGTTGGGATGACATCAAGACTACCTTCAAGGAAAGATTTAAATCAACTAAAGATTATCAAGACCTCTTAGTGCAGTTGGATCAAATGAGAAAAGGATAAAATGAAACCATGAGAAACTTCATGGCTTGTTTTGAATGGTTGCTTCACAAGATACCTAAAGAGGATTCACCATCTCAAAAAAAATTCAAGATATTCTTCGTCAATGCTCAATCATCAGAAGTAGTTTTTTTTTTCTACGAAGAGCCCAACCAAGGAGCATTGTAGAAGCACAAAGGATGGCCATTGAACTTGATGATGATCTCATCCTCTCTAGGAAAATCAAGAATCCATCAAAGGGAAAGGCCCAACATCTTGGAGATGAGAGAACCAATCCATCACTGTAAAATTTAGTGAATGAGATGGCATCTTTGAAGAGGGAATTATTTGAACGATTATCTTCTCAAAGAAGCAACATAAATTAGATTGCAAGATAACCCTAAAGGCTTGCCTTGGAGGCCCTACTTGTGAATGGAAATTTTAGATTTCAAGAAAGTGAAGAAGAGCTTGAACAAGAAAGTTAAGGTGGTAATTTCCTAGAAAGTGATGAGTTTGAGAACGATTCACAAATCAGATTTTGTGAGTATTTTGGATGTGATGAAGAAGATGAAAAGGATGCACCCAGTTTCTCATGTGCGGTATTCACTCATTATCAATCCGAGAAAAAAGAATCTCCTCCGCTGCTGTAAAAGAAAATAATATTGATGATCCTCCTATGGTGACTTTGTAAAATAAAATAATCAATTGAGGATCCCCACTTCCATCTTCCATAAAGTCTACATTGTTGGAGCTTGATCCCATAGCAAGTAAGAAATCTCTTGCAATCCCAAGTGGGTCTTCCGATGTCTCTTCCAAGTCTAAATCTAAATCTTCTCCTGCAAAATATAATACCTTGAAAGCTCCTAGTGTGTCGTTCAAAATACCATCCATCCCTCAAACATCAAATCTTGCTCCTAAGCCTATCCAGACTCCAAAATCAGTCCCTTCACCCCCTTGTCTGCATCTTCTTCTTTTGATTTCATAGAATATGTGAAAAAATCCAAAGTCCAAAATAGTGAAACTAAATATTTGAGGACTCATCCTGAACAATTTGAGAGGTTTGTCCAATACATCAGAAATGGTAGTCTAACACCCAATGATGTAGCTCATCACCCTAAAGGAGTACTACCAAACCCACCTACACCTCCCTCACAAAACATGCTTTCTCTGAGTGCATCAAATACTAATAAAGTTGAGAATTTCTACGTCTCCCTTCATGTTGGAGAATATGTACTAAAAATTATATAATAAATTTTGGCACCTAAGACAACGTGATGCCTTTGAAGTTTTCCAAGGGTCTCAAACTTACCATGAATCCACCTAGTGGCTCTTATTACTCTTTGGAATAAAAAAAGGTATCACTTGTCAGGAAGGTCAAAGATGAATAAGTGGCTCTAACCAGATTTCCAGACAAGAAAGTTTCAATGATGATTTTAGTAGTAGACGTCCCAAATTCATTCGGAATGTTACTTGAGTAGAAATTTCTATTGAGACTTGGAAAGGAAAATTCAGATCAATTGGTCTTATGCAACCATACCAGTGAAGGGATACATGATGAAATTGATTCCTGAGAAGAAGATGAGGTACATGGTATGAAATTTTGGAAGCCTAGAAGATAACATCTTGTATCAAGATAACAAGCAGATGAATCACTTGGTGGCAACTAAGGAGGAAGATGATATTCACATCTTGATAGGTATATACTTTCCTTCCTAGAGAGATTTGGATTTTGAAGAAGCATTGAGGAGATTTGAGTTACAAGAGGACAACTCTAAATTTCCAGACAATGCAAACCATGAAGAAGAGGAAATGGTTCTTGGTGATTTTCAAGCAGAAAAATCAGCATATGTGCATCTATGATGAAGAGATATTGTCATTCCCATTTGAAGATGAATACTCCCTAGATCATGTTACCCAGGAAGATATCAAACCAATCTGTAATGAGCCCTCAAAAATGGGAAAGAACCATCTATACAAGAACTACTGAGATCCATGGAAGAAACAGAGGACCCCGAGCTCAACCTTAAACTCCTAATGCAAGCCATGAATATGTAAGAAAAACATGAAGCTAACTTGGAGGCCTCAACCAATGTGAAGGTTGGCTATGTTGAAAAAAGTAAGTTGTGAAATATGATGTCCCTCTTGAACCAATGGTTGATGGATACAATGAAGAAATTGAGGTGTTTTATTTCCCATTCAAAGAGGAAGAACCTTTCCATGATAAAGAAACTAAAGAAAAGAGTTTTGAGGCCTCGAAGGATTGGTAGAGTGAAGAGATTCCTATAATGATGATGTAATCCCTCCAAATAGTTTCCTTGAGCTGTAAAATAAAGAAAAATTTAAAGGCATATAAATATTAGTCTGAAGAACCGACAAAGTATAACTTTGTGTAAGAAATCTTGGATGTAGTAGAAGTTATGAAAGACCCCAAGCTGATTCTTGATCTCTTCACTCATGCCATGGATATACAAGACAAGTATGAGTTCACCTCTGATCCTCCCATTAATACTCAAACACCTCACAATGGAGTAGAGATAAAGGATGAATCAAATGTTTCTCATAGAGAATATTTCAATGAGCATAGACTTGGGAAAGAAAGTAACTCAGAATATCAAAGGAATTGGAACAAAAATCATCTCTGGGGAAGTGATAGCACACTCGATGGAGAATCAACTATATGGATAAACATGGAAGGAAACTGGCACTATGAAACTAATTTCAAAGAACATGAAGGAAATGGAATTTCCAAGCAAGGACTTGAGCATCAAGAAGCTCACATGGACTCACTCCTACAAAGTAAAAGGACAATCATGGTAGAACCTGGCTTCCATAAATAATTGACAAGGGGAGGGTACTTTCTGGAACCCATCAATGGCTTCGCAGAACATCATTAATCATTTTTTCCCACTCACAGGTAAATTTTAAGAATGGAAAGTGTTTCAGTGAAAGCAGGTTGTCCCCTGCCCTATACCATAGGTGAATATTAGGTGTGTTTCCCTTTCTATTGCATTTTTTCCTTCTTGTTGTGTTTCATGTGTTTCCTTTCCTTTTTTGTGTGAGTGTGTGTATCCTTCTTTGCTCTCTTTCTCTCTTGTTATAGATTGTACATGACTCCACAAGGCCCAATGGATAAGGCACTCGAATTAGATGGTCTAAAATTGAGATTCTAGATTCCCATGTCATGTCTTCACTATGCTAAGTTCATGCCATGTCCCTAAGTTAGAGCCATTTGTTGTCATAAAAATGTGCAACAAGGAAATTAGAAGTTCCCAAGCATGACAATTATACCCCTATGTCAAAAATTTCATGTTTTATCATTCTCGGGCACCCCAAGCCAAATTTTTCAGTCTTTTTACCCTCTATTTGATGTCAAATTGGTGCCCTAGGTGATTTATGAAATTCTATTCATTCCCCTAGGTGCTTTTAGGTAGTTCTCAAAAGATGTTATCTTCTAGCAAGGTATTGGGAAGGGCTATCGCCAACCTTCCCAAGACTGGATCAAACCCCCTCAAGCAGAAAGAAAGGGAAAAATTTAACATGGAAGTGAATGGAATACCTTAGAACATCATGGAAATAATTTTTGAATTGTTGGGGAAGTTCTGAAAGACTTGGAGTAGTCTGAGTTAAAAATAGGGTTCACAAGCCTAGGTAGTTCGAGGCCTTAAATAGTTGTTGGGCTTTAGAAGAAGATTTCAAGAGCTCCGGATGAAGTTAGAAGTAAAAAAAAAATACAGAAAGAGGATTCCAAGATCTACATGATGGTGGAATAATATTTTTCACAACACCTTGGACCATATGATTGGTAGGCAGTGTTTCTTAGGTATAAGTAGAGTTTTAAATTAAAAAATCAGATTTTTTAGGGATCAGATGGCTTAATCAAGACATGAGACCAAAACCATTGGATAAAAAATTCCATTTCCAGTCGGGATCATATAAAACTTCACCAATAAATTCCATCAAAGCTCAAGTTATCATCGTTTCAGGTTACCCTCTCAAAGGCAGTTCAGGACTTAGTCATTTTTCGAGAGGACATGTGTCAGCACTAGGATCCTGGTGGGATTTCATGTCCCCAAAGTCCCTGAGGTCAGGTACACCAACCATTGAAAAATGTTCCTAGACCCCATGTGACCTCTTGGACCCTCATGTGACCTCAAGACTTGATAGCTCAGCCCCAAGGTGCATTTTTGGAGCATCCACTCCCTGTCGTCGGATCAAACGCCACGTGTCATCTCCAAAACCACCTTGGAAACTAATTTCCCTTATGTACCTAAGGTGAGGGACATCAGACCTTTAAAAATGTTCCCATCCCCATATGGGGAGCCTTTTGGACATCCATGTGACTGACTCTCAACCCCTAGGTGTATTTTTGGAGCATTCATTCCCTGTCGTCGGATCAAGTGCCACATGTCAGCCCCAAGACCACTGTGGAAACTGATGTCCCTTATGTTCCTAAGGTGAGGGACATTATACATTTAAAAATGTTCCAATCCCCTATGGGGAGTCTTTTCGACACCCACGTGACTAAATTTCAACCCCCTGTGTACATTTTTTAAGAAAATCCTCTGTCGTTGGATCGAGGACACATGGCATCACCTTGACCACCATGGAAATTGATGTCCCTCACGTCCCTAAGGTCGGGACATTAGGGGAAAAAAATGCACCCAACCCCTCCATGTGCATTTCTTTGAAAATTTAAATCTGGCACTTAGCCGTTTCTTCCCCCTCATTTCTCCTTCACAGCTTCATACCTTGCCATGGCTTCGTGAATGATTGTCCAGACACCCGGTCCACCATTTTTCTCTGAACCAAATCCTCCATGGCCACATAAACTCTCCACACCATGAATTCATAGTAATATGTAGGCCTTAGAGAAAAATGGAGTGAAATGACGAAGAACGAAGAGAAAATGGAGATTTTTCACCAGATAACTACGAAGCCACCCGATCAAAAACTCATCATATCTTACAAAGTACAAGTTGGATCGAGATGTTGTATTTTGCAGAATTTCACATTTTTCAAGACAATCAAGATGTAATAAAAAAGAGGTCAAATGGTGCCTAGAATCATTTTCTCCAACAAAATCCTCACTTCATGCACCGACTCACATTCATCGGATTTCCCATCACTCTGGAAATGGAAACAAACTAAAAACTTACACATGGGCTCCAAATAAAAAACCTATCGCAATGGAGTTGTTTTCATCTCAAATGGAGACAAAAACCAGACCTACAAATTTCAAGCTCCATTAATGGCCACCATGGTAGCTCCATACCTGAAGCCACTTCCAGTCAAAATTTCAAAAATTATTTCCAATCATTCTAGTCAAAGCAAAACTATGTGAAATTTAGAGGGTGTGATCGTAAGGACAAGATGAGTCCAAAAACGTATGTTCCATCACAAATTAAGCACTAGAAACACACTTTCTAAAAATAGTAAGTTTTCTTATATAGACTTACTATGTTTGGAAATTCATCGTCAAAAGAAGTTGAGACAAAGGCAAAGAGCATTGAAGATCACAAGGAAGCTAGAATGAGTGTTTAGAGTAGAAAATAGTTAAAATGACCACTTAATAAAAATAGTAAGTCCCTTATATGGGTGCTTACTAAAAATAGTAAGCCACCCCAAAAAAGTAGCTGAGGCAAGGGTAGGGTGTGCAATATCGAATGAGGGAGTTCATCACATCACAATGGTCAAGAAGAGGCAAAAATAACCTCTCACTAAAAATAGTATATCATACGCAGTTTGGGAGTTGCGGTCATTAGTGGAATAGTTCACTCAACTTGGCAAGAATTCATGAGCTGATTTGAAGGAGATTCACAGTTTGTAATTGATTCAAAGATTCATAGTTTCACTACATTTGGAGATTTCCATCAATGAGGATCAACGAAATTCATCGAAATGACATCTCCTCTTCTTCTTCTCTCTCTCTTTCTCTCTCCTCTTCCCCCAACTTTGTCTCACTTTCCAATATTCTAATTCTGTTTAGGATTGAAGTTTTCATATGTCCTAATATTCCTAATGTAATAAGTCACCTTTATGTTATAAAAAGGGACTTAAAATTTTCCTATGAAGTTAAAAAGTTTTAAGTTATGCGAGGACATATGAAAAGGAATTGGGGTAGATGAAGAGTCATATTCTAATCTATAAATTATAACACCCTTCCCATTTCAAAGGGTTGGAAATTGATCTTGTAAACTCAAGAGTGCATTGTACTTAGAGAAATAAAAGGAGATATCCATTTTCTTCTACTTTCCTCCACTCTCAAATTTCTTCTATTCCCACACTATGTACAACTTCTGTTTAAGCATCAATATAAGAAGAAGGATTTTGTAGCCTTTTTGATGAGGATATTTTAGAAACTATGAGTTCGCAATCTTATCTCATCTTGTTGCCATTTGCAAGGTTGTTTCTTCTCATAAATACATGTGTTGAAGTTTCTAACTAGTGTGTGCAGGAATCTGATTTCCTACCTGTAACATTAGTTCCCTATCTCATTTCTCACTCCCCTTTCCTCGCTTTTTAAACAAAGTCTTCCCTAGCAAGAGACCATAGCTTTGTCGCATGGTCATTGGAGTGCCCTTATTGGATCCTCGATCAAAAGGCCACCATAGAAATATAAATTTTATCGTGCATGCACATACGAAAGTTACACCACTAAGGAGAGGACTTAGATTCCTAGAGCGTTGGCAAGAAATCCACAAGTTTGTCCACCCGACAAATTTTCTCACTAACAAGGATAGAATTTGTTTTTGTGTAAGTTTAATGTTGTTTAAAGAACAAGATGGATTGGGTGATGCTTCCTATAACCTTAAGAGTTAAGAGAGACAAGTGTTTTCATCAATTTAATCCATTTATAGATCTTTAATGAATTTATAGTTGATTTTATGAGTTAAACTTTAGAAATAACATTTTTGGCAGGTTGATTTGGTGAAGGAAAATCTTGTTGTGGTTTGAAGTGAAGGATGTTTCATGACTTATAACATACTTATAAGTGTTCTAAAGGTTCTGAAATTTTTTTGAGTGGTCACATGGCATGTTTTGGTCTAGTAGAAGTGATTTGGTGATCATATGAAGTTCACAGAGTCTTCAAGGGTGCAAAAACAATTGTTTATAGAATTATAAAGGAACTGGCCCCAGTAAATGAAATAATTTGATTGGGTGATGAAAATTGTGACCATGGTAAATGTTTAAATGATGTATTACTCATGTTTTTTGAATATTGGATCTTGAATAAGCATGGTTTTGAAATGAGGAGAATGTTGGCATCCCAATACATGTGTTTTAGTGATTTTTAGATCATGAAATGAAGGGTATTTACTAGCCAACCTATTTGGGTCACTTGTATCTGTTGTGTAAATTTTAAGGGATGTTTTCAATGATGCATGTTGAATTTATAATGATGTAATGACCTCCTTTGGGTTAGAGTGAAGATTTACATATAAAAGTGATATTTTGGCTCATTTGGTGAGCTAGTCTTGCATAGGGTAGTAGTCGACCTAGAGGAGATTAAGTTGCAGGAATGAGGGCAGATTTTGAGTGATGATATTCTGCATGAAAGGTTTATGAATTATTGATATCATTCATGTAAGGTATTAGAGGCAAGACGATGTGAAAAGGAAGAAGAAAGAGCAAGGTTAAAGACCTAGGGTTTGTGCTGAATTTGTGATTTTCATTAGTTGTGGCAGCAAAATTATTAGAGATAAAACATATTCAAGTGTCTTAATTTTTTCTTGGTCATCCTATGGGGTTATATCCTCCTTGTGGAGAGGGTGTTTCACTCAATTAGGGGTTGGGGCTCCTTATAGGGTTAGTACTCTATTAAACTATGGTTTGGTGCTCCTTGTGAAGTTGGTGTGTTTAGGATAAATCTTGCGAGTATTTAACCTATGTTAAAAATCAAGCTGATACGACCTTCTAAACCTTGATATGGTGGGGTTTCCATGTTACCCTCGGATGTGGATTGTGTGATATTGCACTCAAGTGAAAAATGTGAACAAGGCTTATTTTCCTTGCGCAAACAAGCCTACAAATCAAAAACACTTACACAAGATGAAGTTAGTGAAATATATGGTAAATTGTCTAGAAAATTCCAGTCCACAGTAAACCAAAGGACTTCCTTGCTAGGGTGTCAATCTGCCTTCAAAAAAATTAATCGATAAAGTGAATTGATAGTCAATGATGAAATGCAAAGACAACGTGATGAAGAGGTACAAGGTTATGTGTTTGTCGATGGTGGTTCCTAATATAAAGGGAGTTGAGAAATCATGATATGGCTCCGTGGACAAAATGTGTGGATAGGTATGTGCTCATAAAGGTAAATGGTGTTTATGTATTCAATTTCGATATATGATATAATGTTACGAGATGGCTCAAAGGAGGTTGATGAGGATTAATGGAGACTTGAAAAGGTAGAATAATGGTCATGAATGACCTCTAGATATGAGAAAGGAAATCAAAATTGAAATCAGGCCTAAGAAATAAGAATCGTCAAATCGAAGTGATTGGGTGAATCACAACCAATTAAGGGAATTGTTGGTGATTTGTTGTAGATGTGTAAAGGTTGTTAAACAGATGAGTTAGCTTAATAGAAATGATTAATTAATAAAAGAGATAGACAATGATGTTCAAAATAAATATGGCTACCTGATTGTATGTAGATAATCAATGCTATAAAAATGATGAGATTACCAGAGAGGTGAAGGTTGAAAGATGATGATTTTGTTGATGGTGAAGCTCTAGATCCGACAAGAAACCAAACTCTCATGTTTTGATGATAACTTGAGAACCGTACTCCGCTTTACAAAAAAAAATGTGTCAAAAATATTACTTCAAGATATTTCTAGTGATCAAGAGAATCATAGGCTATTGGGTTTGAATCACTAAAAGGAAAATAGTGTTTATGCAAGAATATTGTTGGCATGATTTTGGACATATGAGTGACTTTCAAAGTCACTTTGACCGTGTGTGAATGATCTCTCACTTTGTTAGAAGTATATGATGTTAAAAAAATGTAATATGGGGCCTTCAAATCATGTCCACCTAATATCTCTCCTCTAAAATGGAGGCTTGGATTTGGTATTTATAAAAAAATTTGACAATAGAGGAGAATAGATGATTTGGGGAATTGTCGGCGATTGAGTTTGAGTGATTTTTCTTCTTTTTTTTTTTTTTTGAAGATTTAGATGGAGATTGGGATTAAGGGCGGAGGTTAAAAATCACAAACCGAATTGAGTTGGTTAGGATGAGGGTGTTATCCTTTTAAGAGGTTAGCATTTTTAGAAGGTATTTTTAGATGAGGTTAGCTTTTTTAGAAGTTTTTTTTAAAGGAAGTTATCTTTTTAGATGTTTGTTTTAAAGGAGATTATATTTGTTATAAGTTTATTTTAAAGGAGGTTATATTTTTATAAGGTTAATTTAGAGGTTAGTTGTTTGATGTTTAAGTCATGGACCGAGACTATAGAGGAAGATTAGGTTCTTGTTTAGAAGACAAATCCATAGCACACACAGAGGTTAACTATGAAAGAGATGCTTTTAAGTGATGAATGACCATGGATTCTAGCTTTGAAAAAGAATAAAAGTATACATGAGAATCATGCCATGAGTAGAGTCATGGTACTCATATTGAAGATAAGACTTAAAGGTGATGGGTAATCACATTATTCTTGTTTAGTCATTAATCCTCAAAATAGGTAACATGGAAGGTGAGCGGTGCTCAAAAGATGAGAGGTCAATAGAAATAAGGTGATATAAGACTTTATTTCAACAATAAAATGGTTTAAGATACAAGGCATTGAGGGGCTCAGGTTTGGGTTTACCTTCAAGTGAGGACAAATGATAAGCACCTGATCCACAAGAATGAGTAATGATGTAGGGTTCGAGCCAATTAGGAGCAATTTTTCCCCATTTACTTTTCTCTTCTTTAGTTACATGGTGATTTTCCTTTAGGATGAGATCACCGACCTTGAAGGTTCGTTCGTGGACACGTTTATCATATGCATGCTTGATACATTTTTGGTATATTTGGAGATGATCAAGAGCATTAAGACATTTTTCATCTAACAACACAAGTTGTGTTAAACGGTCCTAGAGAAATTCATCATTTTTGAGCATGTCTTGTAGTGAGATGTGGAGAGATGGAATCTAGACTTCAAGAGGCAAGACAAACTCAGGTACCATAGACTAGATAGAAAGGTGTGGCAGCATTCAAAGTGTGAATACTAGTGTGGTAAGCCCACAAGGTGAAAGGAATGTGTGTATGCCAATCCTTCCCAATATCGTCAACTAATTTCATAAGAATTTTTTTCAAGGTTTTATTGGTTGATTATGCTTGGCCATTTTTTTTTGGGTAATAAGGTGATGAGAAACTAAGTTGAATGCCAAAATCATCATAAAGCTTTTGTAGGGTTTTGTTTTTGAATTGTTTTTCATTATCAGTGATGAGGTGGTGAGGGACACCAAAGCGAAAAATTATGTGATGGTTGATGAATTCAAAAAAATCTCATCTTTTGTATAAATTAGGGGAATGTCTCTAACCCATTTAGTGTAATATAATGTCTCTAACCCATTTAGTGTAATATTCAATAGTGGTTATAATCCATTGATGGTGTTGTGAAGAATGAGGATTGATCTCTCCAACAAGATCCAAACCCCATTGAGAGAAAGGCCAAAGGTCTCATGCGACCTGTAAGGCATGACTAGGTGTGTGATGAAGATTAGCATGTTTTGGAATTTCACACAATGTTTGACATAGTCACAACAATCACATGCTTTAGGATTGGACAATAATAGCCTAGGAAAATAATGTGTTTAGCAATAGCTAAGCCACTAAAGTGACCTCCACAAATTTTGTCATGAAATTCTTTTATGGTGTAAGAAATTTTAGAACTTGTAAGGCATCATAAGAGAATACTTGTCAAAGCCATGTTTATAAAGAAGAGCACCCATAATGACATAATGAGATAAACCTTTAAGAAAGGTACATTTTCCATTATGAGTTAGATCGGGAGGCATAATGGAAAGGAAAAGATAGTCTACAAACTACTTATAGCAGAGGTCACGTGGGTCGGTGCAATAGTTTTGACAGATTTTAACTCTCAAGATAAATAAGAGGGTGATTGTAACCTTTGTATTGTGACAAATATTTTGGAGTCAGAAGATGAAGTGGGAATATGAGAAGCCAGGTAGGCCATGGTATCCGTAAATTTATTAGTAGAACGTGGGGTGGTTTGAAGTTCATAATGGTCAAAGGTAATCAAAAGTATGTCAACATGAAATTTGTACTTTTGGATTATTTTGTTACAACACTGGTATATACCATTGACTTGGTTTACAACCAATTGGGAATCACCAAAGATATTAATTGATTTAACATCTAGGAGATGGTGGTTTGAAGTCCTAATATGAGTGCTTCATATTTGGTGATGTTGTTAGTGCAATCAAAATATAGTTTGAAAGATAAAGGCATAGGTTCACCATCAAGAGGAATGAGGATAACACCTGCACTGCCTCCACGCTGACATTTGGAACCATCAAAGAATAAGGTCATCTGGTAAGTGGTATCATCCAAAGAGAGGGTAGCAATGGATTCATCTAGGAAATCAAAGTTAGAGGGTTGATCTCCAGAAAGAGGTGTGTCTGCTAGTTGTTCATGATGGCTTGGCCTTTGATAGACTTTTTGATGGATGAATTTGAGGTCAAGGTATGCAAGAAGTATGAGCCAATGTACAACACATTGATGTTAGTAGGGTTTGGTGTACATGTAATGTAGGGGTTAGTGTTAGTGATGAAAAAGGTTTTGTGGTTGAGTAGGTAATGATGAAGTTTAGTGGCGATAAAAACTAATGCTAAGAAAAAAATTTAGCATGGGTGTACCTAGTTTCATAGTTCAAAAGGGTATGAATTATGTAATAAACCACTTGTTCTTTGTGTTGATCATCACAATGAGTAAGCATGGCACCTAAGGAATGGTCAGTAGTAAAAATGTATAGGTAAAAGGGTTGGTCATATTAGGGGAATGCGAACCGATGGTTAAGAAGGTATTTTTAAGGCGTCAAAGGATTTGTGGCACTCATCATCCCATTTGAAGGAGACGTCATTTTTAGCAGATGATGAAATGTATGGTAGCATTCAGAAATTCATGAAATAAACCAATGGATAGATTGCAATATACCTTACAAAATTCAAAGTTAATGGAGATTAGTAGGTGGATGCATTTCAAGAATAGCCTATACTTTAGCAAGATCGATGTTTATGTCACGTAAAGAAATGATGAAACCAAGGAGTTTACCTAAAAACACCACGAAGACACACTTTTTAGGTTGAAGGAAAACACAATACTTGATGAGGAGGTCAAATATTACCTTAAGGACTCGGGTGTTACTCGTCGATGTTTGGATTTGGAAAGAAGATCATCCACGTAATCTTCCAATAAGTAATGCATGATGTCATGGAAGATATAAGTCATGACTCGCTGGTATGTAGTACCAACATTTTTAATGACAAAAGGCATGAATTGATAGCGAGAAGGTCCCCTAAGGAGTGATGAAGGTAGGTTTATTTTTATCTTCTAAAGTGAGTAATATTTGATTATACCTCGAGAAACCATCTAGGAGTGATAACACATCATGGTCAAGAATGAAATCAACTAGTTGGTTAATGCTTGGTAGAGGAATATCATCTTTGGGGCAAGCTAGGTTGAGGTCATAGAAATCCATGCAAATGTAGAGTCCCTTGTCGCTTTTGTGACAAAAATGATGTTAGAAATAAATTGAGGATATTCAATGTGTAGGATGAAGGAAACTGAGAGAAGGCGTTGGAGTTCTTCTTTGACAAGAAGAGAAATGTGAGGATGCATTTTCCGTAGCTTCTATTCTACGGGTTTGGTGTCGGGAATGGTTACAATATTATGGATTGCAATGTTTGGGTCAATACTGGCATATCAACATAGGACCAAGAAAAAGCATTGCTATGGTCTTGGAGGAAAGAAGTAAAAGCTTCTTGTTCAAAGAAAGATCTAAAGATTGTCTCGTCTTTAGAATGTGGGTCATCCTGAGTATTAATGTTGATTTTGATGGCTGATTTGTTCAACATGGTTTTCATCTTAGAAGGTAATGACCAAAGAACATAATAATCTTCCACACTAAGGTAGGTGAGTATAGACTCATCTTCCTAACATTGAATGACGTTAATAGAATGTGTATTGTCATTGAGCATGTCAAGATATAAGAAAGGAAAAGAAGAAGGAGCCTCGACATCACATTGATAAGTCGAGGTCCTAGGGAAATCGTGTTCACAAAAAAATTAGGAGGAATAGATATAATATTTATGGACTCCATGGGTGAAGGTGGTGACATTGGTGAAAGAGGTGGAGAAGTTTTTTGTCCTCAATGAGGTCGATGTGGGCCTTCTTGGTAGACAGTCTGAGAAAATTCAATGCCACTACAATCTTTGTGTTTATGGGTGGTACATGGAATGATGGTATGACGACCTTGTTCATAAAAACCAAAGCCAAATCCTTTCTATGCGCAGTGAAGAAGGAAAGTGTGAGCGAAGCAGCGGTTTGTGAGGGATTAGAGGTCAAATGAAAATAGTCATGTTTGGGATGAAGGTTTGGTTGAATAAGTGGCAGTATCAATTCCCCATACATTAAGTTGGTGTGAAGGTGGGGAGGACCATAAGGGAAACCTCTCCTATGCGATAGTCATAATGAGGGTGTTGGCGTAGGTTTCCATACTCTTGTGGAGTGAGGAATGTGTTAATATTGTAGAGGTGGTACTCCCCTAGAGTGAGGCATTGAAAAACACCTTCTAAGGGATCAATAGTCAATATGTGGGTAGTGGGGATAAATGAATCACTAGACAATTGGGAAAGAGGGGTATCGGTTGGTTGGGAAGTAGATGGGTTAGTTGCAGAGGCTACAACAATAGTAGGAATAGAAGAGTTAGGTGTGGGAGAGGTGGCGGCAACATTGGTGGATGGGGTTGTGGGTGAAGGAGAAGTGGGGGTAGTGGAAGATGCCTTGATTGGTACAAGGACATCATTAGGTTGGTACAACATGTTACAAGTTTTGAATGGTGATGGGTCGGATGGGATGGTATAGTTATGTCCTTCATGTTCAAATTTTACACAACGGTGTAAAGTTGAAGGAACACAACCCATGATGTGAATCTAAGGTCTGTCAAGCAATAGGTTATACTAGAACTCTCCCTCTAAGACGTAGAATAATTCTGGGATAGTGTGAGGGCCCACACAAACATGGAGAATAATGGTGCCAAGGGTGGAGGTGATGGCATCATTGAAGGAGTGCAACATAACTGGGTTATTATGCATATAATTGGAAGGGATACGCATTTGATTATACATGTGGGAGGATATGATGTTAATGCTAGCACCACCATCAATCATGATGCATCATACGCATATGTTATTGATATAGATAGAAATGAAAAGGGCGAGATCAGGGTCATTTGACTAGAGAGGTACAATCTCCTCATCAGAGAAACAGAGGGCGGTGACTTGATGAGTGGGAATAGGGGTAGAAAAAGGAGAAGGGAGGAGTGAGGCCACATGGTGAGGGGTGATAATAGAAGCCACTGGTGTGGGATCATTGGGTAAAACTTTGATGGATTGTAAAACCTCCATAAGGGCTTTTCTATGAGATTCAAAAGTTTGGATGAGATCGTAAAAGATATCTTTAGATGGGATTGATGCAATTGTTTTATCATTGTAAGATGGGTGACCCCGTCAAAGATAGGGTATGTAGGTCCTCGAATGGTGATTTTTGGTGCGGGTGCAAATGGTATATTGGGCACGGGGTTAGTTGATGGGTTAGTTTCTTTTTCTTTTCCTTTTTCATTTTGGGTGCGGGTGGAAACTTGGACCATGTTAATCTAAGTCGAGGTGGTAGATGGAGAAGGTGTGGAATGATTAATGTAACAACATGAGGGTAAAAAACCTAATGGGGGGAAGAGTCTTGCGAAATGAGCAAGGAACACTGGCATTTGGGTGGTGGTTTGGCCAATTATCTTAAATGGACCATGTTGATCTTGAATTTTGGAGGTGGAAAAAAGGCTTCTGGAGGTGGAGATGCAAGTAGCTGAAGAAGCAAGGGATAATGATGTGTGGTGATAGGTGAAGGTGGAACATGGTCCTCATCAAGAAGGTCATCGTTGTTGAAATTTTATTCAGGAGGACAAAGTTGGAGAAGAATGGTTTTTAGAGCCTTATAATTTTCTACATCATGTCCTGGCACACAATGATATGCAAAAATATTGGTTTCATAAAACCCTTTTGGTTTGGGTTTGAGAGGGTTGTAAGGTTGAATCAAAGTGGTAATGTGATGACAAAAGTCTCTAAGAGGTTGGTTAGAATGTTGGCGTAGGACCCTACCAATGGATCACAATGGGAAGTGAGTGTGGGTTTGGGTAAAGGTGTGGATGATCATGAGGGAAGAGGCGTTATAGGAGGGGGAATGGGTTGGCCCACTGGTTTGGTAAGTGGTACTATCTTAGGTTTTGATGGAATCTGCTTGGGTAAAGGTGTGGTAGAAGAGCTAGAGATGGAAGGTTTTGTTGGTTTAACTACCTTATTGGAGGGTAGTGGGTTCTTGTCTTTGGGTTGCACCTTCTTGGGTAAAGGTAACATGGGAGTACATGATGCGAAGGGGAAGAAGATGGTGGAAGAGGATGGGTTACCCATGGGGACAATAGAGTTATGGTGGAAGTGGTTGGTAGTGGTTTGGTGGATGGTATGGGTTGAAGTCGTATAGGCAAAGTTGGAGTTATATTAACTATTGTAGGTATAGGTGGTAAGAAATATGAGGGCGAGGTATTTTTGTGTAAGAAAATGAGGTGTAATGAAGGCTTGTGATGAAGTAGTATGTTGTTTAGCTTTTCACTGGCCTTGGGTAGAGACTGTTTGGTTAGGGTTTATGGGTGAGGCCTTAGGATAGATGGAAGGGAAAAGGTGACAAAGGTGTGATAGGTGAGACTAGCATATGTGGCCTAGAAGGTTGGGTCTTCCTTTTAGGTGGAGGAATAATTTTAGTATGGGTTTGGGAAGATGTGGCTAAGTCTAATTTGATAGGTGGATGGGTAAGGCTTGACGTTGGCATGACACCCAAGGTAGTGATGGGTCTAGATACAAATAAAGATATAGGTGTGGGTAGGTTTTTAGGTATTGGAATGGTTTTAGTCATGGGTAAAGGTTTGGATATAGGTAGAGGTGATGAAGAAGAATCCATTTAGATAAGCATGGTTAGGGTCGATCTGGTTGCTTTGGGAATACCTTTGGATAGATCGTGGAAGTATCTTCTGGAAAAAATTGCATTTGAGTAAAAAAGGGGAGCTGAATACATACCCAGAGAATGGAATTATCAATGTAATCCAAGTGATCAGCCAGCCGTGAAAATGGGACTCTATAAGAGAAGGTGCAGTTGGTTTGGTGGAAAACCCTATAAAATGTGTCTATGAGAAAGGGAATCAATTAGCCTTGGACTCCGTGGGTAAAGAGCCAAGATCATGTAAACGAGGTCCTAAAATGCTAAGGGAAATTTTCCCTCAACAGGTAGTGCCATGTCTGAAGAGTATCCTATGGGTAGGAGAGATGGTAGGTGGGGTGAGGTAGAATTATCCCTTGGTGGAGGAGAAGGTGATGATGATTCTCTTGTGGATGGGAGAATTAATATTGTTGATTGTTCGGTAGGTTGCGAGGTAGACAATGGAATGACATCGACCCGAAAACATGGGTTCCTCCATAAGAGTAGGGGAGATTAAGGGACTCCTCTGTGGGTGAAGGATTAGAAGATGTATGCTCCTTTGTGGGTAGAGGATCTCATGCCATAATTTCTTCAATAGATGAAATAGGTGGAATTTGAGGAATGACTGTATGATATCAAAAACCACATGGAATTCATGGACATTGTTGTCGCTAGATGAAGGTTCACTATTTTTATTAGATGATGGTTTATGGTTAGGGAATGAATTCTTAAAGATGTGCAAATTTTGATTTGTTGGTGCATTTGGGTTGTCCATGATGAGGTCTCCATTATCTATCATCTCTTGGACAATGTTCTTAAAAGTTATGCAATTACCGTCACTATGGCCTTTGATGTGATGATAATTACAATAGTCATGTTCCTTATACCATGTAGGCATAGGACAAGCGAGATCAAAACCAGTATGAGGTTTTATGGGAGGAAGTGTAATGGCTCCAACTTTAAGAAGCTTTTCCAAGACTGAAGAATAGGGCTCTCCAATTGAAGTGTACTTATGATGCTCCCACCGAAACTAAAATGTTTGATATCTTTGGAAAGATTGGAAGAAGGTTGGGCTTGATTAAAATGATGAGATGGACTAGATTTGAGGACTACTTCATTGGTAGATCCTTGGCTTTTGAATAATTATTTTGGGGTTTTGAAGATGAAGAAGAATCATTTGGTTTGAATAGGGCATTCTTGTTTTGTAATTGGATTTTATTTTCTTCAATGGTGCGAATTTCTAGCTTTCATGCCATGGTGAACGCTTTGTCAAAGGTACAAAATGTTTGTACCTACAAATTTGGTGAGATGTGTCTAGCAAAATATCTAGTGAAAAACTCAATAAGTTCAGCTTGAGGTAACTGGAATGTTAATTGGTTGATAAGACTTTTCTAGCAAGCAATGAAATATGTGATAGATTCGTCATCATATTGTCATGTCAAATATAGGTCGGTCATGGTGAATTTTTGACTACATTGATCAAGAAGTGGTCCATGAATTCTTGAGCCACTTGGTTGAAGGAGTAGATGGAATGTCTCAATAAACTATTGTACCAATCTAAGGTGGTTCTGTTAGGGACATGGGAAATGTTTGTAAGAGAAAAACATCATCATGGGTAATTAGGTAGCACCCATGTTTGAATGACCACAAGTATTGTTGTGAGTCCTCTTTACTATTGAAATGGTTGAACCTTGGAATTTCCCAATGCACAAGGTATGGGCGAATAGGAATAGATGGATGAATAGGCTCATTGCATATTTTTTCATAGGTCAAGGAGTTACGAGAGCCGAAAACAGATGCTTCTAATGTATGCATATTTTCCATCATCATCCTAATGAGGTCATTAGTGGGTTATGAGGAATGGGTGCCTCCTACAGTAAAGGGAGGTTGATGGTGGGTATATGATGTGTATGACATCCCAATACATGGGGGTTTTGAATATGAAAAATGTGAAGGGAAATAGATACAGGTGGAATGTACCCCAAAAAAGTGATAGACAATATTGGGGATTACTAGTGATGCATGTAAATAGGTGGGGTGGTCACAACGAATCTCATGGTAATGGGTGGTACAAGGCCGAGGGTTGTAAATAATCGGTTTTAGAATGGGGTGTGGGTTGCCAACACTAGAGGTGGTTTTGATACAACTGGTATATATGAGGAAAAGGGGGCAAATGGGGCCATGTTCAAAGTGGTTGGTGAAGGAACAATTGACACCACAGGTGCAATAGACATCATTGGGGTAGTAGTTATGATAGAGGTGAGACCTAACTAAGAGACCACATGGGGTAATATGGATAAGGAAAGTGCCGAGCTACTACTAGTTGATGTAGAAGTGGGTGTGAGGGCGGGACGAATAGATACAATTATGACATACACTAGCTTTCCTAAGGAGTCTTGGGTAGATGAGTGGGCAAGATAGTATTGTAAGCTCGTGGGATCCTAATCAAGGAGTCTTATAAATTCCTCTTGGTGATAGGATGAGTTGACTCCATAGGTGATAGGATGGATGACAAAAATTAAATTGGTAGGAGTGGTTGGCATGGCTAGGGTGAAATACAAGCACGTTAGTTTGGCTTCGATTCAACATCATGTGAATTAGTGTTGACCTGGTAAAACTATATTTTGTAAATGACATAGAAAATAGTAGAAGCATAGAAATATGAAGTCTGGGTAAATCCGAGTGTTTTGATTACATATCAAACACAAAAATTGACGATGGACGATGACGACCGATGATGGTTATGATAACCAATACCGGTCGAGGGAAATACTAGTTTCAACAAATGAAACAAAATTGATGAATGTGAAATGGGAAACTGTATATAACAAAGATATCACAATGTTGGGGATATGATGGTGTCCTGAGGAATTAAAAAAAATAAAAGAATAAGAGATGAAGGTTGTTTTAGGTAAAAATAACCAAAATATCTAGAAGCTGACACTAGCTAGACAAACCAAGATGGTCAAATGTATACAAACAATGGTTGTTGGAATGATGTCGACTCCTGTGAAATTAGAAGAAATGAAGGAAAATGGATTTTGGTGAATTAAACTAGATGAAGGATCAACCCAGAAATCTAAGAATGATAAGATGAGGTCTTGACACACTCAGAAACAGTCAGAATACTCCAACTATGATGGTGAAGTGTGAAAGGAAGAAGAAAAATGAAGAATCCTATCCTCCCACCTCACAACGCAAGTCAAGAACCAAGCTAAGAAAAACACGTAATCCTAAAAGGGAATTTATGTTTGTTTCATCTTATGCTATTTAAGACTGAATTATTAATTTAGAACAAAGTTTTTGGTTGGGAAGGCGTCCTAGGAAGAAGGAAATTCTAAAAGGGTGGTTTCAGGTTATGTTATGGCGAGGGCTATCCTTTCTCTAAGGTGATGAGTGGACAGAGATAACTAGTTGGGTGCCCACTATCAATCCTCTGATCGTGTGATTGTTGATAGTCTCTTCCGGGTGGGATGTTGTTTAAGAAGATGTGTAAATTCAAATTTGTGTAGTTTGGCAAAGAGAGAGAGAGAGAGAGAGAGAGAGAAGAAAGTTCTTTCTACGGTTCAATTGTGTCAACCATCAGTTGGGCATGACTTCCAAAGATATAGGTTGCTCTCATTTTTAAATGCAAGCTAATAATGCTTTGCATCAAGGATGAAATGCAACAAATTTTATAACCACAATAGACAATTATATTCAATGAAGTAAATGATTAATAGGTCAATCATGTGCTCTTTCACTACTATGAAAATGTAAGAAGAAAGAATTGGTTCATTTTAAACACCAAATGACAAAAGTCATTTAGACAATTAGAAGAAAAGAATATTACCAGGGAGAAGATTAAATGTGTATTTTTGAAAAAGGAAATAAATATGTAAAAAATTTCCCTATATGAAGAAAATTCAATGAACACAAGAGAGGGTCCACCCAGGCATGCCAAAATGTTTTGCTGATAAGTTGCATACATAAAAGCAAAACATGTAGGGTAAGGGTGAGGAGGAATAACTATGAATGAAGGTGGAAGGTAGAGTACACACATTCTGATTTCTTGATCTAGTGTTGATTGTGAGAACTTCCTTTTCTAGGAGGAACTACCTATGAATACAAAACAAGATGACAAGAAGAATATTAAACAATATATTTCAAAGGACTCTCTAGCATATACAAGATTTGGGAAGTGTGATACTTCCTATATGGTTGTCAATCCATTGTTTAACAAAAATTAATGCAAGAAATAATGTAAACCAATAATATCCTATTGTATTTTATATGATTTAGGTGTCTCATTTAAGTAAAATAAGAAAATATAATCTAACAGCTAGACTATTATCATATTTGGAAGTTAGACAGGTGAATAATGTGGTTAGGACAGTTAGGGTCAAGTTTTGAGTGGTTTGGGTTATTTGGGTAAATTTTATGAGGTTTTGTTACATGAAGATTTACCAAATACAGAGACCAACATCGTTCTAGTATGACCGATGTTAATTTAGAGGAAACCTATGACAGTTTAGGTTAACCGACGCGTCGGTAGGGTCAGGCTGATAGAGACTCAATCAAGTTTGGTTTGAATGATTCTCTATGAATACACAGAGAATAAATAAAGAATGGTGAGGTTGATAACAGTGTTGAGAATACTCAACGATGTCTTTAGTTGGGTATGGAGGGATGGGAGGTTGTAGGTGGTTAGGTGGAGGGATTTCAGGAAGGTGAGAGGTGATGAGATGCAAAGGAGACTAGGACTCCCAAACAGAGATAAAGAAACTAATCTAAGTAAGTATAGAAAGATGCAGATCCAAATGTACTTACTTGTACTTATAGACCTAGTGGTTAGATGGAGGTGATGGTTGATCCGTGGAACTGGTGATTAGTGTCATGGCCATGCTTCCCAAAATGTTACCTTGAATGCTTGACCTTCAGATCAGTGCTTGGTGCCGGTTCAGGATGTCTAGATGTACAAGAGTGCTCTGCACGTGCGTGCATGTAGAATTCTCTTCTCCAAAACTCAAATAATTATTCCAACCTCTATAACAAGGTTAGCAAAGTGAATATATGGTAACCAATGATGATTTAGGGTGACCAATATCGCTTAAGGCGGGATATCTTAGGTTTCCAAAATAGCAGATCTTGACTATTTTTGGTAAGTTCTATCCATTATTGCCGATTCAAATGGAATCTTGCACTTAGATAAGAAAGCATGTAGTTAGAGGAATAATATGCATGTTATTTTAGGTTTTAACTAAGTATTAGTTAATTAAGGTAGGTAGGACTAAGTCTTAGTTAAAAGGAAACATGTTATGAATAGGACTATGATGAAGTGTTTAGGTGATGTGGTGGGGTGAGGTGTCTAGGTAAGGTGGAAATTAGTTCAATTAAGGTAATTAAATAATTAATATTGTGACAATGGGAATCAATTTAACATTAGGTAATTAAATTAATATACATGTAGGGTAAAGGGGAGTGTGACCCAAATTTGGTGTCTACAAGAGTAGATATAAGAGAGATGTAGTGTGAATGTGTATAGTGAATGAGACACAAATTTTATAGTATATGTTTTGAGAGAAGATGTCCTAAATGTATGGTGTACAATGTGTGAAGTATGTATTGTGTAAATTCAAATGTATAATGTGTAGTGTGTGAGGTTTATCTGTATAGGATGCCCTCAATAGTCAAGTGTTAATTATAGCACAAGAGTACATAATCGAGAAATGATGATACAAGTGTATGTCAAGATGTATATCTTAAAATCGAGGTGTGAAATGATGTGAATATAAGACGTGTGTTGATGCTTTAGAGGAGGGTAAGAAATACGTTTGATGCACCCCTATGTTTTTGGTGATGAATGTGATATCCGATAAAATTTAAGGATGAAGTTCCTCTACCCAATACTTGTGGTAATGGAGGTGTGTAACCATGCTCTAAGAGTGGTTTTATATGAGATAGATGTAGCATAGGTGAATGAAGTCTATGTTCATATGACCGATGAGAATATGGTGGGGACCTTTACATAACAAAATATGGAGGTGATAGAGACCTATGTGAAGCAACACATAGAGGTAATGGATTCTGTGTGGAGAATAGTGTGGAGTTGAAGTACACCTACGTGGAGTTAAGTGAGGTGGTGAAGTATGCTTGGATATAGGAAATGTCTTGGTGATGTACCTATAATGATGTGTTGGAATAATAGAGTGATGTGACCATGTAGGTTTTGTGCAAATAAGTGAACTAAGAGTGGATTTTTCTTTAGGTTTGATAGGCCATGGGGAACTAGATATACTAGGTGATTTAATGATAACCTTAAGAGGAGGTAGAGACCATGGAGAAAACGGAGACACGCCATTTATATAGATCACTTGATTATTTTGAATGAACTTAAAATGTAAGTGATTCATGGAGATGATAGTGAGACCTACGAGATCCAATTAATACCTAAGATCATGTCGACCCTTCGATTTCTTGTGTTATAAGGAAGGGAAAAAGCATGGTGAGAGGACCAAAAATAACTTGAAGCTTGATGACCCCATATGAATTATCCATTGGATATGAAATTTGTGAGAGTGGATAGCCAATAACAACAAGAAGTGGAATAAAACATGAGATGATACACCATGATGGATCAACTTTGGTATTATTGATAGGTATGGATCTGATAGAAGTGCTAATGTGCAAGTGATCAAAAGAGAATGTAGCATGATAATCATGATCAAAGAAAGAAATTATTAGTGGAGAAATGTCATTATGAGAAACTAGGAAATCAAGAGCTCTTGATGAAGAAGAAGGCACTGCATGCGATATGCATGATTAGCCAAGGAATCTACCTCTTTCTTGTCATGTTTTGGAAGAGGATTATTGAATATTTTGAGCTTATTATTTTCATTGACTAGTGTAGAGGCTGTAGGATCTGGAAGCAATAATAAAAATAATAAAAATTAAGTAAAAAAATTAAACCAAGAAATCTAAGCAATAATGTATCAAACCCTAAGTATAAAGGAGAAGTAAGATGACTTAGCTGGTCCGCATGTGATATCTGAAGACTGTGCCAAAGTGTTGACTAGATGGAAAGAGAAGGAGAAGCATCACACAGAGCCCTAGGAAATTGTTTGAGATGAAAATTTTCCAATATCAGGGCACTTGGAGAGGGATAGGGGCACATGTGGGCGCCCTAGGCCTAATTCTGGGTGCTTGTGAATGTGGATATACTCATAAAACCTCCTCTAAGTGATCACTAGTTCGTTGTTCTTGTTTTTTTATCACGATAAAGTTAAACAATGGATCGTAAAAGTCACTATAAACTTGTAATGAAACAAAGATATACAAAACCCTTAAATATACTTCAAATTATAAAAAATAAATATGCAAAATTAAGGGTCGAACTATCCTCAGTTGTCACAATGGTGAACTTATGACTAAGTGCTACACTACATCTTAAACCCAATGTAGTTCTATGTGTGTGTGTAGAATTTTTCCTAGTTTTGGCCATAATGTGATTGTGTTGTCATTTATATCGACCCCCATTGATGGAAAAGGGTGTCATGTCGTCATTTGAGTCCTCATATGGTGTTAATCAATGGTCAAGCATGAAAAGTGTTAAGATTGGTGTTGTTCTTGGGTGTCCTAGTGCATGGTATAGTGAGTTGAATCATACTATGAGTCTTCCCAAGCTGGTTGGAGTGTGTCATTAGGTCATACATGGTCCATATGATATTTCATAAGTATACATGGTTTTTCATTTAGTTATCATGGTCAAATCATGGTTAATTCAATTCATTTTAGGCATGTTTCTAGCCCTAATGCAAGTAAAATGAGGTAGATACGTGAGATTTGGGCCTAATAAATATTTTTGTAGAATTATAAGAGAATGGTTTCAATGTACTTGATGTGTATGGTGAGTTTTAGGTATGCATTCCGAGTTAGATGTATATTTGAGGTCCTTGGGAAGCAACAGCTGAGAAATTGGTAATTTAACATAGATAAATGAGATTACTGGAAAGTTTGAGATGCATTTGAGTGATGTCGTGAGCTTGAGTAGTTAAAGTATTTTTTCGTGGTGCTTCATGTCAATTTTTAGGTTAGTATGCAAAACATGTTTGAAGTTATGTAAGTTTTGGTGAAACCAGGTAAATTCTAGTGTGATTCCAAGCAAAAGTTTACATTTTGATCTCGTTGTGAATTATATGATATTTATGGAGACTTTAAATATTAGGATTATATTATTAGATCATTTATGAATCTTTCATAAAAATAATTAGGTGGTTTTATCAACATGTGTTTATGAACAATTGTTAAGAAGCTAAGTTGGTCTAAAACCCTAGCTAGGAGTAGCTTGCAAAAAAGTGAGTATATTAGCCTAGATTTGATTGGTTCCTCATATTTAATGATTTTATGTTGAAGAGGACTCTACAATATTTCTATAAATGTAGGATAAAGCTTATGGTCATATGTGGAGCCCACCAAAAATGGTATTTTCTAAAGAGTTTCAATTTAAGGAAACATTATCCAAAGAAGGTAATTGCTAAACATGCATTTATTGATGAATGTGAATTTTTATTGATTTCCATAGAGTTTTCAGTACATGTTCATGCAGGTTCATGGTGTTTTAAGGACCAAACAGGTTATCTAGTCAAAGGACAGTTTTGAGGCCATAAAAAGAAGTCTATGGTAAAATGGCCATATCTTGAGCTAAATGTGGATTCCTGAGATGATTATAGTTGTGTTACAAAGAGGATTCAAATATATTCATAGTGATATAAGTATTGATTCATTATGAGCTCATATGAAATGGTTTCCAGGAATTATTTGAGCAAGAAGGTTTTTGACATTTCAGGACAGAATTTGTTTTTGTGTAGGTTTAATGTTGTTTAAAGCATGAGATGGATTGGGTGATTCTTCCTATAAACCTTGAGAGTGAAGAGAGACAATGTTTACATCCAATTAATCCATTTTTATATATTTAATGAATTTATAATTGATTTTATGAGCTAACCTTTGGAAATATCATTTTTGGCAAGTTTATTTAGTGAAGGAAAATCTTGTTGTAGTTTGAAGTGAAGGATGTTTCCTGACTTATAACATATTTATAAGTGTTCTACAAGTTCTGAATTTTCTTTTGAGTGGTCACATGGAATGTTTTGGTTTAGTAGAAGTGATTTGGGGATCGGTGAAGTTCATAGGGTCTTGAAGGGTGCAAAAACAATTGTTATAAGAATTGTAAAGGGAATTGGGCCCAATAAATGAAATAATTTGATTATTTGATAAAATTTGTGACCATGGTCAGTGTTTACATGATGTATTAGTCATTTTTATGAATATTGGATCTTGATTAAGCATGGTTGATAAATACGAAGAATTCTCGCCATCCCAATGCATGTGTTTTAGTGATTTTTGGATCATGAAATGAAGGGTTTTTCTAGGCCGACCTACTTAGGTCACTTGTATCTGTTGTGGAAAATTTATGGTATGTTTTTAATGATTCATGGGTTTAATTTATCATGAGGGACCTACCTCCTTTGGGTTAGAGTGAAGATTTGCATATAAAAGTGATGTTTTGGCTCATTTTGTGAGCTAGTCTTGCATGGGGAGTAGTGCGACCTAGAGGAGATTAAATTGTAGGTATGAGGGTATATTTTGAGTGATGATATGATGAAAATATATGCTAATCAAACACCATGATCCATAAGAGGAAAACAATTCACGAGAATAGCTTTACATAAAACCTTTCCAAACAAATGAGCAAAAATATCATATATTATTATGGAACTCAATGCAATACATTGAGAATGGGCCTTGCTTAAATAGGAAAGGAATAACAATCTAAGAACCAGTCAAGGTCATAGATCAAGCCATAAATCAAGGAAATAACTAGTCATCAAAGAACTAGTAAAGACCATAGATTTAGGAGAGAACTAGACATCAAGGATCTATTCAATACCATAGATCATGGAAATAACTAGTCAATATTATAGATCAAGGAAAGAACTATACCTAACAACTAGATAATATCTCCTAATATATAAATAAGATAAAATAAATATCCACACACATAAGTGGGTGAGGATAAATACAATAAAGGTAAATAAAGTACCTAGGTGAACATGAGCTAAGGTAAATACCTACTCTAACACCCCCTCAAGTGAAGCTAGGGGCCAAAATAGAAGTGGCATGTCCACAGTATGAGTCCCGACAACTAGGCCTAATGAGGTACTCATGTACAATAATTGGGAAAAAGGGACACCACAAGGTACCCAAAACCAATAACAACAAAGTAAAGAGAGTAAAAACCCACTCCAAGGCATCCCAAGAAGCTCAGCTCAAAAACTTGTACAATGTTGAAGAAGTTTGGTGTGCACTATGGTCTGAATCCACTGCTCAATCACAAAACTCAAAAACAACTAACACTGGGTTTCACTAGAATAGCTCCATACAAGGAGACTGTGGAGTGATGTTGAAAGTGTAAAAAAACACCAAACATAATTAGATCAACTGCTGAAAATAGGTTTGCCATGATCCAAGAATAATAACCAAAGCAATAAGGTAAGGACACAAAATCTAGAGTGTCACGATCCAAGAAAAGCCAAGGTAACAATGCAAGGACACAAAACTCGAAGAAGCGGGAATCAACACCGACCCTTCCATACTCTTTGAATGGGTGGAGTGGTGCTAAAAATCTGTATGAGTTTTGAAAATAACTACTCAAACAACTGAAAACTAACACTGGATCCACCAATAGCTCCCCCACAAGAGAGACTCATCAACATGCCAAAAGTGTTGAAAATACATATACAAAATCTCTCAACAAACAAGAGAGATAAACTACACTTGCTAAAGAAAAATGCTCAAAACAATAAGCATCACAATGCAAAGGTATAGAAAGTGGAGCAAGAGGTTGAATGGTGGAGGAACCATGCCTGTAGAGTTCTCTCAATGAATTCCTATTTCGTCTCCATGAGTGATCGATATCCACCCCAAATCAACATGGATGGATAAAGAAGATGCCTGCATATGACTCGGTGTAAAATGCAAAATGGGTACATGCGAAAGAACATCGAGAATGTGTGTCAAGTTGATCATGTCTGAAAACTAAAATCTTAGGTTCCTCAAGCCTGAGTGAAGGTGCAAAACTCATGTGTTGCTCATGATCCTCAGAAAGAGTTGAGCAAACAAAAAAAGGAGCTCTATCAATGTGTGATCCCAATGAAGTATCTGCTCGAAAACAAATGTCATGAAAAGAATTCCACTTAACATGTGGAATAGGGGAAACAATACCACAGTGAATGTCCCGCAATGACTCTACTAGTGAGACTCATAGAATGCAGACATGCGAGATTTGAATGCGGTGGTATGCTTCTCAAAAAAATCCATGCGGTGAGCGGCGAGGATACACAACATGTGGTACTGTAATAGGCACAGATGTGGAAGAGCATGCAATAACAAGCCTCACAAGTTTAGAAGCATCAAAAGTAGGTTCAAGCTCAAAGATTGGTAGATCAATGTCAGTGGGTACAAGAGCAAAAACTGCAAGTGGACTAGGAGAATGGATATGGTTGTCCACAATATGATGGTAATGTTGTAGACTATAAAGTTTGTTCTGCAGAGAGTTTATTATTGTATCCTTATCGTGAATGAGTGATTGTAGAAGAGAATTTCACTTCTTAAGTGATCTATTTTCTTCCACAAATTTTACAATATCCTCTTGAAGTCCACATACTTTAGAGAAAATCATATCATTCTCAAAATCCATGATAGGTACAAATTGTAACTCCCAAAAATTTAGGATGTCGGACTCAGCCAAAATTGCGTCCACAATTGATTACAACACTCCTCCATATTTGGCACTTTATAATTATAGTGCAAGTCTCAAAATAAATAACTCCAATGGAAAGAGCACAAAAAAACAAGCACTTTTGCAAAAATCGCACTCAAAACCGAGTTACCGATCAAAAGATACAAGCTTTTTAATATTTTGCTTTGTTATTTCCACACAAATAAAATTAAAGGGGGCTGAAGTTAAGCACCTACTAGTAGGAATCACAAGCCTTAAGCCCTCATATGACCATACCATATGACTAAGGAATAAATATTTTAATGGTGTGAAAACCGTACGTACATATGTAGACCCCTGTCAAAAAAGGAAAGCGCAATGCGAAGCAGATCTCAAAAGACCAACAGACCCAAAAATAATCTTGTGATTTCTTTTTGGTGTGTATGAATCCCGAGAACCACAAAAATGACTGTCTACAGAAATAGCTGAGTTTATAGTCGATCTTATAGTTTTCACACCTTCCGAATCTAATGGAAGCCTCTGTTTTGCATAAAAATACACGTAGCAACAAAATACGACAAAATCCCAAATATATGAATACACAAACAATTTATTTGCAAAATAAAACTTACAGACGGATGTCAATAGTAATCTCCAGCTCTGATACCATGAAAGGAATGATAACCAGATCGTACCAAGCCAAGAACACAGATGCTAATCAAACACCACAATCAATAAGATGAAAACAATTCACTAGAATAGCTTTACATAAAACCTTTGCAAACAAATGAGCAGCAATATCATATATTATTATGGAACTCAATGCAATACATTGAGAATGGGTCTTGCTTAAATAGGCAAGGAATAAAAATCTAAGAACCAGTCAAGGTCATAGATCAAGCCATAAATCAAGGAAATAACTAGTCATCAAAGAACTAGTAAAGACCATAGATTTAGGAGAGAACTAGACATCAAGGATCTAGTCAATACCATAGATCAAGGAAATAACTATACCTAACAACTAGATAATATCTCCTAATATCTAAATAAGATTAAAAAAATATCCACACACATAAGTGGGTGAGGATAAATGCAATAAAGGTAAATAAAGTACCTAGGTGAACATGAGTTAAGGTAAATACCTACTCTAACAGATTGTGTAAAATTTAAGGTATGTTTTTAATGATTCATGGGTTGAATTTATCATGAGGACCTACCTCCTTTGGGTTAGAGTGAAGATTTACATATAAAAGTGATATTTTTGCCCATTTGGTGAACTACTCTTGCATGGGGAGTAGTCGACCTAGAGGAGATTAAATTACAAGTATGAGGGTATATTTTGAGTAATGATATGATGAATGAAAGGTTTATTAATTATTGATATCATGCGTGTAAGATATTATAGGTAATGTTATGAATATATTGTGTAACATTATTAATAAATTGTATTGTGTGTATTATTATTTAAATGAGATGTGAAACTCATTTAATAATAATATAGTGTGAGTGAATGTGAAGTTGTAATAAACAACTCACGGGTAGTTTGATAGAGTTGAGTGAGAGAATTAAGGGATAAGGAATGATTCTAGGAGATAGACTAGAGAGAATTGAGGGATTGGTGTTGACACCATCTTTATAGGATTTGTTATCTCTATATAATGTAATCACTACTCTATGTAATACATCCCGTATGTTTTGAATCAAATTATTATTTACGGTGTTTTTTTGAAGTTTTGTGCAATAGCTCTACCAAAAATAAGATTTGGTATCAAAGCGAGTTCTATGGGAGGATAGATGAATTGAGGGCAACATTGATTTATGTCTTGTTTCTTGTCATATGAGAGTCTGTGAAGAATTTATAAGCATAGTTTGATTTAATTTTTGTATAGCCGAGATCTTGCATTCATCGGTCTTGGCATCAAGGATTTTGCACTCAACTTTAGATTTGCAGGCTCATTTTCTGTCTATGTCCAGATAATAGTTGCAGACCCCACGATTTTCTTTTGTGTGTTAGTGTCGTGTTTGTATATGGCTGAGAAGGAGCCACGATCTGATATACCTACATTTGAGATCTAATCAGAGTCCACGAAGTGAGAAAAGTAGAGAGCTAAGGGGAAATCTCCCACGACCTGTGCATACAAAGTGGGTTAAATTTTCAAAGTCGTCTGGTCTAGCAGCCTGGAACGACATACAAAAAGGATCTTCAACACTATGAACAACAAAGCAATCCACGTGGAGTATCCCATCCATCTATAGCCGGTATTGAAAAATCAGAGATCTATTTTCTCATGTTGAGGAACCTTGCGAATCAATGATCAGGTTTCTGATTTCGGCCATAATACAGATCCACATTAGGAGAGGTAAATCAGTTTATTTTCCTTTTTTGGACGTAATAGAAAAAAAGGACAGAAAAAAAATTGCCATTTTTGGAAAGAGTTCGGAGAGATTCTCGATATTTGAACTTGTAAGTTCCGTAACTTTCATCCGTAACTCGGATCTAAGTTTCATTATTTTTGAAAACGCGTATTTTTTTAACCCTATGCATTGATCTTGTTCTTTCGCTCCTGAACATTTTTTTTAATTTTTTCCATTTTTGGAAAATATTAAAAAAATTACTTTCAACATTTAAAGTTTATTGTAAGGGTGCATTATCGGTTGAATCTAACACCCATGAGAATTGTGTAATGATCCTCAAAGATAAATTTTCTAACTAAGTAGAAAACTGATGGAGGCTGGAGGCAATGGAGGAAGGAGGTTGATCAACGACCTCTCATCAGGCACCATCGACGAGGCCATGGTATTGATTTGGTGGCCAAGTATTTTCAGCTGTGTGGTAGATAATAAAAACAAATGATACATTCATGTTATTGTAATGTGTGAAAAATTCCTATATGTAACCTTCTGATGAAAAATATAGTGGGGAAGTAAAAAAACACATGCGAGACATGGATCTTGAAACAGTTTGTGGAGATCTAGAAAAACCACATGAGGAAAACACTAGAGTGGAGAATTGTTCATGTCCAAGTTGGTGGTAAACCTGTTGTAAAACCATATAAGGTTGAGCGTTGCTCCCTTCATTTATATCAAGGTCATGAGCTACATGCGTCTTTATAGGAGTTGGCATTGTGCTTAGATGTGAAAACATTTTTCTAGCTTGTTCACATTAGGGGAGTGTATATTAGGAATTAATAATGTTAACAATATAGGAGTGAATGTTACGAATATATTGTGTAACATTTTTAATAAATTTTATTGTGTGTAGTATTATTTAAATGAGATGTGAAACTCATTTAATAATAATATAGTGTGAGTGAATGTGAAGTTCTTATAAACAACTCACGGGTAGTTTGATAGAGTTGAGTGAGAGATTAAAGGGATAAGAAGTGATTCTAGGAGATATAGTAGAGATAATTGAGGGATTGGTGTTGATACCATCTTTATAGGATTTGTTATCTCTATATAATGTAATCACTACTCTATGTAATACATCCCGTATGTTTTGAATCGATTATTATTCACGGTGTTTTTAAAGTTTTGTACAATAGCTCTACCAAAAATAAAAGTGATATTTTAAAGATATTACTTACATATAAAAGTGATATTATTTACGGTATTATTTACATATAAAAGTGATATTATTTACGATATTATTTACATATAAAAGTGATATTTTTTCTCATTTGGTGAGCTAGTCTTGCATGGGGGAGTAGTATGACCTAGAGGAGATTAAATTATAGGTATGAGGGTATATTTTGAGTGATGATATGATGAATGAAATGTTTATTAATTATTGATATCATGCATGCAAGATATTAGAGGTAAGACAAAGTGAAAAGGAAGAAGAAAGAGCAAGGGTGAAGACCTAAGGTTTGTCCTAGGGTTTGTGAGCTGAATTTGTGATCTTCATTAGTTGTGGCAGCATAATTATTAGAGATAAAACATCTTCACGTGGCTCATTTGGTTCTTGGTAATCCTAGGGGGTTATATCCTCCTTGTGGAGTGGGTGCTTCACTAAATTAGTGGTTAGTGCTCCTTAGAGGGTTGGTACTCTACTAAACTATGGGTTGGTGATCCTTGTGAAGTTGTTGTGTTTGAGATAAATCTTACCAAAGATTCAACCCATGTTTATAATCAAACTAATAAAACCTTACAAACCTCGATATGGAGGGGTTTTTGTGATACTTGTGGATGTGAATTGTGTGATATTGTGCTTCGTGAAAAATTTGAAAAGGATTTTTTCCTCGCAAGCAAGCATGCAAATCAAAAACACTAACAAAAGATGAAGTTAGTGAAATATATGGCATATTGTCTGAAAATTACATTCCCCCTAAATCAATGGAATTCCTTGCTAGGGTGTTAATCCGCTTTAAAAAAATAATAATCGATAAAATGAACTAATAATAAATGATGAAATGCAAAGCGAAAGTGATAGATGAGGTACAAGGTTATGTTTCTTTCTGATGGTGGTTCTTGATCCAAAGGGAGTTGAGAAATCATGATATGGCTCAAAGGAGAAAATGTGTGGATAGATATGTACTCACAATGGCAAGTGGTGTTGATGTATTCGATTTAGATATATGATATAATGTTGCAAATGACTCAAAGGAGCTTGATGAGGCTCAATGGAGGCTTGAAAAGGCATAATAATAGTCATGACTGAGCTCAAGATATGAGAAAGGAAATCAAAATTGAAATCAGGTCTAAGAGACAAGAATCATCAGTGATTGGGTGAATCACAGAAATTAAGGGAATCTTTGGTGATTTGTTGTAGATGTGTATAGGTTGTTAAACAGATGAGTTAGCTTGACATAAATGATTAATTAATAAAAGAGATATACAATGATGTTCAAAATAAAGATGGCTACTACCTTATTATATGTAGATAATCAATGCTAGAAAAATGATGAGATTACCAGAGAGCTAAAGGTTAAAGGATGATGATTTTGTTGATGGTGAAGCTTTGCATCTGACAAGAAACCAACCTCCGATGTTTTGACAATAACTTGAGAACCGTAGCTCTGTTTTACAAAAAAATGTGTCAAAAATATTACTTCAAGATATTTTCAGTGATATAGAGAATCATAGGATATTGGGGTTCAATCACTTAGAGGAAAATATTGTTTATGTAAGAATATTGTTGGTGTGATTATGGACATATGAGTGAATTTCAAAGCTGCTTTTAACTAGTGTTGAATGATCTCTCACTTTGTGAGAAGTCTATGATGTAAAAATAATGTAATATGGGGCCTTATAATCATGTCTATCTACTATCTCTCCTCTAAAATAGAGGCTTGGATTTGTTAGTTATCAAGTTTTTTTGACAATAGATGAGAATCGATGATTTGGGGAATCGTTGGTGATTGAGTTTGAGTGATTTTTCTTCTATTTTTTTATTTTCTTTTTTGAAGATTTAGAAGGAGGTTGGGATTAAGGGGGAGGTAAAAAAGCATGAACCAAATTGAGTTTTTAAGATGAGGGTGTTATCTTTTTAAGAGGTTAGATTTTTTAGAAGGTAGTTTTAGATGAGGTTATCTTTTTAGAAGTTTATTTTAAAGGAGGTTAGCTTTTTAGATATTTGTTTTAAAGGAAATTAGATTTTTAGAAGTTTATTTTAAATGAGGTTAGTGTTTTTGGAAGGTTTTTTTAGAGGAGGTTAGCGGTAAGTTATAGATTTTTAAAAGTTTAGAAAATTGGTTAGGTGGTTGGCGAGGTGTCGTAGTGAGGTGTTGAGGTATAATTAATTTAATTTAATTTAATTATTTTAGGGATATGGATATGGCTACATAATTATTACATTAATTAATTAAAGGGTAGAAGTGGGTGATCTAGGTCATGGAATGTTGTTTAATCAATAAATAGAGGGTTCAGTTTAATTAATGATGGATGTGGACTTATGCAAGTATGGCGATGATGTTAATATTTGATAAATATGAGGGGTGTAATGTGATGATGAAGGGTACCTTCCGAAATTGACATTGGAATTAGCGGTGCTAGTTTTAGGTGTCTACATGGTGATTCACTAAATCACTTTTCTTTTTGTAATATAAGCATAGCTTGATGGGTCTTCTTCCCCATGAGGGTTTCCCACTTATATCTTGTGTCTATGTGTCTTTTCTCATATGTTATGGTTGTTTTTATGTATTGTGCACACTAAGGAAGTAATGGTTGAATGAATGTGAATGGTTGTTATAAATGGTTAATGGAATGATAAATTTATAGGATTGATTCATCCCCCCTCTTATTCCATTGTGCTTCCAATAATTAGTATCGAGAAGCGGAGTCCTTATGAATCAAGTTTATCAACTTTATTGAGGTATTAGAAGAACAAATGGGTAATTCTACAAATATTTGGAGAAGAAAGTAGTATGAGATTGCTTAATCTTTAGCTTTTGGATTGCAAGAGACAATGTATGAAATGGAGAAATATCTTGATCTTACTATCAAATATTTTAAATCTCAAGTGGAAAGTTTTTCTAATGCCCTAAAGGAGAAAGAAGACATTTGTTCCAAGTATGAAGACAAGTTAAAATCCCTTGAATCAGATTTAAAGGATGCAACTAGTGAGTTGCAAATGCATGAAATATTTTAGAATATCTCCAAGGCTCTTAATGACATGTTGGAGAGTCAAAGAGGCACAAATGACAAAACAGGCTTAGGGTTTGAAGGAGAGAAAAATAAGAATGATAATGGAGCTGGTCCAAGTTCAAGATCAGATAAGAAGATGACTAAGAAGACTTGTTTGAGAAGGTCTAATCCTATTAGACAACCTAATGCTATGAGGTATGGTTCATCATTTCATGGATATTATTTTGTTTGTCATGATTTTGGTCATAGAGATAGAGATTGCAAGAAAAGGTATTTTGAGAAAGGTATAGGTATCTTTAAGGGTGAATGCTACTCATGTTGTGAGTATGGGAATAGAGAAAAGGATTGTGGTTAGAATCTCATTGTGTTTGATCCAAGAAGGAAGAGAAGTGTAGTTTTCTTCAATTGTCAACAATCAGGCCATATTACAATATTTTGTCTAAGCAAGAAGAGGTTTTTCAAGAGGTCTAGCAAAGAGGAAACATGCTCACCAAACATGCTCAACCAAGAATACCAAGGAGTCTGATCCTATTGACACTGCAAATACAAACAAAGAGAACATTCATGATGCCAAGAACATGAGGACTACTAAGAAGAATGATGACAAGCTTAAATATGTACAACCTTCAAAAAAATAAGGTATGTTTGTAATGGTTGAGAAAAATATCGAGGATAGTCATATGTGTTTGATAGGGATCTTTTCTGCCAATTAAAAAGAAAAGAAGGTATACAAGGAGGAAATTATTCCAAGTAAGTCTAAGAAGAGAAACATAGTTCTAAGAATTGAAACCAATGTGGATAGAAGGAAGATGGAGCCTTGGGAATCACCTTAGTTCTAGGTGATATAGTGATTGAATGAACCTTGAATGTCTTCTCTAAAGCTTATAGGGGGCATTATTCATCGAAAGGAAGCATGAATAAGTATTGTTGGTACATTATAATCTGTTTTTGTTGTTCTTGGTCCTAATAAGGTATGCCTATTACTTCAATTAGTTCGTGAGTATTTGAGTTCTTGTTGATAGGTGTTTGGGTCAATTTTTGTCATTTTTGTGAGTATCGTATATGGTTTCTTTTCAAATTTCTTATCCTCATAAATTTGTCACTCTAAATGTCTCTAAAAGTGCTCTTCAAGGTCTAATATCTGTACATATGTGTATGAGTCTAAAATATGTCTTTATAAGCAAGACTCTTGTTGTGATACTTAGTTATGAGGTCATGTGTGATGTCTTCAGCTATTGAGGTTGTTGTGTATCTCTGATACATGGTGATAAGGTTATGAAGTAATTTCAAGAAGCCCATAAGTTGAATATGAATTCAAATATGTAAAATCCAATGAGAAAGGTTCAAAATAGTGTTTCTCTCAGTCAAGAGTCTGTGAATGAGGATATTGTGCCTTTGAGAAGTCTGGAGATTAGTGTGTTTTAGTCTAAAAGTTGGTATTACAATTTCAAGATGTGGATGGTTCTCTTGGCATAGATATATGAGTCATATCAATTGGTCTTGTTCTCATTAGTCAATGGAGTATTTGATATCACTCGTGTATGTGTCATCATAATCTTGTTAAGAGCCTGTTTTTTTACAAAATTCAATCTAAATCATTGTCTTCATCATATCAAGAGCTTGTTTCCAAAAGTATGCAAATGCATAAGGTGTTTCTTTGAGAAAATTATGTCATGAAAGTTTGTGTCACATATTTTCTAAGTAAAGAAGGTCATTCTTTATCTCTGTCAAGTGCATGTGTGTTATGAGTAAAACATCATTTAATCCATGATATCAAGATGGTATGAAGAGGCGTGTTCAGTTGTGAGGCATTGAAAACTATACTCTTGTCTATCTCAAACATTAGGAATTTTGTGAATTTTTCAAGTGTTTTCCCTTGTATTCATGATCTTCATGAGTCCTTGGTGTCAAAGTGTTACAAGGCCTAAAAATTGTACTTGTCCCGAGAAAAATTTGTGCCTCAAACCAAGATACAATGATGGATCCACAATGAATAAATTAAAAATATGTTCAAGGTTAGTATATAAGGCATCTTGATGGTCTCAAGTGTCACAAGAGTTTGAAGACATCCATCAACATTGTGTATGTGTTACTACATGTATGATAAGTATTGATGAGGTCTTCAAGGTACTTGAGAAGTGTGAATGAAATTTGTAGGTGTACTTGAGGATATCAGTGGATAAAATGCTTTTGAATGGTCTAAAACTAAATACTTCTTAGTCTTTATGTTTGAAATTGAGTTCTAGTGTTCCCAACGGATGTATATTAGGTCAAGTAGCTATAATTTGAGCACTAAATGACACCATTATGAAGTTCTGCTTTTTGGGTATGTACCAAAGATGGTTTGAAGATTTGTTTATATAACCACCTCCATGTCTAGAGACCTTTGAGTAGACAAAGTGAAGATGGTAAAACTCTAAAAGGTTAAAAATACTTGTGAGGCTGCACTTCTCTTGTATGAGGTGCAAGTAGTGTTAGGTTCTTTATTAAATTTAGAGTCTCAGAAAGTGTTAAAGTTGTTTAAGGTATCAATTTCTTTTGGATAAGTTATTACAAGTTAACACATACTTCTTAGGGCTCAAAGGATTGGGCTAGAATGATAAATTCCTAAGAAAATTTCAAATTATATATCTTGGGTTGTTTGAAGGATCAAAACCCTCAATCTAGGGTTTTAAAGATAGAAAATTAATCTTCTAAAAGATAAGACATTGGATCTAAGGCTAGTTGATTGTATAAGCATTGAAAAAGAGAAAATGAGAAGTATACATCCTCAAACTATGTAAGGATCATCATATGGGTGTATTAAATAGTGGAAAGTAGGTGCAAACATATTTAAATTATGCCTGACATTTTTGAAAGGTAATGGTCTAATTTTGAATATTATTTAAGTGGTGTGAGGTGTCAAGAAATGCAATGAAGAAAAATTGTTCAAATACAATGAGTCGTGATAGGTAGTTATAGTTTCTACAAGCATAATCATGTGACTACATCCTACAGTGGCCGTAAAATAATGAAGTATCGACTAGGTGTTATGATCTATGTATGGATCTCGTGCTCTATCAAAATGCAAGAAAATAGTGAGCTACAGTAATGAAGAACATATGATCTTGTAGGACCATGTTAAACTCAATTTAGACACATCATGAGCAAAGTATGTGGTGTTCACCAGGTATGTGTTTGGGTTTGAAATTACATTGAACTTCTAAAGATCTTGATGAAGTTTGAGTGAATGTGCTCCAAATGTAGAAGTAGACTAGAAAAAGGTCTTCAATACATGGAGACAAAGTGATATGAGCCATTGAATTCAATGCTCAAGGTATGAAGATATTGTGCTCTTAAAGGACGATTGAAGGACTATTTATTAACTATTTACAGTATATAAGGTGACTTACCATGATCTATATGTAGTGGATGATGATGGATTCAATGACACAATAGTGATCATTTATGGGCATGAATAACAAAGTGAAGTATGTGATGCTTCACAAGTAGAGATGTCTCGAATGTGTCAAGATTCCCATCGAGAGAATATGTAACCAATAAAAAAAGCTTTCAAAATTTCTTAAAGGTCTGAAGATGGTCTCAAAAAATTGAAGTTAAGTGGGCTTGCTTGAATCAAAGTACATGCACTTATGTATTTTACAATGGGCTAAGAAAGAAGGGATGTTGTCTAAGTCATTAGTGATGTCATCTCGGAAGATGTTTTAGTAGTTTGAAAGGTATTTCCCTAAATTTAGAATGGATGTGAGCAAATAGAAAATGAAAACTCGAGAGATAAAGGGCTACATTGCTTCATGTTTGTGACAAAATGAAGGAATTAGGTTCAATTTGAGACAGAGTATGAGAAATCTTGCCCAAAGTAAAGTATGGTTATTAGAAGTTTAAAATGAGTAGTTACATTCATCGAGTTGAAAAATTCTTATCAAAGTTCAAGATTTACAGGATATACCATAAGGTGCCTCGAGTTGGTGTATATGCTTTCAAAATTTTAAGTTTACACTTTCGAGCTCAAGTAAACTATTTTTGTATTTTTCTATCTAATAAATTGGCATTAGTATCCCGAGATTCAATAATACGGTCTGAGGATCATTTATGACATGAATAAGAAAGTGCCAAGGGAAATTATGTGTTCTTGATTGTGCATTACAAAGTGAAGAATTCTTTACACTTGAAAGGAGTTTGGGTGACGCTAGTAGTGACTGTCGGGGAGGGGTGAAAAGGTATATTTACCAACTAAATTAAATGTTAGGTTAACATACATTAATAAGTGGAAATATAAATGTGCACACCATAATAAAAGTAAATAACAACATAAAACAAATTACACAGTGACACCGTATGTAACGTGGAAAACCCGTAAATGGGTAAAAACCACGAAAGAATAATCCACTATAGAGAAACATTTTACAACCCAGTCTAGTAACTCCTCCCTCACTTCTACTCCATGTATTTACCCAGAATCCAAATGATTCACATGATTTTGAATATGACCTAAAGCCATATTTAAATAACCCAAAGGGTTATGTCCATATTAAGTGATGGGGCACACCCGATTTAATATATAGTTAGTTAATTAATAACTAACAAACCTAATATAAATTTTATATTTAAATAATAAGAATATAAACTATTATATATTATTTAACTATAAACTAAATATTATGATGCACTTAATATTATAGTTCTAACACTCCCCCTTAATATTAAGTGGGATCCATATGCCAACATTACCTATTTGTACAACAGATTTACAAATCCATAAACCCTAAAGGTTTAGGCTAGCACATGTACTTTTGAAGGAATTATAACACCTTCATCATGCTCAACTTACCTTTTGGTACAAAAGGATTTGGAATCCATAAATCATACATATGATTTAGGCTAAGCATGATTTGTGAGACTAAATCTCATCATTTCTCATGGAAATATTCTTATACCGCATCTCTAGGAGCCTTTTATAACACAAGGACCTCCTTTACAAATAGATGCACACTTTGGATTGTATTTTTCTCATAAACTCTATCAGTTTACTTTAGATCATACAAGATCTTTTACAATGATTTTAAACCAGTATAAGTATAGAGGAGAAGGATTCAATCAAACAGCCGACCATTATGAGGTGACATTGCATGCACACTCCCCCTCAATGGAAACTCTGAAAGGCCAAGAATTGCACACACTTGCAGTATTTTACAACACATAATGGCTCGTAAACATATCTGTAATATAATATTTAGTCTTGTAGAACTGGAGATCTCTATCACCACAGAGAACCTTCTCTCGGATAACATGCTTCATTCTTTGATGTTGTACTAAATTCTTCAGCAAGATTAATACAACTCTAAACACCACATAGAAGAGGAATACTTCTTTTATCTTCCATGTGTATCTCTTCCAACAGATTGCTTTAGCTACATGGCTTTTTTGTTGCTTCCATTGTACTTCTCTACCTCAGTAGAAGAAATGGATACTGTTGGTTGTTTTTGTTGTTTCATTAATAGTTTATGCACCAAAAACTTGAACACATATTCAATATATTTCGTATCTAACACAAAATCAGCATGGTTAGAGTCACAATATCCATATAAACATCATAATAAACATATAAATATAAATCATTATTGATTTCACTTTTAACCATCTATAAAAGTTAAACACTAGTTGTATAACAACTAACATAACAATATGCTTAACAACTAACCATGTCAAAAAAATGTTGAAAAAATTCAACATACTATTCATGTAGAATATATATTAAATGCAATCAGTATTGGACGTCTCCAATACAAACACAAAGGCATCCCCAAGTGTCTTTTGATATGCAAATAATAATATTTTAGTTTCACATACTAAGAAATGTTTTTTTTTTTAACATATATATCTTGTATTATCTTATTTTAAGCCTTTACAAATAAGATAAGACTTGTTAGATAACATATCTAAATAGATAATCAAATCATTCAAGAATAATCATAATATTCACTGAAAACATAATCCACTAACTGTGGATACTTCTCATAGAGTTTTCTTCAAAAGATGACATGTAAGCACCTTTCAATACATTCCATAAGCTTATATATGTCATAAATGATCAGTTTTTCATGCAAAAATATGAACACAGTTCTATTTTTGAATAAACTATCAAAAATGAAGCAAAATTTTAAAATACATATAATCCATTTTGTGTATGTTTTCAATTGTAGCTATTTCTAGTTTATTTTTACTAACTCATTTGAGTTAAATATGGAAAAAGAAAAAAACAACTCCTTTTTCCAACAATTTAGAAAATATACTTTTTATTTAGAAATAATTTATAAAGCTATTATATTAGCACTATGATTATTCTCATTATCATCATCATTATCTTGATTTTTATCTGATTTATTCCATTTCTTGAAATTTGACTTGTTTTTAAATTTACAAACATCTTTCTTACATTATGACATTTACCATCAAAACTAACCTTTAAGTTTCCTATTTTCTTGTTTTTATTAGGAGTTTTAAAAGTCAATTTTTATTCTTGTTTATCCGGAAGGTTTATCTTTCACTTTACGAGAAAGAAGTGTCATGTGGAAATCAAAATTAGTCATAACTTGCTCTTCCTAAACCAGGAGATTACTAAGGGTTTGAAAATTGGGAATGTCTTGTTCGGATTGATATTTTGAATTCAAAATTGAAATGAAATTTCTAAATTTTTCATGAATATTTAATTGGATAATAAAATAGAGCAATTTATCATGAATCGAATTACTGCCACATCTATCTAATTGTGACTTAATATTTTTAATTTTTGATAAATAATTAATCACTTTTTCATCTCCCTTCATGGGAGACTTCATAAGCTCTAAAACTAATTTAATAATTTTTATAAATGAGTACCTTCGTGCATCAACTCCAATTATGTCCAAGTTTCACTAGGACTCTCTATATTTCAATATGAATCCTAAAATCCATTCCCATGTCCCAAATGTGGAACTAAAAGGGTCTTCATTAATTAAATAAATTGCCAAGTTAATAGTCTATGCCACGTTCAAGGAAAACTCCAATTATCTCCACGCGGAAAGCACTAACAAGTGCACCTTATGCAGTTATTTGGAGCACACTCATAAAAAAACCCGCCATACAAACACCCACGGTTATATACTTTAGTTTTTCAATTTAAAATATATATTGCAGATGATGAATGTTTTACACTATACTTTATCCAAGCGCTTACGAATGGAGACAAATAAGTTTAGGTAGGTTTATTTAAAATGTGCGGTCAAACAAATTCAACTAAACCCTCATTCATATATTTTTAATAATCTATAAGTTTTTAAATAGAATATTAAAAAAATAGCTAGCCCGTATAAATTTAAATATAAGAGCTAAAAATTTATAATTGAGCCATGTAAAGTGGCCATAAAAACAAATTCCATGTTAAAGTGGAAAGGGGAATTTTAATAAATAATTTTAGTTTATTAAAATCATGTTATATGATTTAAAAATATGTGAATAGTTTGAACTTTTATGAAAATTCATAGACATGGGGTTTTATTTTAATAAGAGGGCTCTTTTCTAAAAATAAAAGGTAAATAAATATTTTAAAGTTATATTTATTTATATACTTTAAATAATAAGATATAAATGGGGCCACCCCCATAGGATTAGGTTTGAATTTTTATAAAAAATCATAGACATAGGATTTTAGGATATAATTTGAAAACTATAAGAAATACTCATATATATTTGTATTTTAAAGTATATTTTATAAACCATACGACAAGGGGTCAAATTAGGACAAAGGAGAACAAGAGTAACTTTAATACTAAGTATTAAATTAAATGTGGCCCGAATACACATAGGTATTTATGTTATAGTTTTTAGACTATAGTTTTTACAATCGAAATACAACCCATTTATTTAAAGGGGTACAAGGGGACATGATTTCACATGAGAATACAAGTAACATGGAAATTTTACAGAGGAGACAAGTAATTTCACCGATCCAATGGAATAAATTGAAATCCCTATTTCTATGGAGCTTGTCTCCTTTTCCTTGAATTTAACTTTGTGTTTTTACTTTGAATATTTTTTCCACTGCACATATGAAACTATAGAAAGAAAATCAAATATTTTAACAAATATTTAACTTTTACCTGTGTTTTGCAGGTCCTGGTAAATCTTCCATACGGTAAATATTATTCTAGATCCTCTTTCACTTGTGCACACATTAATTCATACCGGAGAGGGAAGGGGGTTGGTTAAATAGGTTCCCAACTAACTTCCCAACCAATATGAATTTAGGATTAAATAAATTATTTAACCAAAACTTTATCCCGCTCTGGTACATGTCAGGACGAGGGGTGAAACAATATATTTACCAAATAAATTCAATGTTAGGTTAACATACATTAATAAGTAGAAATATAAATGTGTACACCATAATAAAAGTAAATAACAACATAAAACAAATTAAATAGCCATATGTAACTTAGAACACCCGTAAATAGGTAAAAGACCACGGAAGAATAATCCACTATAGAGAAACACTTTCTGACCCAGTCTAATAACTCCTCCCTCACTTCTACTCCATGTATTCACTCGGAATCTAAATGATTCACATGATTTTTAATATAAACTAAATCCATATTTAAATAACCCGAAGGGTTATGTCCATATTAAGTGAAAGGGCACACCCAATTTAATATATAGTTAATTAATAACTAACAAACCTAATATAAAGTTTATATTTACATGATAAGAATATAAACTATTCTATATTATTTAACTATAAACTAAATATTATGATGCACTTAATATTATATTTCTACTAAGATGACAAATTTTGGTTAGCCATTGAAGATGTTACAATAATCAAATTGTGAGAAAGTATTGTGTTATAGGCTTATGAGTGCTCATCAAGGAAGTGGAGCTCATTTTTCTCCTTGATTGAGTGAGTAAGACCTTTTGGAGACTAGCATGGAAAATAAAAGATGATTTTCTTATATACTTGAAGAATGAGGTGGTTTTTGATTCAAATAGGAATAGTCGCACACAAAGAAGAGAAGGATGTCCGAGAAAGTGTTTCAAGACTGCTATGAAGTGTTTGATCCATCTCTAAACCATGCAAGTAAGGTATGAAACCTAATTTCTGAATTTTTCATTTGAGTTAGATGAAACAAGTCTAGGGGAGTATTTGAAGATTTTATTGCATGCTTGTGATGGGGTTAGAGCTTGGTAAAGTTAGCCCTTTTTGCACTAAGAATTTCGTTTAGGGGACATGGTTCAAAAGGTGAATTAACATCATTGAAGGTAGCTTTTTTAGTACTTGTGCATGGAATAGGCATAGAAAGTGATGTTAAAGTAATATTGAAGGAAAATAGAGGTGCGTGTGCTCGGGGATTCTTGGTTTGAAGCTCATTATAGATCCACATGATCATATTTTTTTTGGAGGAGTCAAAGACAAGAAAACAAAATCCTAGGGGAGATCTTGAGTCAAGCAAATTTGTGCATTATTTTCATTGTATTGTAATTTTTCATGCCTAGAGTCATTTTATACTTTTTCATAGATGGAAAAGGAGGAGAGAAGCTCATAAACATGGAGATTGAATTCATCTAGGTGTTTGTCATATGGCCGTCATCAATGTTTATAAATGATGGTTGCCATCAATGACAAAGGGGGAGATTTTTACCATTATATGATTGTGTTTTCATTGATGTCGACCCCCATTGATGGAAAATATTTTCATGCGATTACGTGAGTCCTCATATGGTGTTAGTTAATGGACAAGCATGAAGAGAGTGTTAAGATTGGTGTTGTTCTTGGGTGTCCTGGTGCATGGTCTACTAATTTAAATCATAGTATGAGTCTTCCCAATATGGTTGGAGTGTTTCATGAGGTCATACATGGTCCATATGATGTGTCATGAGTATACATGGGTCTACATTGAGTCATCATGGTCAAATCATGGTTAATTCAGTTCATTCTAAGCATGTTTCTAGCCATGGTGCAAGCATAATGAGGTAGAGATGTGATATTTGGGTCTGATAATTCTTGTTAGAGCATGATAGTAGCATGGTGTTAGTGTACCTGGTGTGTATGGTAAGTTTCAAGTCTACATTTGGAAGTTAGATGCATATTTTAGGTCTTTGGGAAGCTATAAGTGAGAAATAAGCAATTTAACACGGATAAATGAGATTAGGTAGAGAATTTGAGATGTATTTGATATATGTGGTGAGTTTAATAAGTTAAATTATGTTTTAATGGTGATTCATGCCAAGTTTCAGTCAAATATAAAGAATATTTTTGAAGTTATGCAAGTTTTGGTGAAACTGGGTAAGTTTCAGTGATTTTCAAGTAAAAGTTGAACTTCTTATGTTTGTTGTGAATTGCTGATTTGAATGGGTAACTAAGATATTAGGAATATATTCTTAAGTAATTTATTAATTTTTCAAAAAATAATTAGGTGGTTTTATCTTCACATTTTTATGAACGATCGATAAGAAGCTAACTTGATCTAAAACTCTAGCTAAGAGTAGCTTACAAAAAAGTGAGTATATCAGCCCGGTTTTGTTGTTCCTATAAAGTGATGATTTTATGTTGTATAGGACTCTTCCATATTTCTAGAAATGTAGGATAGAGATTGTGGTCATATGTGGGCCCCACCTAAAATGGTAGTTTATGAAGAGTTTCAGTTTAAGGAAAAGTTCTCCAAAAAAAGTAATGGATAAATTGGCATTGTGTAATGAATGTGATTTTTTATTAATTTACATGGAGGTTTTAGGACATTTTCATGCATGTTCATGGTGTTTTGATGACCAAACAAGTTGATTGGTCAAAGGACGCTTTGAGGCCATATAAAGTAGTTTATGGTAAAATGGCCATATCTTGAGCTACAGGTAGATCCACGAGATGATTAAAGTTGTGTTGGAAAGAGGATTCAGATATATATCTAGTGATATAATGATTATCTCATATGATATGGTTTCCACGACATTCTTTGAGAAAGAATATTTTTGGCATTTTAGGATAGGATCGGTTCTTATGTTTAAGCTTAATGTTTTTAAAGAATGAGATAGATTGGGTGATTATTCCTATCACTGGATAGTGAACAGAGATGACTGTTTCATCCAAAGAATCCATTTTGAGATATTGAATGCATGTATATATTATTTTATGAGCTAACCTTTGGAAACATCATTTTTGGTAGGTTGATTTGGTGAAGGAAAATATTGTTGTGGTTTGAAGTGAAGGATGTTTCATGACTTATAACATGATTAGAAGTGTTATAAAGGTTATTCCATTTCTTTTGAGTGGTCACATTGAATTTTGTGCTTTATTAGAAGTGATTTGGTAATCAAATGAAGTTTCGAGTCTAAAGGGTGCGAAAAAGCAACTGTTTTGAGAATTGTAAAGAGAAAAGGGCACAATAAATGAAATAATTTGATTGGTTAACAAAAATTGTGACCATGGTAAATTTTTAAATGATTTATTACTCATTTTTATGAATATGGGATCTTTAATAATCATTTTTTTGAAACGAGGATAATTTTTGCATCCCAATGCATGTGTTTTAGTGATTTTTGGATCATGAAATGAAGAAATTTTGCTAGGACGACCTACTTGGGTCAATTTTATCTGTTGTGGAAAACATATGGGATGATTGTATTGATGCATAGGTCAAATTTATCATGAGGTACCGACCTCCTTTGGCTTAGAGTGAATATTTGCATATAAAAGTGATGTTTTGGCTCATTTGGTGAGCATGTCTTACATGGGGAGTAGTGTGACATAGAGGAGATTAAATTATAGGTATGAGGGAAGAGTTTGAGTGCTGATATTATGCATGATAGGTTGAGGAATTATTGAGAGAATGTTTGTAATATATTAGAGGTAATACAAGGTAGAAAGGAAGAAGAAAGAGAAAGGTTGAAGACCTAGGGTTTGTCTAGGGTTTGTGAGCTGAATTTGTGATCTCCATTAGTTGTGGAAGTAGAATTATCAGAGATCAAACATCTTAAAGTGGCTGAGTTGGTGCTTGGTCATCTTAGGGGGTTGTATCCTCCTTTTGGAGTGGTGTCTTCACTAAATTAGGGGTTGGTGCTCCTTGTAGGGTTGGTGCTCTACTAAATTAGGGGTTGGTGATCCTTATGAAGTTGGTTCACTAAATAACTTTACTTTGTGTAATATAAGAATATTTTTAGTGGTTTTCTTCCCTATGAGGATTTCCCACTTATATCTTATGTTTTTTTCCTCTTCTCATGTGTTATGGTTGTTTTGATGTATTGTGTACACTAAGAAAGTAATGGTTGAATGAATGTGAATGGTTAAATGTTAATGGTTGTTGTTATAAATGGTTAATGGAATGATAAATTTGTAGGACTGATTCACCCCCTCCCATATCATTCCATTGTTCTTCCAACACCTAGGTGTCTCTAATGTGTGTTGCACTTGATAGCGAGCAAGTAAGCTAGATGTAAATAAATGTAATAAATATATGCATGTATCATAATTAATGTCCCTCCTATGAAGTGTATGTAGAATAACCATCCCTTGTGTCCCTTGGATGGTGCTAGATGGATGCAATGGAGCTCTTAGATGTTTGATGGATGTAACCTTAGGTGGTGATAGCTAATGCTTAGTGCTTGGTCCTTTATTATGATCACATATTTTTATATTTATATTATTCCCTTGCTTGAATTTTGTAATAACACTAAAAAGGATGGATAAAAAATATAATATGCTCAAATGGCTAGAAAGGACCCAAAAGATGTGAGAAATGTACAAAGGGGTCAAGGGGCGGCTAGAGGGGATGATGGCTCGTAGCGCATGGTGTCTGGGCTGGCGTTAGTGTCCATGATGATAAATGTCAAAGTATAAAGAGGAAGACTAAGAAAGTAAGGGTGTAAGACCAAAAGTGGCAACAAAAAGAAAAGAAAGGTGGCCAAAGACATGGGTTAATTAGTACTTTTCTTACTTATGAATCATATCAATAGTATTATGTAATTAGGACTAGATAATTACCCAAAGTATGTGATTTTTTCTCTACATAATTGTTCTATAGTTCCACCCTATACACAAATCTCTACCCAACACAATAAATATGACAAATACGGTAAAAGAAGGCTTGACAATCACAAATGGAATGATTCCTATCTTCCCTCGGTTCCACTGATCAACCACGTCGCTTGATTTATGTACACCAAACATAAAATACATCACAACAAACTATGGAGATCGATGTAGAACCCTATCATGTTCCTCTTGAGCTCTAGAAATCTACTGGCCATAAATTTCACCTTATTAATCCAAATTTTATTAAATTAGTACCATTGAAAATATCTCAAGCGGTGAAAAGAAGAGATACCCTCCAACATTAAAAGATGCAATTCTAGGTAGTTCAACCACTAAATTTGATGAAGTATGGTGCCCATTCCTTCTCCCACAAGCAAATAATCATGGGGAATGGACTTGGCAGGTACCCATGCTTATTTTAGACATTTAATGCACGTTGATGGTTAGAAGGGGAAATATGAGTTTCCCTCTCTTTCCCTCTCTCTCTCCCATCTTCTATATATTGTAAAATTTGTCATTTATGAGGGGAGGATGTTCTAAAATGTAAAGGAACTCTATCGAAATTGTTCATGAGAAGCTATGAGTTATAGACCTTCATTTGAGCTTAACAAGGCATTATTGTTCCTTCTTCTTCACATGTAACGGTCTGTTCATATTTTGAAAGAAAGAAAATCTTTGTTTTGTAGTGTTTCTTAACCCTGACTTGTGTTTTGTTTCATTTCCTTGCCTCTCCATTTTTGTTTTATTTTGTGCATGTATTTTTCACTTACTTGATTCATCTTGTTGTGTTTCATGGATAATACATGGTAAATGAAGTATTAGGCCCGTGTCACCTCTATTTGGCCTCTCCCTTCTCCATTTTCCCTCATTAGAGTGTTTTCACCCTTTTTCTTGGTGTTACCACTTCCCCTTAGTTTAGGATTTCATTTTTATGAATCTCCTTCTCACACTAGCCTCTTGGAAAGCTAGAGTAGGATTAGAAATCTACATTTACTTTTTAGAAGTAGTTTAACATTCGTATTGGGTAGAGGAACCATCCTTCTCTAGAGGTTTTTCTTAAGTAGCAGGTCCCACAAGTTGAGAGACAATCCTATGTTACCCAAAAACATAAATTTATCATTCATCCATTAATGACAAATCGAGATAGTGTTTTTTTAGATATACCATAGTCTAACACATTTCTACATTTAGCTACAACCCACTATCAAATGCACTTGCACAAGGGCATCCTAGGGCCACACTTCTTACACACACTTACCAAAACTACATGGATTCTGAGATGTAGTGCAATGCTCAATCATAAGTTCATTCTCTAGGTGACCATCGGGGTCATCTTTGACTCCCCATATTACATCTTTCTTTTTGGACTTGAAATACGGTTTGTAGGTTTCATAGGTGAATCTTTGTTTTGTAGGTTACATGTACCTAGGAGATCATATTTTGAGTGATAAGTGATCAAAAAAATATATTTATGACACTTGTGAGACATAGCAAAAATTAGGTTTTTACCATTTTCACGGTCATAGGTTCCTTGAAGAGACCATTAGAGCCTAGACACCCATGTCCTATCATAAGTGCATGTGTACGTACTTGTTCCTATAGTCTTGAATTTAATCGAGAATTTATGACACTATTCACTTCATGTTCAAAGGTTTTCCCAGTCCTAAGCACTCCTAGATAAAACGTAAATCATCTAATTCAATATTTATATATCTCTTACTTAAGGTTTTATACTTATTTTATTATTTTCTTACGTCATATTGTAATTAGAAGCTTTATATACGAGTTTATATCATGTTACTTTGTAATTGGGGTTTAATTAAATTTATTTTTGTAAAATCATTTGGTGAACCTAATGTGAAACAAACATGTAACCTTATGATAAAATTTAAATTAAATCTAATTGCAGTAATATATATAATACAATATAATGGATATCTGAAAATATTAAGTACTCAAACAATGTAATACTATGAGAAAATGGGGGTAGAGAGATATTTTAGATGAATCATGCATAATCTAGGACTGGTCTAAGGTGTAAAATGTAGAAAAAGAATGGAACTATGTTGTAAATGCTCTCTACAAAATATGGATTACGAGAAAAATGCTATAAACGAGGCACACAGGGGCTGAAAAGGAACCTAGGAATTGGTGACTATTCCTGGGCATTGGTGACTATGTAGAAGGTTAGAATATACATTTTTCTGTATTGCTAGGGTTTAGATATCACTTCTTTTTGATCACCTAATATTCACACTTAGATTGCCAAGGGTACTTGTAACCTACAACAAAAAAACCTATGTTGGGCCTCAAAATATTAGCTAAGTAAAAGAAGGCATGTGGGCACGTGGGAACAATATGAAGAAGGGTGCGAGGTAAAGGCACGCAGGACAATGGTTTTAGAAGGGTTTAGTAGAACCCATAGAGTACACACAAGGAAAAGCAAGGGTTTCATGACTTATCCATATTCAGCGTTCTAAGAAGCACATGAGAAAAGCATGACCCTACTCAGCATGCGGAGTGGATAAGGTGCCAACTTGGTAACTTGGTGGTCAAGAAAGGAATATTCCATGTAATGGAAGGATCCAAAAATGCATCATTAAAGAGAGTAGAGAGCCTGGATGAGACTAAGAATGCTCCATTAGAGGAACACCTTGACACTTGGTAACCGATCTGCTACTTCAGGAAAACATGGCGGTGGATGCTAAAGCTATATATAAAGATGCTCGGGTAGAAGGACACACAACAACTAAAGAGACACTATCAATGAAGAGAGCATGTTTATAAAGAATGAAAGGGAAAAGCTCTGTAGAAATAGTGGGAGGTTCCAGAGAGTTGGGGTTCTCATTTAGAGGACTATAGGAGTGATAGCTTATCTAGAGGGATGGGGTTGTGATAAATTTTTGTAATATGGGAAGCATAGTTAGGAATTCTGATGCATGAGTCTTATCTGCATTGATATATTGGCATGTCATGGCCTTGGTGAATGTAATATGGTTGTTGAACTATGATCAATATGAAATATATGGTTATGTTCTAAATATGTATTGTTCATGGGTGTAAACCTAGTGCATTTCCTTTATGGTATGGATTAGATCTATTATTTGTATGATGTTTCTCCTGTTATCAAAATAGGTATAATGATATAATAACTCATCTTAAGCTCTCAGAATGAATGCATGGTTCTTTACCTTTTTGCATATAAGTTTCTATCATCAAGTAATGTATTCTCACAACACTCACATAAAGGATGGGCTTGGCACCTGCGCATGCTTCGGGTGAGCGCCCGATGTCTGTTGGGTGATAGGCTGAAAAGCAAGGATTAGACTATTGTTTTAAGGGTGAACAAATTACTACATATTGGTTCTGTTCATGGAACCTCTTTTTGAATTTTTTGTGAGAAATGAATACATATTTCCATCAACTACATCACGGTGTGTGATGACCAAGTGCTTGACCTTGTAAAGTGTTGTACCATGGCTTAAGAGCATAGAGGATGAGTTTGCTTGAAGATTCATATTGGACCTAAGTTTGATGCATGTAGATGGGTAGAAGAAAACATGTACCATGAGTTGTATAAGACTTTCTTATTCTACTTTCTAGTAGAATTGTATGAATGGATTTCAACATATGCATCTAGATCGAGCTAGTATTATAGGTTGTGCATGTGGACCCAAGATAAGTACCAAAAGCTATAGGATGTGGATTTGGCTTGGAAGGTTGTTTTCAATCACTAGTGGAGAGGAGTGCGGAGACCAATTATACCCTAGAATATGTCATCTCTATGTATTCTTAACTAGATGTTACCACGTTTGAATTCCTAAGAGAACCTGAGGATCATTTTTACAATCTAGCCCATTGGCTATGAAGATATTGATCATTACATTAATTTTGGAGGCGTTCCCTATGGCCAAATAAACTTCTCTCGAGTGTTGGAAGAGGAAGCTAGGGTGGAGGAAGATGGCGGATATTACGATTGAAAGGAAAGGGAGGAAAGATGAATCAAGTATAGTGAGGCATGTGAAAGGGATTTGGATAGAAAATGTGAGGTTACAGGAGTGATGGATTTATGGAGGCAAACATTACAAGAAGGAGTTGAGGTTCACACAGAGGACATGGAACCTGAGTAGTTTGTGCTACCCCATCTCAAAAGCATGGGAGAGAGACCCCTTCAACTTCTAATGATATTTTTTCACATGGAGAAAGGATAGTCATTGAGCGCATCTAAACCCACCTAGTGACAAACCCCTAGCGCTTAGTTTTCCAGATCAAGAGATAAGTAGTGTTAATCCGGTTGGTATAAGGGGAAGTAATCACTCTATTCTCGGAGATATAATTTATCATTTGAGACATCTATGGCTGCACAAACCATTCTTGTATATGGAGGAATTTTTAGACAAGGTGTAAGTATGCAAAGTTTGGGTATCACATCTAGGAGTGGCATAAGACACACACGTGACAATGAGAAAATATCACAAATCATCGGCATGTAATTCAACTGGACATTAGGAACACTAGGTGTGACAACTTTAGGCTGTTTTTGGCTATAGGAGGAGGAACTGGTGGATCTAGAGGATCTAGAGGTGGACCTAGTGGATCTAGTAGGTTTGGTGGTGGAGAAACCAAGGTTAGGTTAGGGGGACAAGGGCCTTAGCCACCCTCGTAAGTATTTTTTTGAGATGTATTTTCACCTACCAGACTACAGAGGTATTGAGGATGTTGTAGAGTATGTGCACAAGTGTGAATTGCTATGACGGAAAAAGGGATCACTACCCCAGAGTGAAAGGCAAGTCATTTTGCAACAACGTTGTAGGGGCATGCACATAGCTAGTACCGCAAGTATGACCCCCATCAGACGGTCGTGGATTATACTACGTTGAAAAATTCCTTCCTAGCAAGGTTCCATATCCCTTAGTTCAAGAAAAATAGCATAAATGATCTGAAGGAGATCTAGAAAGGAATGGAAGAGAGTGTGCGGGAGTATAACACACGATTTAAAACTCTTTTATCAAAACTATCCTATGATATTCACTCTTCTCGGCATGCTCAATGGTTTGTTGGAGGGTTAATAACACTTTGTTTAGAAGAGCATTACCGCACAATAATTTTAAAGACCCATGTAAGGCCTTAGAATCTGCCTTGATGCACTTAGGTTGTTATAAGTGTTGATACTAGGGTTATCCCTTTTACTGGAGCCTCAGGTTGCTGCAATGGCCAAACAATTGGATAATTTGTTTGCGAACACAACACATGAGGTTCATAGTGGTCTTTGGCGTATGGATTGTGAAGTGGAGGGGCATATAAAGGAAATTTTCCCTAAGAAATTGGTACATGCCATGGAAGTATCTTTGTTAAATTTTCCACGGGGATCATGATGCAAGTAGGTGTCCTCTACAACATTACACAATCCATAAAAATGTGTCTTTCTATTGCAAAATTTGTATGTCTACGACCCATGACACCAAGGATTGTAGGCTGATTAACTAGATTCATGATGCCATTGATCTTGGCATGCACCATACTAGCCTTGCAAGTAGTTCCAAGGATGATGATCGCCACTATGAAGGGAACGTGGATGGAGGAACAGGTAGAAGATATTTTCACAGAGGATTTCATGGTCACAATAAGCTGTAGCGAGAGGAATAAGTGAGTTATCACGTGGAACTCATTATAATTGTGGATCGACAAAGCATTATAAACGTGAGTGTATTGATTTGTTACAACTCTTGTGGTGCGAAAAGAAGCATAAGTGTGAGGATTTTCTTGAGTTATTTGAAAACATGAGACAACAACACTTTGAAAGGATAAAGGTGTTGGGATGGTGAGCATAAGGAAATCCAACTCTCAATAAATGCCATTGGTGGTACATGAATTAGAACTAGAACTTTTCCTAGTTACAATGCGAGCGAGAGGCTTCCGCCATGAGAGATGCAAAAACAAAAAATGGTTGTTAGGGAAGAAGTGGTACATGGTAAGTATCTAGACCCTACTCATCAAAAAGAGGTTTATCAAGAAACTTTGAATTTAATTTGGATTTTATAAGGGAAGATCCGATTAATGAAGGAGTAGTCAAGGTAATTGGAGAAAAGGAAGAATGTTAAGGCTCCACGAAGGATCTGGATGAGGTCAACAAAGGGTGAAAAATGTTAAGGTAGGAATATATCATTCCCTTGCTAGGAGAATGGCTATGGGAGAAGGTATCATACACCGGGAGAGAGCACGAGAGGAAAGTGTTGCATGATAATCTTCCTCCCCATAGCCTTGAATATAAAAAATAAATAACCTTAAATGATGTTGTAGTTGGATGGCTTCGAGAAATATTTTGATTGATGGAAGTCAATGTCCTCACCTTGGATGCATGGCATCAAATGGGAAGGCTCAAACTACAGCCATCCTCGAATGTGATGTATATGGAAAACAAGACAAAAGCAATGCCCATTAGTGTCTTGAAGGATGTAATTATCACTATTCAAGGGGCCAAGTTCACTTTGGAGACTTGAGGTCCTAGTGCTCATGGCGGATAACTTTCCAAAGGCATTACTTGGTTCCCCTAGTGTTACAAAACAATGCCGACCTAAGGTTTAACAAGGGGTATATCTATTTTGATAAAAAGAAAGAATGGGTCATCATCCCTTTAATATATGGGAAATCAACACCCTATACTGATCCCTTAGGAGAATAAGTCCTCGATAGAATCTATATACACTCTATCAAGGACCCTAAAGTAATTCATCCTATGGGAGGAGTTATTCAGTTTAAAGACGCTCAATCAATGAGTGATACAACTAGCATAGCATGCGAAAATTTTGCACATGTGACTTATAAGTTAATTGGGTGACATCTAAGAGGTTCTGTAATAAGCGTGAAAAAGGTGCACTCAGTCAAGCACCTAGGAGGGAAGAAGCTATGAAGTTACTCTAGAGGAGCAAGCCCTAATTATTTCTTCGAGAGATGGAGGCTTAGTGGATAAATGAGGACAAGAGGAGAAGTATGCTTAGTTATAAATTGCTCAAGAATGCAATGTGTTGGTGGGAAACACATTGCAAGAGTCTTCTAGAGTGGCGTGAAGAAAAATTCACATTCTCTGTAAGGTTCTATAGAAGTAACATGCCCACTGTTATTCAAGAATACCATGGTAAAGAACCCACCTCTTCCCATATCCAAGCATGTGAGAAGGCCTAGATGGAAGGCACAAAAGCTTTACCACCTTCTTTATGGGTGCATAAGTTATATTCCACCTTACAAGGTTATGTGCACACATGGTACATTCACTCAAAGATGCGCTATTAGAAAGGAAATTGGCAGGAATTAGCGAATGATCTCATTCAAGCGTTTGAGTATCAAAGTAAAAATCCATCGGTGGATAAGGCGTTACAAGTGGTCAAGCACCTTACAATGGGAGATAGTGTTATGGTAGAAGATAGAATACTAGAGCTATTGGGTGAACCTAATTTGGAGATGCGTTTTGATGAAGAGGAATTAAAAGACATACATCTTGAGTGCACATGCATTGAAAAGAAAAAGGAAAAATGGTCTATGTAATAGACCGTAAAGAGATGGAACTATGGATGCTAACCATTCTAAAGGTATGCATGAATTCATAGATATCAGCGATAAGCAAGCACGTGCCTACCATGAACCCTCAAAAATGAATAAAGTTAACATTGGTTTGGAGGCTTTGAACCTAAGGAAGATATCATTGAGGATTATTGGTAAGAGAAAGATGTTTCTAAGATCATTGACCTTTTGCATGAGTTTCAAGATTTGTTCCCGCATGGGTACCATTAGATCAAAGGTATTAACCACTCATTAGGGTGAAATGAGGATTAAATTGAAGGAAGGTTTGCACTTTGATTGAGAATAGAATTTACCGGATGAGTCTCGAACTTGTGTGTAAGAGTCGGAGGAGGAGATATAAAATATGATAGCATCGAGGCATCATTGAAATTTGTGAAGGAATCATAATGGGTAATTCAAATGGTTATAAGCATTAAGAAGGATGGGATGATAAGGATCTGTGTTGATTACAAGTTCTTGAATGTAGTATGTTTCATTGACCCTTTTCCAACCCCCTTCATTGAAGAAATTTTGGAAGGAGTATCCGAGCGTGAGGTCTATTCTTTTAAGGAAGGGTTCTTAGGGTACCACCAAGTTACAATTGCAAAGGAATACCAGGAGAATAAAAATTTCACCACTTGAATGGGGAATTGTTTCCTACATAGTCATACCTTTTGGGTTGATGAATTTTCCTACTGTGTTCTCTCGCATTGTGGTACAAGCATTCCAGGACTTCATCCATAAATTTATTCAAGTCTACGTAGATGACTAGACTATGTATGGGCTAGTAAAGGACCATTGTGACAATTTGAGGCTGATGTTTGAGAGATGTTGGCAATTGAGGATATCCCTCAACATTAAGAAATGTGTTTTTGCTGCTCCATTTGGAACCTTGTTAGGGCATATTATATGTAAGGAAGGTTTGCTGGTGGATCCTACCAAAGTTGCAATTATTGTGGGATTAAAGGATCCTACCAATCAAAACGCAGATGCATGAATTCCTTGGGAAAATGGGGTACTACATGAATTTTATTAAGGGATATGCCAAGATTGCCACACCCTTGGAAAAATTACGTAAACAAAAAATTTCCTTTCACTGGGGAGAGGCACAGCAGAAAGTGTTTGACACATTAAAGGATAGGCTTGTCACTGTGCCCATATTACATTTTACTTCTTGGGATAATCCTTTCCATGTGCATGTTAATGCCTCGGGGATAGCCATTGGAGTAGTACTAGCAAAACCTGTTGAGGGGATTTTTGATCACCCCTTTGTTTTGCAAGTCAGAAGTTGACACCAAAGTGAAACAAAATTACACAATTCTGAGTGCGAGGCATTGTCAATGATCTACATGTTGCATAATTTTAGATAGTATCTGCTGGCAACACCTTTTATAATCTACACAGATCATATGGCACTGAAGTACTTGGTAAATAATCCCATTTTTCAAGGGCACATATGTTGTTGGGTCCTTTTGTTTCAAGAATTTTAGTATTCAACCATGGTGAAACCGGGAAAAAGTAATTCAGGACCTGACCACTTATCAAAGATTGACTTGGGAGAGGACACACAGAACATTGAGGATACCATACTAGACGCGTGCCTATAACTTGGAAGATATTTAATTGTTTTTTAAAATAGGTGTGGCTTCGGATGGGATGAAGGCTTTGGAGAGAAAATAGTTAGCGATACGCATCTCACCTAACATGTTGATTAGTGGATATTTGTACAAGTTAGGCCCTGATGAGGTTCTACGTCAATGTGTATTAGAACAAGAGCACGTGGCGATTATGGAGGAAGAACATGGTGGGATTACAGGAGAGAACTATGTAGGAAATGCAACTGCATGGAAGATTATACTCATAGGGATCGGTGGGAAAGCATCTATGAGGATTATATTGAGTTTTGCAAGTCCTGCACCATTGTTAGCACCTTGGAAAACATGGAAAGAGGGATGATATGCCAATAAGGATGATAGCCAACACAAATCCATTTAAAATATGGGAAATTGACTTTGTAGGACCAATTTCACCTACCTCGTGAAGGACTGGTTCATGGTATATCATTACTTGCAATGATTAGTTGACAATAGGCAGCACCTACAAGGGATTGCACTGCAGAGACAATTACTAGATTCTTAGGGGAGAACATAATCAACGGTATGGATTTCCTTTGAGCTTGACTAGTGATAGGGGAACACATTTTCTAAATAAAATGATCGGGATTACATTAGCATAGTTTATGGTGGCTCATCACAAGACTACCCCTTGTCACCCTCAATTGAATGGAATAAGCTGAGGCGTTTAAAAGATACTAAGTCACACATTGACTAAAATTTATGATGTTGAAAGACAAGATTGGTATAACAAAGTATCGAAGTTCTATGGGTGTATAGGACAACCTACAAGAGGTTAAATAAGGCCACACTATTTCAATTTGTGTTTAGCATGGAGGTTATTTTTCTAGTTGAATTCTTATTACCATCGATGTGTATAGTGCACCTAGGAGGATTGGTTGATGAACGAACTCTTGAGGATAGAATCGATAAGTTAATGCGGTTAGACGAGAGCGATCACTTGCCGGATGGAGTCAGAAGATTGAAAAGGCTAGACAAAAGGCATGACATGATCATCATATCAAGAGTAAATAGTTCAAGGTTGGGTAAATGGTTCATTGTATGATTCCAAGTTTTTGTGCCATCTTGGGAAGTTGAAATTCCATTGGTTGGGCCCTTACATCATCTCGTACATCCTTGATTCAAGTGCCTACTATTTACAAGTGCTAGATGGGATGAGGTTACCTGACCATTTCAATGGGAGTAGGCTAAAGCCCTACTATAAATAATTCTTCCTTGTGTTTGTAAATAAGGCAATATTGCTAGTAGCTTAGGATTTCCCTTTATGCATTTCCTTTCCTTGTGTTTCCCTTTCTCATTGCTTATTCCTTTCTTTTTGTTCTATTTTTTGCCTTGTGCACCAGTAACCACTTATTACTTTCAAAAGGTTGTGTATGCGCGAGGAACGCACATCTGCTTTTATTTTGGGATGGAGTACTATGAAGTGAAGGATCAACTAGTGATGGAAGTTGTGTTAAATGGCCTAGTTGAAGGATAAAAAGTGCGTAAAGAAGGAGAGCACATGGAAAAGGTGGACAAGAAATTTTGGTGTCAAGATAGCTTAACAAAGACCACGTATAGAGAAGAAAAAGCATAGGAAAAACATGAGGTAGGTGAGGGAAAAAATTAGGTCAAGGACAGAAGAAGTGCCTTTGGCGCTGTAGACACATACGTAAGATTCTTCGATCGGTTAGGATTTTTGTGCACGAATGGTGTAAAATTTTATCACATAGGATTGGGCACATGGGTAAGGGCGCTTAAGGTCATATTTAGTGGAAAAATCCACATTTAATGCTAAGAACATCGGTAAGTGGTGTAGCATTTATTGCTAGAAAGGAGGAAAAAGCTATAAGTATGAAGTCGGGCACATTATTATTTACCTTGTGATTACAAAATTGAAGAGATATTGTGAACTAGGGAATCCACAAAGAGAGATTTGTGCAAAGAAAGAATCATATATATTTGAGTATGTGACTAGGGTTAATATGTAAACCAGTGGGAAGGAATACTTGGGCATAGGGAAGAAATTTTCGGAGGAGTAGGTTGTCGGTGGAAGAATTTTCCAAGTTAGGGTTTTATAGCTAGGGCATGGGAGTAGAAGGATTCTTCTACGAGTTGAGCCACATGATTGAGTAGAGAAAGGAAGAGGAGCAAGAAGAGTTTAGATTATAACCCGACAAGTAAAAATGACACCAAAGAAGGTGACTTGTTTCACCAAAGAAGAAGGGTAAAGGAAAAAAACTACCGCATGACTACTTTTAATGAGGAGTGGTATGCATAAATCCTAGATGGAGTATTACTAGGAAAAAATGGGCATCACATGTCGGGAAGATGGTCATGAGTGACTACAATCATTGCATAAGTACCGAGATAGAAGAAGATGATGTTGGAACTGGTTTGTCCAACTGATAAGATAACACCGGAAGGAATGTCGATCTACAATGATGAGGTGAAAGTGAAGTTTGGTAAAGCTAGGTTGCTGCAACTATATGTTTTTCCCTATTTTTTCAAGCTCGGCGGTTATACAAGTGGTTGATGTCACACGTATATGAAGACCACTTCTATTTGTAGACCACAAAATGTGCATAACCCCTCAACTCATATCAAATTTTATTGGCTTGGTTTGTGAAGGGGACTATATAGATGATGACTTGGAGGATAAGGAGGCCATTAAGGATACTATGGAATCCTATGACTATAAGAAGGGTTTGTGCTACTTTGATATCGTAGATATCCCCAACCCTATAATGAGGATGGCTATGTGCTTGGTTACCAAGCTGAATGGTCAAGAAAGGTGGACACAAGTAAACAAGGCATGGTTGAATGTATGCTGGAATATTTCAGAAGGAACCATCTACAACTTGTCTACCTTTATTGCAGATGAAATCATTAGCATCACACAAGAGGGGAAAAGATAATTTTTGAATATATTCTCCTCAACATCATCTTCTCAGAGATTGGAGTGCCCGATGGGCCAAAAATTTCATATGGAATTATCTAGATGAAGATCCCTCACTGCGAAAATATTTGAGAAGTATACTTGTGATACCATGACGGCCACCCATAAGGCACGCCTAGAGAAATGGTACAAGAAAATGTGTGACACATTCAGGTTAGATTTGAGGATACCTGAGAAAATTCTCATGCTTATAGATGGAGAGGATGATTTTTCTGTATATCAGCACTTCTATATTGGCATATTCACTCTAATGGATGGGACCAAAGTTCCATGGTGTAAACTACCTTTCTCCTTCATTGCGCAATATTTCCAAGTAGGGGTCAACCATTTTAAGGAGGCCAAAAGGCTAAGGTTCGACATGAGAAAAGTAGACCAAGACAACCGTGAGCTACATAGAAAGATCGTATACCCAAAGAAGCATGCATATATGGAGAAGTATGTCTCTCATGAAGTACAAATGATGAAGCAATTGAGATTGCCAATTTCGGAAGAATTTGCACGAGGGTGTACTTGTGCATTAGGCCAAATTTTGAGAAAGGTGTCTACTTGGAAAATGATGTCTCCATTCCAAAAGACTCCATAAGGAGAAAGAAGTTTATGCCAAAGAAGAGAGAGAGAGAGGAAGTGTAGGTGAAGAAAACACCAAATGTGCATATGGCACAATCGGTGGGCGCAATAGAGACAAGCACCAAGCGAGAGCACTTACGCATGTAGGAATAAATCCCCAATTAGGGAGAAGAATCTAGAAGAAGAGGCACCAAAGAAAGAAGATCCTGCCAAACAAGAAGAATTACCGAGGAAAGAGTCACTGTGAAGAGAAAGAGAAGGAAGAATCTCCTATACTAGAATCACCAGTCAGGAAGAAGTAGAAGGTGGAAGAGAAGGAAGAATCGGAGGAGACGAAGAGCTTAGAGGCATATACATGCGAGAAGGATGATGATGAGGATGAAGACATTCAAAATCATCTTGTGTATGATATACATGATCTAGAAGAAGAATGAAATCAAGAAAAGAGTGGCAAGGAGGAAGTAGACACTCAAGGAAAAGGGGTCAGTGAGGAGGTAAACACAAAATATCAAAGGACCCCTAGCCTCACCAAGGAGAAAATAGAAGAGGCCATGGAAAGAGAAGTGGTAAGAATTATCAAAAAGTTGGTGGAGAAAGAGGTGGAGTGGAGCGCAAATGAAATACTCAAAGAAATAGAAGACGAGAGCGTTGGAAAGGAGTACATGAGCATGGGAGGGGATCCTAGCCTAGAAGTGATATTTCCAAAGAGTGCGCACATAGGAGGAAAGGGTGTGGTTATAGCACAAGGAAAGGGAATGGGCTATATCAATGATCCCAATAAGGTGTTACATGTGTGTTTCCAAAGCACCATGCCAATAGAAAAAATCCTGGAAATGTATTCATTTGATGAAGAAGGCACATACCCATGCACCATCAAGATGTTATCTTGGGAATTCAAGTCCCATGTTGATGAGCCTAAGTTTGAAGTGAGCTAAGGGGTGCTAATGAAGATGCTAGAGGTAAAAGGAATAAACCCCTTGGTGAATGCTCAATAGTTTTCAGATGAGAAATTCTGTAATGCACTCAACAAGGTTTCAGTTGAGGTTGAGGCCAGAATTTTTGGGAGGAATGACAGGGTGAGATTCCTAGAAGGGGAATTGGAGAAGAAGGAGGAGGAGCTCCTCAAAAAGAGCAAGGACCTAAAGCAAGAAGAGCTAATCAGTGCATAGTTAAGGTGTAAATTGAAAGAGGAAAAGGAAAGGGTGTGTGAAGTATATAAGAAAATTGAGATGATTACGGATGTTATTTTCTTAAAGCATCCCAACCTAGCACCACCCAAGAAAAATTATGAATCAACCTTACAGTTCCTAGAGGATTTGACTCACATCCTCATAATGGAAAGGCGGTCAATCACCTTAGAGTCTGTAAAGGAGGTGTTGGCATGCTAAGAAAAACAAGAGAAGATGAAGGTTGTAGAGATCATTGTTCGGTATACCAAACTCCTTGCCAATGTAAAGGCCGCCGTGCCAATTACAAAAGTTGCTTAAGCTAATTACGCTAATAGAGATAGGGTAGTAAGCATTCTAGTTGATACACATGAGGTTGAGCTCAAGGAGTTATTGTTGTGAGCTCACAAAGCACCCCGGATGCGAGATAAGGCTTCTAGGTTGATCACTCTAGCATCTAGTGTGATTGCACAACATGGAAACCTCTCTCCAAGCATGGGACTTGTGGCGAGAGAGGAATCTCTAGATTAGAGGCTGGTTCCTCAAACTCCTCGATTTAGATCTAATGCTTGCACAACTACGAGAGTTCGAGATCCTAATCCTACTCTAACTTGCGAGGAGACGGGGGTAGAGGTGCAAAAATTGAAACTAACTAAAGATGGTGATGCACCAAAAGGAGTGGTGAAACATATTTGTCATGAAAATAGACACAGACCAAAGTTCACAACATAAAACATACACAGATTGATAAGGTATAATTTAGGATCTGAAATGAAGTAAATAATACAAACAGAGGACTGAAACCCATTCACAGAGCTTGCATTATCATTTCAGTGTCAAAAACACGCATTATACCCTCAGAGAGGTAAAAAAAAACCATTACAATCTTTGGAGAGGTATGATCCTTGCATCAATCACTTGCTGGAGGTGAAAGAAGAAGTCTGCTATGCCCAAAAAATGTTCCCCCTTTAGAAATGAGCCAAATCTACCTTTTACATTGCATGGGTTGAGCCTAGGAGATAGAAGCATACAAAAATGTGAGAGCCCATTCCTTCTTGACTACAGGTGCATTAAAATGGCATGGGGGACCTTACAAACCCATACCCTGTCATTTTGACCGAATTACAGGAGAATGCAACCCATTCTACATTAAATCTGGTCGCTGAAATGTCACTTCTGGCCATGAACATGTGTCAGAGCCGTTTCTCAATTTTATCTCTCCAAAATGGACCAAAATTCAATATTAACCCTAGAATCATGTAGAGAATTTCATAATCTTTCCGTTGATATAAGGAACGTGCAAATCCAAGCTCTGGATCAAAAGATATGGAGATCTGAAGATTTAGGGCACAAAACAGTGAAACGAATTTTTAAATTTCTTCCCGCGCTCTGCCACCTGGATGACATGTGGCATGCATTGATTGGTCATTAGGGGTGCGGGGCAGACCTTTACTTTTAGCTTTTGGGTGAACTTCTTGCCAAATTCTCTAACTCCTTCCCGAGCTCTACATTCCTTGCTCCATAGGACACGTGTCCTCTTTTGATTGGCTCAGGCTGACCCCTCAAACCTCGCCCTTTGAATTTTGGACTTTTCTCCTTGTGACATGTGTCATGATTTGGTTGGTCCGCGGGTCTGCCGGCTCTTTCGTGTCCACCGCGTCCATTTGTCTGGATGTCCCAATGCTGTCTAGGACAAAAACTTCCGATCCACCCGAAATGGGCTTCCCTGTCCCTTTTCTACCGGTGACACGTGGCGTGATCTGATTGGCTCTCGATTTTTCAGCTATCCACATCTTCCGCGTCCCTTTGTCCTAAATGTCCCAGTACAAAAGTTCCCGTTTCGGCCGAACTAGCCGGTTCGCGTCCTTCGCGTCTTCTTGTCCCAAATGTCCCAAAGCAGTTAGTCGATTTTCTTCTCCTTGGCCGAAGGCGGTTTTACGTCCGTCGCGTCCCGAAGGCTGGATATTCCTTTTTCTCGCAGATCGCCTGCGCCTTTCGGCCAATTCATGCCCAGATGTGCCTCACATCCCAACCGTTGCGAGGACTAGGACTTAGCCATTTTTCATGATTTTTCCTGGCCCAAGCTTATTTTCTGCAACTTTTCACATTTTCTCAGAACTTGCTCTTTTCTTCTTCGGCCAGGGGAGTTAGAAAAATGAGGGGACCCTAGAAACATGATTCTTGCCACTGAATCAATCAATTTACACTGGGCTTGAGAATTTAATGCATGTTATCAAAATTACTCTGGGGGGTGAATTTTGGATAACAATTGCGCGACTCAATGGGGGTACACACTGCTGCTAGGTGAAAAGACCAAGAGTTAGCCTAAGCGATCCATTGGGCATGGAGTTATCAAACATTCAGATTTAGAATCCTAACCGACTCGAGAATGTGCAAGGAGGAAGATGGAATGTCACACGATGAAAGCAAGGGCTGCTAAACATCTCCATGGACAGAAGTTGTGCCAAAGCACTTAGGAAAACAAAACTAACCTACAAAAAACAATGTGCACAAGCACTTAGAGGAACGAAAATCTAATCTAATATTTACAGAGGTAGTGAACTTCCCTCTAGAAGCAACGCTTGAGATAGATTCCATTGACTGGAATCTGTAGTTCTTCACCATCCAATGAGGCCAATTGGAAAGCATTGTTGTTCTTGCACTTTGTGACCATGTATGGGCCACTCCAAATGGCATCAAATTTTGAATGCCTTCCGATTTTCTCTATCCACATCCCATTTCAACACTAGATCTCTAACTTGAAAAGATCTATCTTTGGCCTTCCTATCAAAGGTCTTCTTGATCAAATCTTGATCCTTTTCCATTGCTTGGGATGCCTAATTTCTGATCTCTTGCAGCTCCATCAACTCTGCATACCTCACCTCCATGGGCTCAAACTCTAGCAACTCCAGCTGCTTCATGAGTTCCAATGTTGGCAACTCTAGTGACATGGGCAAGATTGCTTCCCTTCCATGACAAGCCTGAATGGAGAGTTACCCGTGGATCTTTTGGGAGTTATCTTATTAGCCCATAAGGCTGATTTCGATTTGGTATGCCAAGATCTCGATTCTCATAAAGAGTCCTCCTAATGATCCTCAACAAGTTCTTGTTTGTAGACTTGGCCTGGCCATTACCTTGAGGGTAATAGTTCGATGAAGTGCTTAGGTAAATACCATTCTTGACAGCCCACTCAGTCACCTTAGATCCAATGAATGCCAATGCATTATCAGAGATTATTGTGGTAGGTACACCAAATCTGGTTGTTATCCCCTCATAAAAGTCTAAGATGCTAGACTCATTTACCTCTTTGAGTGCTACTACTTCTGTCCATTTGGTGAAGTAGTCTGTGGCTGTCAAAATCCATTTTTGCCCTTGGCTTGAAATGGGATTAATGACTCCGATGAAGTCCAAACCCCATTGCATGAATGGCTGGTCAACTGAGATTGGATGCAATGGGAGGGCAGCAAGTCTCTCTTTTCCTGTGAAGAATGCACAATTCTTACACCTCTTGATCCATGCATAGCAATCACTGAAGATTTTAGGCCAATAATAACCAACCTTCATGATTTTTAGAGCTGTCACTCTTGGTGCAAAATGGCCACCAGCTGGTCCACCATGAAACTCTTCCAACACCCTTTGAATCTGATTTGTGCTAATGCATCTCAGCAGCACTCCATTCACATCTTTCTTGAACAAAACTCCATCAACAATGGCATACGGAACAACCTGCAACCTGAAGTGTCTCCTTTGGGTCTTGCTCATCTCCGGGGGGCATAGGCCTGTACCTAGGAAGTGTATAACACCTTGGGTCCAGCAAGGAGTGGGGGAAGCATTGTCTTCTTCTTGATTGCCACTTGGCTCATGGCTGTCCTGGACTGTCAAAAATAGCCTCTTCTTCGTTGCATACTTCTTTTTGCTTCCCCAAAACCAGCTGCTCACATAGTCCTTTCCCTCTTACCAGCTTGGTGATCTTGATATCAATGTCATATTCCATGACACGGGTGATCCAACCTGCCCTTTTCTCATTCATATCCTTGTTGAGGAGGAAGTCCTTAACTACAGCATGTGAGACCAACAACTAGACCTTGTTGTTTGAGATTAAATGCTTGAATTTCTTCAAGCTTCTCATTACTGCAAGCACATGCTTCTCAATAAAAGAGTACCTCACCTCATAGTCATCTAGGCTCTGGCTGAAGAAGGAAATTGGCTGCTCATCATTATCTTTGTTCTGCTTTGTGCGAATGGCGAAAATAGTGTCATTACCTCCAAATGCATAGAGGATGAAATCTTTGGAGAAGTCTGGTTGATGAGAGTTGGTGCTTGAGAGATAGCTTCTTTGATTGTTTCAAAACTCTCCTTGCCTTCTTCTGTCCACTTAAAAGCCATGCTCTTCTTTAACATTTTGGTGATGGGCTTGACAAGGGCTGCAAAATCTGGGACAAACCTCCGAACAAAGTTTATCCTTCCCACGAAACTCTGAAGGGCTTTCTTGTGGCTTGGCAGTGGTAGTGCTCTTATGGCTTCAACTCTTTCTAGATCAATTGCTAATCCTTCTTTGGAGACAATATGGCCAAGCAACTTTCCTTCATGTGCAAGAAAGATGCACTTCTTAGGATTCAAAGACACTCCAAATCTCCTACACCTCATGAAGACTTGTCTCAAATGAGAGAGGTGGTCTGCTGCATTCTTTGAAAAAATAGTGATATCATCAAGGTAGATCAGCACCACATTGTTAATCAAACCTTTGAATGCCATGTCCATTGCCCTTTGAAAGGTAGCACCAGTGTTGGACAGCCCAAATGGCATTTTCCTGTAAGCATATGTGCCCCATTTGGTTGTGAAGGCTGTCTTGAATTGGTCTTCTCCCTTCACCATAATCTGATTGTAGCCTGAGTAGCCATCAAGTAGTGAGAACCTTTCTGAACCAGCTACAACTTGCAATATTTGCTCCATGGAAGGGAGTGGGTAATGGTCCTTGAGGGAGGCTCTGTTCAAGTCTCTGAAGTCAACACACAGTCTGATTTCTCCATTTCTTTTTCTCACTGGCACCAAGTTTGCAACCCAACTTGAGTGTTTGATGGGGAAGATGATACTGGCCTCAATAAGCTTGCTTAACTCTTTTCTCATGAGAGGTTCAATATGGGGATTCACTGGCCTTTGCTTTTACCTCACAGGCTTGGATTCCGGATCCACTCAATAGTATGTTGTGCCAACTTTGTGTTAAAACCTCTTAGATCTTTGTAAGTCCAAGCAAAGACATTTGGGAACTCTTGACAGAGCCTGAACAAAATCAGATTTCTCTTTTGAGGTACTTACTTTGCCAATCTGCAATGTTTTGCCTTCTTCCACTAAAATAGGCTCTGAATCTTCACCCTTTACTTGAATGTTCGTTTTCTCCTTCCGGAATTGATCATTCGGGTTGAAGATTGACTCCAAGGTTATGAGGACTTTTGGTAATTTGTTAGTTCTCAGCTACACCACTTGGTCACCATACTGCTGATGCAGCTTGTCTTGATTCCTGGCGGAGAACTCAGCTTCTTCTTGGAGGAAATTAACAATTTGCTGATCATTCTCGAAGACTTGCCAACTTGTATTGTTATCCGGAACAGCTGGTCTCACAACCAATTTGATATGAGGCTGAGATTTCTCACTTTTGATACTTTCTACAACATCAAACGCAGCCCCAATTGCTGCAAGTCTCATCGATGGCTTCATTCTTTTTCTTGGAATAGAATTGATGTTAAAAGCTTCAAGGTCTTGATAAGATCCCATACCCGATTTTTGTAGTTTTTCAATAGATCATTTTTGGCAGCATTTTTTCCTTTGACTTAGTTTACAATCAGCTCACTATCACCAAATACTTGTAAATTCCTAATGCCTTCCTTCATTGCCCAGTGTAGTCCATGAATTAAGGCTTCATACTCAGCCGTTTTGTTTGAACAGGAAAACTAGAAACGGAAGGCTAAGTAATACCTTATACCTTGCGGTGAAATTAGCATAGATCCTCCTCCCGCACATTGTCTACTCCTTGACCCATCAAAGAACAATTTCCATACTTCATTCTTGTCTTTATGATCCGGCTTGGTGATGTTGGGGAGATGTTGATTCTCTTCATGTAAACAATAAACTCCTAGCGGGATTCTTCTACTTCTTGATAGGGATCAAAAGCATGTATCTTATTTTCCCATTCATTAAGAGTTAGATCCAGGATACTTCCAACCTTGGTGTCAGCCTCATCAGTGCTAGGGTGATCTTCTTGATCAAATGCTAAGAAATTGGCATTAATCTGACTTGGAGTGTAAGGCTCAATATGGAATTTTGCAATAGGTTCAGATCTGATTGTGGCCTTAGTTCCATATCTTGTTCTGAATAGCATGTGTGACCAATCAGCAGACAAATACCCCCCAATCTTGGCTGTGAAGTCCCTTGACAAGCAAAGGGCAAAGAGTGGTGGAAGGTCTATGATTGATACATCTTGTAAAACAACAACATTTGGACATGCGTGCAAGGTAAGACTCAAATTTCTAATCACTCCAACTGTTGCTATTGCTGTCCCATCTAGCTGCACTACCCCTTTAGATGTTATTTCATACTGGAGCCCTAGCTAATCAGCTATTTGTTTAGGCATTACTGAGCTACTTGCCCCGGAGTCTATCATGCAATTATGTACTAGCTGATTTCCAATGATTAATGAAACATAGAAAGGAGGGGGCTTCAACATTTTACCTTGTTGTCCTCCATGACTTCCTTCAGGCTGGGCAGCATTTGTAAGCACTTTGTCTTGCATCTGAACCTATTGATTCGAAGTTGGCCAATCCTTCATGGCAGCTTGCAGCAGATCTCTTTGGCCTGGGATGGATAGGGATTCCCACATAGATATATTGATGTTTGTCTTCTTCATCTGATCAATGATACTGAATGGTGATGAAGGATCTCTTTGCTGTCTCTTGGTTTGCACATTTATTCCTTGTACGTGGGCAGCAACAACTGGTATTTGAGTTGGCCTAGGGGTTGTTCTTGGCTGCCCTTGTGCATTTGAAATGGGCCTTTACTTGCCAACCACTTGTGGAGCCATGGAAAGTTGTGGATTGGTTATGGCTAATGGTTGTTCTTCACCCAAATTCCTCCTTTTTGACCTTGTGTTGGCTGCAACACCTTGGGAAACTACCTGGTTCATGCCACAGAAATCCTCTACCTACCAATTTACCAATGTGGTCATTTAGGGCTGATTATTGTTGGAAAGTTTCTTGTTGTTGGTTGTTTCCTTGACTGCCCTCGCCCTCCACTCAAGTAGTTGTCACCATCAATGCTTGATTGAGAGCACCATTGAAACACATGGATTGGTTATGAGGCTCGTTGCATGGAAAGCACCAATCATATTCCTGAGCAATGTTGTTATGTGTTGGCACTAATGCCTTAGAGGCAGATATGGCATTTGGATTATAGGGCTGAAATGGTCTATTGGCAAGAGGCTTTGTTTGATTCATATTTGCAGCTGGATTAGGTGGTATTTGTGGTTGGTATGATTGCCTATTAGGCTAAGCTTGGGGTTGATAAGAAGGTCTAAAACCTTGGGCTTGTTGCCTCTTGAGAGTAACTAGCTCATTGCCTAGGTTTTGCAATTGCTTCATGACCTCTTGAAACTCATTTGGGGCACTTGCGATGAAGTGGACGCTTCATTTGAACTCTGATTTCTAGGCATGGGAGAAGGAGCCAAATTAGGTGCTTGATGGGTGTTTGGGCTCTCTAAACTTGGAAACAATGGCATGGGAGGTCTAGGGGAAAGTTTTCCAGCTTGGATTAAACAATTTTCATCCTTAATGGCAATGCTATAAGCCATAGGGATAGTTATGCCTCCCATGGACTGAATTAACATAGAAATATTAGAATTTAGAGCTTTGAGATAATAGAGAAAAGCACCTTCTGCTGTTGGCCTAACTACCACTGGAATCCTCTCCCAATTTTTTTGAAATCTGAAGTTGAAGTCGGTCAGCTGCTCATTGGGAGCTCTCTTGATGGTTGTCAGCTGCTCCAAAAGAGACAAGTTGTCTCCCTTCTCTCCAAACTTGCACATGAAGTGCAATACATAGCTGATTCCAGTTTGTGATAGAACCAGCCCCAAGGCTCCTAAACCACTTCAATGCTTTACCCTTGAAGGAAGATGCCAGTAACTTGATAGCCACTTGCATTTCATTGATTTCATGAATTGCACAAAGGTTAGCAATATCTTTAACATGATCACCTAGAGTAGTCTGATTTTCTCCGGTGAAGTAGGGAATGTTCTTCAAGGCTGCAATAGGAACTGGATGTTGTGCATTGAGAGCAAGTGGGCTGCTGCCTGTGAAGTTGATGTAGGGGTTGTTCTGAGCCATTCTAATTGGTCTTAAAACACTTGTTGACTGAATGAAAGGCCTACCAGGTGGAGGAGTTGAGAGAGTTTTGTTTGGTGGAGCGGAGACCTTCAAATCCTCCTCCCTCTTTTCCTTCTCCTTGGAGATAATTACAGGTATTCAAACAACACTTCTTCTTCTCCAACTCTTGACCTTGTGGTGATTCTTCTCATGAGTTTTCAGGCTTGCACTGCTGAAACAGTTGATTCTTCCCCTTGGAGTCGCTAGATATGCAAATAATAGCTCTTTTCAAGTAAGAAAATTGCAGCAGATGCACATCAACTTTGTTGCAATAAAAATGAGACCTCTAGTGTCCCACCGGGCATGCCAAAACTATTGTTGCGAGCTCACAGCACCCCTGGATGCAGATCAGGCTTCTAGGTTGATCACTCTAGCATCCAGTGTGATTGCACAACATGGAAACCTCTCTCTAAGCGTGGGACTTGTGAAACTGAGAGAGGAATCTCCATATTAGAGGATGGTTCCTCAAACTCCTTTGATTTATATCTAATGCTTGCACAACTACAGAGGTTCAGATCCTAATCCTACTCTAACTTACAAGGAGACAGGGGTAGAAGTGTAAAAATTGAAACTAACTAAAGATGGTGATGCACCAAAAGGAGTGGTGAAACATATTTTCATGTAAATAGACACAGACCAAAGTTCACAACATAAAACATACACAGACTGATAAGGTATAATTTAGGATCTGAAATGAAGCAAATAATACAAACAAAGGACTGAAACCCATTCACATAGCTTGCATTATCATTTCAGTGTCAAAAATACGCATTACACCCTCAGAGAGGTAAAAAAAAAAACTATTACAATCTTTGGAGAGGTCTGATCCTTGCATCAATCACTTGCTGGAGGTGAAAGAAGAAGTCTGCTATGCCCAAAAAATGTTCCCCCTTTTGGAAATGAGCCAAATCTACCTTTTACATTGCATGGGTCGAGCCTAGGAGACAGAAGCGTACAAAAACGTGAGAGCCCATTCCTTCTTGACTATAGGTGCATTAAAATGGCATGGGGGACCTTACAAACCCATACCCTATCATTTTGACCAAATTACAGGAGAATGCGACCCATTCTACATTAAATCTGGTCGCTGAAATGTCACTTCTGGCCATGAACACGCATCAGAGCTGTTTCTCAATTTTCTCTCTCTATACTACACCAAAATTCAATATTAACCCTAGAATCACGTAGATAATTTCATAATCTTTTTGTTGATATAAAGAATGTGCAAATCCGAGCTCTGGATCAAAAGATATGGAGATCTGAAGATTTAGGGCACAAAAGAAGTGAAACAGATTTTTAAATTTCTTCCCATGCTCTACCACCTGGATGACACGTGGCATGCATTGATTGGTCGTCAGGGGTGTGGGGTAGACCTTTACTTTTAGCTTTTGGGTGAACTTCTTGCCAAATTCTCTAACTCCTTCCCGAGCTCCACATTCCTTGCTCCATAGGACACGTGTCCTCTTTTGATTGCTCGGTGACCCTCAAACCTCACCCTTTGAATTTTGGAATTTTCTCCTTGTGACACGTGTCATGATTTGGTTGGTCTTAGGGTCTGCAAGCTCTTTCACGTCCACCGCATCCATTTGTCCCGGATGTCCCAGTGCTGTCTGGGACAAAAACTTCTGATCTGCCCAAAATGGGCTTCCCTGTCCCTTTTCTACCGGTGACACGTGGCGTGATCTGATTGGCTCTCGGCTTTTTCAGCTATCCGTGTCTTCTGCGTCCCTTTGTCCCGGATGTCCCAATATAAAAGTTCCCGTTTAGCCGAACCGGCCGGTTCACGTCCTTCGCGTCTTCTTGTCCCAAATGTCCTAGAGCAGTTAGTCGATTTTCTTCTCCTTCGGCCGAACCGGCTTTCCGCGTCCCCGCGTCCGAAGGCCCTGGATGTTCCTTTGCTCTGCAGACTGCCTGGCGCCTTTCGGCCGATTCACGCCCAGATGTCCCTCACATCCCGACCATTGCGAGGACTAGGACTTAGCCATTTTTCATGATTTTTCCTGGCCCAAGCTTGTTTTCTGCAACTTTTCACATTTTCTCAGAACTTGCTCTTTTCTTCTTCGGCCAGGGGAGTTAGAAAAAATCTGAGGGGACCCTAGAAACATGATTCTTGCCCTGAATCAATCAATTTTCCTGGGGCTTGAGAATTTAATGCATGTTATCAAAATTACTCTGGGGGGTGAATTTTGGATAACAGGAGTTTCAAGAGAATAATAAGAGAAATAGAGTAGAGCAAGGTAAGATCCTAGTCGAGGTAGAGAAGAAATCAAAAAGAGGATTTCCCTTAATGATTTTGGCAAATAGGCTGGAAGGGATTTCTGATACAATGAGTGTCAAAGGGGATGAGCTAAGTTTTGAGGAGGTGAGCACCCTAGTAGGTGACCTCTGTCAGTAAGTGCAGAGTAAGGTAGATGCCTGGGAGAAGCTTGAGGTGGATATAAGGAAGGATTTCCCACTCCTTCAACAATAAAAAAATCTACTTCATTCCCCTATTCTTTAATTCGTTTGAGGATGGATAACAAGCTTCGTGTAGGGTGAAATGTTGGGCCTCAAAATATTGGCTAAGTATAAGAAGGCGCGTGGGAGCGTGGGACCAATATGAAGAAGGGTGCATGGGGTAAAGGCGCTTAGGACAAGGTTTTTAGAAGGGTTTAGTAGAAATCATGGCATGTGCATAAGGCAAAGTAAGGGGTTTTAGGACATATACGTATTCGACATTCCAGGAAGCACACAAGAAAAGCGTGACCCAACTAAGAATGCAGAGTGGATAAGGTGCCATCCTGGCAAATTGGTGGTAAAGAAAGTAATATTCCATATGACTGAAGGATCCAAAAATACATCATTGTAGAGAATGGAGATCCTGGATGAGAATAAGCATGCTCCATTAGAGGACCACCTTGAAACTTGGAAACCAATATGTTACTTCAGGAAGGTATGGCGGTGGATGCTAAAGCTATATATAGAGATGTTTGGGTAGAAGAAGGACACACATGACACAAGAGATGTTATCAAGGAAGAGAGCGTGACTAGAGAGAATAGAAGGGTGAAGCTTTGCGAGAAATAGTAGGAGGTTCTAAAGAGTTGGGGCTCTCATTTAGAGGACTATAGGAGTGATAGCTTGTCTAGAGGGATGGGGCTATGATAACTTTCTATAATATGGGAATCATAGTTAGGAATTTTGATGCATGAGGCTTATACTCGCACCGATATATTGGCATGTCATGGCCTTGGTGAATGTACTATGGTTGTTGAACTATGATAAATATGAAACATATGGTTCTATTGTAAATATGTATTATTCATGGGTGTAAACCTAGTGCATTTCCTTTATGGTATGGATCAGATATGTTATTTATATGATCTTTCTCCTATTATCGAAATAGGTATAATGGTATAATAACTCATCTTAAGCTCTCTAAATGAATGCATGGTTCTTTACCTTTTTGCCTCTAAGTTTCTGTCATCAAGCAATGTATTCTCACAACACTCACATAAAGGAGGGTCTCAAAGCACCCATGCATGCCTCGAGTGAGAACCCGACACCCATTGGGTGATAGGCCGACACGCATGGGATAAGACTTTTTTTCTAAGGGCATAAAATGAATATAACCTAGCTACCTACACAATCTCACAAACACATCAAATTGGCTAAGTAAAAGAAGGCCCGTGGGTGCTCAGGACCAATATGAAGAGACGTGCGTGGGGTAAAGATGTGTAAGACCATGGTTTTAGAAGGGTTTAGTAGAACCCACGACATGTGCAAGGCAAAGAAAGGGGCTTTAGGACTTAGCCATATTCAGAGTTCCAGAAGCACACGAGAAAAGCATGACCCGACTAAGCATTTGGAGTGGATCAGGTGCCATCCTGGTAACTTGGTGGTCAAGAAAGGAATATTCTATGTGATGGAAGGATCTAGAAAGACATCATTACAGAGAGTGGAGATCCTATATGAGAATAAGCATGCTCCATTAGAGTAACACCTAGACACTTGGTGACTGATGTTATAATTAGGAAGGCATGCCGGTGGATGCTAAAGCTATATATATAGATGCTCGGGTATAAGGAAACACAATGATAAGAGGTGGTATCAAGGAAGAGAGCATGACTAGAGAGAATGGAAGGAAAAGATCTGTAGAAATAGTAGGAGGTTTCAAAGAGTTGGGGTTCTCATTTAGAGGACTGTAGGAGTGATAACTTATCTAGAGGGATGGGATTATTATAAATTTTTGTAATATGGGAAGCATAGTTATGAATTCTGATGCATGAGTCTTATCTGCATTGATATATTGGCATGTCATGGCCTTGGTGAATGTAATATGGTTGTTGAACTATGATCAATATGAAATATATGGTTCTATTCTAAATATGTATTGTTCATGGGTGTAAACCCTAGTGCATTTCCTTTATGGTATGAATCAGATCTATTATTTTTATGATGTTTCTCCTGTTATCAAAATAGGTATAATGATATAATAACTCAACTTAATATCTCATAATGAATGCATGGTTCTTTACCTTTTTACATCTAATTTTCTGTCATCAAGAAATGTATTCTCACAACACTCACATAAAGCGGGTCTCAAAGGCTGTGTATGCCTCGAGTGAGCGCTCGGTGCTCACTAGGTGATATCTTGAAACACACATGGGATTAGATTGTTGTTCTAAGGGCATAAAATGAATATAAACTAGCTACCTACACAAGCTCACAAACACATAAAATTTGACTGAAAATTCAATATGTGAATTTGGAATGACCACAGCGATTACCCGATGAGTGAACATATGACGGAGTGTTGCACTACATTCTAGACTCCATGTATTTCTTTGTCTCCCCAACACTTTCTCTTTGGCATGAGATTGCCTAAAAACTCGCACTTAGCATGAGATTACTTTAAAAATTCAATTGGCATGAGATCGCTCCAAAAATCACTCTTGGCATGAAATCACCCAAAATACTCATTCTACACAATATTTCAGGACACTTTTCTAACCTTTTACACTCTTCTACATCAAGTACATAGTATATTTTTACACACTTTTACTTTTACATACTTATGAAAATATTTCATATATAGGACTTTGACTACATTTTTTCTCTTCTATTTATAGGTCCTTCCTTACAAGAAGCAGCAACCATAAGCAAAACAATAGGTACAATATGATACAACACATACATTTCACCCCCTAGGGTCACTTTCCTTTCCTAGTTTCCACACTTCATTTTTACATCATTCCACTTGGCATGTTTTTCGTTGGACGCTCTACATGGTTAGCAGTACACATATTTTATATAATTTATGTTATCACGTATTCACTCAACAACATAAAGTGGGGAAAATGTAGACACAAAATCATGCACTTGGGTAAATTTCTAGGTCCCAAACACATACTAACATTCATATAATTCCTAAACAAGAAAACTGTTAATTGACAACTTTCTTGGGCCTCTTTTCTTTATTTCTTGTTTTTTATTTGACCATTTACACTCTACAACCCAATTTATAGTTTAATTATTTATATTTTATGGATTCAAATACTAGTTCCTAGCTAGGGACAGGAGCTCCCAGTGCCCTTGTCCCCTTTGGGCGCCCCCGACCCTTTCTCACTTTGTTCACTCATTTTGGGCGTCTTTTATCTTTTGGGCATCTTTTTCACTTATGGATCAACATTTCAATTGTCAATTACAAAATTCAAAAAATGGAATCATATAAATACATAGTTATGTGCTCAAAATAAAGGACCAAGAACTAAACATTACTATCTACACCTAAGTTGGCATCCAAAAGGCACTTTGAAAACACTCTAAAGCATCCATCTAGCATTCATTTAAGGTATAAGGGATGCATCAACTCTACATACAATGTATAGGAAGGGAATTTCATTTTTCCATCCAAACATTCTACTACATTTCTACATTTAGCTACAACCCACTATCAAGTGCACTTGTACAAGGAAATTCTAGGGCACGATTCTTATACATAGTCACTAGAACTACATGGAGTCTGAAATGTATTGTAGCATTTGATTGTAAGTTAACTCTTTGGGTGACCATTGGGGTCAGTCTAACTCCCCATTTTGCATATTTATTTTTGAATTTGGCGGGGTTTGTGGGTTTTGTAGGTGAATTTTTATTTTACATGCTACAGTACCTCAACAATCATATTGAGTGAAAAGTGACCAATTCACAAAATATTTACGACACTTGTGTGAGATAGTAAAAATTAGGTTCCGAGCCATTTTTGTAGTCATAGACACCAAAAATAGATCATCGATTCCCAAGAACCCCTATCTTTCCGTGTGTGTGCTGTGTTTGACATTATTCCTACAGTCTTGAATTTAATATGAGCATTAATGACACTATTCACTTCCTATTCAAAAAAATTTCCAATTCTAAGCACTCTTGGATCAAGCATAAATCAGCTAATTCAATCTTTCTATATTTATTTCTTAGCATTGTATACTTATTTTCTTATTTTCTTGTGTCATATAATACTTAGAAGTTGTATATCATAATTTACATCACTTTACTATGAAATTAGGGCTTAATAAAATGTTATTTTTGTTAATCCCATTCCTAGTGATTGTTTCTCAACATTGTCATAGACCTTGATGGTAATGACATTAGGCTCAATAAAAACATCTATGTTCCCTAACCGTAGACACAAAATCACATAATTTGGGTAATTATCTAGTCCTGATTGCATACTACTATTCATATGATTCCTAAGTAAGAAAATTACTAATTAACCCATTTCTTTGGCCTTTTTATTTCTTTATGTTTCCATTTTTCATCTTACACTCTTTTCTAGCTTATTATGTCTTATCGGACCTTAATATTTATCATCCTCGACAAGATCTTGCCCATCCAGGATGCTAGCGCCAAACGCCCTCATCCCCTTTTGATGCCACTAACCTATTTGTACTTGTTCACATATTTTGGGTCCTTTCTAGCTGTTTGAGCATATTATCTTTTTGGTAGTTGGCCTTTTTAGGGTTAATTATGAAATTCAAGCAAGGGAATCATAATAAAGGACCAAGCACTAAGCATTAGCTATCATCACCTAAGGTTGCATCCAAAGGCTATTCAAGAGCATTAAAGCATCCATTATAATATCCATTCAAGGGAAAGGGACTACATTATTTTGTATACAATTCATAGGAGGGGAAGTTCATTCTATTCCATGCACACATCTATTTACATCTTTTACATCTAGCTATTTTCTCGCTATCAAGTACGACATGCACAATATCCACTTAGGGCATGATTTTACGTGTACACACCTATAACTACATTGGGTCTAAAATGTAGTGTAACACTCAGTCGTAAGTTCACTCGTTTGATAATTGAGGATAATCTAACCCCTCATTTTCATTATTTTATTTTTGGTATTTAATGCACTCTTGAGGGTTTTGTAGGTCAAACTTTCATTTTAGGTTATTAATGACATTTTCATTCATTGTGTGACACACTAGTGACTAAAGGAAAAGGAAAAAAACAACTTAAAACTAGTCGAGATGGTTTTCGAGCTTTTGGAAGAAATAAGCACCCAAAAATAGGTCTAGAGTGCCCACAGGCACCCCATTCCAAAAAGATCATCAACTCACACATTTTTCTAAGGATTTGTGCAACACTTATTCCTCTTTGTTCACCTATTCATCACTTTGGCATAGTCCATGATTAATTGCAAAAGAAATAATTTATATTATCTCTTATTTTCAACTGTGGGGTTTCAATACTTAATTACTTAATTTTCTTGGGTCTATTTTACACTTAATTGTTTGTTTATTTATTGCTACATATATTTCTCACTTCTACTTCTACACATTGCAATCATTACCCTATAGTGTACTCTAGTTCCGTGGTCCATACTCAACTAATGAGGTTCTACATCTTAAATGGACCTCACCACACTCACACACTCACTCACTCACTCAACATGCTCTACATTTTATCAATCACATTTGTATAATACACAAATCAAACCATTTCCTAATGATGTACTCTTCTATACAGCTCATTCTTGATCCCGAGGGGGCATGTATAAATGAACCTCATATCATGCATACACATCCACTTGGAGGGGCATGCAACTACTATCACACTCACACTATATTCCATTGCATCTACACTCCATAAAATACTGCATATCTTGTTTACATTTTCTCTTGCTTTCTTATGCTTACATGTATAATTTATTACACATGCTAGATAGATATCTTGTATGTAATTATATTTCCATATACAAATGTGCATTCACTTTATTTCTAATTATGATCACTAATTTTACAAATCAATACAAACAACATGGATTCTTGGCACAATAGCTATTACTAGTCCCATAGTGGCTCTAGGGAATCCACTTTCGTACACTACAGTCTTTATTGTTTAATTTTTCATAGCAGATTTATAAATCAAGTTTGTAACATTCCCATTTTAAGACTTTAGAAACAAGGGAATTTATTTTTTGAAACATAATGTTCTCTGTTCTAAATAAAAAATCATTTAGAACACACATTCCATGCCAATCAATCTCATAATAGATAACCATATGCAGCTATAATGACTCAATATACTACCAATCTCTCATTCCATGACTCGAGTTACCAACCGATCTCTCATGTTTGTCTTAAAGTATAGAATACTTTATGTATACTACATATACTTGGTTTCCTACCCTATCTTGGTACTGAGTGATCTTTTTAAAGAACCTATCTGAATATTTGTTACCAATATTCATTTGACATCACGTTGCTTTAAACTAGGTGACATAGGACAATGCAACTAGCATCTTGCGATACTTTGGCTAAAGATTTTCAACATAATGTTCATGTTACTATTCCTAGATGGCATACTCATCATTCCGAATACATCCTTCATCTCACTCTTCTGTTATCTAGAATGGTCTTTAGTGACTACCGTTACTCTACTTGCCCAGGTTTGATCCTAGCTCAAGATAAGCAACATAATTTATTATAAGAAGGTGCTCACATGACTTAGGGTATGTAGGCATACTCCGTTGACCTAAATGAACTGGATGTGCCAAGGTACCCTGAGTCACTTGGGAGTTACTACCTATCCTAAACATGCTACTAACTTAACCTAGAGAGAAACTAAGTTCAAGTCTAGATGTGCGTAGATCTAGATGAACAAATCCTGAAGGGTGTTACCACATGTCAACTGCGACACTATATCCTCGAAGAAGTCACGGGACTTCTCGAGGGTACATTCTTGTAGTTGGTGTGTGCAAACATCCGTGAGAATTGATTCGTCAAGATGTACATACCCCCTTAGTGGTCATTATCATGATTAATATTGGATTAAGATTCAGATTACAACAACCATGCCTAACCCTAATTCCAACATTCATTAAGTTCTTTATCCATAACTAGCCTGAATAGATATGGAGGACTTCATTATTTCAAGTTTGCATTGTTGTTCATTAATGTGGCATAACAAGCAATTACCCAAAAATAGGACAACAAACATCAAACGTTTAATTCTTAATGCAACCTAGCTATCCAAATCAAGTGTGTCATCCACCTAGATTTAGCTAGTGTTCACTTTATAACCATAGTTAAAAGATTAAAGATCATAACCACTATTCCTTTTTATCATTCTTAACTCATATAGTTGAATTGTATGTCCCAAGCATATTTTATTATTAAACTATAGTTGTGTAGTTAGAGAATGACATCTTTTGCAGTTTAACAAGTTCATTATAATAAGGGAGATTATACTATCCCCTTAATCCAACTTATTAATTGATAACAACAATAGTATACAAATAGATATAAAGAATACTGCCAAGATATCACTATTATTTCCATCATACAAGTACAAAAGAATTCACACCACAAATTGGAGTCCAACTCAAAACCTTTCAATTCATAATGATAAATATACATTTTCAAGACTATGCATTTCAAACATTCTGCATGTCAATCAGAATTAAGATCTTAAAAGAACATCACTTTTCTTTTCCAATACAACTTAATAATAACTCGAATTATTTACATAAGATCCATAATTCATAAGCCAATGAATCATAAAAAAATTTTTTCCTTCTTTTATCACTTACGATGTCCATCTACAAAAATTGCTAGCATGGGTCAGTTCAATGAATTGAGCATGATAAGCACTAAGCATTAAAGTGAAGTGCATTCCACTAATTGTTCCATTAAAACAACTCTGCTTTAATGAAACAATTAATATATCATACAAATAAGCATAAGTAATATCAACCAAAAAATAAGTACAATTAAATATTCTAATTCACTTTTAAGAAAAGAGCATAATATAATCTGCAACATCTGCATTATATCATAAGGTTTAATTGATCCTATCAATTACTTTTAAAACAATCAACAGATCCTGTCATCCGATTGTTTCATAATTCTAAAAGAATAGAAATACACATTTATCTTTACTAAGTAGCAAAAGAGTTATATGTAGCATAGCTCATATTAGGATGATTCATCCTACAACTTAAGCAAAGAAGAAGAATCAATACATACTATTCCTTACACACTTAATCATCTGAAAGATAGAAACAGGTTTAGAACACACCAAACTGCCTCAGTTCAAAGATAACATTATAAGGATTCAACATTAAAGGTACAACATCTAACAAGAATCCCAAATCAATCCAAGTAGGGGTAGAGAGTCAAAACAGTCCTCCTACAAGTCTAAACTAACTTCCACATGTTAGAAGTTATAATTTCATAGATCTGAAACTAGATGTTCCACCAATCCAAGCTAGACTCACATAGAATTAATCTCTTCTCGTGTCCATCCAAAAGAGGATTCATAAAAAGATAGAGTGCAAAAAAGAGACAACCTACCAATATTAATCCAAATGGAGTATGACTCAATCAAGCAAAATAGTCAGTCTAAGCATGTTATATTTTCTTTCCAACATACCGACTCAACTAATCTCTTTCCACATCATTACAACCAATGACTTATACAAAGTAGACCAAACAATCCACAAGAAATTTCCATCTCAGAAGAGGATCGAATACAAAGAAGTTCAATCAAATGAACTTATCCAAACAATAGTAAAAAGGGATCTCCATTAGAAAATATCCAATCAATAATTCATTTCATTTATACTATCAAATGAATTCCCATTTCTATTTCAAACTTAGAAGTTCTTTAACTAGTTCCCAAGAGAGAACACAAAACCAAACACATAGTTAGAAGAAAGCACACTTCTAGTTTCCCTTACAAATCTTCACTAACTGGTTTACCTATTCCCATTCATTAAACAAAAGTTTGAATTCAAGTCTCAGAACGAAGTACACAAGATGACCCCCAAAACAATATACTACCCCTAAGAAAACATATTCCTTTCTCTATAAAATAGTTATAGATTCATTCACTTAAGCCAACAAGGAATAGGAAACCCCCAATAGTAAAAGCTAAAAAAGTTCAGAATACACACGAACTCAAAGAACTGAAATCCCATTTACAAATCTTCAACAATTCATTACAAGAGAACAAGTAGTTCGTGAACTAGTTAAGAACAGTTATATAAACAATTCGAACCAGAGATCTTCCATACAAAATTCAGTACACTAAGGTATTCAATCCATCTTTTTAATAAAACCTAGAAATCAATTAAAAAGATCTGGAGAGAGTAATAAAACTCAATATATGTTTAAGTCAAGTAATGTCCCAATCTTACCTCCAACTCGACTAAAACAGAATCACAACAAAGACTCTCAAGTTCCATCTAAAAATCTTGCAACAAGAAGGTATTCATTTCAACATTGTTCACAAGAAGGAAAATGCAAACTGTATTTCCATAAACCTCTTAAACTGTGAGTGACTATTCCAACGAACTCTATATCAAACCAAACCCACAACAAGGTACAATTATAGTCTAATAATCCTTAAACAAAACAGTCAAGATTTCAACAAGATGTAGGATTTCTCATAGCAGTGAAGGGAAGAATATCCCCCAAACTTACATGCCCTTACTAGTTCAAGAACATGATACAATCTAAAAGACAAAAGTACTAAAACCATTCACACTCAAGAAGCTACACGAAGAAGATCTCAAAAATAGATTACCAGATCAACTTCAAACCAAAACTCATCTCTCAAGCCCTTATTGAGCAGACATTCCATAAATGAGTTCAAGAATTCCAATCCTTGAATACAAATAAAACTCCACCTCAAAATACAAGTACGAATCAAACACATCAATTTGAGTGTAAGTTAGAAACATGCAAGTACTGAATACGAGTACAGTGTTGAACATGAAGCTTCAAACAATAGTTCAAAACTACACAAAGCTCCAACACAGGCTCAGAACAAACACGAATCTCCAATACAAGCTCATAAACAAAACACGAATCCCAATACAAGTTCAAATGAAACACAAGGCTCCAATAAAGGTTCAAAACCATACTAAGAAACAAATGCCAGTTTAGAACAACACCAACCTTGAATACAATTTTCGAATGAAATACAGAGCTTCAAATACAAGCTTCACATGCATGTCACCATTAAACTAGCACAGAGAAAGTTCCCCAAAAACTAACATTACTTTGTGATGGATTTACATCCCAAAACCACAGAGATTCATAAAAACATGAAAGTAATTAACTAGACAAATCATGCAAATATTTATCTCATGAGAGTAGAGTTGTTTTAATGAATCATTTAGAAGAAAGAAAGAAATCTTAATGGGTAGAGCCTATCATGCCTGATAGTGCCTCTGCCAATTCGATGGAGACTTCCAGTTGAGCTTCCCACTCTTCTTCTTCTCCATGAAATATCAACAACCAACCAAATTTTATTCCAATGCCTCATATACATTCCTTTGATCGAAAATAGACTAGAGAAACCAAAAATAACCATGAAGTGGAAGTCAAACTGCTGGTTCAAAGAACCAGATAGCTCCATGCAGAGAAAAATTTGTGAGACATGCAAAACCAAACAACCTCCCACAAATCCACCTCCCTTGTTTCCAAGATGGTTTGCACACAAAAAATGAGACCCATTAATGTCATTACTACCAAAACTCCCACTTATCTCTCCTTGCCACCACCTCCCAAAACTGGTGAATGCCATTTTTAATTTAATATGTAATTCCATATTTAGTGAAGCCTCCACGTAAGCCCCCACTAAAGTTAACTAGCCTTTTCCAAAATTGGTAGTACCTCCATGCATTAACTCAATCAAATCAATTAAATTCCATTGGAACCGTCACCTTAGTGCCATGCAACCCTTAGGTTCCTTTTAAATAGTTTAGGCTAGATTTCCCAAGACTTAGGTTAGTCTAACAATAAATCACCTTAGGTCTTAAAACATTTCCATAGGTAATTTCCACCTTAGGTTAGACTAAATTCACAACCATTAGTATTAGGCATTAGGTTAAAATAGTCTAGTATCACCTTAGCAATTTTCTCCCTTATTCATTTAACACAAGAGCTTAGGTTAGGATGCCATCCCAACAAAATAGAATAAGAAGCTTAGGTTAGATTAAAACCCAATTAAGTAGACATAGCTAGGAAGTAGGTGCTCTTACCTAGTTTAGGATACCATTAGGATAGTCCTTTAGTCTTAGGATTCTGTTTCCCTTCATAGTCATAAGAAGACTATATTTCGATTACACCTATAATGTCCTACATAGATCAATCCAAAAGACCCAAGCACAACATACAACCTAATGAAGTCATGTTAATACAAGACCAAAGAATTTGTAAAATGCAAAGGTTCAGTCTGCTATGTCTCTCAAACTAATGAATGTCAATTTATCATTCAATCTGGTAAGAAGATTTAAAACATTCCTTGGATCACTGAAATTGATCCAAGGATGAGTCAGTAAAGAGATAAGTTTACAACTCTCAAAATCAGATTGCAGCTTATCAATAAGAAGTGAAAATGGATTCTTATAAGCCATATCATTCCATTCTAAAGAATCCAAGAGCAGAAATGATTTATCCATAACAAGCATGATTTTCAACAATCAAGGGAACACACCTCATTCAAGAAAATCACATGCCAATGCTTGTAATGCAAAGAGAAATATAACAATTTGTCTAAGGTGTTACATACTTCCCTCCTAAAAAGAATCATCGTCTCGATGATTATCTCATTTGATCATTACATTAAGGATAATCAATTTATTCACTTTATTAATATATGTTTGCAACAATATTTGAATTTAAAGTTCCGAATCAACATTCACATAGCTATCTATTTAAAAATAAATAGTTATCCGCCTCAAACTGGTAGAATTATTGACATATAAAGATAAAATCACAAATTTTTATTAGTCATCATAGTTAATTTTGATCAAATAAATATGGAAAAGTAGTTTTCATATCTTCCAGGTTTTCCCAGGTTGCACTTTCTTCATTAAATTGGTCCCACTAGACCTTACATTGACTTATCTCATGATTTCTTAAATGTAACTGGCAAGTTTCCAACACTCGAATGGATTTAACCACGATTATCCCAGGTCTTTGACCTACAAGGAATTCCAATTTACACATGTGATAAATCTGAAACATATTTCTTAAGCAAATAAATATGGAAAACATCATGCATTCATGACAAAGTAGGAGGTAATGCTAAACGGTAAGCTACAGGGTTGATTACTTCAACTATCTCAAAGGGTCCCACATAACGAGGCGATAACTTGGTAGCCTTGTTAAATTTATAGAGCTCTTTTTCAGTTTAACTCAAGAAAGAATTTCTCACCAAGTTCAAATTTCCTGTCAACCCACTTTAAATTAGCATAACTCTTTTGCCTATCTATCTACTTCTTTCAAGCGCTCACGAATCATTTTAACTTGTTCCATTTCCGTAAGGATTTCAAGTCCAATTACCTCTCTATCCTCAATGTTGTCCCAACTAACAGGGGTTCTACATTTTCTTCCGTATAATGCTTCAAAAGGTGCCATCTTAAGAGAGGCATGATATGTGTTATTATATGCAAACTCAACTAGTGGAAGGTACTCTTCCCACTTATACTGCTGATCCATACAATACATTCATAACATATCCTCTAAAACTTGATTAACTCTTTCAGTTTGTCCATCTGTTTTTAAGTGATACATAGAACTGAAATTCAACTTAGTTCCTAGAGCTACATTAAGCATTTTCCAAAACCTTGACGTCATTCTAGGATCTCTATCAAATATGATTAATTTAGGTACTCCATGTAATCTGAAAATTTTATGTACAAATATTTTAGCCAATACAGGAGAATCATCCTTCAGATTACCAACAATAAAATGTGCTACCTTCATTAGTTTATCAACAACTACTAAAATAACATCATGTTTATTTCTTGACATAGGTAACCCTTGTACAAAATCCATGCTTATTACTTGCCATTTTTATTGCGGTATGCTATAAGGAACTAATAAACAAGCTGGGTGCAAATGTTCAACTTTAACACATTGAAATTCAAGGCAATGTGTCACAAAATCAATAACATCCTTTTTCATTCCTTTCCAGAAATATTGTTGTTTTATATCAGCAAGCATCTTTGTAATACCAAGGTGTCCAGAAAAAGGTGAATTGTGAAATTCTGCTAACAATTTCTTTCTTAAATCATTTAGCGAAGGTATGTATACTCTGTTTTCAAATCTTAAGATTCCTTCATTATCAAAGTGAAAACCTTTATACCTCACATCATTTGGATCTACAACAAGCGCTGTCTTTACTTGCTTGAAAGTAAGAATTAGATTCCATAACACTTTTTACTTCATCCTTAAACTGAGTTCTCAATGTTATAAGAGCATAAATGTGCTTCCTATGACTTAGAGTGTCAGCCACTCTGTTTTCCTTACCCTTGATGTAATTGATGTCAAAATCATATTGAGACAAAAAATCTAACCATCTTCATTGTCTTGCATTTAGATTTGGCTGAGTGAATATTTACTTCAACCCAAGATGATCAATTTTCAATTCAAAAGGTTTACCAAGCAAGTAATGCCTCCAAACTTGTAGTGCATGAACAATGGCAGCAAGCTCTAAATCATGTGGAGCATAATTCAACTCATGTAACTTTAGTTTTCTACTTTCATAAGCTATGACATGATCATTTTGTAACAAAATACCTCCTATAACTTCTCCGGATGCATCGATTACTACCATAAGTCTCCATTAGGATTTGTACCACTAGAATAGGTGCTTGAAGTTAATTGTTCCTTCAAATTTCTGAATGCAAATTCACATTCTTCACTGAAAACAAACTTCTTATCCTTCTTCTGTAAAGAAGTTATTGTTGCAACCACCTTAGAATTTTTTTTACAAATTTTCTATAGTAACTAACAAGCCCCAAGAAGCTTCTAACTTCATGTACATTATTTGGTGCGGGACACTTAGTTATAGCTACAATTTTAGAAGGATCTATAGCAATTCCATATAACCATCATAGAAATAACATTTAGATAACTTACCATATAATCGTCTCTTTCTCAAGATTTCTAAAACTATCTTCAAATACTCATGGTGTTCCTCTATGCTTTTAGAATATATGAGAATTTCATCTAAGAATACGAGCACAAATTTTTCCAAGTATTCTTGAAATATATTATTCATTAAATGCATAAATGTTGCAGTGCATTGGTTAATATAAAAGGTAAAACCGTGAACTCATAATGTCCATACCTTGTTATGAGAGTTATTTTATGAATATCCTCATCTTTAATCCATAATTGATGATATCTAGATCGAAGATCTATCTTAGAATATAACGATGCTCCATGCATCTGATCAAATAGATCATAAATTCTAGGGAGTGGGTATTTATTCTTGATTGTTGCTTTGTTTAACATTTTGTAATCAATGCACAATCTAAGTGTTCCATCTTTATTTTTCACAAAAATTACTGGTGCTCCCCAAGGTGAAACACTTGGTCTAATCAAACCTTTAGACAAAATTTCTTACAACTGATCCTTAAGCTCTACTAATTCTATAGTAGTCATTCGATAAGGTGCCTTAGAAATAGGCTCGGTTCTAGGCTTGATCTCTATTGTGAAGTCAAACTCCCTTTTGGGTGGAAGACTTGGTAACTCTTCCGAAAACACATCACTAAAGTTTTGTAACAACGGATATTGTTCCAAGACATCATTTTTCTCTTCAATTGTTTCTGTAATCTTTACTGCATATAAGGTACAACCTTTATTTTTGGCCTTTTTAATTTGTATAGTTGAAAGTTCCTAAAAGAAATCTCATGTTTCACACCCTGAATCTCTGTTGTTTTCTACAGGTCATCTAAACAACTAATATGTTTTTCAAAATAGTCCACTTTAGCCTTATGTTCTACTAACCAATTAACACCTATGATTACATCGTAAGACCCCAAAGGTGCAACATAAAGATCAACTTCAGTGGAAAAACTAGGTAAGTCAAGGACTACTCCAAAAAGACACATACTAATTGTATGAACAACATTGTTTCCATAATGTATAGTCCATGTTTTATCCATGTTTCCATCTTTTATTTTTAGTTTTGATGTTAATTTACTAGAAATAAAACATTCAGTAGCTCTGGTATCAAAAATAATAGTTATAGGTATGCCAAATAACTTACCCAGAACCTCTATGGGTGTGGCCTGTGTTCTAGCTTTTTTGTCAACTCTTTGCAGCGTGTATCTTGTGTTGCTAATTATGATCATCCTTTCTCAAAGGGCATTGATTTATGTAATTATCTTTTCCAAAGTTATAAAAGCCTCCTATAGGTCCCTTTCTAGGCTCATATTTATTTCTAGCACTAGAATTATCATTCGACCTCCATAGGACTTCATTCGTTATTGTTGTTCTTGATAAAGTTATTCCATGCATTACCAATAGTATTATTTGTTGCTTCTTTCTTACTAGTATCAGATAAAAACTTACTTTTCATTCTAAATTTCTTCCATGGTCCTTTCTTAGCTGCAAGATATTATGAAGAAGAGTTGGGGATTTTCTTCCTTACTTCCTCCTTATGAGCAGAAATTGCCTTCAATTTCTATTCCTGCCTTATGGCCTTTTCAACAACCCCTTCAATCATGGTTGGGTTGTGAACATCCACCTCTCCTCCTATAAAAGGATTCAATCCCATGATGAATTTTCATATCCTGAACTTCTCTTCAATTTTATACTAAGGTACATACTTAAAAGTTTATTAAACCACTCCCAATACTCGATTCTGCTTAGTTTTCCTTGAGCTAAGTTCTAGAATTTAGTCATTTTCTGATCATAGTAAAGTTACGGTAGCCAACATTGCCTAAAGTAACCTTTAAATTGATCCCATGTGATATTAGTTTCATCAATGTTTAACTCAGCCTTATGGCTATCTCACCATGAAGATGCCTCATGAGAAAGCTGATATGATCCCCATATTGCCGTTGTTTCTTCTGATAAATTCCTTATTGCAAAGTATTTCTCCATTTCACTGAGCCAATTCTCATCCCCATCTCCTAATGTGGTGCCATCAAACTTGGGTGGACTTATCCTTTTATATCATTAGTGAGTTCAGGTTGTCAACCTAGCCTTTTTGTTCTTAGGTTGATCATGTATGTTCACATTGTTATTATCAACACCTAAATTGGCATTGTCCTCAGGAGGTGGCTGATTATTATTACCAGCATCTTCTTCCTCCTCATTGCCCATTACTTATTGTTCAAGTACAACTAAATGATCTCTTGTGTCCAACAGGGCAGCAAGGATCTCATCGAGTTTTTGGGCAGTTACTACTCCTTCCTTAGGTGGAGGATTATTTGCAACATTTCCTCTTGTTCTAACCATTTTTTGTTAACAAGAAAATTTAAGTTTCATCAGATTATGGACACAATAGGTCCAAGAGCTGTAACCTTTAGCTCTGATACCAAGATGTAACATTCCCATTTTAAGACTTTAGAAACAAGGGAATTTATTTTTTGAAACATAATATTCTTTGTTCTAAATAAAACATCATTTAGAACACACATTCCATGCCAATCAATCTCATAATAGATAACCATATGCAATTGTAATGACTTGGTATACTACCGATCTCTCATTCCATGACTTGGTTACCAACCGATCTCTCATGTTTGTCTTAAAGTATAGAATACTTTATGTATACTATGTATACTTGGTTTCCTACCCTATTCTAAGTACTGAGTGATCTGTTTAAAGAACCTATCTGAATATTTGTTACCAATATTCATCTAACATCACGTTGCTTTAAACTAGGTGACATAGACAATGCAACTAGCAACTTGCGATACTTTGGCCAAATATTTTCAACATACTATTCATGTTACTATTCCTAGATGACATACTCGTCATTCCGGAATACATCCTTCACCTCACTCTTCTATTATCTAGAATGGTCTTTACTGACTACTATCAGTCCACTTGCCCAAGGTTTGACCCTAGCTCAAGTTAGCAACATAATTTATTATAGGAAGGTGCTCACGATGACTTAGGGTATGTAGGCATACTTGGCTGACCTAAATCAACTAGATGTGCCAAGGTACCCTAAGTCATTGGGAGCTACTACCTATCCTAAACATGTTACTAACTTGACCTAGAGAGAAACTAAGTTCAAGTCCAGATGTGCGTAGATCTAGATGAACAAATACAGAAGGGTGTTGCCACATGTCAACTGCAACACTATATCCTCGAGAAGTCCCAGGACTTCTCGAGGGTACAGTCCTATAGTTGGCATGTGCCAACATCCATGAGAACTGATTCATCAAGATGTACATACCCCCTTAGTGGTCATTATCATGATTAATATTGGATTAAGATTCAGATTATAACAACCATGCCTAACCCTAATTCCAACATTCGTTAAGTTCTTTATCCATAACTAGCCTGAATAGATATGGAGGACTTCATTATTTCAAGTTTGCATTGTTGTTCATTAACGTGGCATAACAAGTAGTTACCCCAAAAATAGGACAACAAACATCAAACATTTAATTCTTAATGCAACCTAGCTATCCAAATCAAGTGTGTCATCCACCTAGATTCAGCTAGTGTTCACTTTATAACCATAGTTAAAAGATTAAAGATCATAACCACTATTCCTTTTTATCATTCTTAACTCATATAGTTGAATTGTATGTCCCAAGCATATTTTATTATTAAACTATAGTTGTGTAGTTAGAGAACGAAATCTTTTACAGTTTAACAAGTTCATTATAATAAGGGAGATTATACTATCCCCTTAATCCAACTTATTAATTGATAACAACAATAGTATACAAATAGATATAAATAATACCACCAAGATATCACTATTATTTCCATCATACAAGTACAAAAGAATTCACACCACAAATTGGAGTCCAACTCAAAACCTTTCAATTCATAATGATAAATATACATTTTCAAGACTATGCATTTCAGACATTTTGCATGTCAATCAAATTAAGATCTTAAAAGAACATCACTTTTATTTTCCAATACAACTCAAGAATAACTCAAAATTCTTTACATAAGATCCATAATTAAGTAAGCCAATGAATCATAAAAAAATTTCCTTCTTTTATCACTTACAATGTCCATCTGCAAAAATTTCTAGCACGGGTCAGTTCAATGAACTGAGCATGATAAGCACTAAGCATTAAAGTGAAGTGCATTCCACTAATTGTTCCATTAAAACAACTCTTCTTTAATGAAATAATTAATATATCATACAAATAAGCATAAGTAATATCAACCAGAAAAGAAGTACGATTAAAGATTCTGAATTCACTTTTTAAGAAAAGAGCATAATATAATCTGCAACATCTGCATTATATCATAAGGTTTAATTGATCCTATCAATTACTTTTAAAACAATCAATAGATCCTGTCATCTGATTGTTTCATAATTCTAAAAGAATATAAATACACATTTATCTTTACTAAGTAGCAAAAGAGTTATATACAACATAGCTCATCTTAAGCAAAGAAGAAGAATCAATACATAATATTCCTTACACACTTAATCATTTGAAAGATAGAAATAGGTTTAGAACACACCAAACTACCTCAGTTCAAAGATAACATTATAAGGATTCAACATTAAAGGCACAACATCTAACAAGAATCCCAAATCAATCCAAGTAGGGGTAGAGAGTCAAAACAGTCCTCTGCAAGTCTAAACTAACTTCCACATGTTAGAAGTTATAATTTCATAAATCTGAAACCAGACGTTCCACCAATCCAAGATAGACTCACACAGAATTAATCTCTTCCCATGTCCATCCAAAAAGGATTCATAATAAGACAGAGTGCAAAAAGAGACAACCTACCAATATCAATCCAAATGGAGTATGACTCAATCAAGCAAAATAGTCAGTCTAAGCATGTTATTATTTTCTTTCCAACATACCGACTCAGCTAATCTCTTTCCACATCATTACAACTAATGACTTATACAAAGTAGACCAAACAATCCACAAGAAATTTCCATCTCAGAAGAGAATCGAATACAGAGAAGTTCAATCAAATGAACTTATCCAAACAACAATAAAAAGGGATCTCAATTAGAAAAGGTCCAATCAATAATTTATTTCATTTATACTATCAAATGAATTCCCAATTCTATTTCAAACTTAGAAGTTCTTTAACTAGTTCCCAAAAGAGAACATAGCCAAACACACTACTAGAAGAAAGCACACTTCTAGTTTCCCTTACAAATATTCACTAACTAGTTTACTTATTCCCATTCATTAAACACAAGTTTGAATTTAAGTCTCGAAATGAAGTACACAAGATACATTACCAAAAATAGTATACTGTCCCTAAGAAAACATATTCCTTTCTCTATAAAAGACCTAGAGATTCATTCACTTGAGCCAAAAATGAATAGGAAACCCCCAACAGTAAAAGCTAAACAAGTTCAGAATACACACGAACTCAAAGAACTGAAATCCCATTTACAAAGCTTCAACAGTTCGTTACAAGAGAACAAGTAGTTCGTGAACTAGTTAAGAATAGTTATACAAACAATTCGGATCAAAGATCTTCCATACAAAATTCAGTACACTAAGGTACTCAATCCATCTTTTTAATAAAACCTAGAAATCAATTAAAAAGATCTAAAGAGAGTAATAAAACTCAATATACATTTAAGTCAAGTAATGTCCCAATCTTACCTCTAACTCGACTGAAACAGAATCACAACAAAGACTCTCAAGTTCCATCTAAAGAGCTTACGACAAGAAGGTATTCGTTTCAACATTGTTCATAAAAAGGAAAATGCAAATTGTATATCCATAAACCTCTTAAACTGTGAGTGACTATTCCAACAAAATCTATATCAAACCAAACCCACAACAAGGTACAGTTATAGTCTAATAATCCTTGAAATAGTCAAGCTTTCAAGAAGACGAAGATTTCTCAGAGTAGCGAAGGGAAGAATATCTCCCAAACTTACATGCCCTTACTAGTTCAAGAACACGGTACAGTCTAAAAGACAAAAGTACTAAAACCATTCACACTCAAGAAGCTACATGAAGAAGATCTCAAAAGAGATTACTAGATCAACTTCAAACCAAACTCATCTCTCAAGCCCTTATCGAGTAGACAGTCCATAAATGAGTTCAATCATTTCAATCCTTGAATACAAGTAAAACTCCAACTCAAAATACAAGTATAGAATCAAACACATCGATTCGACTACAAGTTCGAACACGTAAGTACTGAATATGAGTACAGTGTCAAACAAAAAGCTTCAAACAATAGTTCAGAACTACACAAAGCTCCAACATAGGCTCAGAACAACCACAAAGCTCCAATACAAGTTCATAACAAAACACGAAGCTCGATACAAGTTCAAACAAAACACAAGGCTCTAATAAAGTTTAGAACCGTACTTAGCAAAAAAATCCATTTCAGAACAACACCAACCTTGAATACAAATTTCAGAATGAAATACAGAGCTTCAAATACAAGCTTCGCATGCATGTCACCATTAAACCAGCGCAGAGAAAGTTCCCCAAAAAATAACATTACTTTGTAATGGATTTACATCCCAAAAACCACAGAGATTCATAAAAACATGAAAGTAATTAACCAGAAAAATCATGAAAATATTTATCTCATGAGAGTAGAGTTGTTTTAATGAATCATTTAGAAGAAAGCAAGAAATATTAATGGGTAGAGCCTATCATGTCTGATAGTGCTTGTACCAATTTGATAAAGACTTCAAGCCGAGTTTCCCACTCTTCTTCTTCTCCACAAAATATCAACAACCAACCAATTTTCTTCCAATGCCTCATATACATTCCTTTGATCGAAAATAGACTAGAGAAACCAAAAATAAACATGAAGTGGAAGTCGAATTACTGGTTCAAAGAACTAGATAGCTCCATGTAGAGAAAAATTCGCGAGACATGCAAAACCAAACAACCTCCCACAAATCCACCTCCCTTGTTTCCAAGATGGTTTGCACACAAAAATGAGACCCATTAATGTCATTACTACCAAAACTCCCACTTATCTCTCCTTGCCACTACCTCCCAAAACTGGTGAATGCCATTTTTAATTTAATATGCAATTCCATATTTAGTGAAGCCTCCGTAAGCCCCCACTAAATTTAACTATCCTTTTCCAAAACTGGTAGTACCTCCATGCATTAAACCCAATCAAATCAATTAAATGCCATTGGAACCATCGCCTTAGTGCCATGTGACCCTTAGGTTCCTTTTAAATAGTTTAGGCTAGATTTCCCAAGACTTAGGTTAGTCTAACAATAAATCACCTTAGGTCTTAAAACATTGCCATAGGTAGTTTCCACCTTAGGTTAGATTAAATTCACAACCATTAGTATTAGGCATTAGGTTAAAATAGTCTAGTATCACCTTAGCAATTTTCTCCCTTATTCATTTAACACAAGAGCTTAGGTTAGGACGCCATTCCAAAAAAATAGAATAAGAAGCTTAGGTTAGATTAAAACCCAATTAAGTAGATGTGGCTAGGAAGTAGGTGCTCTTACCTAGTTTAGGATATTTTTAGGATAATCCTTTAGTATTAGAATTTTCTTTCCCCTTCATATTCATAAGCAAACTATATTTCGATTACGCTTATAATTTCCTACAGAGATCAATCCCAAAGACCCAAGCACAACATACAACCTAATGAAGTCACGTTAATACAAGACCAAAGAATTTGTAAAATGCAAAGGTTTAGTCCGCTATGTCTCTCAAACAAATGTATGTCAATTTATCATTCATCAGCAAGAAGATTTAAAACATTCCTTGGATCACTGAAATTGATCCAAGGATGAGTCAGTAAAAGAGATAAGTTTGCAACTCTCAAAATCAGATTGCAACTTATCAATAAGAAGTGAAAATGGATTCTTGCAAGCCATATCATTCCATTCTAAAGAATCCAAGAGCAGAAATGATTTATCCATAACAAGCATGATTTTCAATAATCAAGGGAACACACCTCATTCAAGAAAATCACATGCCAATGCTTGTAATGCAAAGAGAAATATAACCGTTTGTCCAAGGTGTTACATACTTCCCTCCTAAAAGAATCATCGTCCCGATGATTATCTCATTTTTATCATTGCATTAAGGATAATCAATTTATTCACTTTCTTAACATATGTTTGTAACAATATTAGAATTTAAAGTTCTAGAATCAGCATTCACATAGCTATTTATTTAAAAATAAATAGTTATCTGCCCCAAATTGGTAGACTTATTGACATATAAAGATAAAATCACAAATTTTTATCAGTCATCATAGTCAATCTTGATCAAATAAATATGGAAAAATAGTTTTCATATCTTCCAAGTTTTCTCAGGTTGCACTTTCTTCATTAAACTGGTCCCACTGGACCTTACATTGAATTATCTCACAATTTCTTAAATGTAACTGATGAGTTTCCAACACTTGAATGCCTTTAACCATGATTATCCCCGGGTCTTAGACCTGAAAGGAATTCCAATTTAACATGTGATAAATCTAAAACGTATTTCTTAAGCAAAGAAATATGGAAAACATCATGCATTCATGACAAAGCGGGAGGTAATGCTAAATGGTAAGCTACAGGGTTAATTACTTCAACTATCTCAAAGGGTCCCACATAACGAGGTGATAACTTAGAAGCCTTGCTAAAAGTTATAGATCTCTTTTTTGGTTTAACCCGAAGAAATACTTTCTCACAAAGTTCAAATTTCCTGTTAACCCACTTTAAATCAACATAACTCTTTTCCTATCTTCTGCTTCTTTTAAGCACTCACGAATCATTTTAACTTGTTGTTCCATTTCGTAAGGATTTCAGGTCCAATTACCTCTCTATCCTCAATTTGTCCCAACTAACAGGGGTTCTACATTTTCTTCCGTATAATGCTTGAAAGGTGCCATCTTAAGAGAGGCATGATATATGTTATTATACGCAGAACTCAATTAGTGGAAGGTACTCTTCCCATTTATACTTCTGATCCATACAATACATTCATAACATATCCTCTAAAACTTGATTAACTCTTTCGGTCTTGTCCATCTGTTTTTAGTATACATAGAACTGAAATTCAACTTAGTTCCTAGATCTACATTAAGCATTTTCCAAAACCTTGACGCCATTCTAGGATCTCTATCAATATGATTAATTTAGGTACTCCATGTAATCTGAAATTTTATGTACAAATATTTTAGCCAATACAGAGAATCATCCTTAAGATTACTAGCAAAAAAATGAGCTACCTTTGCTAGTTTATCAAAAATACTAAAATAACATCATGTTTATTTCTTGACATAGGTAACCCTTGTAAAAATCCATGTTTATTACTTGCCATTTTTATTGTGGTATGCTATAAGGATATAATAAACCAGTCATTTAGGTGCATATGTTCAGCTTTAACACATTGAAATTGTGTCAAAAAAATCAATAACATATTTTTTCATTCCTTTCTAGAAATCTTGTTGTTTTATATCAACAAGCATATTTGTAATACTAGGGTGTCCAGAAAAAGGTGAATTGTGAAATTTTACTTACAATTTCTTTCTTAAATCATTTAGCGAAGGTATGTATACTCTATTTTCAAATCTTAACATTCCTTCGGTATCAAAGTGAAAACCCTTATACCTCACATCGTTTGGATCTGCAACAAGCATTTTCTTTACTTGCTAAAAGTAAGAATAAAATTCCATAACACTTTTTACTTCATCCCTAAACTGAATTCTCAATGTTATAAGAGCATAAATGTGCTTCCTACAGCTTAGAGTGTTAGCCACTCTATTCCTTCAAATAGGTACTACTAGAATAGATGCTGAAGTTAACTGTTCCTTCAAAGTTCTGAATGTAAATTCACATTCTTAACTCCAAACAAACTCTTATCCTTCTTCTGTAAAGAAGTTATTGGTGCAGCTACCTTAGAAAAATATTTTACAAATATTCTATCATAACCAGCAAGCCCCATGAAGCTTCTAACTTCATGTACATTCTTTAGTGCGCAGCCACTTAGATATAGCTACAATTTTAGAAGGATCTATAGCAATTCCATTCTTACTTATTACATGTCCTAAATAGTGGACTTATGTGTCATAGAAATAACATTTAGATAACTTACCATATAACCGTCTCTTTCTCAAGATTTCCAAAACTATCTTCAAATGCTCATGGTGTTCCTCTATGCTTTTAGAATATATGAGAATGTTGTCCAAGAATATGAGCACAAATTTGTCCAAGTATTATTTAAATATATTATTCATTAAATTCATAAATGTTGCAGTGCATTGGTTAATAAAAAGGTAAAACCATGAACTTATAATGTCCATACCTTGTCCTGAAAGTTGTTTATGAATGTCCTCATCTTTAATCCATAATTGATGATATCCAGATCAAAGATCTATCTTAGAATATACCGATGCTCCACACATATGATCAAATAGATCATCAATTCTAGGGAGTGGGTATCTATTCTTGATTGTTACTTTGTTTAACATTCTGTAATCAATGCACAATCTAAGTGTTCCATCTTTCTTTTTCACAAAAATTACTGGTGCTCCCCAAGGTGAAACACTTGGTCTAATCAAACCTTTAAAAAAATTTCTTACAACTAAGCCTTAAGCTCTACTAATTCTATAGTATTCATTCGATAAGGTGCCTTAGAAATAGGCTCAGTTCTAGGCTTGATCTCTATTGTGAAGTCAAACTCCCTTTTGGGTGGAAGACCTGGTAACTCTTCCAAAAACATGTCATTGAAGTTTTGTAACAATGGATATTGTTCCAAGACATCATTTTTCTCTTCAGTTGTTTCTACAATATTTACTACATATAAGGTACAACATTTATTTTTGGCCTTTTTAAATTGCATAGCTGACAGTTCCCTAACAGAAATCTCACGTTTCACACCCTGAATCTCTGTTGTTTTCTGGAGGTCATCTAAACAACTAATGTGTTTTTCAAAATAGTCCACTTTAGCCGTATGTTATGCTAACTAATCAACACCTATGATTACATCATAAGACCCCAAAGGTGTAACATAAAGATCAAATTTATCGGAAAAACTAGGTAAGCCAAGGACTGCTCCAATAAGACACATGCTAACTCATCAATAGAATTGTTTCCATAATGTACTTGTCCATGTTTTATCCATGTTTCCACCTTTTGTTATTATTTTTGATGCTAATTTACTAGAAATAAAACATTCAATAGCTCGGTATCAAAAATAATAGTTATAGGAATGCCAAATAACTTACCCAAAACCTTTATGGGCATGGCCTGCTTTTCAACTCCGCTTATCATCTACTACGGTGTGTATCTTGTGTTGTTGATTATGATCATACTTTTTCAAAGGGAATTGATTTTCGTAATGATATTTTCCATAGTTATAATAGCCTCCTACAGGTCCCTTTCTAGGCTCAAATTTATTTCCAGCCCTAGAATTATCATTCTGACCTCCATAGGACTTCTGTCTGTTATTGTTGTTCTTGACAAAGTTGTTCCGTGCATTACCAACAAACTTATTTGTTACTTCTTTCTTACTAGTATCAGATGAAAAATTACTTTTCATTCCAAATTTCTTCCATGGTCCTTTCTTAGGTGCAAGAGATGATGAAGAAGAGTTGGGGATTTTCTTCCTTACTTCCTCCTTATGAGTAGAAATTGCCTTCAATTTATGTTCCTGCCTTATGGTCTTTTCAACAACCCCTTCCATCGTGGTTGGGCTGTGAACATCCACCTCTCCTCCTATAATGGGATTCAATCCCATGATGAATTTCCATATCCTGAACTTCTCGTCAGTTTGATACTGAGGTACATACTTAAGGAGTTTAGTAAACCGCTCCCAATACTCAGTTACAGTTAGCTTTCGTTGAGCTAAGTTCTAGAATTTTTCATTTTCTGATCATAGTAAAGTTATGGCAACCAACGTTGCCTAAAGTAACTTTTAAATTGATCCCATGTGATATTATTTTCATCAATGTTTAACTCATCCTTACGGTTGTCCCACCATGAAGATGCCTCATGGGAAATCTAATATGCTCCCCATATCACTTTGTTTCTTTTGAGAAATTTCTTATTGCAAAGTATTTCTCCATTTCACTAAGCCAATTCTCAGCCCCATCTCCTAATGTGGTGCCATCAAACTTGGGTGGACTTATCCTTTTTATATCATTAGTGAGTTCAACTGCCAGCCTATCCTTTTTGTTCTCAGGCTGATCAGGTATGTTCACATTGTTATTATCAACACCTAAATTAGCATTGTCCTTAGGAGGTGGCTGATTATTATTACCAGCATCTTCTTCCTCCTCATTTCCCATTACTTTTTGTTTAACTACAACCTTATGATCTCTTTTGTCTAATAGGGCAGCAAGGATCTCATCAATTTTTTGGGTAGTTGTTACTCCTTCCTCAGGTGGAGGGTTATTTACAACATTTCCTCTTGTTCTAACCATTTTCATTAACAAGAAAATTTAAGTTTCATCAGATTATGGACACAATAGGTCTAAGAGCTGTAACCTTCAACTCTGATACCAAGATGTAACATTCTTATTTTAGGACTTTAGAAATAAGGGAGTATTTTTTTAAACATAATGTTCTATGTTTGAAATAAAACATCATTTAGAACACACATTCCATGCCAATCAATCTCATAACAGATAACCATATGTAGTTTTAATGACTCGGTTTACTACCGATCTAACATTCCATGACTCGATTACCAATCGATCTCTCATTTTTTTCTTAAAGTATAGAATACTTTATGTATACTATGTATACTTGGTTTCCTACCCTATCTCGGTCTTGAGTGATCTGTTTAAATAACCTATCTGAATATTTTTACCAATATTCATATGACATCACGTTGCTTTAAACTAGGTGACATAGAAAACACAACCAAGCATCTTGCGATACTTTGGCCAAATATTTTCAACCTATTATTCATGTTTCTATTCCTATATGACATACTCATCATTCTGGAATATTTCATTCACCTCACTCTTCTATTATCTAGAATGGTATTTACTTGAATATCTTCATCCACTTGCCCAAGGTTTGACCCTAGCTCAAGTTAGCAACATAATTTATTATAAGAAGGTGGTCACGATGACTTAGGGTATGTAGGCATACTCGACTGACCTAAATCAACCGGATGTGCCAAGGTACCCTGAGTGATTAGGAGCTACCACCCATCCTAAACATGCTACTAACTTGACCTAGAGAGAAACTAAGTTCAAGTCTAGATGTGCGTAGATCTAGATGAACAAAGACTTCTTGAGGGTACAGTCCTATAGTTGGTGTGTGCCAACATCCTTGAGAACCGATTCATCAAGATGTACATACCCCCTCAGTGGTCATTATCATGATTAATATTGGATTAAGATTTAGATTATAGCAACCATGCCTAACCCTAATTCCAACATTCATTAATTTCTTTATCCATAACTAGCCTGAATAGATATGGAGGACTTCATTATTTCAATTTTACATTGTTGTTCATTAACATTAACGTGGCATAACAAGCAATGATTACTCCTAAAATAAGATAGAAAACATCAAACGTTTAATTCTTAATGCAACCTAGCTATCCAAATCAAGTGTGTCATCCACCTAGATTCATCTATTGTTCACTTTATAACTTTAGTTAAAAGATTAAAGATCATAACCACTATTCCTTTTTATCATCCTTGACTCATCTAGTTGAATTGTTATGTCCCAAAATATTTTATTATTAAACTATAGTTGTGTAGTTAGAGAATGACATCTTTTGCAGTTTAACAAGTTCATTATAATAAGGGAGATTATACTATCCCCTTAATTTAACTTATTAATATATAACAACAATAGTATACAAATAGATATAAAGAATACCGCCAAGATATCACTATTATTTCCGTCATACAAGTACAAAAGAATTCACACCACAAATTGGAGTCCAACTCAAAACCTTTTAATTCATAATGATAAATATACATTTTCAAGACTATGCATTTCAGACATTCTGCATGCCAATCATAATTAAGATCTTAAAATAACATCACTTTTCTTTTCCAATACAACTCAAGAATAACTCAAAATTCTTTACATAAGATCCATAATTAAGTAAGCCAATGAATCATAAAAAAATTCCTTCTTTTATCACTTACGATGTCTATCTCGCAAAATTGCTATGCACAGTCGATTCAATGAACTAAGCATTAAAGTGAAGTGCATTCCACTAATTGTTCCATTAAAACAACTCTGCTTTAATGAAACAATTAATATATCATACAAATAAGCATAAGTAATATCAACCAGAAAAGAAGTACAATTAAAGATTCTGAATTCACTTTTTAGGAAAAGAGCATAATATAATCCACAACATCTGCATTATATCATAAGGTTTAATTGATCCTATCAATTACTTTTAAAACAATCAATAGATCCTGTCATCCAATTGTTTCATAATTCTAAAAGAATAGAAATACACATTTATCTTTACTAAGTAGAAAAAGAGTTATATGCAACATAGCTCATATTAGGATGATTCATCCTACAACTTAAGAAAAGAAGAAGAATCAATACATACTATTCCTTACACACTTAATCATCTGAAAGATAGAAACAGTTTAGAACACACCAAAATGCCTCAGTTCAAAGATAACATTATAAGGATTCAACATTAAAGGAACAACATCTAACAAGAATCCCAAATCAATCCAAGTAGGGGTAGAGAGTCAAAACAGTCCTCCTACAAGTCTAAACTAACTTCCACATGTTAGAAGTTATAATTTCATAGATCTGAAACTAGACGTTCCACCAATCCAAGCTAGACTCACACAGAATTAATCTCTTCTCGTGTCCATCCAAAAGAGAATTCATAAAAAGACAGAGTGCAAAAAGAGACAACCTACCAATATCAATCCAAATGGAGTATGACTCAATCAAGCAAAATAGTTGGTCTAAGCATGTTATATTTTCTTTCCAACATACCGACTCAGCTAATCTCTTTCCACATCATTACAACCAATGACTTATACAAAGTAGACCAACAATCCATAAGAAATTTCCATCTCATAAGAGGATTGAATACAGAGAATTTCAATCAAATGAACTTATCCAAACAACAGTAAAAGGGATCTCCATTAGAAAAGATCCAATAAATAATTCATTTCATTTATACTATCAAATGAATTCCCATTTCTATTTCAAACTTAGAAGTTCTTTAACTAGTTCCCAAAAGAGAACACACAACCAAACACACTGCTAGAAGAAAGCACACTTCTAGTTTCCCTTACAAATCTTCACTAACTGGTTTACCTATTCCCATTCATTAAACACAAGTTTGAATTCAAGTCTCGAACGAAGTACACAGTACAGTCCCAAAAATAGTATATTGTCCCTAAGAAAACATATTCCTTTCTCTATAAAAGACTTAGAGATTCATTCACTTAAGCCAACAAGGAATAGGAAACCCCCAACAGTAAAAGATAAACAAGTTCAGAATACACACGAACTCAAAGAACTGAAATCCCATTTACAAAGCTTCAACAGTTCATTACAAGAGAACAAGTAGTTCATGAACTAGTTAAGAACAGATTATACAAACAATTTGGATCAGAGATCTTCCATACAAACTTCAATACACTAAGGTATTCAATCCATCTTTTTAATAAAACCCAGAAATCAATTAAAAAGATCTGAGAGTAATAAAACTCAATATATGTTTAAGTCAAGTAATGTCCCAATCTTACCTCCAACTCGACTAAAATAGAATCACAACAAAGACTCTCAAGTTCCCTCTAAAAATCTTGTGACAAGAAGGTATTCATTTCAACATTGTTCATAAGAAGGAAAATGCAAACTGTATTTCCATAAACCTCTTAAACTATGAGCAACTATTCCAATGAACTCTATATCAAACCAAACCCACAACAAGGTACAATTATAGTCTAATAATCCTTAAAACAATCAAGCTTTCAAGAAGACGCAAGATTTCTCAGAGCAGAGAAGGGAAGAATATCCCCCAAACTTACATGCCCTTACTAGTTCAAGAACATGGTACAGTCTAAAAGATAGAAGTACTAAAACCATTCACACTCAAGAAGCTACACGAAGAAGATCTCAAAATATATTAGCAGATCAACTTCTGAACAAAACTCATCTCTCAAGCCCTTATCGAGAAGATAGTCCATAAATGAGTTTAAGAATTTCAATCCTTGAATACGAGTAAAAATCCAACTCAAAATACAAGTATAGAATCAAACACATTGATTCGAGTACAAGTTCAAAACACGCAAGTATTGAATACAAGTACAGTGTCGAACACGAAGCTTCAAACAATAGTTCAGAACTACACAAAGCTCCAACACAAGTTCAAAACAAACATGAAGCTCCAATAAAATCACATTACAAAACTCAAAGCCCTAATACAAGTTCAAACAAAACATAAGGATCCAATAAAGGTTCAGAAATGTACTAAGTAACAAATGCCAATTCGAATAAGACCAACCTCGAATACAAATTTCAAAATGAAATATAGAGCTTCAAATACAAGTTTTGCATGCATGTCACCATTAAACTAGCACAAAGAAATTTCCCCAAAAACTAACATTACTTTGCGATGGATTTACATCCCAAAACCACAGAGATTCATAAAAACATGAAATTAACCAGACAAATCATGTAAATATTTATCTCATGAGAGTAGAGTTGTTTTAATGAATCATTTAGAAGAAAACAATAAATCTTAATGGGTAGAGCCTATCATGCCTGATAGTGCCTTTGCCAATTTGATGGAGACTTCCAACTGAGCTTCCCACTCTTCTTCTTCTCCATGAAAGATCAACAACCAACCAAATTTTCTTCCAATGCCTCATATACATTCCTTTGATCAAAAATAGACCAGAGAAACCAAAAATAACCACGAAGTGGAAGTCAAACTGCTGGTTCAAAGAACCAGATAGCTCCATGCAAAGAAAAATTCACGAGACATGCAAAACCAAACAACCTCCCACAAATCCGCCTCCCTTGTTTCCAAGATGGTTTGCACACAAAAACCGAGACCCATTAATGTCATTACTACCAAAAATCTTGCTTATCTCTCCTTGCCACTACCTCCCAAAACTAGCGAATGCCATTTTTAATTTAATATGTAATTCCATATTTAGTGAAGCCTCCACTAAAGTTAACTATCCTTTTCCAAAGCGCGGCACCTCTCTATGCATTAAACTCAAACAAATCAATTAAATGCCATTGGAATCGTCACCTTAGTGACATGGGACCCTTAGGTTCCTTTTAAAAAATTTAGGCTAGATTTCCCAAGACTTAGGTTAGTCTAACAATAAATCACCTTAGGTCTTAAAACATTGCCATAGGTAATTTCCACCTTAGGTTAGACTAAATTCACAACCATTAGTAGTAGGCATTAGGTTAAAATATTCTAGTATCACCTTAGCAATTTTCTCCCTTATTCATTTAACACAAGAGCTTAGGTTAGGATGCCATCCCAAAAAAATAGAATAAGAATATTAGGTTAGATTAAAACCCAATTAAGTAGACGTAGTTAGGAATTAGGTGCTCTTACCTAGTTTAGGATACCATTAGGATAATCCTTTAGTCTTAGGATTCTGTTTCCCCTTCATAGTCATAAGTAGACTATATTTCGATTACACCTATAATGTCCTGCAGAGATCAATCCCAAAGACCCAAGCACAACATACAACCTAATGAAGTCACGTTAATACAAGACCAAAGAATTTGTAAAATGCAAAGGTTCAATCTACTATGTCTCTCAAACTAATGAATGTCAATTTATCATTCAGTCTGGCAAGAATATTTAAAACATTCCTTGGATCACTAAAATTGATCCAAGGATGAGTTAATAAAAGAGATAAGTTTGTAACTCTCAAAATCAGATTGTAGCTTATCAATAAGAAGTGAAAATGGATTCTTGCAAGCCATATCATTCCATTCTAAATAATCCAAGAGAATAAATGATTTATCCATAACAAGCATGATTTTCAACAATCAAGGGAACACACCTCATTCAAGAAAATCACATGCCAATGCTTGTAATGCAAAGAGAAATATAACAGTTTGTCCAAGGTGTTACAAGTTTATACATGCTTTGACATACTTTATATATTTCTAACATGCTATTGTGTGCTTCATATGCAACGTTTGTCTTGTAGACTTATTTTCTTCCATGGTTGTATGTTACATTGCTTTTCTTTACTTGTCATTATTTGCCACCATTTGCAGATTTTCCCTTTTTCATGTGTTCACGTTGTCTTCTTTTGGACATCTCGACATTGATTGTCTTGTGACATTTTGAGTGATGTCCTATGTTTGAAACCCGCTTTTAGCAGTCTACTTTGTCTTCTTGCATGCTTACATTATTTTCTTGTTTCTTAGCTTATACATTGTCGACTTAGCCTTAATATCATCTTTACATGAGTGTTTGACTTTTATTATATTAACACTTGTTTCCTATCCACTTTGTTTGTGTGTTCCTTGGTTTCCACCAAACACACTCCCTTCCCCTATAGGGCACATTTTTAGCATGAAGATCGGTCCTCTTTTGGTCTCGCATACTCCTCAGAGACATCACATGCACCCCAAATGAGGGTGGATCATTTGGGTGAATCATTCACCCCATAAAACAATTTATAGGCACATTTAGCATAACAAAATACCGATGCAACGCACTTATCAGTCTCAGATAGGACTTAAAATCAAACTTGGGTCCTTAAAAACACAAACACTAGTGCCTGGACAAAGAAAATAGTGTCTGGGTGCCCTTGACCCTTCCTGGATGCCTATGACTAGGGGGTAGTTACACAACATTTTTTTAGTGCAACATAGTCTACAACACTTCACACAGTGGATTTTACAAGGCATATAGTCCTTAGCACTCACCATACATACAACATACAACATTTTCTTCATCAAAAATGGATTGGAATTGGTTGAATCGGATCATATTTTTACACACCATCTATAGTGGTGTTCTAAGTTGTGGGAAAAAGTTAAAGATTAGAGGATGACACCATAATTTTCTCCTACACTTCTTCCAATTATTGGAGTGAGATCACCCAAAAAACTCGTAGCCGACATAACTAGTGTGAGATTGCCCAAAAAACTTGCGGTGACACAACTGGCTTGAGATCACCTGAAAAAATCATTCTTCTACATCATCTTCAGGATCATTTCTACACTCTTTTATCATCATGGATCAGGTGCACATGTTCCTTTTTCATAGTTTACATGCTTAATTACATACTTTTTACACATTTTTATCATATACACACATATTTGACTACTTGTTTGTTCTTCTCTTTTGTATGTCCATCCTTATGGGAAGTGGTATTCAACATCATCCTACATAAACATCAACATCAACAATATCAATCACATCAACAACAAGTATAATGGCGACATTTACACATGCGGTTTAGCCCTACGGCATCATCATCATCATCAATTTGTTTACACTTTCTCCTCTCTAGTTTCTACGCTTCACATTTTTATCACTCCATAATTTTTCTTGTCTCTTGGCACACTTTTCACCATCAATCTACATGGTTATCAAGTACACATCTCTTATCTACTTTATTTTATCAATATTTCTCTCAACAACATAAAGTGGGGAAAATGTAGACACATAATGACACACTTTGGGTAATTATCTAATCCACGATTGCATACTACTATTTATATGATTCCTAAGTAAAGTACTAATTAACCCATGCATTTGTCTATCTTTACTTTCTTTCTATTGAAAATTTTGGTCTTGCACTCTTTTATAGCACATTCTATCTTTTCACACCTCAAAATTTATAATCCTAAACACCAACACCTAGCCAGGGCGCCAAAGACATGGTGCCTTTATCACCTCTAGGAACCCCGACCTATTTTTACTTTGTTCACATCTTTTGGGTCCTTTCTAGTCATTTGAGCATCTTATATTTTTGGTAGTCGGCCTTTTCAGGGTTGATTACAAAATTCAAGCAAGGGAATCATATAAATATAAAGTTATGTGATCATAATAAAGGACCAAGAACTAATCATTAGCTATCACCACCTAAGGTTGCATCCAAAGGCTATTCAAGAGCATTAAAGCATCCATTCAAGGGAAAGGGACTGCATTATTCTGCATACACTTCATAGGAGGGGAATTTCATTTTATTCCATGCACACATCTATTTACATCTCTTACATCTAGCTATTTTTTCGCTATCAAGTGTGAAATACACAAGAGCCACCTAGGGCACAATTATGCACACACACACACACACACACACACACACACACACACACACACACACACACACACACACACACACACACCTAGAACTACATTGGGTCTAAAATTTAGTGCAATGCTCAGTCATAAGTTCACTCATTTGCTAGTTAAGGATAGTTTGAACCCTCATTTGCATTCTAATATTTTTGGATTTGATGTGCTCTTGATGGTTTTGTAGGTCAATCTTTCATTTTAGGTTATTAGTGACATTGACGATCATTGCGCAACATACTAGAGACCAAAGGAGAAGGAAATAAAACACCTTAAAACCAATCAAAGATGGTTTTCTAAGCTTTTTTCTAGACAAAGGCACCCGAAACAGTCCAAGGTGCCTAATAGAGTCCCTACCCCTCTCCAAGTGCCCCATCTAGGAAGATCGCCATCTTACTTATTTTTTATGAGGCTCTGTGTGATACTTCTTCCTTTGTATTCACTGGTCATTACTTCACAATCTAGGATTAATTACAAAATAGACCTAAGTCGTCTTTTTCTCCTCTTTGTAGTTAGATTTTCAATGCTTAATTGGTTAATTTTCTTGGGTCTATTTTTCACTTAATTGTTTATTTATTTACCGATACATATTAATCAGATTTAGGCATTTATTTTTAATTTTTCTTAATCACTTACTATTTAATAAGCCTCGAGTGCATATGTTTAAAACAAATCTATTTTCCATAAATACAAGTTTTCCTTTTTTAGTTATGATGACTTTGATGTACATAGATAAATTGTGAATGTAGTTCTCATGTGGAATATCACTTTTGCTAAAGATGATTTGTTTAGATGAGGTGATATGTGTGACCAAGGATTGGAATCATACAAGGTCAATGTTCATTAGTACTCTTGACTCCTAAATGGTCTTATAGATGTTATCTTTATGAGCATTGGTTCTTTTGCGAAGGTCCAAGATAGAGATATTGGAAAGCATTTTCTAAATATTATCTAAGAGATAATAATGACTATTTGAAGGAGTGGATAAGGGATGTCCTAGAATAGTGATGCGAGTGTATCATGTTGTAATGAGACACTCTTGTGATTATATTTTTATGGTTACTATTTTATTAGTAACTAGATGGATATACCCAATTAAAAATCAAAATGATATGATGCCTTGGTGGCAATGTTATTTGTGTTATTATCCTATGAGGATTGACCTTGATACATAATTTTTTCCACTTGTTGCTTGTGTTTGGGAAATGTCTCTTTATAGATCCTGATTTGATTGTTTTGTGATTTGGAAGCTTCTCTAGGATCAATTTCTATATCCCCATGATCCAATAAGTCTTGGATGGAGTTCTTAAGTTTCATGAAATGATGATTTCCTTGGCCCTTGATGTGATGGCACTCACAATATTCATTTTCTTTTACCATGAGGGCTTGGGAGTGTCTTCCTTGAATGCTTTGGTGTTAGGGAATGTGGTCATTTTTTAAATTCAATTTGGCGAACATTGATGATAGATATTCACCTAGTGGGGTCTAGTATCGATATTTTTATTTGGTTTAGGTGGCCCCTGAATGATTTTCAATTGTGGGGTGGTTTGTATCACTTGAATATGTTTGAAATTTGTACTTTCATCACCCATGATGTTTTTTTGTTAAATAATTTATCTTTTTCAATGGGTTTAGTATCATATACCTTTTGAAATGGTTTTAAGACTCCTTTATAAAATAAATCATTTTCAATTTGACTAACCTTCTCTATGAATTCATTGAATGTGATGACATATTACATTTACGAGTGGAAATAAATATTAGGGTGTGAGTTAGAAATAAAAACAATGAACATTTGTTTCTCTCGGGATATAGAAACGAAAATTAGTAGCCCAACCTCACCATTATGGAAGAAAAGCGTAAAAGTTTTCTCTATTACATTATTTGTAATTAAATAGGTAAAGCATTATGATATCACTCTCCATGTTAACAGAAACTTGTTTGATGAATCTCTTAGATAAATATGCAAAGGTGGAAATTTGTCCCTTTAGAAGGTGGAGAAACCATTAATAGTATTTTCCTCCTAAGCTATGTGGGAATAGTCAAATGAGGTAATGACTTCCGATAAGCCATGAAGAAGTCTTTAATGTGATTCCAAAGGTCACCCTTCCCGTGATATTTTTCAAAATTTACAATAATAAAATTTATATGGAAAGGGTATTCATAGAATTTCTCTCACAAAAGGAGTAAGGACATAGCTTTTCAAAGTAGTATTTCTTGTGATGTCCATTATTACTTTTTTATAAATTGTTGAGTGTGTTTTTCATATATTTTCATTCCTAATCAAATGAATTACCACATGAGGGTGTAGATGGTATGTATATGTGATTTTATTTAGATGATTCACCTCCATAGTTATCTATTCAATATGATTCATGGGTTGCTTTATTATTTTTTTTGTGTGAGTGACCTTAGATTTTTCTATATGGATATGGGAAGATAAGATTACTAGTTGATGACTTAACATTTACTTTTGCTCTTGAATTTTCATCTCTTCATTACATATGTTAGGAATTTATCCTTACTCTCCTTTCCTACATCATAATTTAGTTTTATAAAATGTATACGATTCCTAAATTTAGATGACTTAGGAGGTGTGTTAGCATCATATTCCTCTCTTTTACATTCGGGTTCGTGAATGTAGAAATATGTCCCAAGTTTAATATATCAACAAAAAAAAATTGAGATAAGAGTTGAGTTTTATCCTCTCCATGTATCATGCTTTTAAGGAAAGAAATATCAAACTTAAAGAGGAGTTTTGTACCTAATTAACCAAGTGAAGAACTTTGTCTTTGTTTTGATATAAAAATTTGTCTACTTGTTTCGGATTGTGTTTGAAGATTTCATGTGGATCTTATTATCCCACACTATGATCAATGAGGCTAAGATAATCTTAAGAGAATTTTATAAACCATCATGTAGGAAAGGACACATATCTTCTATGACCTAATCATGTAATAGGTAGCATTATTTTGGTGAATCCTACTCTAGTTTGTTTGATTGTGTTTACTTTGGATTAAAGGAAGTTATAGAAAGATTTGGGTGGCATAATGGATACAAAATGTGTAATTGAGCCTAGGTTTTGAAAATGATTAGCATTGATGGGGATTCTAGACAAATTTAGGTAGCATAACCACTGCGATATGGAAATTTTATTTATATTTTAGACTAGTTATTTACTTGCTAAGGATTCCTACACAATTTTTGCCAACATTATAGCTGCAAAATGAATGTTTTACAAGTTTAATAAAAAAATTGATTTTCCTAAGGAAATATAGGTAAAAATGAGAATCTTAAGAGCTATAACATGGGTATTTTACTGATTTTTTGATTTTTTTATTGATTTACAAACAGAAATTTTACCTAGTGTTAGATTTTTCATGGATTATCCTAAGGAAATATAGGCAAAAGAGGAACAATAATAGTTGTAAAATGGATGTTTTACCTAGTTTTGGAAAATTTTTATTTTCCTAAGGAAATTTAGGTTAAATTGGGTAGCATAATGACTATAAAATGGGTATTTTACCTAGGTTTGTATTTTTGGGAAAAATATTAAATGTTCTAAGTAATATTATACATCTTAATGGTGTAATTGTGTCAATTAACCAATTTTGTAAAGTTTAACTTTGGAGGTCAAAATGGCTGGTCAAATTTTGGCGAATTTTGGGTTATTATGTTAGAAAATTGAGGGTAAATTCCTAGGTAGTGTATGTTCTTGATGTAAGATGCACTTTGTTCAACTCAAAAAGAGTTGCAAATTTTTTTATTGCTAAAATATGTTTTAACACGAATAGAGTTTCACCTTGTGGTGTTTAAAAATTAAATTTTTGACTCGAGTAGAGTAACATGTTTTAGTCATTTTTTCAAACACATTTTTGGGAGATAGTCAAGAAAGCACAACCTAGACTAATTTTGGCCACCTAACTAGAATAATAAAGGTTTATATGGGCATCCTCAATATACCTTTTTATATGTGAGGCATAAGCCTATGAAATTAGTAAGTGTTGTCTAATGGTGTGGATTGAAGGGTAAAAATCCCCATCCCCTTCACTCAAATCAATTCAACGGATCTTCAAAAAATGAAAATTTCTTCCTATGGTATCCAATCTAGGGAATATGTATTGGACATAATTGTACCACTCACTTCGTAGGAGAAATGTAAAATTGAACTCCTACTTAGCCAAAAATTCTTGATATTATCATGAATTTATGTAGCCCTTTAGCACATGGGCTTTTTCCAAATGACTAGGTAATGAAGCCCTAGATACCAAACCTTGATAAATGAAAAAGTGCCTAATTTTTTTATCTCCAAGATCACCTTGTGGTGTAAGGAAAGATAATACATGGTTGAGACGAAGTGCAAACAAGTATCCAAAGATGTGGAAATGAAATAAACACCCTAGTAAATGTGTTTAAGACAAATGTTAATCTAATATATAACATTTTTACAAGCTACATAAGTGATTAAAATACTGATTAATTCAATATACTATGAAATTTTTTTGAAATGAAAGTGATATTTCCCAATCAAAACAACCAATTTGTAAAGTGAAAAAAGTAAAAGTATAAAGTTTTTATATGTATTTGTTTAAGTGTTTGTTTTTTTGAAATAATAATCTTTGACAAGTGAATATGGAAACCTACACACTGATTTTAGTAAATTTTAACAACAATAAATAGTCAAAAATAAGAAATAAAGTGACTAAATGAGAGACAACAAAAAACTGAGGTCTCTATAACAAGGTCATTGAAACACATAGTGAGTTCATTTTTGATAGAGTGAGTCTCGTTGCTTCACAAGTGAATCCGTTGATAGAGAGTTCACTATGATGTACGTTAAGGTCATTAAAATCAAAATGATTCCACCATGAAATGTGGAAATTCCACCAAAGTGAGTTTTTTATGAAGTGTAGTGAGTTCTCTGAAATAAAGCAGAGTTTGTTAGATAGAACAATGAATTTTCTATTTATAACACTTACATGTTTTGACTCCCAAAGAACTGATTTTTCCATAAAAGTTTGCTACTCCACTCTACTAAATAACATTTTCTTTCACATACCTCTAGTTTTTCTTCCTCCCACATATAATAACGTTATCTAATTTCTTTGAAATGGTGTCACTCACATGATACCACCTCAAAGAGGGGAAAATGTAGGCACATGCTTTCTACAACACAATTTTAATACCAAAATTATAATAATTACACTCTTTCCTATTATCACCATTTAATTAGTGATATTATATTAATTAACTAAGATTATTCATCATCTTAAAATTTGAATTTGAATTATTCCTTGTAATTCTCCATGATCTAAAAACACAAAAATAAAAAAAAATTCAAATTCCAATGAAGAAATAAAAATAAAAATGAGAAGATTTTTTTCGAAAACCCTTGTAGTCAAAAACGCAAAATTGCTCATTTCTCAATCTAGAGCATGGATTGAGATGTCATATTTTGTAAACTTCCTCATTTTTAGATAAAATCAAGATGTAAAAATGGGATGTCAAATGATGCCCTAGATGATTTGTTTTAAAAAAATCCATTTTGTGCCCTAGCTCACATTCATCGCATTTCTTGCCAATCTGACAGTTGGATTGAGCTAAAAATTTGCCCATAGATTTCAAGTGAAAACCCTATCCCAATGGAGTCAATTCCATCAGTATTGGAGGCGAAAAATATACTTGTAAATAAGCTTCATGACTCTATTAATGGCTTCCATGGTAGCTTTGTTCCCGAAGCCCTTGCCACGTAAAAATTTCATTTTTTATTTCTAAGCATTATGTTGGGAAAAATCAAGTGAAATTTGGGGGATAAGATTAGGACAATGAGAAAAATCTGAAAATATGTGTTCCATTGTAAACCGAGCACCAAGAGACCTACTTTCCAACAATAGTAAGCTTTCCTACACAAGTTTGTTATTTTTGGTTAGTCTTCATCAAAAGCAGTGGCACCAAAGATAGTGTGCACCGAAGATAATCATGAGGTGAGAATGATTGTTTAGAGTAGAAAATAGTGAAAATGACCACTTACTAAATATAGTAATCTCCTACATGGGTACCTACTAACAATAACAAGTCATTCCAAGAAGTGGTCAAAGTGAAGGCAATATAAAAAGGAGTAAATAAAGAAACTAAACTCATCAAGATGATCCGAGAAGGTGGAAATCACCATTTACTAAATATAGATACGTATCCTATCTGGGCACTTACTAAAAATAATAGGCCACATTCAAGGGGTTGTTTCTAGAAAAATGAGATGCATGAGGATAATCATTTGGGTCAACATCACCATCCGGGATTCTCGGAGGAATTTTTCACGAGATCATTTAGAATCCATCTCAAGAGACCTCAACAATGTCTTTTGACACTCACTTCATGGCTCTAGTTATAGGAATATAATGTGTATAAGAAAGAGGTTACAATCACTGGTGAACATTTCATTCAATTTAGTAGGGTCAGGTTTCGAGCTCCAATCTCTTCGAATGAGTCTTCGATGCATTTTTTTAAACACTCAACTCAAGTTCATCATACATCATTCAAAGGAGGTGTCTATTAGTTTAAAGCATTCAAGGATCTAGGGTTCATTACATTGGATCATTTCAACTGGATCATCTCACAAACATTAGTGAAATCTATTAGTGGAAACTTCTTCGACATAATCCTTCCTTCTCTCTCTCTCTTTTCTCACCCCCAAATTTCTCTCTCTTTGATGTTTTAATTTCGTTGTGGGGTTGCAAATTTTCATATGTCTCTAATGTAATAAAAGTAACTTTAGTTTTCTAATGTATTAAAGTCACCTTTATGTTATAAAAAAGGGACTTAAATGTTTTTATAGGAAGATGAAAAGTTTAAGTTATTTTGACACATATGAAGATTCATTAGAGGGTATATGAGGAGTCACTCCTCTTGTAAACCGTAAAGGCCTCCATCTTTAAATTTTTTGGTTGCATATTTTTGAATTCATGAGAGAGCATTTGCCTACTTTTTAAAGAGCAAAAATTTAACCAATTTCTTCCACTTCTCCCCACTATTTTTCCTTCATTCTCCTATAATGTACAAATCTAATAGAAATGCGAATGAAATAAGAAGATTATATTTTACAAGGCATATGAATTTGTGCATATTTTTATGCACGATTTCCTTTAGTCGGTAGTATGGAAGTTTTAGGTTGTTTCTTCTCATAAATACATGTGTTAAAATTTCTAACTAGTGTGTCCAAGAATCTGAATTTATACCTACAACGTTAGTTCCCTTATCTCTTTTCTCACTCCCCTTTCCCACCCTCTAAAGTCCTCTCTAGTAATTAATTGTTATCTTTTAAATACGGTTAGTGGAGTGCCCCTGTTGGATCCTTAGCTACAAGGCCACCAGGAGAATCCACCTTTTCACATGCATGTAAATATGGAAGTTGCACCATCTAAGTAGAGGGACTTTGACTCCCAGAGCATTGAAAAGAAAAACACAAATTTTTTCACCTAATAAATTTTATCACCAACAATTTTTGCACCCACCTTCGGGTAGATTTAGTAGCATCTCGCATCAAAATACGACCACAAGGTCTAAAATCCATATATATATATATATATATATTTTTAAAAAACTAAAAAATATATTTCAAAGAAAATCATTCTTGAAGGTGACTCTGCTAGTCACATTCATCTCCTACATCATTAATAAATTTCCAAATTGGAGTGAAGTACCAATGAGTGACAATGAAGAAGAAGAAGATGCCTAACAAGAAGAAGAAGATGTCTCGTTGAGAAATTAAGATCATCTATCATCCATGGTTTCATACTAGTCTTTGTAAAAGAAAATTTGAGAACAATAAAAGACACTCCTACTTCAAGAAATAATTTGTATTTGGAAAGAGGAAAGAGAAAGGAACTTGCCAATGAAAAATAAAGTAGGGAATTCTTGAAGAAGATTCAAATAAAATACAAGACAATGTGAAAATCCCAAGAATATGCTAAAGGTAATACTCTTAATCGCACACAGTTGAATGAAAATCTTGGAGCCATGTCTTTCATCACCCTCCCTTGGGATGATTTCCTTGCATATAGGAATGATAAAATGGGAGTCTTAAAAATTGAGTATATGGAAAGAATCATAAGTACTATGCAAGGAAATTCCAATCCCCAAATCTACCTCAAAATGTTGAAATATGTTTAAGCTCTGCAAGAGATGTATGAGAAGCTTGAAGTAGCCCATAGAAAAGAGGAAGAGAAGGAGATTTTTCCTATGGAGGAATATCCTGAATATTGTTCATACTATAGGGTATTCATACCTAAAATATTATTGAATGTTGCTGAATAAAATCCTATCCTTGATCCTTCCGATGAAGATCAAATCAGCACTATGGAATATGATGAGAGGCAGGATGATGCAAGGTCAACCAAAGAAGATCTTATTCTTGAACCCTCCATTGGAAATCAAAGAAACACCTTTGAAGATGATGATAAGGACATGGAGATGGAACCACCATTCATCAATTCATTCTGGCTTGAGGCACAACCCATGGGAGGAGTAATATATTCAATAGAGGAAGATTATTGTTGTATAATTCAATGCTCTCTGAAGACTCCTCCAATGATGAATAAATAAAAGATGACCAGTCCAAAGTAAGCATGAATAATCTCCTCTCAACTTTGTATCTTTCAATTAATGATGAAATGGAGATATGTGAAGAAGCACCTGAGATCAATCCTACATAATTGACTTGATATGGTGAGTTCAAGATGGTCATAGATGATACGCATTCTTATTTCAATCATTCAAGTGATGAAGAAATGTTGAATGAAGAAATTGAGACAAATGAAGAACCAAAATACTTTCTTGATCCAATCATGGATGACTAGATGGAAGAGGCACTCTTATTGAATCCGAGGAGCGAATGATCAAAGCATGGTAACTATGAAATTTTTCATTGTCCATATGAGCACAAAGATTCAATAATGGATGATCAAGATAGAATTGTAAACTCTTCCCATAGCGTTGCACCAACATGGTTTTTTTCTTCCTCAAGGGGAGGATGATATGTATTTTTAGCTTGAAGGAGTTCCCTTCCCAAAAAGCATGGACCTCTTCTCTTTATCGAAGGTTTCATGAATTGAGTCTTCCCATGCTTGCAAGAAAGTGAACCTTGGGAAACACAAAGCATGGAAGAGGTGAATGAGGATGTTTCAAATGAATCATGGGCATGTATGGATCAAATTTTCAACCATCTCTTAAAATCACAATGTAGAGACTCTTTCAATAAAAATGAAGATGAACCTATAGAAATATCGAATAACTATTTGAGCAAGACCTCCTAAAGACTGTGGAAGAAATCAAGACCCTTAACTCAGTCTTGAACTCCTTACTTGGGCTATGGACATGTAAGATAAGTGTGAATCAAGTTGTGCTCCTCTTTTTGATATATCAATGTTTGATGTCGATACAAAGCCAATGGATGAGTTTGATGACTTCCCCAACTCCTTGGTTGACAAGAGGTAGTATGAAGATATTTATTTTTCTTCCACATTGTATGAGGAAGGTCACGAATGTAAAAGAAAGAACGTCCTCGAATCTCCTTTGGAACTCCTCAATCTTGAAGATAATATCTCTACTATGGGGGATGATAATACCGAAAGGTTAAGTTGATTTACACTAAAGAAAGTTGTTCAAAACAAGAGTTCATACGGAAAAATGCACTCAAGGGTAAATAATTCCTCTATGAAGAAATTGAGGGTTGCAATTTCGATACTGATATCAAGATGAGCTTTGAGAAATTGGATATTGATGGCGATTTTCCTAGAAAAAAAGTGAGGGTATGCATGATTCTTGTGAAATGATTCAAAATCATATTTCACTCACCATTATTAAAGGTATGATGTTCCTTGAATAACTCCCATATTGAAAAATTATCTTGAGATTGACGAGGTCCATGATCTAATTTATATATTCACTATTTTAGAAATTACTCACTTAGGCATCAAAACGAGGTTTCGAGAGACTTTCTTGAATGGGAAGGAAGTCAGTTTGTTCTCACTCCTTCGATTACCTTATAAATATAGGAAATGATTGTAGTTTGAAATCCAAGGATGAATAATTTCTCCATGATGAGGTCAATATTTCTAATTTTGAAAGTATGAAGGAATGGTGTATCATACTCACAAGATATCAAGAGGAAGCCTCAAAAGGCAAGAGTTTCAAGAAGGTGACTAAATTTTGTAAGGATGAAAGAATGTTCTCAATGTATTGTGAGTATGAGCATGGAATCATGATCATTATTCTTCTTCTCAATCTATGGAAAGCCATCAAAAGGGCATGGTTTGATCAGATAATAATTTTTTTGCTTCAAATATCACATTTTGACCCACTATTCCATGATATCATGTACTTTATCAACCCATTATTAGGTATGTGTATATTATTTTCCTACCTCTATAATATTCCATCCCCATGTATATAACTTCCTTTCCCGTTGTGTGTTGTTTTCCTTCTAGTGTGTTTCTCTTCTATTTTTTCATCTTTTGGTGTTTGTGTCCTTCCTTCAAATCTATCTCATTGCAAGTTATATGTGACTCCCATAAATCCAAATGGATAAGACACTATTCAATGTGTTGTAAACTGATATTATGGGATTTCTCATGTCATTTCTTCACTGCGCTTGGTTCATAACATGTCCCTAAGCTAGAGCCGCTTATTGTCCCGTAATTTTTCAGGGGGAAAAATTTGCTATCAAGCAGACAACCATACCACGATGTCAAAACTTTTCAAAGTTATACCTTCCGAAAACACCCCCAAGTCAATCTATCCCAATCACTAGTCCTATCATGTTAGTTAAATTATCTCTATGTGAATTTCAAGTTTCCCCCTAGGCTATTTAGGAAAGCAAATCTAGTCCCCTTAGGTGACTTAGGACCTCTTGAAGCATTCAAAATTTCAAGAAGTTTTAGGAGGGACTAACATCACCCTTCCTACGACTATTGCACTACCCTCGAAGCATATAAGTTGATAAAACTTCATCACTCAGGAGTATTCAAGTGCTAGGAACACTAGGGAGATGATTTTTAAAGATTCAAAGAATATTCAAAGGTGTTGGAAATAATTCAACGAAAGTGGGTTTTTGAGCCTAAAGGAGCATGCACTGTGACAAAGGACCTAAGCTTAAAATAAAAATTATAAGAGCCCCTTGAGTAATTTTAAGTCCAAAAATTACCTATGGAAATAATTTTCCATGACCTAAATGGTGGAAAATATGGGACATCTTGAAACATCATACGCTTTCCGAGGCAACTCATTCCTCTGGTGCATAACTAGTGATCCCAAGAAAGAAGGGGAAATTTGGAGATGTTTAATTAAAAATTGGATATTAATAATATTTCCATTAGATTCATTTGGTTTTTTTCATGAATAATCATATAAAATTTCACCCAAAAATTCATTTGGGAGCTCGAGATATCGTCTTTGTAAGTTGGCTCCCAAGGTATGCTATTTGGTACTTAGTGAAAATTTTAAGGGACACGTGGCAGCCTGTGGTGAAGGCACATTTTCATGTCCCATTTTTCCATTTTTAAAAGGGATATAAGGGACATAAAATTTCACCTAACCATTTTTAGCCCCCAGGTCACCCATATGACCCGAAAACCACCTCCTCAACTCCCACGTGCTAAAACTTAGCCCTCACTTAAAGTTGCTCAATGAATAAAAATAAGTCAAGTGTCGCACCTAGAATGAAGGGGAATTTCATGTCCCCTTTTTCCCTTTTGAAAATGGATTAAAGGGACACAAAAATCACCCCATCCCTCCCCCTTCCATTTTCATGTTATAAATACCAACACTTAGTCATTTTTTCACATCCCCCCACACCTCCATACCTTGCCGAAATGCTGCTGAATTTTCTCCAAGAATAAAAACTTTTTTTTTTCATTTGAATGATTCCTATAAATTATCCATGATATAAGAACAAAAAATAAAAAAATATGTATTCCAATTAAGAAAAACAAATAAATATGAGAATATTTTTTTAGAAAACCCTTGTAGTTAAAACCAAAAAAATGCTCATCTCTCTCAATCTAAAGCATGGGTTGAGATTACATCTTTTGCAAACTTCCTCATTATTTTATACAATCAAGATGCAAAAATGGGAGATCAAATGATGCCATGTATTTTTTTCAACAAAAACAAGATGCTCACATTCATTGAATTTCCCACAAATTCGGTAGTTGGATCAAGCTAAAAATTTACACATAGATTTCAAGTGAAAAACCTATCCCAATGGATTCAATTCCATCACTATCGAGGTGAAAAATACCTGAAAAAATCTTCATGAATCCATTAATGACTACCATGGTAGCTCCATGCCCGAAGCCTTTTTCAGTAAAAATTTCCCGTTTATTTCCAATCATTTTGGTGGGAGAAATCAATTGAAATTCAAGGGATAAGATCATGATGATGAGAAAAATCTGAAAACATGTGTTCCATTGCAAATTAAGCACCAACAACCCACTTTCCAAAAATAGTAAGCTTTCCTAAACAAGTTTTCTATTTTTGGTTATTCTTTATTAGAAGTAGTGGCAACGAAGATAGTGTGCACCGAAGATAACCATGAGGTTAGAATGAGTGTTCAGATCAAAAAATAGTGAAAATGACCATTTACTAAAAATAGTAAGTTCACTATATGGGTACCTACTAAAAATAACAAGTCATTCCAAGAAGTGGTAAAGGTGAAGGTAGTATACAAAGGAGTAAATGAAGAAGCTAACCTCGTCAAGATGATCCAGAATGGTGGATATCACCATTTACTAAATATAGTAAGTCTCCCATCTGGGAAATTGCTAAAAATAGTAAATCACATTCAAGGGGTTGTTTTTGGAAAAATGAGACATAAGGGGATAATCATTTGGGTCAACATCACCATCTGGGATTTTGATAGAAATTTCTCACAGATAATTCAAAATCCATCTCAGGAGACCTCGACAATGTCTTTTGACACTCACTTCGTGGCTCAAGTTGTAGGAATATAATGTGTAGGCAAGAGGTTACAATCATTGGAAAACATTTCATTCAACTTAATAGGGTCAGTTTCAAGCTCCAATATCTTCTCCGAATGGGTCTTTGTATAAGTGTTTCTAAACACTCGGCTCAAGGTGATCATGCATCATTTGAAGGAGGTGTCTAGTACTTTAAAGCATTTAAGGATCTAGGGTTCATTGCATTGGAGCGTTTCATTGGATCAGCTAGCAAACATCGGTGAAATTTATCGGTGGCATCTTTTTGACATAATCCTTCCTTCTCTCTCTCTCTTTTCTCACCCCCAAATTTCTCTCTTCGATGTTCTAATTTAGAGTTGGGGTTACAATTTTCATATTTCTCTAATGTAATAAAAGTAACTTTAGTTTTCTAATGTATTAAATTCACCTTTATGTTATAAAAAAGGGACTTAAATGTTTTTCTAGGAAGATGAAAAGTTTAAGCTATTTTGACACATATGAAGAGTCATTAGGGGGTATATGAGGATTCAATCCTCTTATAAAATGTAAAATCCTCCATTATTAAAGTTGTTGGTTGCATATTTGTGAATTCATGAGAGAGCATTTTCCTACTTTTGAAAGAGCAAAATGTTAACCAATTTCTTTCACTTCTCCCCACTATTTTTCGTCCATTCTCCTACTATGTACATCTCTAATTGAAATGCTAATGAAGGAAGAAGTTTTTGTTTTCCAAGGCATATAAATGTGTGCATATTTATATGCATGGTTTCCTCTAGCCGGTAGCATGGAATTTTTGGTTGTTTCTTCTCATAAATGCATGTGTTGAAATTTCTAACTAGTGTGTGTAGGAATCTAAGTTTCTACTTGCAACATAAATTCACTTATCTATTTTCTCACTCCCCTTTCCCACTCTCTAGAAAAATTCCTCTCTAGCAAGTAATTGCTAGCTTTTCACAAGGTCATTGGAGTTCCTTGTTAGATCGCTAGCTACAAAGCCACGAGGAAAATCCACCTTTTCATGTGCATGTAAATATGGAAGCTGTACCGTCTAAGTAGAGTGACTTTGAATCCCAAATTGTTATCAATAAACCCAAAAAAATTTCCACCCAAAAAATTTTCTACGCCAACACAAAGAAAACTCATAATTTAAACACACAGAGACATACACACTTAAAAGATAACAAGACTTGGATATTTGACACACACAACTTGAATAACCATATAGAATCACAATAAAATATTTAAAGGCTTGAAATGACATACCTTGACATCATTAAGGTGACATATATAGACCAATATAGCTCCCCTTCACTCCAATGCTTCGTTTGACCCAATACACCTCTAAGAATCCTAGTAGAGGCATATGTCATCATGGAGGGGCAAGAAGAGAGACCTAAGAAGGTCCCAAGCCTTCTCTTGGATCCTTGATTGAATCATTATTTTATAATTCTACAACATAATCCTTTTCTTAATCAAGTATCCCTTTTATATCCTCATGAACACCTTGGTTATCCTCTTTATTCTTTTTGTACTCGTATACTTTTGGCTTGGATCATCGAGTCCCTTTCTTCAAGTGTCCCATCAAAGAACCTTAGAATGTGCCCTACCTTTTGGAATCTAAAGCATTCCATCCATATCCTCCTGTTCTCAATTTCCATATGGTCATAACTATTGTAAGAAAATCAATATCCATTGAAATTTCTTACATACATTTTAGTGTTTGATTGTCCATTATTGCAATACTTTGCAAGATGTCCCTTTTCATGAGAAAGGTAGCATTATGCATGATATCTTTGACCAAACTTTTCTCCTTCTTTCCTTCACATTCGTATTCATTATCTCCTTCACATTGATGCCTCTAAACTTTTCCATTGTATTCATCTTCTTCTCAAACTTAGGACTTCACATACTAGCTCTATGTCCATAAACACCACACTTATATCAGTTACCATGAAAAAATCCATACCTATATGCATTAGGTTGTCTGATAAATGATCTTCCATGAGATGGAAGCTTTGAATTCTCTCCCATGCTTGGCTATCTTCTATCATTATATCCTTGACTTGATTCTTCCTCATTTTTCTCTGATTTGAATGAATCCTCCTTGAATCCTAGACCTATTCTATCACCATATGATTTTTTTCTTAACATCTTATACAAATTATCTGAACTTTCATGAAAATATGATACCTTTCTTGTCATGGTAGTTAACTCTTTCTTCAGTTCTTATTTCCCAACCTCATGTTTGAGACACTCTTCCCTCTTGATCTTCAACTCAACTAGGGCCTCCTCAATTTGAGTCTTTAAAACCTTGATTACTTCCTCATGAGATACACACAATGTGTCCAACTTCTCTTTACAAAAATCTACTTCCTACCTTAAGTGATAAAGATCCCCCATTATTGTCACCAAATATATCCCTCTAGCTTGTTAGGTTACTTCCAAGGGCCTACTATGATACCAATTGTTGGAAGTGACAATTCTCTAATAAGGGGGTGAATCAGTCCCCAATAAAACCTTTCACTTTTTATACTTCAAACATCAAACACATATCCTCATGAAACACATACATTAATGCTTGATCACAATCAGATATAATTCACCATGAAATATACTTCACCAAAGCAATGATTCATGCATACATATCAATAATAACACAAGATATACTCAAAACCTTTCTTTATTGATATTCAAATCAAATCACAACAAATGATGCCTTCAACAATACAACAACAAGATACAATCAAGTGATATCAATGTAATCAACTATATATCTTGAATAAAAAATAGCATATTCCTCTTTTGCATAAGACTTCAACTCATAATTAGACCTACAAATACTTCAGATACCTAGAAATGACATAAGCATGCTCTGAATATAAGTATCAACAGAAGACACCAACTCTTCCCTCTTTCATCAATTCACCATAAAGTAAACTTCATCATCCTTTTAATCACTCAAATCCACTTCATGAAAAAACCACTAGATACTAACCTAGAACCTAAATTCTAGGGGTTTTGGTCTAGGACCAAGGAATTTTCTTTGTAACAATATTTATTCAAAAGAAGATAAAAGATTTTCCCAAAAGATTCACTACATTGTACCCAAAACATCATTTTTATATCATCTCCTTCATTCATATTCAAAAGAGGTCGGTTTTCCTCATTTATCTTGACACACTAACCTAAAAACATTCCATAATAATCACTAGATCTTACACAATTGACCCATATAGGTCAGTCATGCCAAAAACCTTCATCCATGCACCAAAATCCTCAAAACCCCACCAATGGAATGAGAAAAATCCCCTCATGCCAAAAATATTTTTATTCAAGCTCTAAAAATCACAAAACATGAGTAATATTTCATTTAAACGTCATAAATTGTCACAATTTGCTTGAATCAATAATATTATTTCATTTAATGGGCCTAGTGGCTCATTTCCTTCATAAAACAGTTGTTTCCAACAACCTAAATCTAACTTTGGGCCTCAATACCCCTAAATATGAACTAACATATGGAATTTGACCACACAATGGAAATACCATAACCTTTAGAAAACTTTTAAACAAGTTAGAGCTCATGAAACAATCACATGTTCAAATGACAACAACTTTTGTCTTCACCAAAATAAGTTTCCTAAACATTATTTTTAAAAATGTACCTATTTAAAATCCTTTCTGACACTTTAAAGACCTATAAATGGATTAAATGTATTTCTAAGTCATCCCTTCTCAATTTCTAGGTGGTATCAAGCAATAACTCAACTATATCATGTTCCAAACAACTCATTATTTCAAAGCGGTTATGTCCTGAAAAAACAAGAAATATTATTGCTCACAAATTGACATGAAAACCACATAAAATAAAATAATCATGAGACCAAACTTATACCATTAGAAATATCTCTTAATCCTATTTCCATAATATATTTTAACTCCTTCTAACTCTAAGTGGAAGGCCTTCAACCAAGTTGATCTCTATAAACTACCTAAAACTGCCCCAAAACTACCCTTTGACCAATCAACATAAATGAAGCATACAAGAAAATTTAACTACATCACCATGACCTAAAAATATCATGGAAAATAAAAAAATCACATAAATTACATAATTATCAATTAGTTTTAAACTCCTTTGGACAACCCCGTCTCAAACAAATTTTATTTAGAAACTGACTTGTTTGAGTGGGGTCCACTTATTAGCATAACCTATACCATACATTTCTAGAAACCTGGAGGATTAATATACATGATCCAATCATAATCCAAGAACTATCAAGAAATTTTTCACTTAGAATCATTTTCTTTCCTACTACTTTTGAGCTAGGGTTTCAAACTCATTAAAGTTGTTTACTTTCTTAACATTCATTCATAAAAATTGAAAATGAAATGACCTCATTATTTTTTTGAAACCTTATAGAATAAATGTAGAAAAATCCTTTAAATCCACAAGGTCCCATAAAAATCACACAATTTAGGTTGAGCATAAAAAGACCCAATTCAAGCTAAAAATGACCTTGTTTTTTACTACGTTTCACAAAAACTTACATAACATGCAAAATACTCATCATGGAAACCTAAAATTTTTCCAAAAGTACCATGACACACCCTACATAACATATCCAATCATCACCATTCCACAAAAATCAATCCATCTCTCCAACCACTGAGACTTACATAGCTAGCCCTTATGATTTTGCACTGTAAAGGCTAGGATCAACTGAAATAACCTCATAAATCATCATAAAACTCTCAAAAATTCCCTAACATACCTATTAAATCATGATTCAACTTATTACATGTGTCCATGAGCTCTTACAGATCCACAACTCAATCTCATGCCGGCTAACAACCATACCTGGTACAAATGAGCACCTCAAACATGGTCACCAACATGTATCTACATCATAAAACTCATGTAAGTTCTAAAGAACTACCAAAACATGTTCTTCATCATGCCACATATGCTTCTCAAGTCACCAAGAAGCTCCTACCACCATGCATTGTCACCTAGGATATCTAGGTCACCTAAATAGGCTTGTTATAAAAAATAATTCTCAGTGAACCAACATGTGTAACCAAGAACATACCTAAATATCCATGTCATCATCACTATGAGAAACATTTTACTCCACTCCATCATATAATTTTTTATTAATAAGTTTTTTCATCAATTAAAACACCTATACCACAACATACCAACATTTTGGATAACAAAATAGGATAGGATAATGCCCCTAGGTATAGGGTAGAATGTTTAAGATGTTATGGATGAAATTTTAGGATGATTTAGGATTTAATTGAATGGTACCCCCAGTGGATGTTAGAGATCATGAGAACAATGATTCCCATGTTCATGATAATGATGGTTGATAAATATTGTAAGTTAGATCGGATGCAAAGTGGGGTCATCGATTACCCACATATGTTCAATCAAGGTGAAGTAAGATGTGGGTGTCACAAGTGTTGAGGATGTTAGGGATGAAAATTTAGGATGATTTAGGAGTTAAATGGATGCTACCCCTAATGGATGTTAGAGAGCATGAGAAAAGTGTTGCCACTGTTCATGATAATGATGGTTGAAAATGATTGTAAGTTAGGTCAAATGCAAAGTAGGTGTCATCAACTACCAATATATTTTTTAAATCAAGGTGAAGAAGGATGTGGGTGTAGGGTAGAATTTTTAGGATGTTATGGATGACATTTTAGGATTTCAATGGATGATAACTCCATTGAATGTTAGAGAGCATGAGAACAATATTTCCCTTGTTTATGATAATGATGGTTGAAAAATATTGTAAGTTAGGTCAAATTCAAAGTGGGGTCATCGAATACCCACAAATTTTCAATCAAGGTGAAGTAGGATGTGGGTGTCATTGGTTTTATGATGGATGATTTGAAACAATATTGATGATGAACAATTGATGAGCTAGAATTCAAAAATATAAGACAAGAGGTGGAATAAAACAAGAGTGTTACCGAGGTCTAAATAACACCTATCAACATACTAGCCACATGTATCGTTGAGAGCTTGTGTGTGATTGTGATGATTAATTACCACTTGAGGTGAAGAATTTAATGGTAGTATGTGAAAAAAACAATGTTTAGGAATGATTTATTCCAATAGGTGGATGGAGGGTGGATGGAAGGTAAAGTGAATTTTTGTATTGCTTCACTTCCAACCAAACGTCCATATCCCCGATGAAGATGTATCTAATTATTTTCACAATATTTCTCTACTACCAAATAGGTACCCATTTCCATAGTAGAGATACATGAAATACTCCTAGAGAGATTCTTAAGATTTATTTTGAGTGCAATTTTTTATTTTTTTCAAAAAATATATCCCATTCTCTCGATCACTCTCAATGGGTTAAGAATCACAAGTGGCTTGATGGGAGAGTGGAAGTGAGTGTGGAGATGAAACTGGGTAGTGTCAATAGATATGATCAGGTCCCTCACAACAGGTGATTAAGCATGTTAAGGTGCTTAGATCTATATGAGTTCATTTGTGCTTGAATGTGTTTGTTAATGATGGACCAAGGTCACACTACTACAATAGAGACTATTGACTTACAATGTGTGTAAACAAGATGGTCATGTGTTCACATAAATGGATTGGAAAGAGATATGAATGGATTATATAAATGAGATATTAATGTTTGATGTTGTGGAAAGATATTTTAATGGTTGATGAAATAAGGATGAATGTGAAGGAAAGAAAATCCATGTGTAGGAGATGGATTATTGCAATTATTTGGAGTATATTTATTTTTTGGTATTTTGAAAGGTAGATAGTTTTATGGATTGATAGTTTGATAGATAATGGTTAGGTGATTGATTTATAAAGATTGATTGAGGGAAAAATAGATGGATTTTTCGTTAGATAGATTGGAATATATATTTAATCGATCATTATATGACATGATGCAAGCACTAGTTTGGTAGCTAACCAACTTGGGAAGATGATTGATGTTAGATATCTATAATATCTAATGATGTGATGATTAATATGATGATTAGGAGGTGATGGGGATATGATGTTGGTTATATTTTTAATAGGATAATAGATGATTATGTTAGTAGGGATAATGTGTTGAAGGAGAATAGTTTTATAGGGATGTGATCAATTATTGAAGGATAGAAAGAGATTTGATGATGGAGATATATATGGATAGCTCATATGAATGTTGGTTATTAGATTGTTGATAAATTGGTTAGTTGATAATTGATGATGAGAAAGGATGAGTATTATGGAGTGAGGTTTTTTTACATTTTATATAGATTATCCATTATTTTCATCATTAACAACCTTATTGATGTGGCATAGAGAAGGATTCACTATGATATGGAAAAATCATGATGACATGATCACCATACGTCTATATCCTCATATCATTGTACATATTCAAAACAAGTAAAAATGTAAAACCACCATCATATCATTAGATGAATACAAAAAAAAAAAAATATAAACAAATAAGCAAAACCAAAATGCATAGACAAATAAAAATGGGTTGTTTTGGATTTATTTGATATTTAATGGTTTTATGATGTTTTGATTTTTGGGGATTTTGTGGATTTTGGATGTTTTTGGTGTTAGGGATGATAAAAATAGTGGATGAAAGGGGTATAGATAGGGTTCATGATGGGATGGCTGAAACAATTTAGGAAAGGGTGGGAAGGATAATAAAATATGGCTAAAAGAGTTAGGATATGATAGCTAAGGGATGCAAGCTAGGATATGATCAATTTTTATATCAAAATAAGATAGGATAGTTCCCTAGGTATATGATAAAAAATTTAGGATATTATATGTGCAATTGATTATGATTTATAAGGTTGGTGGATGGTGGCCCTAGTAGATGTTAGTGATCATGAGAGAAATACTTCCCCTAGTGATGATAATGATGGTTGAAAATGATTTCACGTTATGTAAAATACAAATCAAGATCATTGACTACCTAAAATATTCAATCCAATAAAACAAATATGTGGGTGTCATGGGTGTTTATGATGGATACTTTGAAATAATATTGGTGATGAACAAGAGATGATCCAGAAGGTAAGAATTGTAAGAGATGATGAACAAGAGATATGTAAGAGATGATTTCAAGGTATAAAAAACACTTGATAACATAATATCCCTATGTATCATTGAGATATAATGTGTGTGATTGTGATGATTAATTACTTCTTGAGCGAAGACTTGATGGGTAGTATGTGAAAACAAACTATCCAATGTGTAGGAATAATTGATTTGAACAGTGGTTTAAAGGTAAAGTGAATTCATGCATTTCTCTAATTCCAACTAGGTGTTAAGAGCCACATTGGAGATGCGTCGATTCTTATCACAATATTTCTCTATTTTTAACCAAGAATCCATAACCATAATAGAGATGCTAAAAACAACCACCGAGAGAGTCTTGATATTGATTTTGTGTGGAAATTTTGATGTTCATTTTTATTTTTATTTTTGCTTTTTTTTATTCGTGATCACTTTCAAGGGTTAAGAATCACGAGAGGATAGATTGGGAAGTGGAAGTGAGTGTGGAGACAATACTAGGTATCATAAAAATATATGCCCAAGGGCATTTACAAAAATTTATTAAGTGTGTTAAGGTGTTTGGATCTCTAGGAAAAAAAAATTTCTTGAATGTGCTAGTTAATGATATACCAAGGTCAAACAAATACAATAGAGACTATTGACTTACAACATGTGCAAAAAAATTGATCACTTGTTCACATAAATGGATTCGAAAGAGATATGAAGGTTCGATGTTGAGAAAATAGATTTTAATTGTGGATGAAATAAGGATGAACATGAAAGAAAGAACATTCATGTGCGGTGATGAATTATTGCAAATTTTTGGAATATATTGATTTTTTGGTATTTTGAACGATCGTTTTCTATTTTGGACTTGGGTATGATTTTTAATATTTAGATTTGATTTTTTATTGCGTTGTTGGATTTGTGGATGTTGGGATTGATTGGAATGAAGAGATTTAGATCCTTGTTTAAGGTAATCTTAAGTGTTCAAGTTGATGTCAAGGCCTACATCAATGTCTTCTGGAGGGATATCCTCATATAATCCCATGATGTTGGTGATGGTTTGGTCATTTTGGAAGAAGTCATATGATCTGTGATTTATTTAGGTGGTTGGAATTATAGTATTGATAGAAATATTGTTGGAAACAATATAAGTATATTGTGTTTTGATGTCAAGGGAGATTTTGTTAGTTATAAGTTTGTAGCCTATACCGAATGACCAAGGTTATGATGAAAGGAAATGGGTTTGTAGATACCCTTTTTATGGATTCCGAGGAATTTACCTTGATGATTAATGATGGTGAAAATATTTTTGGTGATAGGATATACATTGGATTAGGGGGTGATGTAAGGTGGTAATCATGATATTAGGAGCTAGAATAGGATTTTGTTTCCTCATCTGCTAGGAGATGTACTTTGATGAAGGAGGAGGTCTTTAGGATTGTCATAGTATTTGGTTGGTAAGGGATGTTTGGTTGAGGAAAAATATTTAGATGGTGGGTGATGCTTGCAGATAGGGTTATGATGCATCCCAAGTGATGGATAAAATGTTATAAGGACAATATGTCCTCAATTGATGGTTTTGGAAGATTTTAATTGCATGCGCTGATTGGTTAAATGCCCATTAGTGTGATGGAACTCATAGTAGTAATTTTCTTAATACCATGATGGTTTTGGCATGTTCCCATCATGTGGTTTGATTGGTGCGTGAATGACCATGTTTTTGGTTTTCAATTAATGGAAGATGGTATTCAAAGATTCACATAAGGGAGAAATGTTTCTTTTCTTAGATGTATGTTTAGATTGTACCTTATGGAGAATGATGTTAGGTATTGGATGGGGTTTTTACACTTAAGAGATAGATTGGTTGATGAGTGAGGATTAAGATCCAGATTGGATTGATGTAGCCTAGGATTTTGGTTATATTGTGACCTAAGGGTAGGATTGAATTGGTCTAGACTAGGGGATAGATTAGATTGTAGGGGCCTAGGGGCTGGTTTAAATGGATTAGGATTGGCAAGTTGAAGTGGATGGGTGTGACGTAGGAGACACATTGAATTGTTTAAACTCAAAGGATAAAACATATTGGTTAGGTATAGGAGCTAAAGTGGGTTGGTTAGGATTAGAGGCTAAAATAGATTTTTATTAAGTGACGATGGGTTTATCTTTCAACATGGGATGATAAAGTGGGAAATCCTTCAATTACATTTTGGATTTTATCATGGATGTGATGTTTGTGAGGGAATTTTTGTGGGGATGGGATTGATTGGAATTTTTCATAATAGATTTTGATGCGGGGAGTTTTATGATCATGATTATCATTGGTTTAGTTGGGACTTGATGCGCTATAAGATGGTGGCTTTTGGATAAATAGATCCATTAGATGAATGATTTTAGATAGTTGTTTGGGATGAAGTTTGGCTCCTAGATTAATGACCTTAAGAAGGAGGTCATATTTTTTTGGATTGAAGTTGGATAAAGTAAATGTGTTTAGTGTTTGTGGGTGATGACTCATGATCCTTGATGGGAACACCTTGGGTGAAATGGTTTGGGCTATCTTCCACATCCAAAAAATATTAGTATGAGGTTTTTTTTGGGATGATGTAGGGTCTTCTAAAAGAAATTAGATGGGGTGAAACCCATGAAACTTAGTAGGAGTGATTTGTGGATGGGATTTATTAGGAAACAAAGTTACGAAGTTGATGAGCTAATACAAGATGTAAGGTTGGATATTTTTGGTTAAGCTAATGGATGGTGTCGAAGATATCATGATCATGATGGGATGGCTGAGTTTGATAGTTAGTGGATGGGGAAATGTTTTTGTCAAAGGATGTACCTAATAGGTATGGGTTAGTGTGTTTATTTGGAAGAAATGAAGATCTAGGCTTGAGGGCCATTGATGTTTTTGGGTTTATGATGATTGAATTTGAAGGGATTTGGGATATAAAGATGATTTGTTCATATAAGATGTTTAGATATGAGTTTTGGATGGGATTTGTTTGATGTTGAATGGTAGAGGATTTATTATAATTGGATTTAAAATGTATATGGGTTATTATAGATTATTTAAATTAATTTATTATTTGGTTTTGGTTTAGTGTGAGGTATAAAAACACACGAGTCTCACACAACACTCAACTAAGAGCATAAAATATACAAAATTATGTTAGTAGATATGGGTTTGCATGTGACTAGTGGCCTAATAAAATACCCCACTTAGAGTGGTGAATAATTGGTATCCCAATCCTCACTTTATGTGGTATGTATTGGATACCTTTGGGAACACTTTTCTCCCTATACTACTAACTGTTTACAGATGATAGGTCCTAGAACTAGGCTATACGTGGCTCACTAGGTGTGTTTGCTAGATACCTTGTGATACATAGGGGCCAATTCCATGTTGCAAGGATGCTATCTATGGCCTAGTTATTAGGATGCGAAAGCCTTTCACATCACGTCACCTTTAAAACAAGTTGACACTTAGCCTATAATGGGAAATATCTTTGAATTTATACACCCCGCCATAATATGAGGTGTGTATTTTATGCATCATGATGAAATACATGTCAGAAAACTCCCATGGACCATGATAAATGTGTAGGAATCAATTCCATGTAACGCGTTACCCCTAAAAATGAGAAAAATATGGAACCTAAGTTGTTTATGATCCCCAATATCACCAGTGACGTGATGGGAGAGCATATACAACCTATTTCCAAGTGGGATACATAGACAAACAACTATACAAAATTGTAGACAATGATTATGCAATAATATACAAGTAAAATCAAATAAATATATGATTTAAACTTATTTTTTATTTTAATTCTTGGATAAATTACATCTACAAGCACATGATTAATAGTTTCAGAATTTTATTTAGGTCTTCTACAAGAATATAAACATGCAACCAAAAATGATTTTTTAATGAAAATTACGCTACCTATTACAAAAATATGTTCTTATCATAAAGACAATTTTAATGAAATGTATTTTTGAGAAAATAACGTTTATGGAAAATTATTTTAGCGAAAAATGATGTTCACAAAAATGATGCTTATAGAATATCATTTTTTTGAAAAAGATATTCATGAAAACTCTTTGTCACAAAACTGATGTTGGGTCTCACGTAAATGATTCCCTCCAAAATATTCATGACATAAAATGAAAACTATGAGATGCACATGAAAATAACATTAACAAACACAGAAATGATGTTACCAATCATAATAACAACGTTTGGCTAGAAGAACATAAAAGTGAAGAGAAAATTTAAGTTTCTCAAAAAATTTGTTATGATTAATTTGAATATTTGATATATGTGATATTAGGTTGTAATGATCATGAAGAAGATAAAAAAATATGGGTAGTTCAATCTAATAAGAATTCTTTTCAAACTTCTTTAACACCTTACAAGGTCCAATCTTCTTCCATTTGATATTATCGTAAACACCCTTAAGAAACCTTTCCTTCCGTAAATGTGTTAATACCAAATCTTCAAACTAAAAATTAAATTATCTTCTTCTTTCATTTGTATACTACTTGTATTGTGAATTAAATTTCTCTAAATATTTATGTACTTGCTAGTGCGCTTCTTCCATATACTCCAAAAATAGTCTACTTCTACACCCTTACTTCATCGTGTTGTAATTCTTGCAATTCCACAACTCCTCACAAGTTTCCCATATACAATCTAAAATGGTGAGTCTCTTGTGATCTTATTAACTAATTTTATATATGTAAATTTTTCTTGCATTGATGCTAAATCCCACGTTACTAGCTTATCTCCCACCAAACATCTAAGTAAATATCCAAGACTCATGTTCACCACCTTTTTCTACCTATCATTTTGTGAATGATACATTGAAATGAATTGTAAATTTGTGATCAAATTATTCCACATTTTCCACCAAAAATGGCCGACAAAATTTGTGTCCTGTCAAACATAATATATCTTGGAAATACATGCAACCTTACAATTTATTTGAAGAAAATATTTGCAATTTTGGTCAAAGTACTAGTCCTCCTACGAGTAAAAATGTACCATCTTAAAATTCTATTTACCACAACATAGATATGATCAACTCCTATTTTTCACAGGAAAACCCAAAACAAAATCCACACTTTATAAACTTTAATGCTTGATGATCAATAAATAAAACATTCTCATTTGGTAGTAAGCAATATCTCCACTTCATAATCACTTACACAATTTCATAGAAATCTTGATCATACATGATATACTTCTTCACACCATTTCACTTTTCACTAAAATAAGCTACTACTCTCCATTCTTGACTCAACACTACACCAATGGAAATGCCACTAGTATCACAATAAACCTATAATACCTTCACAAAATTAAATAATTCTAACACTATTTGTTTAGTTACCTTATGCTTCATCTCTTAAAAACTATTATTTATGCTTTGGTTTCAGACAAAAATATTATTATCACCTCACATGGCCTCTATGACTGATGCACACTTTGATAAAGTACCTTATAACCTTACACTAAAAACTAGGTAACCTATGAAAGCTATGTGCTTCAAAAGTATTGCATGTCAATGGATATTCCAATATTGCATTGATATACTATAGATCCATCTTCAAACCTTCTCAAGAAATCACAAGTCCAATATATACAAACTCTTCACACATACATTTGCACTTCAATTTTATCAAAAATATTTCATCTTGTAACCACTATAACACTTGTCTTATTCACAACAAATGGTCTTATTATATCCTATAGAATATAAAAATGTCAAGTTACATGATAATTTTTTTCCCCAAAAATGGTTTCAAGACTTAATTCATTAACCTCATGAAAGTACTTGGTATGTTACTTGATAAAAAATCAATTACAATCCACTCATACAATATATCTTGCATACTAAATAAAATATTCTATTCATCTCCCTATCTTGTACAAATATGATACTATCCTCTCTCAAAATCAATCTTACTGAAACACTAACCACTACTTAGATAACCCATGATGTCATCCATGTGCAACAATAGAATCCTATACTTTATGGTGATCTTATTTATGGCTATAAAAAATTTGCACAAATTTTCCATTCACCACCCTTCTTCCATGCTAAAATTGTTGATATTGTGCATGGTGTTGAACCATCTTTGGTCAGTCCTATATCCAAATACTCCGTAATTTTCTCTATATCTCAGGATTCTCCTGCAGTGTTATTGACGAGCCTTGAAAATTCCCATTCCAAACTATTTTTTGTATCATCACTTTCTATTAAACTAATTTTATCATTTTTTGTTCTAAAACTTTTATATATTTAAAAGGAATTTTTTTGCATAAATATTCTTCAATTTAATCTTGTATACGCTTCTTTGAATGGGTTGATAAATATTAATTTTTACGCTAACAAATGTGAATAAAGGATATTTTATAATCCTAGTGGAGGACTCATATAGAACCCAACACATGACTCACCTAAGCTTAGCACATGACTCACTTCAAGCCCAACGTAGGACTCACGCCATCAAGCACAGGACTTGAAATGGAGTGCATGACTCATGACTCACATTATGGAAGAAAAGGAATCACACAAAGCAATGAAATAATCTAGCAAACATAAGAGTTACATGATTCAAGGAACATCTAATTTATATCATCATCCAGTCAACACGTGACTTATAAAATTTGGGATATTCCTAATTAACATTAGTTTGGTTAGAAACTTGGATTATGTGGATGAAAATTGTTTTTGTGAAAAAATAGATTATCTCCTCCAACGATAGTAAATAGGTAATCGCCACCATGCAAGGAAATCAAGTGTATGAGTGTTTCAACTCTACCAATCTCCAATGTTTTAGTAGACACTAAATCTATGCACTTGATTACATTTCTAGGTCCTAAAAGTAAACTAGCATTTACATGATTCGTAAGCAATAAAATTAGTAATTGACAACTCCATTTAGCCTTTTTCTTTGTATTTTTCACTTTTATTGGCTTTATATATCTTACAATCTTTCCAGAATTTGATTGTTTTATCTTTTTATGGCCTTAGACACTAGCACCTAGTTAGGACACTAGCACCAAGCGCTCCTGTCCTCCTAGGAACTCATGTCCCTCTTTACCTTTTTCTTATCCTTTTGGATCCCTTTCACTTCTTAATTACTTTTTACTACTTTGGGTTGGCCTTTCAGTTGTCAATTACAAAATTCAAATAAGGGAATCATATAAATACATAGTTATACTTTTAAAATAAAGGACCAGTCACTAAGAATTATCTATCATCACCTAATATTGCATTCAAAGGAACAACAACATCAAAGAAATTCATCTAGCACTCATTTAAGGTACAAGGTTTGCATCAATTCTGCATACAAAACATAGGAGGGGAATTCTATTCTATTTCATCCCACACATTCTATACATTTTCTACATTCTATATCTAGCCCGCTATCACTGTGTAACTTACACAAGGGCATCCTAGGGCATCATTTCTACACATACAAGAACTATATGGAGTCTGAAATGTAGTGCTAATTTTGGTCATAAGTTCACTCTTCAGGTGACCACCGAGGTTAGTCTAACTCCCCATTCTACATTTTCCTTTTCAGTTTGATGTGGTTTATGGGTATGTCTAGGTGAACTTATTTCTTGTAGGTTACAGGAACATTTACATATCGGATAGAAAATATAAAGCAAAAAAAGATACCAATAGTGAAACTTATCTTACACAAAAAGAGTAGATCCATAACACCTATACAGACACTCCGTTCAAGCATTGTGTGGTGAAAAGATTGTGGCAACTCATTTTACCCCACACTATGTGGAGAGTTTGGAAGGCTCGTAATGATAACATTTTCAGAAACAATAGAAAGGCATGTAACAAAGTCTACAAGGAAATTATCATTGTTGTGCAAGATAATATTGCTAGATTTAAACCTCCTAAAAATAGGCTTTACCCTGAGAAGGAAGAATACATCCTGACTGATTGGAATATTGACACTACCTTCAATAAGAATAACAATGGTATAGATAGAAACACAGTCCGATGGATTAAGCCTCCCACTGATTGGTACAAGTTAAATTTTGATGGGGCCTCAAAAGGAAATCCGGGGGACTCTGGAGGAGGGGGAGTCATCAGAGATCAAAGAGGTTGTTTTGTTGCTACTTTTTCTGGGAGAATGGGTAGGCAGACTAATCATTACTCAAGCCCCGTAGCTATTTGGGGTATAAGACTTACCAGATATTGTAATATTCTGAATATTATAATTGAAGGTGATTCTCTGAATATCATCAATCTTTTAAACAAAAAGCAACACCCCAGCTGGTCAATCAGAGATTTCATTGGGGAAGCTATTGATATATGCAAGAGCTTTGAAAATGTTAAAATCACCCACACTTATCGGGAAGGAAATAGGGTCGCAGACAATTTGGCTAACCTCGGTGTTACTAATACCTTTCAAACTTGGCTTAGGGGGGACGTTCTACCCACTCAAATCAATAAAGCCATAATCAATGATCTACATGGCAGAGAAAATCAGCACTAACGGCTGTAATATGGACGCTAATGTGTGGATCCTCAAGTACAATATGATGACATCACATAAGATATGGATGATTGATGCGATGCGAGATGGACTATCATTATTTCTAGGCATAGGAGGAGAGTCGAGGAGCGGGGCAATAATTACAAGTATGGTAAAATAATTAAACCTGCTTTCACGAAAAGGAAAGATTCAAAAACCAACATCAAAGCTCTTCCTGTCCTGCATAGTGATAGCATTTTTACCGTTGAGAATAAGAAAAGGAACAGTGGAAACATGGGGGGTCTACCTTGCAAAACTGAACCGACCCACAATCCAGTGTGGAAAGAGGATACGGTGCTTTGGAACTACCTTCAAATTGGGGGTCTGTCTAATTTAATTGAAAGGATTCAAGGATTTGACCAAGACATTTCTATCAGATTCACCCAGGGATGGAAGAATCAGATTTTCAAATACAGTAACATGGAGATTGAGATCACGGAAGAGCTCATCACCCAGATCATGGGCCTCAGCCTGGAGGGCACCAAATTCTTCAGTAAGAAGGTGGACAGGGAGGTGGAGACCAAGAAGTTCCTGGACGATGGGGAGAATCTTGAATTCGTGACTGCTGGCATCAAGGTGGCATCGATTCCTGAGCCTTTTGCTGAGCTTGCTAGGATGGTTGTTAGGTATGTAACTCTTGAAGGAATATTTGTGACTATACCTCAAAAACATTTGATATTTCTTAATCACTTTCGTAGAAATATCATCATCAACTTTCCTCACTATTTGATAAACTCGCTGGAGAAATCAATTAGGGAAGTTCAGAGCCACTCTAGGGCTGTCCCTTTGCACCAAGGGCTTATCCTCCTGATCCATCGCCACTGTTCTAGCTGCCCCCCCATGAATCCTACCCCACCTTCTTCCTCCATACCTCCACCTACTCACACCGCTTCCACTCCCCCCGTTGAAAAGGAAGATTGAAGTTGTTGCTTCCAGCAAGAAAAGCAAGAGCATAAAAGCTAAAATCCCTTCTTCTCAACGGGTCCTAAGGAGCCACAAAGACCTGGAACTTGCTGAGAACCTCCTGCATATCAGTAAACCGATGGAGGAGCCCAAGGAGGAGGAATTGATGGACAGAGTGGACAGGTTAGAAAAGGAGATACAAGAGCTCAAAGGGACTATAAAAAATATGGAAAGAGCTAAGGGAAAAGGAATTCTTCAAAGTGATGATGAAGAGGGGGTTATTGCTGAAGTCTTCAAGAAGTTACAGTCTTTGGATGGTAGAATGGGGAATGCAAAAAGTCACAATGACTGCATATTATCTGCCCTTAAAAGCATTTATAATTTCATTGAACAACATGTTCATAGTGTCTGCAGTTTAAGTGGGATTAATGAAGACATTTGGGGCCCTAAAGAGAAAAGGGATATTGTAATTGCTCAGGTGGATATGAAATACTCCTCTCAGGCCACTGCCATTGCCTTCTTCATGTCGCTGCAGGCTATCAAGACCAAGATTGATAGGGCTATCAAGTAACGGGTTGTTGTGTTGTTGTTTTTTGGCTGCGAAGTTGTTGTTATCTGGTGGTTCTGGAGCTGCTTTTTGGTGGAGTTTTATATGTTGAATCTCTTTTGGTTGCTTTTTGATCTTTTCTGCTTCTTTTTGGATCATTGTTCGTTTGGATCCTTTCTTCACATGTATTGTCATATTTGGTTGTTGAGCCCTCTTAGGTTGGCCGTTTTTCCCTTCTCTGGGTTATTTCTCTCACCTTTGCTATCTGGCTTTTGAGCCCTTTTGTATACAGGGTATAGTCCCTTCAAAACTATTTGCCCTTAATAAAAAAACACCTATATAGACACTAGCACCTAGAATAGACACTAGTGCCTGGCACTCTTGTCCTCCCATGGATGCTCTGTCCTAACACAATTTTAGATATTATAACTTCTAGTTTATAGTGATGATGTTTTTACAGTTTGTTCCAACTATTCACCTACACGAGATCACCTCTTATTTGCTCGTAAATTAAGTAAATCCCTTATCTATCCTTCTTTCTTAGGGTTTCATATTACACATGCTTTGTTTCTTGTGTCTTACTATATATTAGCATTTGTAGATAATTTATTACAATAGTCACTTTGAAAATAATATTTAATTATATTTTTATTAAATCATTTGGTGAACCTATATCCTCCTTCAAACACTATTCCTTACTTATTTTTGTCATCTTTAATACCCTAGGATCTTGTCACCATGAGTGTCTCCATCCCCACCTTTTGGGCTAACCCTGAATGTCAAACTAAAATCTAATATTTTTTTCCAACACTTATATTCATCCACATATTTATCTTGAATATTTGTTTCATAAATTTACTACAACATTATCTTTTAAGGAAGAAAACATTACTTTTACATATGCATAATTTCCTTCTCAATCTATTTTAGATAATGATCCCCCTCTATATTCATGTTTTTATCAATAACATAGGGGTTAAGTGAGATTTAGTTGACAATGGGTCTGACCTTAATATTTGTAATTTAGCATTCCTTCACCAAATTGGCATTTTTGAAGCCTCCTTGCTTCCCTCATTTGTTTCTATCTGTGGCTTTGATAACATCCCCAAATGGGTCTTAGGAACAATCACCCTCCTTGTTATTGTTGGACCATGCACTTTTCCTATCTCATGTCATGTAATGCCCAATAATATTAATTATAACATTCTTCTTGGGTGGCCTTGGATCTGTGCTATGCATACAATTCCCTCAACCCTTAAGACATGAATTAAATTTTTATATCAAGTTGTGGTCTATAAATAATTATTTTATCCCTCCCCATTCTACTTTTGCAACATCATCAATCATTCACCTACTACCCCTTCTCCTGGCACCTTTTTGTTGGCTAGATTTTATGCACATAAAAACGTAGGTAGTCATGGGATAAATTCCCTTCATTTAACGGTGAAGCTCCTGTGTAAGATATTTATTTATTCTAATTATTTTCTAGGGTATTACTTTAATTACAAATCTCATGAACCATAATTTGGTAATTTTGCATTAAGCAGTTGTGTTTTAGGAATAGTGCGGGAAAGAAGAGAAAGGAAAATACATAATTATAGCAGCAACGAGGAAAGGGAAAAGTACTTTGCAATAAGTAGATCACATAGCTTATTACGGCCATCTACAGAACAAATAATTTTTTTAAATGTCACAATTTAAGAAAATGAAAAATAAATTAATCCAGATTTAGATTTTAAGTAACACAAAGTTTACCATAAAATCCTCACAGGATGCACAATGAGACTTCTTAGACACAAATTTCCACATAAATTCACCTTCTTCTTATTCAATTCCATCCAGTTTACAAAATGAACATGAGAGAATTCCAACACAAATTTTGAAATCTCAATGCACAAAGTACAATAGCTGGTTGCCAAAAAGTTCCATCATTGGCCCATAGGCCTCTCTCTCTCTATTTATAACATCTAGAAAGAAGATACAAATATGAGAAATTAATTGTGCCTTCCTTGCGTTCTAGCTATAAATCTGCAGGTAGTTGAGAATTTTTCTCCTTGAATCTCTCTTTTCTTAGCACGCATGATATTCGAATGTTCTACAATTTAAAGAAAAATCAACTACTTTGCATACGAGTGTCAGCTATTACTAAGTAATTGAATTTTTCAAATAACTTGAAGTAATGGATTTTAACCAAATTACTTAAGTTTTACAAATAAGCCCAATTAATTCATTACATTGTATGATAAATGAGAAAGAATAAGAATAATAAAGAGAATAATAATAAGATAAATGAAGAAACAATTACAGTTATAGAACTTTGGTCCTTTTTTCCTCTTTTTTTTGAAGAAAAAAGCGTCTATTATTGGGTTTTACCCCATATCTAAAGAAAGAGCATACACTCAAAATAATTCAATCAATATATATTCAATAATGTGAGTTACATATAAATATGATCTCTCCTATAACCACTCTCCATAAATATAGATAACAACTTACAGACCTTTTCAATCTTAGAATCGCTCCTAATAACCCACTAACCACTTACAATATCTCTACGTGATTTGTTATAAAAATCACTTACATTAATATATTTTAATATAATTCACCATATACTAACCTATACAAATAATATTTCTCACCTACTAATGTGAGCACTAACCCATGTTTTCCTAACATTCCCCCCTTTATTGCTAACATGGGGTGAGGAACACTCTGGAGCCTTATGGTGACAGTGGGACATGACCGGTCATTGCCTCCATTTTGTAGGTTACTGCAATTAATTGATGTCCACTTGTTTTGTATGTGTCCCCCTCAATGTGAAAAAACCTTGGATGTCATTTTTGACTGATAATGCATCCAATTATAAGAGATGTGCTCCCCTTATTATTAAAATTTCCGAAAAAATTTGCTTCAAGGAAAAGTATACTCCATTTTTATAATTTTGCACCATTTTGATAAAATCCCCCTTTAAAAATATTTACCCACTGAAAAACTTCCCTTTCACCCCTTTCAAACATAAAAATGAGGAGATACCATTTTATATTTTCAAAAACATAACTTTTTGTTTTCAAAGAAATAATTCTTACCATGTCGAACTCATAATAGATGGTAGTGAATTTTTTAGGGTACACTTCATGTTTGTGAGTTTCAATGCACTTCTAGGGGAAATATAGCCACACCACATGAAAGAAGGTTATTGGATCACAATTTATTTTGATGGCATGAGTGGAGTGAAAAAACCTAGAGAGGCCCCTTTCGAAACCAGCTCTGATACCAGATGTGGGTTTTACTCCATATCTGAAGAAAGAGCATACTCTCAAAATAATTCAATCAACATATATTCAATAATGTGAGTTACATATAAATATGATCTCTCCTATAACCACTCCCCTTGAATATAGATAACAACTTACTAACTTATTCAATCCTAGAATCGCTCCTAACAACCCACTAACCACTTATAATATCTCTACGTGATTTGTTATAACAAATAACTTACATTAATATATTTTATATAATTCACCATATTCTAACCGATAATATTTCTCACCTAATAATGTGAGCACTAACCCATATTTCCTAACATCTATACTACATTAAATACAAAAGCAATGTTCCTTGGAACTGTTCATTTTATATTGGGAGTATTTTTGCACTTTTTCTCCCATATAATAGCACCAAAAATGATTTTCATGATTCCATGGTATAGAGAAGGTTGAGAGATTTCTGGAAATTCTAAGATTTCAAAAAATAGAGCATCTAGGTCAAAAGTTATGGCCAATCAGGTTTTTGAGGTAGCACTACTGCTTTTTAGTGTATTTCGGGTTTTTGCAACTTCTTTACTTATCACTTTGATGAAGTAATGAGTTGTTGAAAACTTGATTATGATTTGGAGTATTTTAAACCTTTTTCTACCACTTATCCCCATAAAAATATTATTTTCATGATTCCATGATGTAGAGGACATCGAGAGCTTTCTGGAAAGTCTAATATCTCAAAAATAGAGCATCTGGTCAGAAGTTATGGCCAATCGGGTTTTGACCCCATTATTGCTTTCCTTTGTATTTTGGGTTTTAGAAAATACATTGCTTATTACTTCAATGAAGTAATGAGTTGTTGAAATTTCCTTTGTATTGTAGGATTTAGCAATTGCTTTACTTATTACTTCAATGAAGTAATGAGTTGTTGAAATTTCCTTTGTATTGCGGGATTTTGACCCCATTACTTATTACTTCTCATTAATGTGCTGAGATGTTTTTTCCATTTCTCCCACTTAATCCAACCAAAAATTATTTTCATGATTCCATTACATAGAGGACATCGAGATATTTCCGAGAAAATCCAAGATCTTGAAAAAAAAGCACCGGAGAAAAAGTTATGGCCAAAATAAGTTGTCAAAATTCCCTTCTTTGTGTGAATTCAACCCCCATTACTTATTACTTGTAAAAGTAAAGAAATTTCTCTTTTATTGCGGGATTTTGACCCCTCATTACTTATTACTTGTAAAATTAAAGAAAATTATCTTCTTTGCAAGATTTTTTATCTTCATTGCTTATTACTTGTAAAAGTAAAGAAATTTCTCTTCTTTGCAGGATTTTGACCCCCATTACTTATTACTTGTAAAAGTAAAGAAAATTATCTTCTTTATGGGTTTTAAACCCCATTAATTATTACTTATAAAAGTAAAGAAACTTCTTTTTTCTGGATTACTCTTGCTTTCTTCCCTCTTCTTTGCGGGTTTTGTAATCACTTTACTTAGTTACTTTTAGAAGTAAAGTAACTTCATTTTTCTGCATTACTCTCTTCTTTTTCCTTCTTTGCAGGTTTTTGGATTGCTTTACTTATTAATTACAGAAGTAAAGTAAATTTGCATCATGTTAATGCAAAGAAGGAAATCAGAATTTTGAAGTAGCATTGCTTAATTACTTTAAGGAGTAAAGCAACTATGAAAACCCTCTGCCAGACATGAAGTAGTGCAGATCGGGTTTTGGAGGATGACTTACTACAACTTTGAAGTAAAGTAATTTGAGAAACCTGATTACTTAACAGAGTAAGTACTTAGCTTTTTAGGAACTTTAGGACATTTTGGGAAAATGGGTATTCCTCCAACTACTTCCAAACAACCTTTTGCAACCTTCTGGAGAATTCTAGAGAAAATCATGAAAAATTTAAAAGGGGTATCCCAATATTTCTAAGTGAAATATTTGGGGACACCACTTTTCACCCACTTTTACTAAATATGGTCCTATATATCAATATATGCTTCATTATGGCTTCATTGGCAATGGGTTAGGAAAATATGGAAATGGAATCATTGAACATATTTCCATCCCCACACAGTCCACCAAGCTAGGCATCGACTATACTTCCCTATCTCCTCCTAAAGTTTGTAATGTTTCGACACTCATCACCTCACTCTACTATATCCTGAGCTCATCGATGATTCTACTTCTTCCACTTGGCCTACATTAGATACATTCTACACTGATGATGCTTTATTAGAACACATAGGAACTTATGACCATCCCCCTTATCATCATAAAAACACTCTCCATTTGTACTTAACACTACTTCTTACTTTCATTAATATGATCCTCCCATTGTAAATATTGATAATCATGATACTATTCCTATCGATCCCTATATTGAAGATCGTTTTATGCTTATAAATAAAGAGATTATTCAATACAACCTTGGTACTAAAGATAACCCTCATATTGTTCTCTTATCCACTTCTCTTACACCTTAAGAGCAGATGGAATCAAGCAAGTAATTCATTACTTCTCTAATGTATTCATGTGGGATTGTAATGATATGCTGGGTATATAGCATTATTTTTCCATGCATAATATAGTCCTTAACCCTAGAGCCAAGTCATTTCAAAAAAAATTAGAAAAATGTATCCTAAATTTTCTCTATTAGTCAAAGAAGAAATAAAATGATTATTGAATGCAAGCTTCATACACACTTTGTGGACTACCCTAAATGAGTCTCTAATATTGTCCCCATTATGAAACTAGATGGAAAGGTCCATTGCTACACTAAATTTTATGATCTTAACAAAGCTTGCCCCAAAGATAGTTTTCCTTTACCGCACATAGATGATATAGTCGATTCCATGGATGGATATGACATTATTTATTTTATGGACAACTTTTATAGTTAAAATTAAATTAAAATCAACCCCATCGATCAAGAGAAAATATCCTTTACTACACCATGGGGTACCTTTTGTTATATTGTTATGCCTTTCGGCCTTAAAAATGTTAGTGCCACCTATCAACATGCAATGACTCACATCTTTCATGATCATATCCAAAAATCCTTGAATATTACCTTTATGATATACTTGCTAAATATCATAATCATGCCACTCACGTTGATGATCTACGCCCAATTTTTACATGATTACGACAATATAATGTACACTTAAATACTAAAAATGTGTTTTATGCATCATGGTCAGTAAAACTCCTTAGTTATATCATCTCTCAACATGGAATTGAGATTGATCTTAAAAATATCTATGCTATAGTTGACATGCCTCCCCGTGAAATCTCCATTAATTATGCTCACTCCAAGGGAAATCCAAGTTATCTATTTTTCATCGCTCGCTTAGCCAACAAAAGCCAAAATTTACATGCCTCATGAAAATTGACACTAAGTTTGTTTGGGATGATCATTTTCACCATGATTTCAAAGATATCAAAACTTATTTGTTAAATCCTCTAGTTCTTGTGCCTCCCATGGCTGATCGACTTTCTTATATCTATTTTCTACATTTCATGCTTTGGGATCCGTTCTTGCACAACACGATAATACTCTTCATGAATGGGTTGTTTATTACATTAGTCATACATTACTCCCTTATGAATGTAACTATAGTTATATTGAGAAATTATGCCTTGGCCTTGTCTTTTTCTCGATAAATTACGCCACTATCTTCTCAATCATGAGATTCATATTATCACCAAAGTTGACCCTTTACAATACTTATTATCTCACATACATGTCTCCAATCTATTTGAAATATGGGTCATGTTAATTACATGAATTGATTTCAAGTTTATCCCACAAAAAATCCATCAAGGGCCAAGTCATCACCGACTAATTAACATGTGCTCCTCTTCTTGATCCATCTCCCATCCGCAAATCCTTCCTCAATGACTTCACTACTTACCTAATTGATCATGATACATTTACCTTGTATTTTTATGGATATGGTTGCACCTCGGGCACCAAATCTATCATTGTATTTATCACCCCTCATGGTGATTATCTCCCTTTGCTTATTGTTTAGGATTTTCCTGTACAAATAATATCATTGAATACAAAGTTCTATCTTTTTCCTCATTTTTTCTCGTAAGTTTCTTATCCATAATATACATATTCGGGGTGAATCTTAATTAGTTTTTAATCAATTCAATGACATTTACCAAACCAAATAAGAGTAACTCATCTATTACAATGAACTTGTAAAAGATGTATTGGTAACATTCGAATCATATTCTATTATCACCATTCCTTGCAATACAATTGTCATGTTGACACCATGGCCAATGTTGCCTTGATTATTCCACAAGATATCACCAATGATCGAGCCACTTTCATAATTTGTCATTTATGACATTCATCCACTATCAATCCAGTTTTGGATGCCTGCACTATTACACATAACCATGCCACCCCTAAATGGTTCACCCTAATATTTAATTTCCTATATCACCAAAACATGCCTACCAACCTACAACCTCATGAAGCTATTCAATTGCGGTGGGAAGCCACATGCTATGTAATCATTAGAGACTTATTTTTTCAATGGGAATTTGATAGTTTCTTATTATGTTGTCTTAGTTTTGATGATATTCGTTTATCCATTTCCTAGATTCATGATACCCTCTATGGAGGACACTTCTTGAGAAAATCAATGTCTCAAAATATCTTACAACAAGGGTATTATTGGCCCACCATGGACCAAGATTGTTTGGAATATGTGATGTAGGAAAATCACTAATGAATCCCCTACATGATGAATTCACCTTTCTAGTATGATAAGGAGTCAAGGTAAGAGGTTGGAGTGTCTTGAATTCATTCATGAGTCTATAGGAGTCCTTACAAGATGATAAGATAGTCTAGAATTTGAATTCAAGATTGTTGTTGTTTTCCCTCCTAAAAGGAAGTTTGAATTTTCAAATGTGTATGTAGCCAATTTGGGCTTGTAAAGTGACTAAGGAAGGTTTTAATGAATTTGAAGGAGGTATTAAAGGTCTATGACATGTTACGTAGGTCCTAGTAGGAATGTATGAGTCAATAGAATGTTAAAATGAAGTGACATGCATATAATGGCCATGAATGAGCCTATGAAGTGATGCAATGAGTTAGTTAGGGTGGAAATATATGAAAGATGAAATAAAAGAAAGGGGATTCAAAGGAGAGAGTTAGTTAACCTCCACAAGGAGAGGAGGAGAAAAGGGAGGAACTACTTGAGGAAGAAGAAGAAGGATGAAAAGAAGAAATCATGTTTTGTAATACAATCCATTTAATATATATATATATATATATATATATATATATATATATATTGTGTTGTTCAAGAATCTTGCATTTTTCATGAGTGTGTTTGAGTTTGAGTGATGAAACTGATGGTTTCTCTCATAATGCAAGGATGACTAACTAAAAACACCATTGAATTATTATTAAAACCTTGAGTTTGAGAATGATCTATTATATTTAGGAAGTTAATGTGAGGATTGTAATAATAGTATTAAAATCATGTTTTTGAATGCTTGGTTGAATTGGGGTTTTGATGATAGAAATTGAAGTTTAAAAATGGTAAAATAAAATGAAGAATCATTGAGAAGGTTTATAAAATGTGAGTGCCTTATTCTAACATAAAATCAAACATATAAGTAGTGTATGTGAATGTAAGCTGTGTAGTGCGAGTTTGAAATTTCCATCTAATAGATTAGAAGAGGAATATTTTAGTCTTAGAATTTCAATGCATAAATCCTTCACATGGTAAATTAATGAGGATGGTAAAATTAGTCTCTTTTTCACAACTTATGAAGGTAAAAGTAGATGCATGTTATGTTTCTTCACTATGGAAAAACATTAAAACTTATCTTACTTGTATTCTATAGTATAGTAAGATATGTACATGTGATATTTAGCATCATTTTATTGATGGGGTGGTCATTTAGAATATTAGGAATGAGTGAAGCTCTGTCATAATTTTGGAAGAGAAACGCGAGTGTGTTTTTAATGAATAACTTCTTGTTTTATAGTAACATTGTTATCCACAATCTAGATGAAGAGAAATAAGTGAGTTTCAGGGATAAATGCATTGCATTACCTCTCACTATTAAGGAAATAACGTGAATGGGTAAAAACCATGCCTAAGGAAAATTTTGGGGTTTTAAATAGAAGATTAGAGCAAGTTATAACAAATTTAAATCTCTCAAACTTTCACATAACTGAGACCTAGGGTTTTGAAACTAAAACCCCTATTACTTACAAATGAACCATTAGAAATTAATGAGAATGGAAAGAAAGCATACAGATTAATTCCTAAAGCATATTCAAGAGGAATTTTGATAAAGAGGATGTCCATCAAATGATATTTATGACAATTAATCAAGTTTTAGGACTGAGATAAAGTTTTAACTAGGTTTTGGAGCGTCAAATAATATTTTAATACCCTTGCACTAATTACAAGACTTAAGGTCACTCCCATTGTATCTAATAATTGGGAGAAGAATGATTTTAGGGGTTTTAAGGATTAAAGAGGTATTAAAATATCCTAACTTCTAATAGGATCACAAGCATGACTGATACAGTGTAGATAGACCTAATGGAGAAGACCATGATATAAAAGGAAGTATGCTTGAAATTAGGAATCCAACCTTGAAATTTTGGACATATAAATATTATGGAAATGAGTGATCAGAAAGGTTTAGAATGTGTTTTTAAACTCTATATATTATAAGTTATTTCTAAAAGTGCTTAAGGACAGGGCTAGTAGTCCTATAGGATGTTAAAAAGTAAGATGAATGATTGAGAGAGGAGTTCAATGACTTAGCTCACGAAAGTTTGCACACAACACGGTGATAGTGGAGGGTGTCTAAATATGGTTTCATTTACTTATGGGTATAATTATATTTTTCTAATCACGAATAATGAAAATGTTTGTTCTTGTGAGAAAAAAATGACAGAGTTTGAGAAAGTTTAGTAAATTATGATGTTTAGATCTTTTTGAGTCATATAAGTGAGGGATTGAGCATTTTTAGATATTTGTAACAGGGTAAGGAGTTGGAGTAGAGCCATTGAATGCTAGAAGGAAAAAAATTCTTGATTTGGATCAAGATGATAGTTAAGAAAAGTTGAGGCAAGTGAGGGATAAGAGATTTTATGTGAAGAATGATCAATGTGATGATTGAGTTGGCATTGTATGCAAGTACAAATTAGGGGATAGAGACTTTTGAAAACACTTAAGTTGAACTAGGTGAATTTGGGAAAGTTTAGGCCATTTGGGAATTTAGATAAGTTCCTCATTTCTAGAGCTTTATGTAGGTTTTTGAAGTGAATCCTCCTAACTTGTAAAAGGCATGAATGAATGTTATTGCTTTACATTATTATGCCACACACTTGTGTCAAGTTTAAAAAGCACAAAAATCTCCACCACATGCTTACATATGAAATCCAAACCATCACCTCATCATGGCCATTTTCCTTATGTGGCTTTGACCTCACTTTGGAAAAATCAATGCTGGAATCATCGATGGACATAAGTTCATGAATACCATTTGAATACTTTACTAAATGGGTCGAAGCGGTGCCTTTGCAATCCACCACTTTGGTGATGACATCTTTTGGTTCATTACTACTCACATCATTACATGCTTTGGTGTACCATATGATTTTATTAGTGATAATGGCCCTCCCTTTAAAAATAAGGATGTTAAACAACTTTAAGCCAAATTCAAAATTAAACAATATTTTTCTACTCCTTATTATCCATAGGAAATGGCCAAATAAAATCTACTAATAAAACCATTGTCAAGATATTTTACAAAACCTTGGATTCTTCTAGGAGTGACTGACACAAGAAAATTCTATACGCTCTTTGGGATTACCACACCAATATTTGCACTTCAAATAATGATACACCTTTTCACTTATCTACAATTATGAGGCCATCATTCCTTTAGAGCTCAAAATTCCTTCGTTATGCGTATCCCTCAAAATAATTCTAAAATTATCAAATACCACGAACATCTACTACATGAAATTAAAACTCCTAAATTTTGGTAGGTACAAGAATTGAGAATCTTAACGTATATCAAACACACATTGCACATGCTTATAATAATAAAGTACACTCACATGAATTTAATATTAGTGATCTTATTCTAAAATAAAATTATAAAAATAATAATGCCAATGCTACAAAGAAAAGGAAATTTCAAACCCAATTGGCTCAGACCTTATGTAATAATTGATAAGTTAGGACATGGTGTATATTGTCTTGCCACTCTTCTTGGAAAACCACTCAAGAATCCACTCAATTTCATGCATCTTCAATTCTATTACGGTTAAAAATTTCTTGTTTCATTATCCTATGACGCACTCGTGTGCTATAGTTCACACTCAACTATTAAGGGCACACTACATTAATGAACCTCATATTGCACACTTCACCCTTTATGCTTCATGACATATATTTTGTAGCATCTACTCACACATGAAAACCCCATTTCCCAATAACACAATATTGTTATATGATTCATTCTTGATTGTTGAGGGGATGTTATAATTGAACCTCATTTCATGCACATCCACTAGGGAAAATGTGAATCCTTACATTTTAACATCTTGCATAACATGCCATCACACCATCACAACATTTGCATATCTTGGTTGCATCTACTTTTATTTTTCTATTATACTTACATATTACACTTTACTTACTTTGGTAGCCATATTCTTAGTATGTCAATATCTTTTCTATATAAGCATGCACATTCACTTGGTCTCTAGAAGTGAATGTAGATATCTTATATATTCTTAAACTATGCATGATTCCCAAAATCGACTCCCTTTCCGGGCCCACCGAGGATCCCGGGGGCATCTACCTTTATTACTCTCACACATTACATGATATATTATCACATTCTTTACTACTACTATCACTTTACTTTTCGCTGATATATACATGCTTTGACATAATATTTATCTTTCTAACATGCTAATAGGTGATTCATGTGTAGCATTGGATTTTCACAACTATATACAACCATGGTTATCTGATACATTTTTCTTGATCTTTTTTTCTATGGTATGATATTGTTTGTAGGCTATGCCCCATTTCTTGTGTGATCATTGCATGCTTTTGGGATCTTTGACCCCGACTGTATTGTGAAATTATGAGTAATGTCCCATGTTTGAAACCCAATTTTCTAGTCTATAATATTTACACACTTGATCTTTACAGTGATGTCTTCTTTTGCATGTTAGCTACTTTTACTACTAACACTTGTACTAGCCTACTTTATTTGCATGTTCCTTTATTTCTACCATGTGCAACCCCTACCCCTGCAGTATCCATTTAAAATAAAAATCAATTCATTTCCTTTGGACTATATTCTCCTATAGATGTCGTATGCACCCCAAATGAGGGGGTAATACATTAGGTGAACAAATCACCCCTACAAAAAAAGAGCTACAATTTATATCAACGCAGGAAAGCAATCACGAATGGTCTAGAATAAAAATTAGACTTCACACTAGGGATAATTTTAGTGGTGAATATTCGTAATATGGTGAATATTCCATTTTTGAAAAATTTGAAAAGGTGAATTTTTTGGTGCGGGTCAGTGACCTGTTCGCCTAAAAATTACAGTTTAATTTTTTTTAGGGGTCGGCTTCGCCTACCCTTGAAACTATCCCCTATATAATCCTAGATTATTTGCTAGGTAGAACACTACTAGATCACTCATACCACCTAGGGGCATATGTATTATCAAGTATAGTAAATGTGCGACATGAGGGTAGAGGCTACGATGTGTGACAAGGAAGGAAAGGCTATAGACGAGCGACATAGAGTTTGTTGACGTGTGACATGGAGAGTTTGTTGATGCGTGACATGGAGAGTTTATTGACGTGCGACATGAGTGTGGAGGAAGTAGATGTGTGACAGAGAGTTTGTTGATGTGTGACACAGAGTTTTTTTTTCACATGACCAGAGGGCGGAGGCTGCAAACGCGTGATAGAAGATTTGTTGTCGCGCATCATAGCATCCTTGTTGACACGTGTCAACAAGGTGGTTGACATGTGTCGCCAAGGATCATTGGCGTGCATCAATAAGGTTGTTGATGCACATCATTGAGGTTCATTGACATGTGTCAACCACCTTGTTGACGTGTGACAGGAAATCTCCATCACACGTCTGCGCAGCCTTCACACCTCTTAAAAATCGTGTGAAAATTTTGTTACTGACCCCAAAAAAATTTCCTTCTATGAAACCAGATTCGAGGATATTTTCTAGGTATTTTCCACCTTCGATTTCTAAGAGGTATCTTAAAATTAACCCTGCTTCACACACAATATGGAACTAACGCCTGCACCCAAATAGTCTCACAAAGCACTTGTGTCCTCCTGGCATTAATTTCCTTGGGGTAGAAACATTCAATTTCTCAAAGCACAAAATAGTCTTCAACATTATTCATCACATTTCTCCAGTAGTAGGATCTTGCCTCCAAATACATAATGTATTATATCTCCTAAAATTAGTTATAATAAAAAACAAATGGAACTAATTGGGATGTACCATCTATAGTGGTGCTCATTCGGAAACAATTATTGAAGGATAGAAAAAATAGACCTTTCTCCCCAACATTCTTCTTTTGATCTCCCAAAAACTCACCATCAAACAAATTAAGTAATATCTCCAGAAAATCAAGATGACTATCTATCTCTTACACTCTTATACATCAGGTTCACACTTTCCTTTTACATACTTTCACACTTTTACTTACTTATACATGCATTACTTTGATTTTTAATACATGAAACTTTGACTACTTTCTCACTCTTATTTTGCAAGTTCATCCTTAATATGCAACAAGAAGCAACCTACATCAGCAAATACAAGCACAATAACATGTACAAGCTATGTATACACTTTACCCCTAGGGTCCACTTCCCTTTTCCTAAGTCTCCACGCTTCACTTTACAATCACTTCACGCTTCACTTGTCCACTCAACATTTTATTTTCCACACTCTCTATAGGCTCATAAGGTACACATATTATATGTACTTTATGCTATCAAGTATTCACTTAACAATATAAAGTGGGGAAAAGTTTTAGACACAAAATTTATGCACTTGGGTACATTTCTAGGTCTTAAAAGCATGTTATCATTTACATGATTCCTAAGCAAGAAAAATAGTAATTGACAACTCCATTTTTCTTTGTCTTTTTCACTTTTATTGGCCTCAAACACTAGCACCCATGTAGGACACTAGCATCGATGCTCCTATCCTCTCAAGTGCTCATATCCCTCTTTACCTTTTTGATAATACCTAGAATTTACCAAGAATAACCCAGGTGCGTTGTATCCTAACCATCCCTATGACTTTGTTATCCTATTTATGTTGCTTGCTAAGATGCTCATATAGATCTGGGCATTCCTCATAGCTATGATTCTTCCCACAAAAATAACATGTAATATTCTGAGGAAATTCATGCTTATAGTGGTCAAGTGATCCGCATGTAAAGCATGTTCCATGAGGGAATTCGCCTCATCCACCACCATGACCTTGACCTCCTAATCTGCCATGGTATCCTTGACCTCTGCCACATCCTCCATCATAACACATCTCATTCTAATCATACGTGGTTAATTTTGATTCCAATCCATGATAACCTTTACCCTTAGTTATCGATACTCATGTCTATCGAGACACCAATATCTATAGCATCATGAATATGACCAATCAGCCTACACTCTTTGGTATCCTCAGTCGTGGACCCAAAATCTTACAATAACAGGATAAATTCTTCCTTATCTCACAGTCTAGCAATAATGAACGTACTATTTTGTGGGTACAACTATCTTTGGTGTGCCCCTCCACTTCACAGTCTATACACCAAATACCAGTGCATGTCTCATGTGCTAAATTTTTCGATAGTTTCTCCTAGCTATAATCTATGCCTTTAATAATGGTCTCAATCTAGTTTCTATACCCCTACTACCTCAAAGATGTAAATAAGCTTAAAGGGCTTTATGCGAGATCATTGTATGTCTTATGTGACAAAGCCCTTCTAAAAGGTGTGATCAGACCTCTAATGAACCATTGTGCATGTTGGCTTGTGTGAATATCATAAGAAATCTTAGATAAAAGTGTTTTGAAATGGGCATCATACTCCCAAACACTTTTAGTAGTACCTTGTTTAATATCCTTGAGCATGCTTATACTCTTCTACTCAAATTCAGGGATATATAACTCTTTAAGGAATGCATCTTTGAATGCTACATAATCCACACAAGTTTGATCAAGGTCAAACTTCCTATACCGACTATGTGTTCATCCCTGCAATGTAGTTACAAATTGACTTACCTTGCACTCAAAAGCCATGATCCCTTTTACATGCCACAAAGATTTTTACACATGTGCATGTGATCAGCAAAGATCTTCTATGCCCTTATACTGGAAGATGAAGAGACATCTCCATGTAAATATTTTGGGGTTGGTGTGGACCCTTCCCACCTAATCCGAACTCCATAACCAATAGATCCACCGAACTAGAGCCACCTACACCCCTTAATCCTCCACCCATAGTGGGAAGTGGACCAAAATATGTAGTTCCATGTGTCCCAACAAAGAGTATTGTACTAAAATCCTACGATCTATGAAGTGATACTACTCCCGAAATTAAGCCCCAAATTAAGCCCCAAATTCTCAATGCGAGATGATGCACCTGAAAAGGTACCTCCAAACAACAACAAATACATTTTCCTTGCCATCAATGTACTTGCTATGTGACTTACTCTTGCTTCCCTACTTCCCAAATTAGCTTGCTAACTATTGGATGTACTAAGTAATGGAAAACCAAGTGCAAGGGAAAGGTTTCCGGTAGATTCATATGCGCACATGTGGTCCAGGTTATCTCTACTAGTGTACTTCCATTTTAGGATGAAGAGGGTTTCCTTTCATGCTTTCCCAAATGGAGGAGTTCCTGATTCTTTAGCTCCACGTGTAACATCTTTGGCAAACCGATGGATTTATCCTCCTTACACTGCAAGCATTGATATCAAAATTAATCAAAGGGATAAATTACTGTCATTCATGGATTAATTTTGATATGTTTTTTTTACTTAGAAGTAAAATTATGCTTCCTTGGGCTCTGTAAAAGTTGTGAACTAGAGTTTATGTTTGCATACATATTTTTTTATGAGAAAAACTTGGATCAATTCCATTGATCCAAGGTATTTTTAGTTTCTTACTTGTTCAGTTTGTTAAGTCAACATTCTGGAATGGAAGGTATTAAGAGAAATGAGTCTTTATATGTTTACAATTTTTGGACCCTTCTTTTGAGGTCCTTGTTTTACATTTTCTATGAAATACAAAATTGGATCCTCTAGTTAATTTCTTATGACATTGGTTGATGTAAGAAGGAAAAATACTTACTTTAAGACTATTAAGGTAAAGCCTTAATCATTTATCTTTACGATCTATTATAACTAGATTCTAACCTAAGGTAAACTAGACCTACCTTAGATCTATTTCTAACTATGCATGTTACGCCTAATCTAAGTTGTATGCTTTACGAGTGTGGGGTTTTGAAATAACCTAAGGTAATGTAAGGCCTATTTATGACCTATTACCTAATACTAAACCACTATGGGGTAAGGCTTATTCTTTGATGGCAAGCTTACCTATGAAAATGATTAAATGACCTAAGGTAAATGATTTTTATCTAACCTAAGGTTGGATCCTAAACTAATGTTTATCTAGCCTAAACTAATGTTAAATGAAAGGGGACCTAAGGGGTTGCATGGAAATTTGGAGGTGGTGGTGATGGTTTTAATGGCATTTAAGTGATTTGATTTGAATTTAAAAATGTGGTACTGCCAGTTTTGGCAGAGGCATGGAAATTAGATGGAATGCCTAGCTGCATTGTCACTAAAGTTAGAGATGCATGCTTTAGTTAAGTTTGAGTTCGCTAGTTTTAGATGGAAATGGCATGGAGATTTAGGTGGGAAAGTGGAATTCAATGGCATTAATGATCATTGGTTTTGGTGAGAAAACCACCTTGGAAACCATGCAAGTGGATTTTTGGGAGGTTGTTTGGTCTTTCATTCATTTTGATTTTTTTCTCTCATGATTGGATATCTCTGTTCTTCGAACCAGCAGTTCTGTTTGCAATCTATTTCTATTTTTGGCTCCTTTGGACTATTTTTGATCCAATGGAGGTATAAGAGGCATATGAGAAAGAATTTTTGGGTTGTTGACTTCGTTTGGAGAAGAAGGAATTGTGGAGGCTCGGCTGGAAATCTTCTTTGAATCAACAGAAGCACTATCAAGCATGATAGGCTCTACCCATTAAGTTGTTCTGATTTTCTCTAAACATCTTCATTAAAACAAATTTTCTCTTGTGATCAATGGGTTTTTATTTATGATGAATACCTTGCTTCCTTGCTTGAAATATCTCTATATTTTTCTGATAATGAGTCTTTGTTAGATAATATGGAATATGGGTCATTTTCTGTTTAAGTTAATAGTGAATCATACCTTGATATTTGGTTGAGTCTTGAATAATTTCAATCTATTTGAACCCTTCATATCTGCTAAAAAGGGTTTATGGAAATATGTTGTTGCTTTAAGTCTTGGAACTGGGTTTGTCTGTTATGGTTGATAGAAGGTAAGAAAAGTGTCCTTCTCTATTGCATCTTTGATTGGTTGAAGTATTGTTACTTCTGTTGGAACTGTATATATATGGATGCTTGGTTCAATGTTGTGTGAACTTGAACTTGTATGGAAATAATAATGAGTAAGTAACTTCTTCTTAAAACTTTACTGAAGAAACTTTCACTCTTCAAACTCTGTATTTCGATGAAAGCTGAGTTGATAATGGGTGTTTGGATTTTCTAGTATTTATGGATTCAAACTCATGAGGAATCAAGAATGAATGATTTATTTATCCTCTTACCCTTTTAGTTAAAACTTAGTTGTTCGGATCTTGTTCCTTCTATGGAAACTATGTGGTAATGGTTACTTGATACTAAGATTTGAATTCGTCTTGTTTGAATATAACAATGAATGAATTCTTCCTTTTCTGAACTTTATATATTTTAGGGTTTTTCTTTAAATCTATGGAATACTAACTAAAGGTTGGATAGATGAAGTCTTGTTTTGTTTAAGGATATTTTGAGAGTTGGTTTTGTCTGAGTTTGATATTTGAATTTATTCATGTAGCTCTGGTTGAGCTTGCTAGATGTCGATCTTACTATCTTCTTCACTTTTGAGTTAGATGTTGATCGATTAAACTTATCGTTCTTGATCTGGGTAAACTGCTTAAGTAACTTATTAGAGTAAACTTGTTAAAATCTTATGGTTGTAGTTTTGAGAAGATTTAATGAATGTATATGTGGATTTTTGGTTGATGTTTCATGATCTGGAACTAACCAATCAGTTCAGTATGAAGGGTTTTTTAGATACTTCAATTTCTATGATCTCTGAGTATGTTGAAGGATTAGAATGTCTTGTCGACTTAGTAGATGTGTGCAGTTGAGCCTGTCCATAGAAATATAATGGAAGGAATTATAATCATCTTTGTAGTTGATTTGTGCACCTATAGCTAAGTCATGTCATTCTTTGTGTTGCATCTTCTTTGAAATCAAATTCGGATGGATCTTTCTCTGTCCATTCAAAATATGTTTTCTCTCACCTCTGTGAGGATGCTAATGTGAGTCTTTCTTATCGATTGTTGCACTATCGTCTGAAGGAATGAATAGACTATGGTTCCTTGACTGAAACTTTAATGATTTGGAATGACTGTTGAAGGCTATTATTTTCCTATAAGATGTTTAGCAATTCTTGTTATTTCATCTCCTTCTTGATAAGGATAATGTACTACTGATACTATAATTGTGTCATGATGGGGAGCCTTATTTTGAGAACTGATTTGTATACTTTAGTCGTATATTCAGTTTAGTATCTTCTAGTGCATGTTTTCTATTTTTAAGAGTTAAAGGATGTTGTGATTGGGTCTATACCAGTCCTTTTATGACCTTCTTTACTTGAGATAGAATGTTGGAATCCTCATCTAAACATGATTGATTGACTCCTTGCTCTTCTATTCTCTGAGGTAAAGTTTTCATCATTGTCTCCTTTGGAAATTATAAGAGATTATGTGTTGCATTCTCTTTTCGAGTTGTGAAATGTTATTAAAATTTTACCAAATTAGAAGAGAAGTCCTTACTTTTTCTCTCGCTCTTCTTTCCCTCTTCTATGATAATCTTGCTATAGATTGGATCGGTTCAGTTGCATTACTGTCAAGAATGCATTGGATAATTTTTGGTAATTCTTACTCATTCACTTGATTGGTATTGAAGGAATCAATATTTGTAATGGGTGATAAATGTTATATTCCATTTATTGAGTGAATACTCTCCTGATTCTAATGTGTGGCCTAATTTAAGATCTTAGGCTATATCTTGGACTTCAAATTAGGATATAGCATCTGAAATGGGAATATCTTATTTTTATGTTGTAGATGATTCATCCTAAAGCCTTTCATGAAGCTGGAATTAGCTTGGTGTAGATGCCTTTTTATGAAATTTTGTAATATTGAGTTTGATAGTACTTGTTTCTTAAAGTAACTCTATTTTTGGAAAAATAATGGAGTTAGTTTCTATATTTCTAATTCAGATTGAATTATGTAAGAAATAATTAGTATGTGCCTTTATTGGAAGGAGATAAGTAATTTGGGTGAAACATTACTTATCTGATATAATGTTGTAGAGTGCTAATTATATCATGATCTTTTCTTAATGATTATTTCAGATTGATCAATTTTTCTTCTTTTATGGTTGTTATTACTTATGATTTATTTATTTGCTTGGCCTTATTGTTTCATAAAATCAGAGTTGGTTTTATGAAATAGTTAGTTGAAAGCACATCATTTTAATGCTTAGTGCTTATCATGCTCGGCTTCAATGAACTGACTGTGCTAGAAATTTTTACAGATGGACTTCGTAAGTGATAAAGGAAGGAAATAACTTATATGATGTATTGGTTGCTTAAAGTCTAGATCTTTTATAGAGAAATATGATTCATTATTGAAATGTATTGAAAGAAGAAAAGTTGTATTCTTTAATGATCTTGATGTTGTTTGACATGAAATATGTCTAAAATGCATGGTCCTATAAAATATGTATTTTACCATGATGAATTGAAAAATATTGAGAGTTACTTATACTTGTTATGTCATTTTCCTTGTGTATTATATGAAGGAAATTTGTAATCTTATTTGCATTGTTTTCATTCTTATCTGAATGGATCCTTATTTCTATTATAACTAAATGGGTTGGATGGATGGGAATTAGTTACAATATCCCTTATTTGAATGCAACTTATTAAGTTGGCATGCATTGATGTTCTTTTATCTAATCATGCATGGTTTATTGAAAAGATGATAATAGAAGTATAACTTAACTACCATGACTCGTGTAATGGAAAAAGGTATAACAAACCCTATCACTTAACTAGAAAAGAAAGGTTCACTCCTCTGGAGAAATACCTTGATAGGTTTCAAAACAAATGTTTGGTATATGAGATTGATAATCAATTAGACTTCATATTTATGAATTCTACTATAATGTAACCTGTTTTGGATCTTAAACAAGCTATGAATGGTTGAGTTATATTAAGTAAATCTTATGATGGATGTTGTTTCTATTTTTGATTAACTACACGTTAAGCAAAAATTTAATGAACATAAAAGTAATCATAAGTTTATGAAGTTCCGTATTACATTAACAACTCAATTAAGGATGAAAAACTTAAGGGTTTTCAGAGTAGGGTTCAATGCAGGTTACTTAATTTGAATCTTAATTAAGAAATAAATGAGTGTAAATGACCTCTTCACGAGGTGTGTACGTCGAGATGTGTAGTTCTGTCAGATGTTGGCACACACCAACTACAAAACTGTACCTTCATGAAGACTAGGGTCTTCATGAGGATATAATGTTGTAGTTGACATGTTGCAACACCCCTCAGCATTGGTTCATCTAGACCTACTCAAACCTGGACTTGATCTTAGTTTCTCTCTAGGTCAGATTAGGGATATGATTTAGCATAGGAAGTGACTCACAATGAGTTAGGATAAATAGGCACATTTAATTGAATTAGGTTAATGAAGTATGTCTATATACCCTAGGTCATCGCGAGTGGTTCCCTATACCAAATTATGTCACTAACTTGGGTTAGGGTCAAACCTTGAACAAGTGAACTGATAGAAGTCAGTGAAGACCATTCTAGATAACAGAGGAGTGGGGTGAAGGACGTATTCTATTAGATGAGTATGTCATCAAGGAATAGTAACATGAACAGTATGTTAGAAATCTTTGGCTAAAGTATTGCAAGTTGTTGGTTGCATTGTCCTATGTCACCTAGTTTAAGAAATGGGATTTTAGATGAATATTGGTAACAAATATTTAGATAGGTTTCTTATACAGAACACTCAAATACCCAGAACAGGGTAAGAGAACCAAGTATACCTAGTAAACACATAGTATTTAATACCATTAGTTAACATGAGAGATTGGTTAGAAACCGAGTCATGAAATGAGAGATCGGAAGTTCACCGAGTCATTTGTTTCTAAATTCTTAAAATGGGAATGTTACACCACACCTTCTACATAAGCTCCAAATCCTTCATGATCCATCTCTCTCCTTAATACACTACTTTTCTATCTCCCTCTCACGCACCTCATTATACTTAAGCCACCTTTCTTCTCTCTACATCTCTATTGTTAGGTCCATTATATTTCACCAAGCTCGCTCCCGACCCCACATGTGGTCGGGTTTAGTTAGCCATTGGTTTTCTTTCCAAGTTCAAGGTCGCTATCAAGATTTTTATTTCTAGTGGAATTCCTTGTAAGTTCCCATGGGATAATGTAAAAAATGGAATTCCGCTACCTCTGGGAAAGAATAAGTTATAATTTAGTACTCCAGAATATAGCTATGTATAACACCATGGAACTAAGTATCCATATCACGTGTCTAAATTAGATCAAAGCATCATAAAGGAATAGAAATTATTCCTATGTCCAAAAAAGTTTGCAATACCTCCAATTCCTTTTAGACACATAAACAACTAGCCACTCATACAGTTCTACTAGAAAAATAGCGAAGAAGCTCTCATACAAATTGTTATATAGATTCTATTCCACCCACATGTGTGCATCAAACTCAAATCTAGTGTTGAACCTCCATGCATACTCTTCTTATAGATATTTTATCCACTCATCAACACTTTCTAGGGTCAACCGGTATGTCTTCATCGCGAACCATCTTGAAAACAACTGAAAAAGAGGTCCCGGAAATGGAACCAATGACGCAACCTAGAATTTACTAAGAATAACCCAAGTGCGTTGGCACATCACTCACCTAGACTAAGTGCTCACCTGAAGTGTGCAAAGGTACCATACCCCTCCTTAGATTTTTTTGTGTGGGATGTGAACATGATGAAGAGTTAATGCATTTAGATCCATAAATTGTATAAAATTTTGACATAGCATGTTCCAAATCTAGATCTAAAAGAATAATGAATTAAATAATAGATATAATGAATTCAACCATGTAAGAACTAGTTTCAGTCATGTTAACACCATTATTCACCCAACACACTCCATTATATTAAAACACAATAAACATATAAGCTTCTTATAATAAGTAGTCTCATAAGTTCATGTGTGTATCAGTTCTGGTAGCATAACTTGGTATTAGCTCACTACTTAGCACTCTCTCCAATCTATGCAAATTACTCCAAATTTATAAGGGTGGGTGCTTGCTCTTCACCGCTTACATAATTCCCAAAATAGGTCACATGCTGAAAATATCCATGTACCTTTTCAATAACATACACACATGCAACTGCGCTAATAATAGATCTCTTCTAGTTAACTGGCAGTGGTAATCCTATTATTAACTTGAACTCATACAAATTTCTTAGTATACACTCTTCCAAAAATAGCATTTGCATGTCACGCAAGTTTCAATCTGTTTGTGTGCCCCACACACTATCTCCAAAAATAGCCCATAACTATGAAAATGGCTAATTCCAAATTCATTATGTGTTTCGTGTGTGTTTCCTTCCCTATCCTTCCGTGCCTGCGCAAACCTGCCTTGCTACTCCATGTGAATCTTCTGTGTACCTTCTCCTAAGTGTCATACTTTGTCTACTCAACACTTTTTCTTATCCTTTTTGACCCCTTTCACTTCTTAATTACTTTTTACTACTTTGGGTCAACCTTCTAGTTATAAATTACAAAATTCAAGACAAAGGGAATCATATAAATACATAGTTATCATTTCAAAATAAAGTTCCAATAACTAATCATTATCTATCATCACCTAAGCTTGCATTCAAAGGCACCAGAACATCAAAATAATCCATCTAGATCTCATTTAAGGGACAAGGGTTGCATAAATTTTGTATACACAACATATGAGGGGAAGTTTATTATATTCCATCCCACACATTCTATACATTTTCTACATTCTAGATCTATTCAACTATCACCGTGAAAATTACAAAAGGGCATCCTAAGGAATCATTTCTACACATAAAAGAACTATAAAGAGTCTGAGATGTAGTGTAATACTTGGTCGTAAGTTCACTCTTTAGGTGACCGTAGAGGTCATTCTTAATCTCCATTCCACATTTTCCTTTTTAGGTTTGATATGGTTTATGGGTATGTACAGTGAAATTATTTCTTATAGGTTACGAGATACATTTATAGATCGGACAAAAATCTAGAGTGACATACAAAGACCAACAACAAAACTTATCTTTCATAGAAAAGAGTAGATTTAAAGCACATATACGACACTAGCACCCAGACAGACATAATAGCTCTTGTATTATTTTTTCATCCCATGGGATCTCATGTCTAGCACATATCTATACCTTAAAACCTCCAATTTATAGTGATGACACTCTTTACATTGTGTTCCAGCTATCCACCTACCCAGATCACCTCATGTTCACTTAAAAATCAATTAATTCCCCTATTTTTGCTTCTTTCTTAAGCTTTCATATTGCACAAACTTTATTGCTTATGTCTTACTGTATATTAGCATTTGTACATCATTTATTACAATATTTACTCTGAAAATGAGATCTAATTATGTTTTTATTAAATCAATTTCATTTGGGTGTTGATTAACAATAACTCCACTCATAGTTAACACGATAAATTTGATCAATATACTTCATGCAATTGTCACTTAAAACTTGTAACTCCTAATTATGTTATTTATCTCATGTAATCCTATAGTTAAATATTAGATAATTGTTGTAAATAATAAGTCCTCTTGTAGAGGAACTGAACTTTTCCTATTATAAAAGGCATTTGTATTAGGATTAGAGAATATTTTTAAAAGGAAGGAAAGTATTGTATTACATTATTGATTAATAAAGTGCATGGTTCCAAGTTCAATCCTTCTAGTGTAGTTTTAAGTTCAAAATTGGATCGATGGAAGGATTAAGGACCACTTTGCTCCCCCAATTTGAAGGGAAGTATTGAATGTTTGTTTAAATTTCTATTTATTTAGCATTTGATTACTTGCATGAATTACAATATTTTCAATATTTAAGATTATCATTTTGTTTCAGTATTCTTAACTCTTTTAATTCATAGATTTAGGAGTCTCTATTTTATTTCATCAAGAATTTATTAGATAGAAAAAGTTTTTAAGATAGTAATTGGTTAAATATTTTAAGTTAACACATGCTTAAATATAGTTTTAATCTTGCTTTGTTGAAAACATCCTTAGACACCGATCCGGTATTCACAATCGTTGAATAATTAAAGTACCAATATCAATGACATTTTTCCCTTTTTAACTACTTTTAAGGGAATTCTAAGGTGTTATCAAATATCAAGGTTCTATCCTATGTGATTTCGATAACCTGGTATGTTTCCATTTAGAATATCTTTTCCATTATATATTTTTCAAAAATAAAAGGTCTTGTGGTGACAACATGTACGTTTTCTATTCTTTTATAATATGTGGAACACGGTAATCAATTAAGAATTTATATTTAGGAGATTGTTATTAAGCATGATAGGATTTTTGTTTTGTCCTAGACATCATTGAGGTATATTTTTTAGAGTGAACTTGGAAAAACCTCCTCAAAATCAACCTATGGAAAAATTTTATCAACAAGGATGGTTGATAGAATTGAAATTACTAACCGTGAAAATAATAGAAACCCCCCATTGGGAAGGAAATTAACTTATCCCATATAATTAGATCCTAATGACCAAGGCCCTATGAATAACATATCCCCCTCAATCTTACCAAACTTTAGGGGATTACTCTCGGAAGATCCTAGCCAATTTTTGTTTGATTTCAAAGTGTTGGGACAAACTTATGACTATACCTTGAACACTCCAAAAAAAAATTTATTTCTCTCAACCTTAAAAGATACAACCATGAGATGGTTTATGGGACTAAAATCCAACTCTATTCATACTTGGGAAGATATGGAAACAATCTTCTTAGACAAGTACCAAGATTATTATAGGGTTAGAGACTAAAAGGAATAACTCTTCAGGATACAACAAAAGGAGGATGAGAGTGTAGAGGACTATATTTTTCAATTCCTCTTCCTTCACAGGAGGTGTGGTATATGTCTTAATATTAATATTTTAAAAATTATATTCCTTAAAGGATTGGATGAATACACACAAGATCCTTTTAATTTAATGGGAAGAGGAGACATAAACAAGCTAGAATTCATGTACATCATTGAAATATATAGAAACTATTCCCAAAATTACACAAATCTTCACAAACATAAAGGAAATATAGTTAATGGAGACATATCTAAACTAAGAGAAGAAATTGAAAACTTGAGAACATATCTCTTAGTTTAGCTCAACACAATGGTGGATAGGGAAAAAGTTAAAAACACATATCCATTGTTGATTTCCAAGATGTAGGGATAAACATGGGCTTAGGGATCTTCCCTTGGATAAAACAAATATTTTCCTTGTCTGTGATTTGAAACATGCAACTGACCAATGTGGATCAAAATACATAAAGTGAGCTTGAGATTAACTACATAGCTCAGAAACAAGGAGGAAATTTTCCTTCAAATCAAAATTAACCTTATGCCACCAAAAAAATGGTTTCCAAATGAATGGAACACACCATATTCATATTCCCAATCTTGGAATCAACATGTTCCACAAGAATGGGATCCTCAGTGGAATGCACTTATCACCAACCATAGACTCCAAACCCAAACATCTCACCATCATTCCAACAATTCAACCCACAATTTCAACAATAATGGAATACTTCTCAAGGATCTGGTCAATAGTATTATAACCCAAGAAGACCCCAGGGAAAATAGTAAGCTTTGTTAATTAGACCTACAACTATTTTTCTAGCTAAAAACATATCAAAACACAAATCCTAACTCAAACTGTGGCTAACCCAAAGAATGTTAGGAAGGAAATCCAACACACACTATTAAATCTATTAAAATTACCAAAATTAACTTGAGGGATTGTATAAACATATTATTATAATAAGGAAGATTACTTCAAAACAATCACCCCCAATCATTAAGGAAATCTTTGAAGAGAACTAAGAACCATAAGAGATGCAAATCATACTTTTTCTTGAAAATACATCTAAACCACTTGTAAAAATGGCATTCCCATCTACACTTTTGAATAAAGACATTACTATAAACCAAGAGGGACTCGAGTCAAATTTGATGAAAGGATTAAAAATATTAATCATTAGAATCTCTTTGTTGCAAGCTCTTGGATATATTACAAAGATAAAAAAACCATCAAAGAAATCTATGTCAAAACTCCAAGGAGAAAGAAAAATCAACCAAGAACAATACACGTCGATGGAAAACTGGCTAGTATATTGGAAGGGAAGATGACTCCAAAATATGGTGATCCTAGAAGTCCAATAGTTATAGTTTGTATTGGGAATGTTGAGATTCCAAAATATATTTATTGAATTAAGATCGGAAATCAATGTAATGACTATTGATACTTTGTCCACATTATCTCTTCCTGATCCACAATCAACTCCAATAGTTTTACAAATGGTTGACAATTATGTTGTTAAACCCAAGGGGTCATAGAGGATGTAACCATCAAAATTGAAGCATGAGATTATTTGGTAGACTTTATAGTGATTAAATGAAATAAAAATAAAGTTAGATATCCCTTAATCTTAGGATGCCCATGGCTAGACACTACTACATCCCTCATTGATTGTAGGACATAAAATATGATAGTTACTAATGGACATAAATAAAATAAGATATGTATATGTCCATCTACAAAAAAATTCCACTTCATGTAAGTAATGGTGGAGGGGTGATTTAGAGGAAGTTGAGGATGTTGTTTACTCACTAGTTGTGGTAATAATATTAGAAAACTCATAACAAATTTAGGATTAGGATTATTCTGAACTCCATTAAAAATTATTGGAGATAAAGGAAGACATGATAGATGAAAACATGCAACCAATAATCTACCCTTTCACAAGGAACATAGATCTAACTGAGTGTATCTTCCATAACATCACTAAAATCCATAGACTATTGCCTCATAAATTCCCCTTGAATTCATTACTAAGAGAGTATCCAGTGGTAAATTCTCTCCACCCATATACAAACAACTACCTATCTTCTCGGAAAGACATTGACAATTAATAGCTTATAGACTAGTTAAGAGGAGAATAACCTATTAAAGCTTTTATGCTCTCATACTCAATATTTTTCTTGGGAATATAGTGACATGAAGGGTATTCATCCCAACATTTGTACACATCAAATTTATACAATTGACTCTAGACTAGTTAGGTAGCCACAAAGGAGGATAAACCTTTCCTTGAGAGATATTGTAAAGACTGAGATTGAGAAACTTCTTCAGGTGGGATTTATTTATCCAATTTTAGATAGCCAGTGGGTCTCCTATTGGTTATAGTTCCTAAGAAAAATGGTAAATGGAGGGTTTGTGTGGACTATAGGGAATTGAACAAAGTAACTCATAGAGACTATTTCCCTTTACCCTTCATTGACCAAGTTTTGGATAACCTATCCAAGAAGAGGTATTTTTCATTTCTAGATGGCTTTAGTGGATATAACCAAATCATGATAGCACTAGAATACCAATAAAAACTACATTCACTTTCCCATGGGGGAAATTTTCCTTTAAATTTTTACCTTTCAGTTTATGTAATGCCTGCATGCAACTTTTCGAGAGAGCCTTGTTAGAAATTTTTGTTGATCTCACTCATGACTCTATGGAAATTTATATGGGTGATTTACCAATTTATGGAGCTACATTCCAAGAGGTAATATATGATTTGGATAAAGTAACCTCTAGATGAGAGAAACATCAACTATCTTTAAACCATGAGAAATGTACTTTTATAATGGAACAAGAGATATTTTTAGGCCACCATGTCTCAACAGAAGTAATCAAGGTTGATCCAAATAAATTCAAGTTATTGTGTAACTTCCATCACCCAAGAATTATACATAAGTAAGAATATTCTTATCTCATGCAGTTTATTATCACATATTCATATATGATTTTAGTAAAATAGCCTCTCCGTTGTTTTCCCTTCTAAAAAAATATTTTAAATTCCAATGGACATAGGCTTGTCAAAAATATCTTGACATTATAAAGGAAAAGCTAACAAATACTTCAGTTTTGAGAGTTTCAAATTCGATGCTATTTTTTCACATTCATATTGATACTTCCAATGAAACAATAGGGGTTGTTTTGGGACAACAAGAATAAGGAGAGGAAATGCATGAAATTTATTATAGTAGTTAAAATCTCTCTCCAACTGAAAGAAACTAAACTACCATGGAAAAATAATTTTTTGCAGTTGTTTATTCAATTAAAAAAATCCACCATTACATCATAGGGTATGAAGTAATTATTCATACATATCATTCTTCCATTATATATTTAATGAATAAACCTTTGGTTTATGAAAGAATACTTATATGGTTGTTATTGCAAGAATTCAATATTAATATTGTTGATAAAGCAAGTAAAGCAAATGTGGTAGCTTATTTTAGGTCAAGGCTAATTATTTTAGGTACGAGATGAAAATGTAAATGACGATTTCCCATATGAGAATTTATTTGTAGTTTCCACAAGCTCTCCTTAGTTTTTGATATGGCTAATTACTTGGCTACATGGAAGTTTCCATATTTTCTCACACCTAAACAAATAAAATAGTTAATTAAGTAAAGTGTGATGTATAAGTGGTTTGATGGAATGATTTTTAAATGTGGACCTGATTATGTATTACGTAGGTGTGTAGTTGAAGATGAAATCTTTGATATACTTAGAGCATGTCATGATGAACCATCAAGAGGACATTATTCAGTCAAAAGAATGATCCAAAAGTTCTAGGAGATGGATACTATTGGCCTTCTATGCATAAGTATGTCAAGAAATATGTTTGGCAATGTGATAAGTGCCAACGTATGGGAAAGCCAACACTTGAAAACAAAGATTCCTCTTCAACCTCAAGTAGTTATGGATCCATTTGAGAAGTGGGGATTGAATTTTATTGGACCAATTGACCCACCTTCTTAATTAAATCAGTTCATCTTGGTATGCACAATTTTTGTGATAATGTGCTAGGGACGAGAACGTAGCAAATTTCTTATATGAACAAATTTTCCAAATATTTAGAGCACCAAGATTAATTATCTCGGATCAGGGACCACAATTCATGTCAAATGTGATCAACTCTTTTATGAAAACATATCATGTGAGGAAAAATAATTCATCCCCATATCACCCTCAATCTAATGGTCAAGTTGAGGTTACTAACAAGGAATTAGAGAACATTTTGACAAAAATAGTAGATGTTTCAAGAAATAATTGGGTGCAAAAATTACCTGAGACATTATGGGCTTATAATATAACTTGGAAAAAAACCACTATATTTAATCCATATGATTTGGTCTATGGGAAGAATCCTCTATTTCCTATAGAATATGAGATCCAAAATTAAGGACATTTGCGAAATAGGAATTGAATTTTCTGAAGCACATAATTCAAGAATTATCTAGTTGAATGAATTAGATGAGATGATGTTATAGGAATTACATCAAACTAAGGTAATCCAACATCAAATATAGTTGTGGCATGACCATCATATTAAACAAAGGAACTTTCAAAAAGGATATTGGGATTTATTATTTGACTCAAAATAAAAGGAAGTTACATGAAAGTTATAAACAAGATGGATGGGCCCATATCAAATTGAGTAAGTATACAAAAATGGTAGTGTAAAGCTCATCCCGATTGATGGTGAAAGAATATTGATGTTGTTTAATGGTCATAGATTACATATATACCATAAACCAACATCCAAATAAGAATTCAAGAGGATGTTACAGGATAATTCAACTTTGAGTTATTTGGATGAGGTCTCCTTGTCCAAGTTAATTCAAGGCTAAATTGATTTTGAACAAAAAGAATAAATAGGGGATGGTTAAAAATAAAAATGGAGGCCATCTTCCTATGAAGGGATGGTTGAAAACTAGAAATGGTAGCCATTCCTTTCAAAAAAAAAAAAAAAGAAAAAAATGGAAATAAAACGTAAGTGGCTAAAAACTAGCAATGGAGAGGTCACCTCAAAATCATGCCATGAATAATTATACTAGAACAACAAGATAAAATATTGTGCTGATGGAACATGTGACATGTGATAAATGATGAGGTATGTGCCATCACTTCTTTCTAAGTATTAAAATTTTAATAATGATGTGTTAATTATTAGTCTTATTCAAAGTGATGATTCCCCACTTCCCATATCTTCTCACATGATTTATAAATTTTCCACTAATTGATCACATGTTCCCTATTTATTCCATCTTCCACTTCATCAAATTTGGTTACCCTTAACCAATTCATATTTTCCTACACCCAAATAATTTCCATTCCTATACTCTTTCCATTTTCATTCTTGCGCTCTCTTCATTTCCATTCCCACACTCTTGTCATTCCCATTCCTACACTCTCTTCATTTTCATTCTTGTGCTATTGTCAATTTTGTTTTGTACCAAAATGGGTATCGAGTTCCACCATGAGCCATCAAGTCCAGTTGAATTACTAGGATAATCCAAGTTCATGGATATATTTGAAAAAGTGGGATGGATGGATTTTATGGTAATGTATGAGGACTTCAACCCAAATATGATAGAGGAGTTTTCTACAAATCTCATGGATGAGTATTCGAAAGTGAAATGTACAAAAATTTTATTTAGTTCCTCCATTATTAGTGAATTTTTGGTATTCTAGAGACAAAACAACTGGTAAATTTGAGGAATCCTTATTTTGAAATAATTAAAAGGTTTTTTGTGGGGACGAAAGAGAAGTTAGAGTTGATTTTTGATAACAAAGAGAAGGAAAAAGGCATAAAAGAACAAATTTTCCTAAGCCATGGGCTGATGTGGAAAAATGGGTAATCAAGTATTTTACCCATGAACACCACTATGTGGTTATCCTTGGCCTTGTCTTAAGAATTATCAAACACCTACACCATGGAGATGTTGGTAAGAAAAACAAAATAAACCTTCCTCAATTCTTATATGACCTTGTTTCCTCTACCAATAAATTTTTTTATTAGGGATCTTCATATTTTAAATTTCAGGGGTTAATCCATCTCATTTACAAACATCACTTTATCAAAAAGTTAATTGGGATGAGTAAGTGGATAAAATTACAAAATGAATACGCTATAGATCTTGAAGTGCATCCAAAACAAAAAAAAATCCAAGAACAAAGCCCTTAATTGAATCCAGGCCAAAGAAATAACCTAGATCATCCCAACCAAACTAGGCAATTGAAGAGAACCTCACAGGAGGAACAAGAGGAAACAACCATAATGAGGATACTAAACCAAAAACCTCATGTTTATCCATATGCCTATTCATCCCCTCTAAAACCTATTACAAAGGAGGAAATTATGAGGATAAAACCCATTACTAAATACCTTCTCTTGGATGCTAAATGAAAAGGGCCTATGGTTAAAGGTGAGCCTAGCTCACCTGTTGATAAAGAAACTACTATTCCTCAAGTTCTGGTCATTTTTAAAGTATAATATGAACTTCAGTATATAAAGGAGATGTTAAATAGTTTACAACTTTCCCTCTAAGGAAAGGATGAAAGTATATCCTAATTAAAGGAAGATAAGTATCAAATGATGAATTAGCTCCATAGATAGTGGAGAATACAAATAAGACAATCCAATAACTCTATAATTCATTAGAGAAAAAATATTAGAAAATTCAATAAATACAACACACAAAAGATAGCTTGGTTTTTTAACTTTCACCATTAAAATAATAAAAGGAGAAGGCCGAGCCCATAACCACCACAAACCAAATAACACAAACAATTTTTTTTTCCTCAAATTTTTATATTAAAAGGGATGGTCAAGTAGATGTAACAATGTTATGAGCCCAAAAAGTTGGTAGATGAAAATAAAGTGTTAAAAGAAGAAAAGAAAGTCCTCCAAGATAATATGGTAATGGTCTACCATTTATACAAGAAATTCCTTTCCTATAGAAATCCTTCTAACTTTTATGCCTTATTCTTGAAAGAAAATTTTTATAAATGTGAAGTCTTTAGGGTTCATTCTACTAAATCTCTAGAGTTTGAGAATGAAAAGAAATTTATTGCCACATATTCAACATCTGATATAGATGGAAAGAATTTACTATGTGAATCCTATGTTCATAAATTTCTATTACCTAAGAAAGTAGAGATTCCAACCAAACTGTATGTAGGGGATGTGAATATAGGGTCCTTTATCTCTACACTAATACATCAATCAATGTGGAGGTGATGCAGAGAGGTATACATTTTGAATGCATTAAAACAAGGTTATAGAGATCAACCACTAACTTACTCAAAACTTGGCACATGAGGATCTTTCTAATATGCCTATAATGGCTCAAATATTTCATATTTGATCAAATTATCTTAAATGGAATCAAAACTCTATTCTATTAACCTCATACCTTGTCATTTGTACTATCGTCATGATCCTTGGTCAAAGAAATAATCAATTCTTTTTGTAATCTAAACCATCCTTCACTTTCATCACATGATTCTTGATTTCAACAAGAAAAATTTTAGTTCATTACCCTCCCACTTATTTCTTTCCCCTTGTTACCATGTCCAATGTCTCAAAAAAATGTTAACCAACTAAAAATTTAATAAAAAAAATCCAAATATCAATCTTTCACTAATCTTGTCAAATTGTCCTCTAGATGCTCTTAAGACAATTTCTTCTGCTAGCATCATGGATGGAGGGACCTAGGGATACCAAAAAAATGCATTAACTCCTTAAAATACCTTTTATCATCCTCATGGAGTTCCTTTAATTTCATATGCTAACTCATAAACATCTTCTTACAATCCGTATTTTACACTTTCGGCTTACTAGTCCTTATCTAGCCCTAGTTTGAGTCCTTTTCCACCATAAATTCTCATTTTTATAGTTATAAAAAAACTAATCATTTATAAAAACCCATTTACAAGTTTTATCTATGGGGAATTTTCAATATTTATCTCAAAGTCTAAAGCTCACTTTCTTTGCCAATTGGCCTTTCAATGAGGCTTGAGACTATGTTTAGTGACATTGCACAAGACTGTCAAGAAGATCTCAAAGTTTAACCAATGAAATTATAAAATTCCTTCAAAATATATTTGAGGACATTGACTACATAATTTCTTCCAATTTATAGACTTATAATCGATGTTTCGTGCTTTTAAATCAAAACCTTCTATACAAACCCTAACTAAGAACTTACACTAACCCAAGAAAGTGAAAAGCTTATATCTCCCTCTTTATTTGATATCAAGGTCTCAATTTTATTAAGAGGTCCTATGATCTAACTCTCCTCAAACATGTTCTAATAGTAATATGAAAATATAAAGATAAACTCTCCAATTGCTTTATTAGTTTTCTTGCATGTACAATAGGAAAATAGGGGTCTAAAACCCTCTTGGTATATAGTTAGAATCCTTTAACCTTTTCTCAATATAAAGGTCTTACTTTTACTCATTACCTATATCCAACACCTCTTTCCAAATGATGTATTATCTCTAACATTCCATCTCAATTATAATGAGCTCAAATTTGTTCAAACATGCAAGCACGGTCACATTTTCCTATAAACTTTCAATACATCTCTCCACACATCCCAAATCATGAATCCTATAATAGAAGTATAGCCTCAATAACCGAAAATCCATTTAACTTCAAGAAATGATATCAATAATTATTTTATTAGCATGTTTATTAAACAATTATCACAGTCACATAACATTGCATAGTCATGCATAGTGATATAGTGACTTGAAGACACAAACAAAGTATTAATTATCTCTTTCTCTTTTAACTTGATCAACTCAACTAATGACATGTAAAAAATTCTTGGAAACATTTTAATTAAAAAAACAATGCTTTCAACATGAATTACACATCACCAACCATCTTTAAAACAAATTTATCCTTATGTGATACTAACCATGCAAGAGTTATCAATCCTAGATCAATTTTCTAACAACTTAAACATGTAGGCATATTCTTGAAAGAATTTAAACAATTCATTCCAAAAAAAAAGGAATCAATATTTCAACTTAAACTAAACATCATTCATAAACCAAAAAAATATGTTTCACAAAATAAAGGTAGATATATACATATTTGGCTACATTTGCTTACAAAATTTCCACCCTTCTCCTCGATCCACGAGGAGGTTTTCTTCCACTCAAATTTACACCTTCCTCAAAAGGTTTCTCTCTCCAACTACTTCTCCATTTGAGTTTCCCATAATTATAACTCCTACCTTTTTACCCTAACTAACTCTTGGTCTCATGATGACCTTTCGTATGCTCATGTACAACAAGATAATATCTTGTACATTATTTGTGGACATTCATTAACTCGTGTATTACCCTTAGAATCCTTCACATGATAATAAAATTGTTATATTTTCTTAAGAGCTAACTAGGATCCTTTCCAACTTGGATTTCACTTTCACATACTTAGAATTTTTGAATTTGCAATGGGAGAGAAACTCACAAATTTGAATTTATGCCTACTAAACCACCTAAACTCTCTACCATGACTTGAACATTCGCGTAGACACTCAACTTGACCCCATAATCATGAAAATTGGCATTTTTGGTGCCATCTTGATGATTCTCCTACATCATGAGGGATCAAAGAAGATATTTCACAAGAGAAGAAACTAATGTAGGCCTCCTCATGAGGCATGATCTTCCAACACCTAATATATTCTTACAAAAATATATTTTCCATATTTAATGTATACAACTAGTGGACAATTATAAAAAAAAAGAATCTCCATATGTTATTTTTATTTCAAGGTGTATGTACTTCCAAATTTTAATATGGAATTCTTTTATTCTCGACAAAGATATGAATTACTCCAAGAAGTATACAAAAAGAAAGAGGTTATGTCTCCAACTAACCTAAAGTGGTCAGTAAGAAGAGAAAAGGACATATGCAAAATCATGTTAGAAATGCAAGAAAATTGGGTAGGTATGTGGTTCAAACCACCACTAATACTAGCACTAGTTCTAAGATGGAATAATACACAAGTTCAACCAGTTGAGAGTTACAAAAATGGAGGGACACAATGATAGAATTTTTGGATTAAGAAATCCAAGAAGAAGAAACATGACTAAATTTCACTAATGAATATAATTTTACAAGGATTGTAGAATCCTTAAACATAAATCCTTGAATCTATAACAAGAGGACCTACTAATCCCTAAGCTGGGGGAGTGATGAGCCTTGGCAATTCCCATCCCAAACCCCATTTTTGTATCATCAATTTTTATTAAACTAATGTTAGAATTTTTGGTATTAATAATTTTAGATTTTTAAAAGGACTATATTGTGTATAAATCTTGTTCATTTTCATCTTGCATATGCTTCTTTGAATGGGTTGATATAAATTGATTTTTGAGCTAACAAATGTGAATGAAGGATTTTTTATAATCCCAATGCAAGAATCATACGAGATCCCATCACGACTCACCTAAGCTTAGCACATTGTTCGCTTCAAGACCGGCACATGACTCATACCATAGAGTGAAGGAATCACAATGGATCACATGACTCATATTATGGAAGCACGTGACTCACATTATGGAAGAAAAGGAATCACACAATGTAATGAACTAATCTATTCGGCATAGGAGTTACATAATTTAAGGAGCATCTAATTTGTATCATCATCCAATCAGCACGTGACTTGTACAATTTGGGATATTCCTAATTAACATCACCTTGGTTGGAAACTGAGATTATGTGGATCAAAATTGTATTTGTGAACAAAAATATTCTCTCATTTAATGAGATTAAACTAGTAGTGAAAACTATGTAAGAAACTCAATTGCACAATTTTTTCAACTCTACTAATATCCAATGTTTCAAATTTGAAGGACTGTACTTGCAATTAATAGGATGAATCTAATCAAGATGCTTAATTTAATTGTCAATTAAAACTTGTAACTCCCAATTAAGTTGTTGATATCATGCAAGATTTTAGTTTACTATTAGATAATTGTTGCAACTAAGAAGTCCTATTATAGAGGAACTGAAATTCTCTTATTATAAAAGGTGTTTTTATTAAGATTAGTGAAATTCGATGAAAGGAAGGAAACTATTGTATTATATCATTTATTAATAAAGTGTATGGATCTGATTTTAATCTTGCTAGTGTATTTTTAAGTTTGAAATTGGATCGGAGGAAAGGAACGAGGGCCACTCCTCCCCACTTTGAAGGTAAGTATTGAATTCTTGTTTAAATTATCTATTTATTTAGCATCTAATTATTTGCATGAATTTCTATATTTTCAGTATTTAAGATTGCTATTATATTTAACTATTCTTAACCCTTTTAATTTATATATTTAGGAGTCTATGTTTAATGTTGTCAAGTATTGATTAGATAGAACACGTTTTTAGGATAGTAATTGGCTAAATATTTTTAGCGATACATGTTCAAATACAATTAACCGTTATTTTTGAAAACAGCCTTAGACACTTCCATGATATTGATAATCATTGAATAATTAAAGTGCGAGTATAAACGAAACTGGTCATCATCATATTCTTTTCCTTTGTTCGAAAAATTTGATCCTGGAATCAAATCCATGTAGTGAATTGTATTCCTCATTCATGTTAAACTTTTAGGAAACTTGCTAGAAATTATCTTTGCAAAAACTCCCATCATTCCTTCACTTCTTGTGACATTGATGTAAAACAATTATTGTCCTTCTTTACCTCACTTAGGAATTGTTTCCCTAATAGAAATAAAAATTTAGATCCCTTCTCTACTCCTTCATTGAATTTATGGTGTACTCTTTCCCATCCTTCAACATCTAGTAGGTATTTGTGTCACCATCACGTAAATCCTTTTGGTTTAAATACACAAACCTTCTAAGTAACATATCACATGCATCCATATCCATTATGTCACACATCATTTAATCTTCACACCTCCGTATATGGAGCTTAACTATACATTTCTTAGTCACAAACAACTAGTGTCTTTTTTGTAACCATGAAACCTTGTAGGGATTAGGATGATTGATCCTCTTTAAGACCAACTTATCTATAATCTCTTGTGTAAACAAATTATCAATTATTTTGTTTCCCACTAATAATTTGTATATTTTTCCTTTTGATGATTATTTCAGTAAATCTGGACATTCGAGTGAATCTACATTCCAATATTACAAATTTTGGTAGAAATTTATCACTTTTTGTGTATAATGGATTCCATTTTTGTAATATTGGATTCCATTATTACTATTATTGGATTCCATTAATAGTACTATTAGATTCCAATATTATTGTTATTGGACACAATGGAGTTCCAATATCACTATTTTGGATTCCAATATTGTTTTTATTGGATGTAATGAAGTTCCAATCTACATATTATTTTTGGAATCTAATTTTACTATTTTTTAGATTCCAATTTCACTAAGTTACATAAGGTTAAGGATTGCTAAGTCATTTTATTACTAAATAGGTGGGCATTTAAAATGATTTCACCTAGATTTAGGTATAATGGGTAATATTCCAATTTCACTATTATTGGATTCCAATTTTGCTATTTTTAGATTTCAATTTCACTATGTTACATAATACCAAAGGCCACTAAGTTACATAAGGATAACAAGCACTAAGTTACATAATTATATTATTGGATTCCAATATTTCAATTTCTAGATTCCTAAAATTTAATTTTTAGATTCCAATACTTCAATTTTTGGATTCTAATAATTCAATTTTTAGAGTCCAATATTTCAATTTTTGGATTCCAATATTTCAATTTCAGATTCTAATATCTATAATTTTGGAGTATAGAAAATACCAATATTTAATGTTTTGGACTCCAAAACAGTAATATTGGATTCTAATGAGAGCTATATTTTTAGCTTCTTGGACTGGAAAATTTACTAAAATAACCATTTTTGACTTACATGCAATTTTGAACGAATTATTCCTTTACTTAGGACCAAATTCCTCCTCTATTGGTATCAAAAATATGTGCTTGAACATAAATTATTCTCCCATCTTTAGGTATTCACCACAAATTGATACATCATATTCATCACTTTATGTAATATACACACTCACATTTCTCTACTTCCCATTACATTAGCCTTGTGGGAACTCAAAATCTCTTTGCCTTGTTTCTCCACACCAGTAACATGTGTCACTTAATTAACAACCTATTCCATGTCTACATGATACTCTTCCCTTAGATGTATTTCCTTCTCCTCTAGGTTTTCCTTTATTGTGCAACACCGAACTCGTGATTCCTTTATGATACATATAATTTCACCTACTACTACCTTGTCTACAAATTTTTGTAACTTTACCTTTTTGTGCACAATACTTTGTTATTTTTGGGCTTTCTCCTCTTCCTTTAGAGCACAATAACAAGATTCCTCAACTAAACACACTTGGATCATTCCAAACTTATCTTCAATTGTAATAAAAATCCATTCATGTATCTAGAGATATTTTCCTTGAAAATATTCTACATGTTCCACTCGAATATTGAGATGATAAAAATATTTAGTGTATTACTTCACATTGATATATCTTTATTACATGTTTTGCAACTTCTTAAACAAATGTAACTAGTAATCAATGGGAAAGGATTTCACCTTCACCTTCACAACTACCCTTTTCCATGTTTTAATATTTTGTTTGTCTCTTTTCACATGCATGTCCGGATATGTTCCCACCATAAATATGGATAATTCTTTAACTTTGTGCAGGAGAATTAGAATTTCATAGGATCTTCCATGTATTTATACTTAAATTAATTATATTATCCAATAAATGATCTCTAAAGGTTCTAAAAACTAAAATAATTTGGGGTATCCACTATAGGATTGATCCCAATCCTACCAATTGTGCATAAAATCATGTCTTCTAGACCTTCATATTATGTATCTTTACCTTCCTCATTCACATCTTGTGCCCCCCTGTATTGGGGGATCCACTTCATTATCACGCATATCCCCCATAAAAACCTTGATATTTTTTACTTGCATGGCCTCTCTAAACGGGCTTGAAATTTCACATCAATTAGCCAATCCTCTACTATCACACATTATTTTGTAAAACCTCCTACAACATTCATCTTATGATCCAATGTGTTTCACCAAATTAATGTGACCTCCACATTCATTAGTAGATTTTATTCAACAATATCTTTTTGGAATTTGTTTACAAAAATTTTCTATGTGCCCTCACAAAAGTGGAAAACTAGAAATTATTAGTGTGTAATTATCACACATTCTACCCAATAGTCATTATTGGAGGATTTATATAATTGTTTTCTACCCACAATGATCCATAAGCATCAAGAAAAACATATTATTCCATTAGATCCATCAACACCAAGAAGGAAAAACAAAGGAAAAGGGAGAAAATAAGATTATGTCAAGTATGTTAACAAACTTCCACTCGTGTAGAGAAACGGTCGCAGAACTACCACCTAACCAAGGAGGTGATCATATAACTATCACCCAACTAGGTCGGTGGTCCTATAACCACCAGATCTATGCAAGGTGGCGTTCATGTCTGTTGTCAGCCCCAAAATTCCCCTCTTTTGAATTCAAGTTTTAAAAAAATTGAGTTTGTACCTTGGAGTATTGAATCGCATCGAGCCTGGCATTGTTTGTAGTTTTCTTGTTCATGGAGAACAATTTGAAAGTTGGGTGTATGGTGAAGTTCCTTTCCTTATTTTTATTTTCTTCCCACAGTTGGGAATGACAAGCGTATTTTCCTCGTTAAATTTTTCTCCCAAAGATCTCAGTAATACATGAATATCTTTGATTGGATGTGGTTTGGCCATATTTCAAGGTTCAGCGAAAGCCTCCACATGTCCAAATGGTGCAACTCTAGGGAAGGGTCCAAGGGACAGTCCTCAAATAAGTGCAAGATTTCGGTGTCCCAAGTACAAAATCAAGAAAAAATAAGCTAAAATCAGCTAAGTATGGAATGTTTAGTGGATGGCGAAATGTGCCTCATCGGCATAGCTTTAAGAGTCAAAGACAGGGCATTTCTCAAACTTGCGCCAGTCCTCCATGTGTCCTACATCCTAAAAAGGGATAGGGCCGATTGGTAAAATTGAATAAGTTTTGGTAGGTTGGCGAAAGCCTCCATGTGCTTTAACAGTGCCAATTCGGAAGTGAAATCAAAGGGTCAGTCTCCAAGTAGCGCCAACTCACCATGTGGTTAAATTCAATGAGGAGATAGAGTTGGTCGTTGAAAAGTCCAAGACCGGTGGAAGGAGACACGCGTTAGCTCGGCACAATTTTAAGGGGTGCTTCTAAAATGGAAACTCAAATGAGTGCCAGCCCTCCACGTGTCTAGGGGTCAACATAGGTCAAGCAGGAAATAGACCCGAATTGACAAAGTATAAAGGAACTGGTGGAGCTCTCCACATGTCAGCCTGACACAGCTTCAAAGGCAAAAATGTAGAAGGCGTCTATAGGCCCGCTCCAATTAATTTCTCCCATGTGGGTGGCCCAAATTTGAAGTTGTAAAAGAAAATCAAATGGCCCATGTTTTAACTGGTAAAATAATGTAACGGTCGTATATTTAAAAACTATTTTTTCCACCATTAACATTTCTTTACAAATCAAGAATTTGAAAGGGTGTGGATGATTGGAATAAGTTATAACTATTTCTTTCTTGCTCGAGGAAGTTGTAACCATCTCTTGTGAGCTATATCATGATCTTTCAAAGCCATTGTAAAGGGTTGGAATTTTGATTATTCTGGAACTGTAATTTCAAATTGGAAGAAATCAATACAAAGGTTTTTCCCTTTTTCTTCTACTTTCTCTTTCCTTCTGGTTCTGATCTGTGAATCATCTAATCCTTGTGTGCTTGGAAACTTTGTGTTCTAGTTTGTACAATCTCCAGAACTTTGAGTTTGTGAATTTTTTTGCATTATAAATGTGGATGGTTCTACTCTGTATCTCATTTACATATAAGGGTTTTCTCTACCATCTCTTTTCCCTAAAAGTATTGTCTTCTTCTACCTCCCTCCTCTCTTCAAATTCTTATATCCTCATGTATTGATAACTTTCTAGGCTTAAAACACATTTCAGGATATTGGGAAACCACCATTGAATGAAAGACTGTGCATTTGTACATAGGTTTTGCCCCTGCTTTCAATAAGGGAACCTCTCCCATTAAAGAGGAGAGACTTGCTTGTCCCCTAACTATGGTTTCATTCCAAGAGAAAATATGAAACCCAACAGTTTTTGGTAACTCCACTGGGAGGAATTTGTTCAAAAATTTCCTTTCTAAAAAGAACAACTAATTTGATCATTTCTTTGATCTGGAAACTCTAAGATATACTTGTGGTAGAAGGTCTCTTGGAATTGAATATCCCTGATTTCAACTCTTCAATCAAAAGGTTTTCAACTTCCTCCAACACAAAGAAATAGGATATTTATTTCCAAAAGCACACCTCCTTTTGAAGATAGAGCTTCTGGTAGTAACATTCCTCAAGCCCAACTTATCCCTAATCTCCGTGCCCTAATTCTTGTTGGTGTCTCTGTTCCACTTCAAACAATCTTTCCAAGGATGGCAGCACCTCAGCCTTGGGGTCAAAGAGTTGGGCCTCTGGCTCTTCCTCAACCATTGCATGAGGTACCTAGGGGTAGCAGGAAGAATTTTCCCAAATTTAAAGGTGATGGAAAAGTACACCCTGATGAACACAATCCAGCCTTCATCTTTACATGTGGGGTCCTTGGAGTTGAACATGAGGATGTCTCTATGAGGTTGTTTATGGAAACCTTACAAGAAAATGTTGCAGATTGGTTTTACCATCTTCTTTCTGGGACCATCATCGATTGGACTACTATGAGGACTAAATTTGAGTAGCGTTACAAACCTACTAAAGATGTGCATTATTTGCTAGCTCAGATTTATCAAATCAAGAAAGAACCACATGATCCTATGAGAGAATTTGTGGCCAAGTTTAACAAGTTGATTAAAAATATTCCAGTAAATACTAGGCCTATTGATCTTATTCAAAAGTGTTTCTTCTTGAATGCTCAATTTCTAGAAGTAAGTTATGCCCTGAGGAGAGAAAATCTTGTAACTTTGGATGTTGATTAGAGATTGGTTGTCATTATATGGAAGATTACTTGATCATGTCCGGGAAGCTGAAAAGGAGTCTTTCAAATCCAAAGCACCTTCTTCTTCCCCTTTCCCCGGAGGTAATGTAGATAAGTTGGTGCAAAAGTTGGCTAATGAACTCATTGTCATTAAGAAACAATTAGCTCAACATGCTCCATATCAAGATGTTCCAAGGAAAAAATTTCAGCCTAGGAACCACTTGACCCCTTACCAAACCATGTTGGCTATTAAAGTTCCACCCCTCAAGGTGCCTATTAATGTTGCTTGTGAATTTATTAAGCCTGATGATGAGGAAGAAAATGAGCTCTATGATGAACAAGAAGAGGAATTTGATGAAGAACTAGAGAAGCCTGGTGGTTCTCGAGTTCATTTCCTCACCACTGAAGCTTTGGATGATAAATATGATTATGACGATGTAATGGCTAAGATGAATAGTGAGTCATATGTTGTTATGACTCTGGGAGTAGACCAATAAAAAGGAAAAAGTGGTGCAACCTGCAAAAAGATCTAAGGAGTACCCCATCACCATCCCGGTGATTACAAGAAGAGGAGCTCCTATTCCTACTACTTCCACCCGAAAGGTAAGCTTTGTTAGTCCTTCTTTATCCGCTTCATTCGAGAATTCTTGTCCAAAATGATAAAATTGATAGATCAAAAGCTCCTCTAACTCCTATTAGTGATTCCACACACATCTAGATCTTTTGACATTATAAAACATCTTTAAAAGACCATGATTCATATTTATGAGGGAGAGTTCTATCAAATCCATCCTAAAGCCTTTGCCAAAATGGTTAAATTTGTAAATTCTAAATCTAAAACCCTAGTCCATTCTTCTAAAGGCGTTTTCCCCACTCATTCCTCTCCACCTCAACCAAGCCTTGTGGCTGCAGTCACTTCACCCAATGATAAGATCAACCCTTCTATGTGGCTCTCCTCATAGCTGTCCACAATCTTAGCAATTGTGTCATTTATTCTGGTGCATCTAATAATGTAATGCCTACAAAAGTGGCTCGTGCTTTGGGTCTAACCTTAACCCGCACTTATGGTTCTTGCTATTTCATGGAAAGTAGAGAAGTGCCTTTGGTTGGGAGAATCAAGGATGCACAAGTAGCTTTTGCTACTTTACCAAAGAAGAAGGTCTTGGCTACCATCTTGGTTGTTGATATCCCTCCTTCCTATGGCATGTTGCTAAGTAGGAACTTTTGCAAAGATGTTGGAGGTGAGATCCAAATGGATTAGTCACATGCCTTGATCCCTATCAATGGGAAGATGAAGAAGCTTCTTTTTGAGAAACAAGTAGAGTATATTGTGCAAAAGACAGATGATTCTAAAGCACAAATATTGTATGAAGACATTGGGCATGGGAACTACATGATCATGTCACAAGAGGAGAAAATTCTGCCAAAGGAAGTGTTGCTTGATCCTAATGGTGTGTGGACTTTGGATTTTGATGGAAGTTGTTCCTCAGCTAGTTCTAGAGCTGGTGTAGTGCTCATTTCTCCTGGGGGTAAGGTTCATACTTTCTATTTCAAATTTTAGTTTGAAAATACTAATAATACTACTGAGTATGAGGCCCTTATTCTTTGGTTGAGCATGGCGAAGGAAAATGGGAGTGAAGAACCTTCTTACTAATGGAGATGTCGAGCTAATTGTAAAACAAGTTAGAGACCTTTATCAAGTAAAGAACAGAAGGTTGAAACACTATATGAATCTGGGTCTGGATTCCATCGAATTCCTTGATGCTTTTTCTATTGAAGTTGTGTCAAGGAAAAGGAACATTAGGGATGACTCTCTAGCTATTTTGGGTTCCTTGTTGATTCCTCACCCCGATTTCCCTTAAGAGAAATTCACCATTGAGATTATCCATAGACTCAGCAGTGCTCCGACAATGCAAATAATTAGCAAGTTTTTAATGATGACTAGCGCTTTCTTTCTTTCTTGGAGCTCTTAGACAACTTTGATCAGCAGTACTTTGAAGGAAGTGACAATTTGCCTAGAGAGTGTGTGTCATCAAATGAATAGGATGTCAAAGAAGAGATGGATAAAGATGGATGCATCAAACTCGAAAGGCAACAAAATTCCTAAAGGGCTAGTGATTTTGGAGGATCTTTTTTATAAACATGATAGATATATGAAGTCTAAATTTTCCCAAGGAGCCCAACAATCTGTTGAGATTGGGAAAGTGAATATTGGGAGTCTTGATGATCCCAAAATGGTCAACATTGGAAAATATTGCACTCAGGAAGAGAAAAAGAAGGTGGTGAATTTTTTGAAGAGGTATGTTGATGTTTTGGCTTACTCTTATGATGATCTTAAGGCTTTTTAGCCTAAAGAAATGTAATATTTCATTCCTCTTAAGCCTAGGATCAAACCCTTCAAACAGAAGCAAAAGGCAATATAATCCAAAGATAGCTGATATAATTTTCCAAGAAATACAGAAGCTTCGGAGGATAGGATCATCTTCCCCATCCACCATTCAACGTGGATTGCTAATATAGTGCCATGTTAGGAAGAAGAATGGTGAGATCTAGATCTGTGTGGACTTCAAAAATCTAAATCATGGTTCTTTGAAGGACAATTATCCTCTCCCCATGATGGACCAAGTATTGCAAGTTGTTACAGGCTCGGAGATGCTATCTATGTTAGATGGATTCTCAGGGTACAATCAAGTAGAGGTGAATATTGTAGATCAACATAAGATTGCCTTTACTAATCCTTAGGGCACCTTTGCATACAAGAGGATGCCATTTGGTCTCATCAATGTTATCCTAGAAGAATGATGAAGATCATGAGCTCCTAATTTCATTCATGAGTTATATCTTGAAAACTCATGAGATGAAGTACATTATGATGGAGAAACATGCTTTTGTAGTTATCAAATCTATCAAGCAATTCAGGTTTTACATTCTTAATTCTCATTTTGTGGTGTTAGTGCACGATACAACAATCAAATTTATTCTTACTCAAAAAGAATTTGGAACCAATAGAGGTAATTGGGTAGAAAAGGTGTAAGAGTATGATCTTGATATCAGGCCAACAAAGCTAGTTTGGGGTAAGGGCCTGTGTGAACTCATTGCTAAGGGAGATGCCAAGGAGTTGTCCAAAGATGAATTTGATGTCCATGTTGTTTTGTTCCTCAACTTGACAGATGTATGGTATGTTGACATTGCTCACTTTCTAACCTATAGAGAGTGTCCTTCTCACTTGAGTGCCAAAGAGAAGAGAGCTATCAAACTGAGGTCTGCACAATATGTGCTATGGGAGAATGCTTTATTCAAATGAGGCATAGATGGAAGGTTTTTGAAGTGTGTAGACAAGGAGCAACAAAATAATTTGTTCTCTACTTTTCATGACTAGGCTTGTGGAGGTCATTTCTCCTCTACTATAACAACTCATAAAATACTTTGTGTTGGTTATTATTATCCCACTCTATTCAGAGATGCATCAAAATGGGTTGGTAAATGTGAAGCATTCCAAACATTTGTTGGAAGACCTAAGTTGGTTGTTTTACCACTAATGCTAGTAGTGATCGATGAGCCCTTTCAATAATGGGGATTGGATTTCATTGGTAGTCTTAACTCATCTTCCAAAGTCTTTGGATATACCCATGTGTTAACTTCCACATAGTACTTCACCAAGTGGGTGGAAACCATTCATTAAGGAGAACATATTGATCAGGTTTGGGATCCCAAAAAAATTGTGACTGATAATGCTTCCAACTTTTCTTCTTCCGAGATGATGTACTTCTACTATGGGTATGGGATCTCCCTTGCTCATTCTTCGACTACTACCCCCAAGATAATGGACGATAGAATCAAAAACAAGAATTTGGTGAGAATAGTTAGAAATATTGTAAATGATTCTCAAAGGAATTGGCATAAGAAGCTATATGATACACTTTGGGCTAATAGAATTACACCCAAGAGAGCAATTGGAATGGCCCCTTTCCAAGTGGTTTATAATGTGGAATCTCAATTACTAGTCATGGTGGAATTTCTAGCCTTGCATCTAATGAAAACCATTGAAGTTTGAAGTTTCAGTAGCTCTTTGGATAAGAGAATTTTGTACCTTCAGAAGCTTGATGAAGACAAATTGCAAGTGGTGGATAGGATAGCAGCTCATCAGTTGAAAGTGAAGGCTTTGTTTGACAAGAAAACCAAACCCATAGTTTTCCAAGTGGGATACATTGTGCTTTGCTTTAGGAAAAATACATGAGCCATGAGGAAGCCATGGTAAGTTTGATTCTCTTTGGCTTGGTCCTTTTAGAATCAGACATTTTTCTAAAGAGAACTCTTTTTATCTAGATTACATGGATGGTTCTCCTCTCCCACTTCCTTATAGTGGACAATATCTGAAGTTGTTCAAGTCCTAGGTGACTAGGTGGTCCTTCTGTATATTATGTATAGTGTTTTGGTTTTGGGTCATTTCTTTTTTTTTTGTTTATGTTCTTCCCTTTTGGTTTGTTGTGTTTATTTTCCCGTCTTGTGTGTGTTGGTTTTTCCTTCGACTCCTTTTCCCAATGGATAAAGCACTGGTCCTCTTTTCCTCGTAGTTATCTATAATTATTGATCTTTCCTTGTGTCTTTTTCCAAGCCAAGTCATCCCCAGAAAGATCTAGCTATTGTCGGCCCCAAAATTCCTCTCTTTTGAAGTCAAGTTTCAAAAAATTTGAGTATGTACCTTGGAGTATTGAATCACGTCAAGCCTTGCATCATTTGTAGTTTTCCTATTCATAGAGAACAATTTGAAAGTCAAGCGTATGGTGAATTTCCTTCCCTTCTTTTTATTTTCTTCCCGCAGTCAAGAATGACAGGCGTATTTTCCCCATTAAATTTTTCTCCAGCATCCACTGGTAATACATGGATATCTTTGATTGGATGTGGTTTGGTCATATTTCAAGGTGTAGCAAAAGCCTCCATGTGTCCAAACGGTGTAACTCTAGGGGCAGGGGTTCAAGGGGCGGTTCTCAAATAAGTGCAGGCTTTCCACGTGTCCTAGGTATAAAATGAAGAAAAACAAGCTAAAATTGGCTAAGTATGGAAGGTTCAAAACGGCGACATGTGCCTCATCGATGTAGCTTCAAGAGTCAAATTCAGGAGTAGTTCTCAAACTTTCGCTAGTCCTCCACATGTCCTAGTCCTAAAAAGGGATAGGGCCGATCGTTAAAATTGACTAAGTATGGGTGGGTTGGTGGAAGCTGCCACATGCCTTAACAGTGGCTTTTCGGAAGTGAAATCAAAGGGTCAGTCTCCAAGTATCACCAGCTCGCCACATGGTTAAAGTAGCGAAAGGAGACACACGTCGGCTCTACATAATTTTAAGGGGCACTTCCAAAATGGAAACTCAAATGAGTGTTAGCCCTCCATGTGTCTAGGGGTCAACATAGGTCAAGCAGAAATAGACCCAAATCGGTAAAGTATAAAGGAACCGGTGGAGCTCTCCACGTGTCATCTTGATGTAGCTTCAAAGGTGAAAAATGCAGAAGGCATCTACAGGCCCACTCCAATTAATTTCTCCCACGTGGGTGGCCCAAATTTGAAGTTGTAAAGAAAATTGAATGGCCCATGTTTTAATTGGTAAAATAATGTAACGGCTATATATTTAAAAACCATTTTTTCCACCATTAACATTTCTTTACAAATCAAGAATTTGAAAGGGCATGGATGATTGGAATAAGTTGTACTTTTTCTTTCTTTCTTGAGGAAGTTGTAACCATCTCTTGCGAGCTATATCATGAGATTTCAAAGCCATTGTAAAGGGTTAGAATTTTGATTATTCTGGAACTGTAATTTCGAATTGGAAGAAATCAATACAAAGGTTTTTCCCTTTTCTTTTGCTTTCTCTTTCCTTCTGGTTCTGATATGTGAATCATCTAATCCTTGTGTGCTTGGAAACTTTGTGTTCTAGTTTGTACAATCTCCATAACTTTGAGTCTACGAATTGTGTCTGTTATAAATGTGGATGGTTCTACTTTGTATCTCATTTGCACAATACATATAAGGGTTTTCTCTACCATCTCTTTTCCCTAAAAGTATTGTCTTCTTCTGCCTCCCTCCTCTCTTCAAATTCTTCTATCCTCATGTATTGATAACTTTCCAGGCTTAAAACACATTTCAAGATATCGAAACCACCATTGAATGAAATATTGTGCATTTATACATAGGTTTTGCCCCTGCTTTCAATAAGGGAACCTCTCCCATTAAAGAGGAGGGACTTTCTTGTCCCCTGATTGTGGTTTCATTCCAAGTGCAAATCTGAAACCCAACACTGTCTCTTTTGACGGAAAAAATAAATTGAGTGCAAACAACCACGGATTCAAAAAAATTGGGTTGTGTCTCTTCCCTTCCGCACCTTTCTCATTCTATAGTGCACATGAAGATGTGGGGAAGGCTATAAATACAATAAGGAGTAAGAGAGTTAGGCATTAATCAAAGATCCAAAGAGATCACGAATAAATTGAATCGTGAGAGTAAGTGAGCAGAGATTCTTCAGTGCTAGAGTGGAATTGTAGGAGCAAGGTGTAAGAAATAAAGCAAGCAAGTAACTAGAGGGGAATTTTACATTTTTGTTCTTCTCTATGCTTATTGTAATCTGTAATTTTTTAAATTGGCCAATAAAAGTGGGAAGAAAGAGTATTTTTCCCTTCCTAACTAGTTTTCCTCCATTAGAGGTTTCTAGGATAAAATTATTGGTGTTTGGAGTTTGAATTCATTTCACTTATCTACAATTTCCTTTCTAATGCACTAGATAATCAATCACTAAGGCTCTAATCTTCATCAAATCTGTCATTTTCCAAAGAGAAAGTAAAACAACAAAATTATTGTGATTTTGTGAATTTCAAAAGTAGAAGTTTACAGATAATTTTGGTATCGAGCTAATTATATATATAAGACTATGGTATTTGATTCTTTAATGTTATTTGTATGACGGTGAAAAGGTCCAAAGGTGAATAATTTTTGCCTTGTGAACTAGATATTTCTATGAAGAAGTGGAAACAAAGAATTTGAGATCAAATGGAAGAAGAGAACTTGGTTCATAGAGTTAAGATGGTAGAGACCATGATGGATAGATTGTATATGCAACAAGAAGAGCTATCGATCTACAAAATATGGCTTCTATTAAGAAATAATCCATGGACTTAGTGGTTTGAGAGTTGGCCAAAAATTCAAGTATCACAAAGAGCCATGAAGAGAAAAATGGGAAGAGCATGAAGAAGAGACTCTAATTGTAAGAGAAAGGGTAAAATCTACTCATACGCCTTTTAAAGTCGAAACAAAAGTTGAAATAAATAATTTTGAAGGATAAGAGATGTAGATTACTTGATAAATGGATAAAATATTTTGAAGTTTATTTTAGTGTGCATAATGTCACCGATGCATAAAGGATCACCTTTGCACATATCAAAATGGAAGTTCATGATCTAGATTGGTGGGAAACCCATCTAGCCACTTGTGAAAAGAAGAAACGTCCTATTGTCAATACTTGGAGGGGTTTCAAAGAGTTGCTTAGAGATAATTTATATCCTATTAGCCATAAGACCGAATGTATGATTTATTGGTTGTAATTTAGGTAGGGAAGGGTTCAAATCGTGTAGGACTATACTAAGGAGTTTTAGAGACAAGCCATGTTGATTAATATGGACTTGGATGATGATGAAATTCTAACCAAATATTTGGGAGGACTCCACACTCACCTTTGGATGAAGGTAATCTCCACAAATCCCAAGGATCTCAACAAAGCTTGCATGCAAACATACTATATTGATGATGAGAAGAAGTAAGGAGAAGCAGAGCCAAAGGAAGACCAATCAACAAATCAGCAGCAAAAGGAGCAGGATCAACAAGTTACAAAGGTAAATGGAAAGGTAAACAGCCGCCATTGCTTTGCATACTTGTAAAGATCCTAAAAACTTATGTAAGAATTGTGATATAAATGGACATACTGACACCACATGTTGGAAGTTGCATCTGGAATTGCACCCAAAGCACCGAACCAAGGATTCCAAGAAATCCATGGCCACTATGAAAATAAAAGAAGAGGTGGAGATTGAGGATGATTCAAATGTAGACAAGAGGTTGGGATGCATGACCACTAACATGTATGGGGGAGTAGAAGAAGAGATGAGTAAGCTATTTCAAATCATAATCCAAGTCAAGAAGACTAAGGTAAATGCTTTAGTAGATTCTCCGATTCTCATTCAAATTTGATATCCGATGCGGTTGTAGAGTAGCTTAGTCCGGATATTTACGCACATCCACATCCATTCCCATTGGGATGGGTGAAGAAGGTGTAGAAATATAGGTTACAAGGAAGTGTAAGTTTTAGTTCGTGATAAATTCCCAATACATAAAGGTATTAAAGGCAGATATCATTCCACTTTATGCATTTAATGGTGTCTTCATAAGTCCTTACTTGTATGTCATGGATGTTTTGTTCATTATGAGAGATAACCTGTACATATGGAAGGATGGATTCAGGTTTCAATATTCAAGCACACCATAGCCAATCAAAAAGGCTATGGTAAGTGCCAACCAAGCACAAAATGATATTTTGGAAAATCATCTTTTTTTTTTGCTTTCATTGGAAGAAAATCAAAATGGAGTAGAGAGCATAGATGTTTCTAACCAAAGAATGGAGAATTTGGATAACACTTGTCATTTTTGCAAAATAAGCCACCACGGAACTACTCATTCAAAATTTCAATATATAGTCATCGTATCTACTTACCGATTCACCTTTGGACCTAATAGTATGGTAGTAAGAAGAGGAGGAGATACAAGGAACATGTAGATCAAGAATTTCCGTGCTTGTTACCTTTCCAAGTTAATGTACCAAACTAAACACAAAAACCCTAAAAACTCAAATGAAATCAATACCGATAGATAAGACACGATCTAAGATTTAGATGGAAAAGAAAGCCAACATAGACAAAATGGGTGAATATGAGCAATCCTGTAAAGTAGATCTAAGAAACTTGTGAGACACGGATCCTTGACGAAAAAGATGACGTTAGACGATATATGGGTGAACTACGTGGGAAGTGGGTCTGGGAAGCAATGACCTTCTTCACAGATTTCATTCACATTTTCAATCAAGAGTAGAGACATACAAGATAAAAGATGTAAGCAAATATTTAGGTTTTCTCGATTAAAAACAAGAGATGAATGTAAAAACCACAACAAACCGAAAGAAAGCAGTAACTATAAAAAAGCTGAAATTGTGTTACATGAATTTTGTATCTTTCTGCAGATGATCAATGTCATTTGTTTTGGTTGGCATCGATCGAATAGTGATCGCATCGATCAAACAGTGATCGCGTTAATTGGTTTGAGTCGCGTCGATTAGACACACAGAAGATAGAAGGCCAGAAAGTAAAATAAGAAAGCAAACTAAGCAAAATGGATTGGATGTAAGACCAAATTACTGAAGATTGATCAAAAAGTAAAGATTGAAGATGGAAAAAGAGGATCTCGAGGTAGAAATTGATGGATTCTAACCTAGAAACCGAAGAAAGACCCGATTAGTGCAAGATTTGGATAAACCGGCATTGATTAAAGACTAATTAGATTCGACCGGGCTAGATTGGTGTTGATCGAAAGGAGACTACAAAGACCAACAAAGAAGAATACCTTAAAATGCTTTATTAATGATTGATGGCCAGGGTAGCTATGGAGACCCGCAAGAGCTATAGATCCATGGATACAGTAACAATGCACCTCTCAGGGATTAAACTACACAAAACCCACTCTCTTCCTCTGATAATCTCTTTAATCACTTAGACGAAAGAAATATCAAAGAAACCAGCTCTTGAATCTAACTAGAGAGGATCTTAGGTCATGAATTCATAATCGGTGCCGACTGAGATAAAATTGGTGCTGCTCAGAAAAATCGGTGCCACTCAGAAAAATCAGTGCTGATCAAGATAAAATCAATGCCACTCAGAAAAATTGGCACCGATCAAGAAACGGTGGCGCCGATTAGGTAATAGACTCTGAAGTAGCGAAAATGAATTGTGGGGATAATAAACATATCCCTCCTACTCAAATATGAGAGGAATCCTGCTGCATGGTTCCAATAGAGGAGAAATAGGTGGGATAGATGGATAATAATAGCACGGGAGGTTGGAAATTGATATGGGGTAGATAAGCGGTTAAGATACATGTAAAAAAGTTTAATTAAATAGTTAATATTTAATTATCCATGGATAAAATACAATGGGGTACAAAAACTCGGGATAGATGTTTAATTAGATATTTAATTAATACCCTAAAGGAAAAGTGGTGATATAAAGGTGCCCCGTGTTACCCGAGAAGGTAAGCGAACGTGGGGGACACTAAATTGGGTAACCAATTTTAGGTGTCTACAGATGCGTCGTCAAACAGGTAATTGGCAAGAGTTGGCAACTGATCTCATTCAAGATTTCGAGTATAGGATTACAAAGCCATCGGTGGATAAGGCATTATAAGTAATCAAGCACCTTACAATGGGAGATAGTGCTATGACGAAGATACAATACAGGAGATACTAGGAGAACCTAGTTTAGAGATAAGTTTTGATGAAGAAGAATAAAATAAAGTACAGCTTGAATGCGCATGCATGGAAAATAAAAAAGGAAAAATGGTCTATGCAGTAGATGATGAGGAAATGGAAAGTTTGAATGTTAACCATTCTGAAGGTACATGTAAATTCTTAGATAACACTAATGAGTGAGCATGTGCCTACCATGAGCCCTTGAAAACAAAGAAGTTTAACATTGGGACAGAGATAGAACCTAAGGAAGCTATCATCGGGGACTATTGGTTGGAAAAGGAAGTTTCAAAGGTCATTGATCTATTGTGCGAGTTCCAAGATTTTTTCCCTCATGGGTACCATGAACTCAAAGGCATCCACCATTCCTTATGGGATATGAGAATCAAGTTGAAGGAATGTGCACACCCTATTCGGAAGAGGCCTTATTGGATAAATTTTAATTTACGCGTATGGGTCAAGGAATAAATAGAAAAAATGATATCATCGATATCATTGAGGTTATGGAGGAATCATAATGGATAAGCCCAATGGTCATCAAGATCAAGAAGGATGGAAGAATAAGGATTTTTGTGGACTACAGGGACCTAAATGCAGTATGTGTCATCAATCCTTTCCCAACCCCCTTTACTGAAGAAATTCTAGAGGGAGTGGCCAAGCGCGAGGTCTACTCTTTCATGGATGGGTTCTTAGGGTATCACTAAGTTAGGATTTCAAAGGAAGACCAGAGAAAGAAAATTTCACCAAAGTGAATGGGGAATTTTTTCCTACACATATATATTATATGTAAAGAAGGATTACTAGTGGATCCCGCCAAAGTTGTAGTTATTGTGGGTTTATGGGAGACTAATAGTCAAAGCACAAAGGTGTGTGGATTCCTTATATACATACGGGGTACTATAGTAAATTCATCAAGGGGTATGCCAAGATCATCGTGCCCTTAGAGGAATTGCTAAAACACAAGAGTGCCTTTCATTGGGGAGAGGCACGGTAGAGAAGGCATTTGACACTTTGAAGGATATGCTTGTCACTATGCCCATACTAAAATTTCCTTCTTCGGATAAGCCTTTCCATGTGCATGGTGATGCCTTAGGAACAGTCGTGGTAGCATTATTATTGGCACAGCCTGTGGGGGATTACTGATCACCCCTTGTGTTTTCCAAGTAGGAAGTTGACACCAACAAAACAGAATTACACAACTACTGAGTGCAAGGCACTATAAATGATCTATGTGTTGCATAAGTTTAGACAGTACCTATTGGCAACAACCTTTATTTTCTACACAGACCACATGGCATTGAAATACTTGGTGAATAATCTTGTTTTACAAGGGCACATATGTTTTTGGGTCCTATTATTCCAATATTTTGAGTTCACAGTGGTTGTAAAACCAGGGAAGAGCAATACAGGGACTAACCACTTATCAAGAATTGACTCAGGGGAGGACACGTAAAGCATTGATGATACCATGTTGGATACAAAACTATTTAGGTTGCAGCGTGCACCCTCATAAATGGAAGTTATTGTTGTATTTTTTAAAACTAGTGTGGCGCTAGACAAGATGAAGGCTCTAGAGAGGAAGCATTTAGCAATACACTTCATGCCCTACATGTTGATTAATGGATATATGTATAAGTTAGGATGTGATGAGGTTATGCGCCGATGCGTATTGGAACATGAGCGTGTGGAAATTATGGAGGAAGCACATGGTGGGATTATATGAGGACACTACACAAGAAATGTTACCACGTGGAAGATTCTACTAGACAGGGATTTGGTGGGAAACCATCTACCAGGATTGTATTGATTTTTGCAAGGCATGTGACCATTGCCAGTGCCTTGGAAAACTTGGAAAGAGGGATGAAATTCCCTTGTGACCAATAGTCATTGTTGAACCATTTGAAAAATGTGCAATCGACTTTGTAGGGATAATTTTTCCAGTGCGTGAAGGAGTGGTTCACGGTATATCATTACTTTCACCGATTACCTGAAAATATGGGCAAAGGTAGCGCTATGAAGGATTGCAGACTTGCAAATATAGCTACTAGATTTTTATGGGAGAACATAATCAGTAGGTATGGTTGTCCTTTAAGCTTAAAAATTGATAGAGGTAGACATTTCCTGAATGAAATGGTCAGGATTCTATTAGCAGAATTTATGGTGGCCCATCACAAGACTACCCCTTATCACCCTCAAGAAAATGGAACTGCTTGAGGCATTTAACAAAATACTAAGTCACATGTTGACCAAAATCTATGACATTGGAAGACAAGATTGGGATGACAAAGTATCATATGTTTGATGGGCATACAAGACAACCTATAAGAGGTTAAACAGGGACCACGTCATTTCAATTGGTGTTTGGCACAAAATCTTTTTGTTGGTTGAATTAATGTTACCATCATTGTGTATAACATGCGTAGGAGGGTTGGATGATGAACAAGTGTTGGAAGAGAGGATTGATAAGTTGATGCAGCTAGACAAAAGGTGATCACTTTCTAGATGGATTCAGAAGACAAAAAGGAAAGACAAAAGGCATGGCATGATCATTATATCAAAAACAAGTAATTTGAGGTTGGGGAGATGGTGTTGTTATAAGATTCCAAGTTTATTCTCCATCTGAGGAAGTTGAAAGTCCATTGGCTAGGACCTTACATCATCTCGTGCATTGTTGATTCAAGTGATTGACAATTACAAGTGCTAGATGGGACGAGATTACCAAGTCATTTCAATGGGAGTAGGTTGAATCCGTACTATAAATAAGTCTTCTTGGTGTTTGTAAATAAGGCAGTATTTCTAGTTAGCTTAAGATTTCCCTTTATGTTTTTTCTTTTCTTTTTTTTCCCTTTCTCATTTCCGCTCCTTTATTTTTATTCCATTTTGTGCCTTGTGTGTCGGTAACCACATTATTTTTCTAAGGTTGTGTATGCACAGAGGACCATGCATCTATTTTAGTGTGGGGTGGATTAGTGCAAAGTAAATTATAATCCATTAGTAGAAGTGTAGTGGCCTAGTAGAAGTAAGTGCGTAATATTGAGAAAGCACGTGAGGAAATGGTGGATAATATATTATGGTGTCAAGAAGGTTGTAACAAAGACCACGTATGAATAATGAAGAGCACAAGAACAACATGAGGTAGGAAACGGGAAAAATCAGGTAAAGGATAGAATAAGTGCCTTGGGAGATGTAGATGCACACGTAAGAGTCTTCGGTCATATTGGATTTTTGAATGCCAGAAGGTTGTAGAGGGTTTTTCATGTAGGATGGGGTGCGTGGGTAAGGGTGCTTAAGGTCAACTGGTGGAAAAATATGCATTTAGTGCTAAGTATGTTGGTAGGTTGTAGAGCATTTATTGATGGGGAGGAAGAAAAACTATAAATATGAGGTTGGGAAAGTCATTATTTTACCTTGCTATTACAAAGTTGAAGCACTCTTTCGAATTAGGGCATCTAGAGAGATTGTGCGAAGGAAGAACATTCATATAAATTTAAGTGTGTGGAAAGGGTGGATCTATAAACCATAGTGGAAGGAGTACACAGGAGTGGGGATATGTAACACCTTGGACAAATTGTTATATTTCTCTTTGCATTACAAGTGTTGGCATGTGATTTTCTTGAATAAGGTGTGTTTCCTTGATTGTTGAAAATCATGCTTGTTATGGATAAATCATTTCCGCTCTTGGATTCATTGGAATGAAATGTTATGGCTTGCAAGAATCCACTTTCACTTCTTATTGATAAGCTGTAATCTAATTTTGTGAGTTGCAAACTTATCTCTTTTGACTGACTCATCCTTGGATCAATTTCAGTGATCCAAGGGATGTTTTAAATCTTCTTAATAGACTGAATGGAAAAATTGACATTCAATAGTTTGAAAGGCATAGTGGACTGAACTTTTGTATTTTGCAAATTCTATGGTCTTGTGTGAAAGTGCCTTCATTCAGCTTTGTATGTTTGTGCTTGGGTCTCTAGGATTGATCTCCACAGGACATTATTGGCATAAACAAGATATAGTCTGCTTAAGACTAGGAAGGGGATCAGAATCCTAAAAGGACTATCCTAACGGTATCCTAAGCTAGGTAAGAACACCTACTTCCTAGCTATGTCTATTTAATTGGGTTATAATCTAACCTAAGCTTCTTATTATATTGTGTTGGGGGTGACCTAACCTAAGCTCTTGTGCTAAATGAATATGGGAAGGGGAGATTACTATAGTAATTCTTGGCTATGTTAACCTAATGCCTAATACTTTATGGAGGTGAATTTAATCTAACCTAAGGTGGAAACTACCTAAGGCAATGTTTTAAGACCTAAGGTGATTAATTGTTGGACTAACCTAAGTTTTGGGAAATCTAGCCTAAACTATTTGAAAGGGGCCTAGGGTCACATGTCAATGTTGGGAATATTATTATAGTGTAAACATTATATTTTGAGTTGTTGTGGAACAACAAATAATTACCTAGAATTATATGTGAAGTTGTTGTAAACAACTTCACGTATTTAGCTTATTGTTTGCAACCACTCCTAAATTATAGGAGGTTGTTTTGCTATTTGCTTGGCTATTTATTAGCCATGTATTGTGTGTATGTTGAAGAAACGAAGATCAATATATTATGTTATTCTGATTTGAACCTTTCATATGGTAGCAGAGTGAGTTTGATGATCTGAGAATAATTTTGAAGGGGCAGTCGATGATCTCTTGCCCCATGTGATGGCTGTGCAGTGTGGAGGTGTCGTGTCCTTGGAGAACGCTGGTTGTGTAGTGTGAAGTGTCATGTCCACGCAGTGTGGAGGATGTAAAAATTAAACGCAGGTATCTAAAGTTTTATTTGCTACACAATTTGCCATGTAGCCACAAGTTTTGAGTCTTACTGCGCATCATTGGAGCAGTCCACGCAATTGGAGAACATAGTGAGTGACAGTTGGAGAAAAGAACTATTATGTAAGCTAGCAGTTAGCTAAGACTCGTTTTATATTTTATATTTCAGTCGCAGTTATATCTAAGCGTGAATAGAATTATTATTGAAGCCTGAGGAGATTGTATGGACATGGCATATGTGTTTTTTATAAGCTATACAATTTGAATTTGCAGTCACCACTTGGAGCAGTCACATTTGTTTATGGGTTACAATTTTTCAGTTCTTTTTTTAAAAAATGTCCCAGACCAATTAACAGAGCATTGGATTCCGAGCTGGCTGTCTTTCCTCTATCGACCGAATATCCATCTCAAGTCTGAAGCCAGATCCTAGTAAGGGCGTGAAGAAGGGATCCTTCACACAACAAACGGTTGTATACAGCGAATTTAATTTTTTAAGATTGATTAAATTGTTTAGAGTATTTAAAAAGTAATTTCTCTTTATTACTTTTTAAATAGTGATTTATTGATATAGTCTTCTTGTAAAACGTATTATATCCATCAATTGGAGTCGTTTTGTTTACAAATACAATAGTTGTGAAAATGGAGAAATTGAGTCTCGTTGAGAAGTTCGAAGGACGTGATTTTCACACTTGGTGAATCCAAATGCAGCTGACTTTGATTGAAAAAGATTTGTGGGATGTGGTCAAACCAAATGTGACAACACCAACAAATCCAACAGATCTCACGAAGTGGAATATCAAGGATCAAAAATCCATGGGAACTATTGGTCTCGGTTTGTCTAAAGCATACCTACACCACGTAGACTTCACAAAGTCTGCAAAGGAAATCTGGGAGACATTAAATAAATTGTTCGGATCTGAAGCAGAAAGTGCAAAGACAACACTGAAGCAAAAATTATACGGGTTAAAAATGGATGAAAGTATAAAAATGGCGAACACATCAAGTGAAGTTCTGCTCTCTTCTCAATCATCTTGCAGGTATTAATGAGAAGGTAAAAATGATGATGCCAAAGCAATTATTTTGAATAGTTTTCCTTAAAAATGTCTCATATGGTTTTTACTTTGAGCAAGATTAAAATTGGTTTAGGAGTAGCTTCTACTCTTCTTGATCGAATGAACCTTCGAACTGTAAAGAAGAGGTCTTATATGTACACAATAAAGCTAGTACATCATCAAAGAAGGGTAAGTACAATTCAAAGCACATTCCCACAAAGGGACAAATCAAATGTTACTATTGTAAAGAAGTGGGGCATGTGATTTTAAATTGTTAAAAGTGGGAACAAGATCTACTGGATGATAAGATTGACCAAAAGGCTTATATTGTTGAAGAAGAAACTGACAGGGAAGATTATGCAACTGATAAAGAACTTTCTTTCCCTAGTGATGAAGATTATCTCTTCTAAAATAATCAAACTAGAGGTAGGAGGAAATAGAGGATGGAGGCTACTCAGCGCCTCTCGTCAGTTGCCAACGATGAGGTCGTATTTTGTGGTGGTGACATATTTATTTCTAGTTGTGTGTTTATTTTATCTGGTGTGTAGAATAAAGAGAAACAGTTTGTGTATGTTTGCTTGGTACATGCGAGTATTCCTATATGTTCTCTTGAAGTGTTGTGATGTGGCGTAGAAGGTGTCAGTCACTGAAACAGTTGTATAGGAGGGAAGCTGGTGTCCAGAGGAGAGGAGAAGTATGCAGACCTAAAAATATGCGTAGGCATATGATTCTAGTTTCAAATACACTTCACCCCATGTTCACACTAAGGGGGTGTATGTTGGGAATATTATTATAGTGTAAACATTATATTATGAGTTGTTGTGGAATAACAAATAATTACCTGGAATTATATGTGAAGTTGTTGTAAACAACTTCACGTATTTAGCTTATTGTTTGCAACCACTCCTAAATTATAGGAGGTTGTTTTGCTATTTGCTTGGCTATTTATTAGCCATGTATTGTGTGTATGTAGAAGAAACGAAGATCAATATATTATGTTAATCTGATTTGAACCTTGCGGTCACTACGGTGACGGTTCCAATGGCTTTTATTTGATTTGATTGGATTTAAATTAATGGAAGTACTACCAGTTTGGCAAGGGCTAGTTAAATTTTAGTGAGGCGTACATGGAGGATTTGCTAAATATAAAATTGCATGTTGATTTGGAATTGGTACTCGCTAGTTTTGGGAGGCTGTGGTAAGGAGAGATAAATGGAAGAATTAGGAGTTATGACATTAATGAATCTTGATTTTTGTGTGCAAACTATCTTGGAAACACGAGAGGTAGATTTGTGGGAGGTTGTTTGGTTTTACATGCCTCACGAATTTTGCTCTGCATGGATCTATCTGGTTCTTCAAACTAGCAGTTCAACTTCTTCTTCTTCTTATTGGCTATTTTTGGTTTATTGGTCTATTTTCGATCAAGGGAATGTATAAGAGGCATTGGAAGAAAAATTGTTTGGTTGTTGATATGTCGTGGAGAAGAAAAAGGGTTGGAGGCTTGGATGGAAGTCTCCTTCGAATTGAAAAGGCACTATCAGGCATGATAGGCTCTACCCATTAAGATTTCTTGCTTTCTTCTAAATGATTCATTAAAACAATTCTGCTCTCATGAGATTTATACTTGCATGATTTGTCTAGTTAATTACTTGCATGTTTTCATGAAATCTCTATGGTTTTTGGAATGTAAATCCATTGCTGGTAATGGTAGTTTTTGGGAAACTTTTTCTGTGCTAGTTTAATGGTGATATTCATGCGAACTTGTATTTGAAGCTCTGTAACTTGTATTTGAGGCTAGTGTTGACTAAACTGGCATTTTTTGCTTGTATGGTTCTGAATCTCTATTATAGTCTTGTGTTTCGTTTGAGCTGGCACTAGAATTTTTATTGTACTAAACTTTTGTTGAAGCTCTGTGATCAACATTGTACTCGTTTTCAGTACTAGCGAGATTTGAACTTGTAGTCGAATCAAGGAGTTTTTGTTCTATACACATACTCTGAGCTAGAAGTTTCATTCTTATTTAAGGATTTGAAGATGCTTGAACTCGTATTAGAGCATCGGTGTTTTGTTCTAAGCTTGTATTTAGGGCTTTGTGTTTTGTTATAGGCTCGTATTTGAACTTCATGTTTTCCTGAGCCAGTATTAGAGCCTTATGAAGTTTTGAACTTTTGTTGAAGCTCATGTTCGACACTATATTGGTATTCCATTCACACATGTTTGAAATTGTGTTGGAATCAATGTGTTTGATTCTCTACTTGTATTATGAGCTAGAGTTCTATTGGTATTAAGGATTTGAAAAGCTTTAATCTCATTTAAGGACTGTCTATTCAAAAGGGTCTTGAGAGATTTGTTTGTTTAGAAGTAGACCGTGTAACCTCTTTTGAGATCTCCTATGTTTAGCTTCTTGAGAGGGAATGGTTGTATTACATCTGTCTTTTAGACTGTACTATGTTCTTGAACTTGATAGGGCGTGTGAATTCGAAGTGTATCCTATTCTTCTCACCTTGACAAACCCGTGTCTTGTGGAAAGCTTGATGGTTTTGTTCATAGTAATAAATGGACTAGAACTATGTCCTGTTGTGGGTTTGGTTGATCTTTAGTTCATTTGGAATAAGTCGTTAATAGTTTTTAGAGACTTCTGGAAGTACAGTAGTTACTCTCCTTCTTGTTATTGATGTTGAAACAAATACTTCCCTATCATAAGATTTTAACTGGAACTCGAGAGGCTTGTGGTGATTCTGTTTCAGTCGAGTTGGAAGTAAGTTTGGGACAGTACTTGTCTTAAACGTATTATTTAGTTTTCTTTACTCTCTTCTGATATTTTATTTGATTCTTGGGTTTTAATAGAATGTTGAATCTAAAACCTAGTATACTGAGTGTTGTATGAAAGGATACAGATACTGTTCAGAATGCTTTGTAATATTGTTCTTATTTGGGGATCGCGGACTACTTACTCTGTTGCATCAAGTTGTTGAAGCCTTGTAATAGGATGTCAATCTTTTGTGTTCATGAGATGTATTGATCCTTGTGTATCTTTCACTGTTGTGGATTTCTATTCCTTGTTTGATTCATTGAACGAGTCTCGGTTTTAAAAAGAGAATTGAATATGTTCTCTTGGGGACATATACTGTTAGGGACTATACTGTGTACTTCATTCTGAGATTTGAATTTGAACTTGAGCTTGGTGAATGGAAATAGGAAACTAGTTTGTAAGATTTGTAATGGAAAGTTTGTAGTGTGCATTCTTTGACTTGTGCATTCGGTTTTGTGTTCTCTTTTGGGAACTAGTTAAGGAATTTCTAAGTTTGAATTGGATAAGTGAATTCATTTCATAGTATAAATGAAATGAATTATGGATTGGGTCCTTTTCTATTTGAGATCCTTTTTCTGTTGATTGTATAAGTTCATTGACTGAGCTTCTCTTTAATTGATTCTCTTCTGAGATGGAAACTTCTTGTGGATTGGTTAAGAGATTTATTTTGTTTGAGTATGGCTTGGATTTGTGGAAATTCTAGTTTCAGATCCTTGAATTATATCTTCTAACAAAAAAGTTAGTAAGACTTTCAGTTAGACTATTTTGATTTCTATTCTTCTTGGATGGATTTGAGATTCTTGTTTAGAGGTTGTCTCTTATTTATGGAATCCTTATATTGATATCCTTGAACTGAAGCAGTTAGATGAGTTCTAAACCTATTTCTGTCTTTCAGATGATGAAGTGTGTAAGGAGTAGTATGTATTGATTCTTCTTCTTTTCTTAAGTTGTAGGATGAATCATCCTAATATGAGCTAGGCTGAAAGTAACTTCTTTTTACTTGCTTAGAAAAGATAAATGTGTATTTCTATTCTTATGGAATTATGAAACAATTGGATGACAAGACTTGTTGACTATTTTAAAGTAATTGATAGGATCAATTAAACCATATGATATAAATGCAGTGTTTCAGGTTATATTATGCTCTTTTCTTAATAGGGAATTCAGACTCTTTAATTGTGCTTCTTTTCTAGATGTTATTACTTATGATTGTTTGTATGATATATATTAATTGTTTCATTAAAGCAGAGTTGTTTTAATGGAACAATTAGTGGAATGCACTTCACTTTAATGCTTAGTGCTTATCATGCTCAATTCATTGAACTGACCGTGCTAGCAATTTTTGCAGATGGACATCGTAAGTGATAAAAGAAGACAGAAACTTTTATGATGCATTGGTTTATTTAATTTTGGATCTTATGTAAAGAGTTTCGAATCATTCTTGAGATGTATTGGAATGGGAAAGTGATGTTCTTTTAAGATCTTAATTATGATTGACATGTAGAATGCCTGAAATGCATAGTCTTGTAAATGTATATTTAAAATCATGAATTGAAAGGTTTTGGGTTGGACTCCAATTTGTAATGTGAATTCTTTTGTACTTGTATGCTGAAATAATAGTGATATCTTGGAAATATTCCTTATATCTGTTTGTATACTATTTTTGTTATCAGATATTGAGTTGGATTAAGGAGATAGTATAATCTCCCTTATTATAATGAACTTGTTAAATTGCAAAAGATGTCATTCTCTAACTGCACAACTATAGTTTGATAATGAAATATGCTTGGGACATACAATTAAACTATATGAGTAACGAATGATAAAAAGGTTTTGTTAAAACTAACATTTAACCATGTAGAGGAAGACTCTTCCTCTCCCAAAGAACGAAAGATAAAATGAATAGTGGTTATGATCCTTAATCTTTATACTAAGTTTATAAAGTAAACCCTAGCTAAATCTAGGTGGATGACACAATTGATTTGGATAACTAGGTTACGTTATGAATTAAATGTTGATGTTTGTTGTCCTATTTTTGGGATAACTGCTTGTTATGCCATGTTAATAAACAACAATGCAAACTTGAATTAATGAAGTTCTCCATATCTAATCAGGATAAGTATGGGTAAAGAACTTAATGAATGTTGGAATTAGGGTTAGGCATGGTTGTTGTAATCTGAATCTTAATCCAATTTAATTATGATTAATGACCACTAAGGGGGTATGTACATCTTGATGAATCAGTTCTAATAGATGTTGGCACATGCCAACTGTAGGACTGTACCCTCGAGAAGTCCTAGGACTTCTCGAGGATACAGTGTTGCAGTTGACATGTGGCAACACCCTTCCATATTTGTTCATCTAGATTTACGCACATCTGGACTTGAACTTAGTTTCTCTCTAGGTCAAGTTAGTAGCATGTTTAGGATAGGTAGTAACTTCCAATGACTCAGGGTACCTCGGCACATCCAGTTGACTTAGGTCAACCGAGTATGCCCATATACCCTAAGTCATCATGAGTGTCTTCCTATAATAAATTATGTTGCTAACCCAGGCTAGGGTCAAACCTTGGGCAAGTGGACTGATGGTAGTCAGTAAAGACCATTCAAGATAACGAAAGAGTGAGGTGAAGGATGTATTCCGAATGATGAGTATGCCATCTAGGAATAGTAACATGAATAGTATGTTGGAAATATTTGGCCAAAGTATCACAAGTTGTTGGTTGCGTTGTCCTCTGTCACCTAGTTTAAAGAAATGTGATGTCAGATGAATATTGGTAACAAATATTCAGATAGGTTATTTAAACAGATCACTCAGTACTGGAATAGGGTAGGAGAACCAAGTATACGTAGTATACATAAAGTATTCTATACTTTAAGTTAACATGAGAGATCGGTTTGTAACCGAGTCATGGAATGATAGATCGGTCGTATACCGAGTCATTACAGCTACATATGGTTATATGTTATGAGATTTATTGGCATGGAATGTGTGTTATAAATGATGTTTTATTTAGAATAGATAACATTATGTTTCAAAAAAAAATCCCTTGTTTCTAAAGTCTTAAAATGGGAATGTTACGGTTTGGCAACTAGGGTATGGAGAGAGAAGGATTTCTTTATAGATTTAAGCCTTAGAATTGAGCGAGAGAAAGGATTTTAATTTTAACCCGACAGAAGAATGGCACTAAATGAATTCTTTGTCATCGCTAGCTCTAATGAGGAATGGTATGTAGAAATGCAATACCCAGATGGAGTATTGTTGGGAAACGAGTGGGTGTCACACTTGAGAAAAATGGCTCGTGAGTGATTACAACCATCGCACAAGCACTACAGAGAAATAAATGGCATTGGAGCTGGTTCATCCAACTAACAAGAGGACACCAGATGGAATGCCAATATATAGTGATGAGGTGAAAGTAAAGTTGAAAAGGCATGGCTATTGCAAATATATGAGTTGCCTTATTTTGGCAAGTCTGAGCGGCTATATCAGTGGTTTATGTCACATGTACATGAAGACCACTTCTACTTTGCAAGCCGCAACATGTGCATAACACCTCAATTGATATCAAAATTAACTAGCCTTATTTTTGAAGGAGAATCCATAGATGACAGATTTGAGTGATTAGGAGACCATCAAGGAAACTATGGAGGCTTATGACTACAAAAATGAGTCAAGGTACTTTGACATCACAAAAATTCCAGACCATGTTATGAGGATGGTTGTGTGCTTGGTCACCAAGCTTAATGATCAAGAAATATGGACACAAGTAAACAAGGCATGGTTAAATATATGCTAAAATATCTCAGAAGGGACCATCTATAACTTGTCTACCTTTATTGTGGATGAGATCATAAGCAGCGCACAAGAAGGAGAAAAGATATTATTTGGCAACATTCTCCTCACCATCATCTTCTCAGAGATTGGAGTGCCTAATGGGCTAGAAAATTTTGTTTGGGAGTATCCAGAAGACAACCCTCACCCGCAAAAAGGTTCAAGAATTATACTTGTGAAACCATGATGGTCTCCCACAAGGCGCACCTAGAAAAGTGGTACAAGAAAATGCGTGACACATTCGAGAGAAGAATGGAGGATCCCTGAGCAGTTTCCCATTCTCGTGGATGGAGAGGCATCGTTTTCAATTTATCAACATTTCTACATTGGTAGGTTTACATTTACAAATGGGACTAAGATCCCATGGTGCAAGCTACCCTTCTCCTTCACCGTATAATACTTCCAAGTAGGGGTCAACCAGTTCAAGGAGGCTAAAAGGCTAAGGTTCGACCTTAGTGAGGTAGACCAAGACCACCATGAGCTACGTCAAAAGATATTATACCCTAAGAAGGGCACATACATGAAGTATGTCTCCCATGAAGTACAGATGATGAAGCCGATAACGTGGTCAATTACCTGAAGGGCTACAGCCAGGGTGTATCTATGCATAAGGCCTAAGTTTGAGAAAGGTGCATATCTAGAGAGTGATGTCTCCATCCCAGAAGACCCCATAGGTCAAAAAAGGCCACGCTGAAGAAAAGGGAAAGAGAAGAGGTGCAGGAGAAAAAGGCACCAAGTGTGTAAACCGCACAATCGGTGGGCGTGTTGGAAGTAATCACTAAGCCTAGTACTTAAGTGCATAGGAAGAAGTCCCCAGTTAAGGAAAAGACCCCAAAAAAAAAAGGCACCAAAGCATGAAGGACCCCTCACACATGAAGAATCACCAAGGAAGATGTCACCTATTAAGGAGAAGGAGAAGGAAGAATCTCCTATATTGGAATCACCAGTTAGGAAGAAGTAGAAGGTGGCGAGAAGGTAGACTCGAAGGAAAAAAAAATCCTAGAGGCCTACATTGGTGACAAGGATGATGATGAGCCCAAGGGAGGTCAAGACCATCTGGTATATAATGTACATGACTCAGAGGAGGAGGAAGATGAATAGGAGAATGATGAGGAGGAAGCAGAGGATCAAGGCAAAGGGGTGTGAAGAGGTAAGCACAAAAATCGGGAACCCCAAGGCTGTGTAGAACTTCCACCTGCGAGCGGTGGTTTTATGACCACTGCCATCCAAGGGTGGTGGTCTGTGACCGCCACCATCACGGGGTGGTGGTCCCGTGACCTCTACTATGTGTAGGGTGGCAGTCCTATGCCAATTCAGCGTGTGCCCATAAAGCCCTAAAAGTGCCTAAAAATGGTAAAATACACCATTTTGACCAAAATAAAAACCTACCCTATGGGCGCCCCCCCTAGAGACTCATTTAACACTAACATTTTAAAAATAACCCCCAAGACAAAGATTTCAACATTTCTATATTTTAGGTTCAAAAATGATAAATTGAGAAAAACTAACTTGAGACTTCGCGGGTCGATCTCCTACTCTCGGAGGCATGATCACGATCTTGCAACAAATGTTTTGACTACACTCTCATCAAAAATGGTTACCATGGGTCCCAGAGCTCAAAAATTACCAAATCAACACATGTAAATGAATAGGAAAATGAGCTCGTTATATATATATATATATATATATATATATATATATATATATATATATATAATATTCTAACCTTGTTTTGAATGTTCTTTCGTAAAGTTGGAGTGCCAACGGAGGTAATTTCTTATCCCCAGTGCAAATGGTAAGTCCTCATTTCATTTTAATTTAGTATTTATTTTTCGATTTCTTTATCTATCTACACTTGAGTCCTCTTTTCATTTTACAGATAGCGGGAATCTGGATGGTGACATTGCGACACACGGGTATGTCAGGTATAGCTTCTAACTCCCCATTTCAGGACCGCCATACTCAAACCCACCGTTTTATGCCCCTTCATGGCTAAAACACTTCTCCGAGGGGGTAATATGTATGTACCAAAATTGTAGGTAATGTCTTTGCCAAAAAGAGGTTACAGAAACCCCAATGATGATTCATATCTCTTCGCAAGGTGTTCGGAATCTAGAAAATCTCACCGAGTATACATTTGCATCCCAAAATGCCTTATCCAGCCTCCGCATGCTTTGTTCTGACCCCATTCCACTCTTTTCTTGCATTTTGGTCTTTAGTTACAGGGATCGCCACACTATTTGGGCAGTGGTCCTAAAACCATCGCCCTTAGTAGGGCGGTGGAACTGTGCATGTTTTCCAACTTTTCGATCCTTTTTCAATGTAAAAAATCAAGTGGCACTCGCATTTCTCAACCACTCCTGCTTGCATTTATATTTTAGTTGTTTGGGAAATAGTAATTTCTCTTTTTTATAATAGAAGAGTTCAATTCAAACTTACCCTCTAGTAAATCCAAATGCTATAAATACCAAGCTTATTTACAAGTAAATGGCCCCTCTCCTTCTATGGTTTATTATTCAGTGTGTTTTAAAGTTCTTCCATAAGTTTCAATAGGTTTAGATTTTGCATGAATTCTCAGCCTCTCAGTTCAAGGCTCCTTTCTTCCTTTCTGATTTAGAGATCACTTGATCTTCATACTTTCATTTTTATCCATTTTTATCGTTAACATAGTCAGCTTAGCATAAGATAGTTTCAGTTCTAGATTAAAGTTCATTTGATAATCTTAGAGTTGTAGGTTGTCATTTTGTCACAAGAAATAGATCCTAGAATTCTCGGTATATTTGCATTGTATCCCTATAATAAATCCTGCTAGGAATTGCATAGTCAAGCTCTGTTCACTTGCACTATCCCTCTCTTACTTGCATTCTATTCGGTTTACATCCAAGTTGCCACTGTTTGAGTATCTCCTTCTACTACCGCTATCACATTCCCACTTTTCTAGATTCACAAGAACACAAAGGAACGAAGAGATCACACTGAGGGGACAAGTCATGATACAACTAGATTTGTCATTGTTCTATAAACTCCAAGTTTGAATTGTCAAAGTTGTAGTTACAATATATCAAATAGAGTAACAAATCATTTTATTTCAGTTAAGCTTGCTTTTAGTATTACCAGGGAAGTTGTGGGGAATGATAGCTTCTGAGAAGTTGTGATTTATTCCTCACTTCTGAGGTAAGATTGAAGGTCTTTCAGTTAAATTAGTTAGTTATTTAATATTTAGGATAAATTCACAAGTACACAAGAAAATAGCTACATCAAGCTAACTTGCTTGTTTTAATTCTGTTATTAGATTAATTATTCATTATCTAAATATATTAGAATAGATGCTCTTTAAATTTCATTCAAATTCACATCCTTGAAAATATAAAAAAAAGAATATAAGCATAGTGTAGATTTATTTTCATAATTACTTTAATTATTTACGATAGAGTCTTATTATCTCTTGCATGACAATTACAGGACCTAGAGAGCCCAGGATTATGTATTCAACCGGTAGTACCTCAATCAAATCTCTTCACAACATTAACTCGATATAGATCAAGGTCTTAGAATTCACATCTTTCAAACGACAATAAACCCACAAGTAGTTAGTGAACAATTGAGATAATTGAATATTGAAGACGACAAAGCATATGCATTCTGGTCAATTCAACCCAACTATAGATTGCCTTGATAGGATATCCACATGACCATATAAGAACCCAAAAGAGAGAAAATATGTAGTTTTGATCCATTAGTTCTGCAACCAAATGCATGAGACTTTCTAATTAACATAGCTACGGGTTTACATATACAAGTTTCGAACACACGTAAGGTATTTTGAGAAAATTGCACAACTCCTAGTATTAAACATAGCAGTTGAAAAATCTTATGACTATTGGATAGTCAGAAGAAGAGATTGATTCTTCATATGACCATATCAGTCCACAACAACCACGAACTCATGGTTGTGATCCCCGTGTCCAACAACCCAACAGGGCCTGCTAATCAATTAAACATTGACACCAATTTACATATGTTGGTATTTAGATCCTCGCCACTCCCGCCGGATATCATAACACAATTTTCTACATTAAACATAGAAGCCAATCAAGCTAATATTTTTTGGGTTAGACTAGAAAACCACCCATAGTTTCCTATAAATCCACTACCATTTTCATGACCTTTTCTAGAAATATACACGAAGCACCTACAGTCACTTTCCACACATCCAACAGCCAATAGATAGGATCTTGATAGAGCTTGACATTGATTGGAGCCTCCGAGTAGCTATTATATCTGAACAATCCATTACACCAATTTAGGTTAGGAGATATTTCTTTTCCTTAGACTCATGAAATCCCATTATTGCGTGTTGAGGATATAAGATTTCCCAACTACTTTTTCTATACCCACATATATTTCATTTCCACCAGCTATTTCGCACGACCTTGGGAGGTCGGGTACAAAGAAGGGATACTTGTAGATTCTCATGCTCGCATGTCACTTTTCTATCGTAAAAATTGGTGAACCCGACATGAAAACAACAACTATTTTTTTTTTTATTATCTCCATTTCTTTCATCCATTTTCGCTCTTTCCCATTAGTCTTAACAAGTGGGTATTTATATACCCCCCGAATATGTCTAGATACGATGCATATGGCAAACCTCTCTCAGGTCTTGAAGCATATTATGGTCAAACAAATAGATAACCTCCACCCTCACTTTCACATGGGCTGAAAACTATTCAAGCAACTACTTGTCATCACAAACTCCTCCTCAAAGAACTAGCTCTAGTTCTTCATTCCGAATTGAGGAGATGGATCAGCTCACACAAACACAACAACCAGAGTTTTCAGGCTCTAACAATATGACATTTACTGGAGAATCCATTTCATCTCCTTAGGTTTTATTCAGACCACAAATCAGTAGGCAGTCAGATCCACTCCCATTGTTGGATGAGGAGTACTTAGTGCACTACGCCAGAAATGAGAAATACTTTCAAAACATGTATCCATCTCTAGAAATTTTGCAAACACAACCCGATACCCACTTCATGAAAATACCCCCATTCCTCCACCAATGGAAAATACTCTTGGTGAACTTAGGTAGAGTAATGATCAATTCATAGCAGGATACCATACGCCTATACAACCTCAAAGAGTACCACAACATCCATCAAGGCAAAACACTGGGCCATCACCAATTGAGGTCATCTCAACTTTGGTTAAGAGAGTCAGAGGACTAGAGCTTGCTCAAGAAAATCAAACTTCATATTTTGGGCAAGCAGGAACTTCCAACCCTCCACATCATCCTAGCCAAGTTGACCTCCTCACAGGAATAGGTACATTAGGCATGCCTCCTCAACATTCGTATAACTACCCACAATGCAAACACTAGCTAGAAATACATTTTCAAATGTTGCTCCAGTTGAAAGTATGATACCTCCCGGTTTAGCACCAAACAACCCATATTAGAATAATGCTCCTCCCTACTTAAACATTTATTCAAAATCACCACAGGGAGACATGTTCTCCTCTCCCGGATGTTTGCTTAACCACGGGTTTCCTTATGTCCCTATAAATACATATGTTATGCCATATCAACAACCCATTCCACCTCCACCCCCTCAAAAGCACCATTAATGGTTGAAACCTATGCGGTAGGGACTTACTCAAAATATCTAAAATAACCTCTAGATTTCACCATACGAAACATCGTGCTTACAATACCTCTTCCCGATTTACCTAAATACAAAGGGGAGGGAGATCCAAATGCACATATCAAGGCCTATTCCATGGCCATTCAAGAATTTCTCCCTTGGGATGTGGTTGTTGTTAAGATATTCCCTAAAACCTTAGAAGGTATTGCCCTTGATTGGTATTATAGAATACTTGAAGCCTCAATACACTCATTCAAACAACTTGTGTCAAAATTTATCAAATCTTTTGATATGAACAAATTGTTAAGAACAGGATCAAGGAATTCTTACATATTAAACAAGAACACAATGAATCTACTGTCGATTTCATTCAAAGATTGCATACAGTCCTCTACTCATCAACAAGTGCTCCAAACATGGATCAGATGGAACTATGTGACTTATTCCTTCATTCTCTCAATAGAGAGATAAAGGAAGAATTCCAGAAGTTCCCACTAGGGACTTATGATGAAGTACTCAAGAGTTCCCTCCGAATCAATCAAGTGGCAATAAACAAAGTGGTCGTAAGACATATGGAACAAATGGGAAATTAATCACTCCCAATCAAAACACTATGACTTATCCTAATGTCGAATACCAATCAAGGACACAAGATCCTTAAAAAAAAAACCACGGCATTATAACAGATGGAGTCATAGACCAGGTTAAAAGGGAAAACATCGTGAACATTTCACCACCCATTAACAATCAGCAAAATAATAACTTTACTCCAACAATCAACGTTGTGGATTTTAATCGTCCATCACGACAAAAAAACAACAATAACAACAAAAATGGAAAATCTAGACAGAAGGTCCAATCCGAAACCCAACTGGATATCAAAATCAAAACCAAAGGCAACAGCCTCAAAATTTTAACTCTAACAACCAATAACCTAATCAGAGTTTTGGACCACAACAGGTTTCAAACCAACAACCTCGAAACTATAATCCCAACTTGTATTATGGTTTCCACAAAATTCAAGGCCATGATACTAGGACTTGTCGCGACTACTGATAAATTCATGCAACATTTGCCAGAAGACCAAAGACAACTCTTTATAGATATGTTTTTAGCAAATTCTGCACTACCTCGCCAAAAACTTATACGGATCAGTTTCCCCTCAAAATGCACCCCTCAAGATTTTTAACGATCCTCTCCCAAATCACTCTAATAATAACAAGTTAGATCCAAATGGGATGAACAAGGGTGTTATGACAGGAAATAATGATCATGAAGCCTCAACTTCATTAAATCCACCGGTCGCACCCCAATTAGGAACTCGACCACAAACCAAGATAGTTGGTCTGGTAGAGTTAGATACCGAGCTACATGTAGAAACCATAACAAGAACATGAGATTATTCTTCTCAACTAGTTCCAACCTACCCATTAGAACCAGACAACATTCAACAAACACTGGTAAAACCCATAGGCGCTTACGATCTAATTAATGACCTAACAAAAACCTTCTCTCACATTTCCTTCTTGGATTTGTTAAAGAACTCTCCCACCCACAGAGCTTCTCTCTTAGAAGCATTAGGTCTTGGTCATCTAATTAACATCACTCCTCCCAAAATGTAAGTAAACCATGTAGAATTTGACGTCTATCCTCCAGGGAAGCCAGATAGGGACACTGAGTTTATATTCGATATAAGAAAAATGCCAACAAACACTGAGATTTCATGTAGAGGTGACCTAGCCTTGCATTTGCAAGTATGGGTTTACAATAATAATTTTTAATGTGTAACGATTGATGATGGGGCAGCAGTTAACATAGTCCCCTTCACTTTTCTTCAAAAGCTAGGATATGGAGAAACAAATTGTTCCACAACGTGAAATATGCTAAGAGGTTATGATAGCCTCAAGGCCACTTCAATTGGGACTATAGTGTTACCAATCACCTTAGGACCCAAGACAGTCCTCACCAAATTTTATATTATAGATCGGAAACCAACTATAATATGATTCTCGATTGACCATGGATACATCGTATGAAGGCAATCCCTTCTACGTTATTCCAGGAAATAAGATTTTTACACCTGGGAAAAATATTTGTGGCACAAGGTGACCCAAAACCATTCGATATACACCTAGTATATTTGAAGAAAAGACCAGGCATTCACTCTGAGTTTGAACTCCCAACGAATCAACTTAACAAACCAATCAATTCAAAACCAAAAGTAAAGTTGATACCTACAACAAAATTAGAAATCACGAATCTAGTCAAAGGCATTCCAAGCTCAAAAATGAGACTAACATCATAGAGATGGTGTCATTAGGAACTACCACAAAAATTTCAAGTTACTAGAGAAAGATCTACCTATTCTCCTACCATTTAATTCCATGGGTATGGGATACACCCTAGGAATTTGCTCCCTTCCAGTAGACAAAGTTTGTATGGTAAAAGTAACTGAGGAAAAATAAGTAGACATGAAGAATGTCCCAACATTCATTTTTCTGAGAAAATATTGGACTCTCCACTTCGATGGAGTTGGATGTCATTTTGGAGTCAAAGGAGGCGGTGTGATCTTTACTTCTCTAAGGGAAAGATCCTACCTTTTTCCTTTAAATTAAACTTCAAATGTATGAACAACGGGGTTGAATATGAAGCCCTTCTCCTTGGCCTTATCATAGCTAAAAGGATGGGTGTTGATAACATTAGAGTGCTAGGAGACTCGCAGTTAGTTGCAAACCAAGTATCTGAGGTATATGAAACTAGATCTGAACACTTATAACTCTATAAAATGGCGGTGTTAGATCTAACCAAGGGATTCGACTTCATATCAATTGAAGCAATCCCACGAGAACAAAACCTTCTCGCTGATTCAATAACAACCTCAGCTTCTGTTTCACTCCAAGTAGTGAGTTGGAAAATACAAGTTTCATGGTATCACTTTGTACTGAACCATTGGTACGAAAAATACCAACAACCCCGATCTTGACACATATAGAAGCTGGGAATTATTTTTCTATCCTAGATCACTTTGACAACTGATAGGGTCACTCTTGGATATCTAAATGCCTATGTGGAATTACATCTCACTCATCACATAGTATATTTTCCCCAATCCCACATTCCTCTTCCTATTTTGGAAATCCCATGATAGAATCTCCCTCATAAGAGAATCTCAATATCTACAAGGTAGAGAATGGAGAAGGTTTGGAACTACCTCGGCCCCGCCTAAATTTGAAGAAGGCAACGCTTCCTTAATCGAAGGAACGATTGACATAAATATTGGAATGGAGGAAGAACCTAAGATCTTGAAGTTGGGATCCTCGTTAACTCCAAAGGAGGTAGAAATACACACCCAGATCCTCAAGGAACATCAAAAGGATTTCACATTTAATCACAAAGAAATGACGGGAATTACACCACATATCGTGGTACACAATCTTGTTACTAAACTACATGCAAAGCCAATTAAGAAAAAGTCAAGACCAATGAAACCAAAATTGGCTCTCATGGTGAAAGAAGAAGTAATGAAACTTCTCCAAGTGGGATTCATCAAACCAGATCGACTATTCACAATGGCCATCTAATATCATCCATGTTCTCAAAAATAATGGGAAAATACGCATTTGCATAGACTTCTGGGACATAAATAAAGCTTGCCCCAAAGATGACTTCCCATTACCATCCATCGACGTCATTGTTAACACAACAGCTATATTTGAGCTTTTGTCTCTCATGGATGGATTCTTGGGATATAATCAAATCAAAAAAATTGAACAGGATCAAACCAATACCACGTTTATAACTCTTCGGGAACTTATTGTTACGATGTCATACCATTCGGTCTTAAGAACACTTTGCGCTACATACCGATGGGCAAAGACATACGTATTCCATGACCTTATTCATAAGATTGTGGAATCCTACATAGATGACTTGTTAGTCAAAGCCAAAAAGCGTTGTGATCACCTAGAAGTACTTCATATCATTCTCTCACGATTGATTGAATATGGCGTCACATTGAATCCAGAGAAATGTGTATTTGGCATGACAGAGAGCAAGCTTCGGGATACATTATATCTTCATGAGGGATTGATGACGATCCAGCCAAAATTTGGGTTATTCTTGAAATGATTTCACCATTAGACGAGTCTAGTATCAGATCATTCCTTGGAAAACTCAGTGTAATTCAAAGGTTCATCCCGGACTTAAGTTTTTTTGTTCATCCAATCAACAATTTATTAAATAAGGATTATAGCATTAATTGGACGGAAGAATGTAACGAGGCCTTTTAAGTAGTTAAATGCTTCTTGTTGTCTCCCCCCATTCTAATGACTCCTGACCGGATCATCCTTTGATCTTGTATTCACAAGCTACTGATGTCTCGCTAGCCTACATGTTGGATCAGGAAGATAATGATAAATGGGAATGTGATGTCTATTTCATTAGCTAGGACGTTGCTCAATTATGAAACACGTTACACACAAGTAGAAAGATAATGCCTTGCCATAGTCTTCACAACAAAATTTTTAAGACATTACATGTTAAATCAAGAAACAAGGGTCATTATAAAGATAGATCATTTACAAACATTCCTCACACAAGGGTCTTTATCTAAAAAGGCTAGACATTTCATAACCTTAATGGGTGAGTTTGAATTAACATTTGTAAACTAGAAATCATGTTAAGGGACAAATCATTGCAGATTGGTTAGCTGAAAATCCATTAGATGGAGGTGATCTAGTAGATCTAGACTATTTCGATGAATGCATATATTTTGTCAAAACCAAGCCCCCATCTCTATATGTCCTTGGTAAACTGACATCGTCAATTTCATCATGGACCATACATACCTAGAAGGTGCCACATCACAAAAAGAAGGTGGTTACACATTATTGTTGCTAAATATGTTATTTTAGAATAAGTGCTCTATCATAAAGCCTTCGATGGAATGCTTTTAAGATGTGTTGACATAGAAGAATCCAAATATTCTTTACAAATCCCACAGTGGGATATGTGGAGGCCACTTCGGTGGCCACACCACTGCTTGCAAAATACATTAGATGGGCTATTTCTGGCCCACTCTAGAACATGACGTAGTAGAGTTTGTGTGCAAGTGTCATAAATGCCAAGAATTCTCCCATGAGATTCACATGCTAGCACAAGCTCTACAACCAATCGCAACCCCATGGCCCTTTTCCACGTGGGGCCTAGATTTGATAGGGAAATTCTCTCCCTCATCAACAGATGGCCATAACTTTATAATCATAGCCATAGAATATTTTACTAAATGGGTAGAGGTCATGCCTCTCACCACCATACCAGGTTTTGTAATCGCTAAGTTCATTTTGAATCAAATCATTTATAGGTATGGTGTCCCGCAAGTCATTATCTCAGATAATGGCACATCCTTTAAGAATGATGAGGTCTATGAGTTATGTAGAAAATTCAAGATAAACCATCATACAACCTCTCTTTATTACCCCCAAGCCAATGGATAGGCTGAAGCCACAAATAAAACATTAAAATCTATTCTCCTCAAAACAGTTAAGGAGAACAAACGGGACTAGCATTTAAAATTATACTTGACCTTGTGGGCCTATCGAACGTCAATAAGAACACCGACAAGGACAAACCCTTTTCATTGGTATTTGGGGTAGAAGTAGTTCTCCCACTTGAGGTCGAAATACCTAGTCTCTACATCTCATTACAAGGGATCTTGGGAGAAGAAGCCTATAGAGAGGCACGCCTCTCTCAACTAGAAAGCCTTGATGATGCTAGGCTAAATGCCAAACAATGGCACAGAGCCTATGCTAACTAGATGTGTCGGAAATATAACAAAAAGGTCTACAAATGAGAAATATATGAGGGAGATCTAATTCTAAGACTAGACAGCTGGATTAATAAGAAAACTGGCGAAGGAAGGAAATTCTGGCCCAAATGGTTGGGCCCATACCAAGTCATGAAAGACTATGGAAATGGTGCATATCTCTTGTGTACACTAGAAGGTGATGAATTCAATGAAACTATCAATTCCTTGCATCTTAAATGGTTTTACGCATAAATCATCAAAATCACCATTTGTATATTATATCTACCTACATTGCATTAGTCACTTAGTTGTTTCATTTTGTTCACTCATTTCATAAATTTTGTGGTCAAGGAACTTATTCTTAAGCAAGTTATTACAAGCTTCTAAAAATATTGGCAAAAGCATTCAAATCATATCTCTTCAATTTTCATAATATCATCAAATAGTTTCAAAATCATTTCATCAATTCGATAGACAAAGTCTTGACAAAAACCATACCAAGGCCCACATACTTGGTCATACTCATTTCTTCTACTAGGTTAAGTTGTTCTTACCTACGGTCTATTCTAGAAGCTTCTTGGTGTCACATCTATCCTTTTTACATCTCTTTGAAACAAGGATACTCCAAAATCACAAATCAAAAATATCAAAACCAAATTGAATCAAAAATACTAAACAAAATAGAATATTTTTATTTTACACACTTCTTTTCCCCACCAACCTTCAGTGATGAGCCCGCATCTCTTACTAGTGATGCAAGGTTGAGAAAGGAAAGAAGTGCCCTTACTTGCCTATGTCCTGCCTTCGGTGACAAGCCCATACTTCTTACTAGTAGCATGGGGCAGGGCGTAGGGGGTCCATTCACGCAAATTAATGAATCTTAGTATTTTAAAAATGCAAAGCAAAGTGTATTAAGTGAAATTAAGTATCCAAATTCCAAAGAGATCAAATCCTCAAAACCATATTTTTTCAACCAAATTTCCATCCATGGATCTAAGTCTAGATAAATTGGAAAGTAAGTTACATTCTAAACTATGTAGTAGTTTCAAGTAAGAGTAAGTACACAGGTCTAAATTTGATTTATGTCAATACCTTGTCTTTCTCTCATCATTTCCATTTAGTCAAACTCATACAATTTGTGCCCTTCCCAACTCTTGGTGTTGATCCCTCGCATCTTACTAGTTGCGTGGAGTTAGGAATGGGGAAATTTCATCTCATTATCACTACATATTCATCACATTTTTCCAAAACAAAAAGAAGCAACAAACATTGCCCAAAGAAGCCAAAAGTTCAGTACTACAATATGTTTGCATCATCACATATCAGCATTACAAAAACAAATAAAAGAGAAACATTCTATTCAACACTTGTTATCACTTGTCATCCATTACATACATTCTGAAAAGCATATAAAAACAAAGATTCTAAAAACATCTAGTGTACACATGGGAAACAAACCACAAAAACTCTAGATATAAAGAAGATCTAGATCCAAATATATATATATAAGAATCGTCTTTTACATACAATGCCATCATGCACTAGGCATGGTCAAAACACTCAATGAGCCCAAAAAATGTAAAAAAACTCATAAACATCTAGCAAAAAGACCAAATGGCCTCTCAATCCCTATGGGATCCCTCAGAGGGTGCACGATCGCATCTAGGACTCCTGCTATGATGACACTCTGAATGAACTGAGTGCTCATGATCATGGCCATTGGTTGTGGTCTCACTATGAGAATGACTCCACCTCATCAGATGCTCAGCAATCCTATATCCAGCTACCTCAACACGAAGGGAGGTCACTAACTTTGTCACCTTCTAGATAGGGGAAAACACATTAGTATGTCTGCCAACTGCTAAAGGCTCTCCAATGTCCTCAGTAAGCTTGGCTTGAGTACTCTCTGAAGGGAGCAACAATGTGTCCACACACACTTGGAGAATCAAATCCCACCATCCCTTAGTAGTCGCTGCAAATAAAAAGAGAAATAACAAGTTAGAAAATTGCCAAAAAAAAGTAAAAACAAATGAAACAACAAAAAGGAAATATCAACTAAACATTTCTAGCTAACAAGGTCGGATCTCCGGGCATCCGGTAAGGTCTCTAGGATTTACGTCTATACGAGATCTTTGCTACCGATTGGGAACCTCCCCCAAATTGGGAAAGAAATGACATCCTGCCACGGACTCATCATCTCCCCAACATCCTGAGAAGGAAACTCCTTTGAAATCAAGGTCACCTTCTCTGCACTCACCTCCTCCCTCTTAGCCCTCAAGATATCCTGAGTGTCATGCCACTCAAAATCATTGTCATCCTCCTCGGTCATCCCACTGATCTCACCTCCCATCATCTCCTCCTCTGTCTCCCCTCCTGTGAACTCTTTAAATTCTAAGTCTACATCAACAGGCTCATCCTCTCCCCACTGAAAGTAGGAGCAGTGCTAATCTGAAGTAAAGGTGCTCGAGGAGCACTGGCTGCCCCTCGGGCCCAAACCAACTGTAATAGGAACTCCAAGAGTAACCGTGGTCCAACCCCGATCTCCCCTAGGGCCTCCCTAGGCCTCACAAATATTCTTATATACTAGCCATGCTAGAGGAAGCATATCAGCGTAAGGGAGGCCAAACTGCTAAGGGACTCGGTAAAAGGGGTGGACCTCCACCCTCTCTATCATGTCTACCAACTGACTTGTGGTAGAGTATGCAATCAATGTAAGTGTCTCCTCTCCCCATACTCCTGTCATGGCCTCATAAGGAGTGGCCTCCATATCTACAGTAGTTAATGAAGCCACTAGCTGATGTGGCACCCTAAGTATTGTCATCCCCATCCACCTCGCTACTCTAACAGCCCCTGGATCCTCTACTAGTACACCCCTTCCATAGGGGACGATGCGCTCATACACCCAACTCATAACTAGAGTGGGATGACTCAAGGACTGCCCCTGTAACCTAACCACCCTGTATAAGTCATGGTATGTGGTCCCAAGAATGTCTTCTCCCCAAGCATAAGTATGGCCATGGGCCTCAATCTATGCAATAATGGGAGCCCAACAGTATAAGAGAGTATCTCCTCCCTTATCCCTAATCAACCGTGAGGCCAAGATACCCATAATGGCCTTACGGATGATAAGGATGGAAGAAGCAGCAATAGATCAGACCTTCACCCCCTTCTTTGAGCCAAATGAGACAACAAAATCTCCCATATAGGTAGCCCACTGAACCATCTAAGACCTGGATCCTGTTGTCTTTAGAGACAGCCACCTCCTAAGAATCGCAACCCCAAATATATGATAGACATCCTCCAGGGTGATATTCCACTCACCCCTAACACCTAGAAATTAGAAAGTATTTCGGTCCACATCCCAATATGAGAACAAGTCACACAATATGTGACTAGCAGGAGCAACATGAGGAACCTGTGAAATCCTCAAAATACCGGCCCTCTGTAAAGTGTCTCTCTCTACCTGGGTCAACGTGTCCAACACTGTCGAGGACCCAATCACACTCCCTCTCTCTGCTCCATCTAATATACTCCTCCTTCTACATCCACCCAAAACACAAAAAAAGAGAAAGTTAGCAACATAGTCCAATAGATAAGCTCATCAAAAACATAGAAAAATGTCAAAAATGCAAAAACATTTAACTAAGGCATTTGTTTTCACTTTCTGTCTAGAACCGCCACTTGTGCGAGTGGCGGTTCTATTGCACACCACCATCTAAGGGCAACATTCTTGCAGCTGCTGCCATCATAGGGTGGCGGTCCCATGACCACCGCTCTGTGCGGGTAGTGGTCCTATGCCATTTCGGCATGTACCAGTAAATCCCTAAAAAGTTCCTAAAAATGGTAAAATACACCATTTTAACCAAAATAAAAACCCCCTATAGGCGCCCCCTAGAGACTCATTTAACACTGACATTTTCAAAAATAACCCCCAAGACAAATATTTCAACATTTCTATATTTTAGGTTCAAAAATGATAAATTGAGAAAAACTAACCTAAGACTTCACTTGGTCAATCTCTTGTTCTCGAAGCCATGATCACGATCTCACAATGAGCGTTTTTGACTCTCACTCAAAAAATGGTTACCCTAGGTCCTAGAGCTCAAAAATTACCAAATCAACATGCACAAATGAATAGGAAAATGAGCTCATTATATATATATATATTCTAACCTTGTTTTGAATGTTCTTTCACAGAGTTGGAGTGCCGACAGAGGTAAGTTTTTATCCCCGCGCAAATGGTAAGTCCTCATTTCATTTTAATTTAGTATTTATTTTTTGATTTCTTTATCTATCTACACTTGAGTTCTCTTTTCATTTTACAGATAGCGGGAATCTAGATGGTGACATTGTGACACACGGGTATGTCAGGTATAGCTTCTAACTCCCCATTTCAGGACCACCATACTCGGACCCACCATTTTATGCCCCTTCATGGCTAAAATGCTTCTCTAAGGGGGCAATATGTACATACCCAAAATTGTAGGTATTGTACTACCGGAAAGAGGTTACAGAAACCCCGATGATGATTCATCTCTTCACAAGGTGTTTGAAATCTAGAAAAGCTCGCGAGTTTACATTTACATCCAAAAATTCCTTATCCGTCCTCTACATGCTTTGTCCTACCCTGTCCCACTCTTTTCTTACATTTTGGTCTTTAGTTACAGGACCGCCACCTAGGACGGGGTGGCGGTCCCGTGACCACCACCCGGAGATAGGGTAGCGGTCTTGAAACTATCACCCCAATGCAGGGTGGTAGTCCTATGCGTGTTTTCTAGAACTTTCTGATGCTTTCATCAACATAAAAAATCAAGTGGCGCTCGCATTTCTCAACCACTCTTTCTTGCATTTATGTTTTAGCCACCTAGTAAATAGTAATTTCTCTTTGTTTATAATAGAAGATTTCAATTCAAACTTACCCTCTAGTAAATCCAAATGCTATAAATACCAAGCTTGTTTACAAGCAAATGGCCCCTCTCCTTCTATGGTTTATTATTCAGTGTGTTTTAAAGTTCTTCCATAAGTTTCAATAGGTTTAGATTTTGCATGAATTCTCAGCCTCTCAGTTCAAGGCTCCTTTCTTCCTTTCTGATTTAGAGATCACTTGATCTTCATACTTTCATTTTGCTCCATTGTTATCCTCAACACACAGTCAGCTTAGCATAAGATAGTTTCAGTTCTAGATTAAAGTTCATTTGATAATCTTAGAGTTGTAGGTTGTTGTTTGTCACAAGAAATAGATCCTAGAATTCTCGGTATATTTGCGTTGTATCCCTGTAATAAATCCTGCTAGGAATCACATAGTCAAGCTCTATTCACTTGCACTATCCCTCTCTTACTTGCATTCTATTCGGTTTACATCCAAGTTGCCACTATTTAAGTATCTCCTTCTGTTGCCGCTATCACATTCCCACTTTTCTGGATTCACGAGAACACACGGAACAAAGAGATCACATTGAGGGATAATTCATGATACAACTAGATTTTCCGTTGTTACTGTAAACTCCAAGTTTGTATCATTTTATTTCATTAAGCTTGCTTTCATTATTACGTGGAAGTTGTGGGGAATGATAGCTTCACGAGGAGCTATGATTTATTCCTCACTTTTGAGGTAAGATTGAAGGTCTTTCAATTAAATTAGTTAGTTATTTAATATTTAGGATAAATTCACAAGTGCACAGGTAAATAGCTACATCAGGCTAACTTGCTTGTTTTAATTCTGTTATTAGATTAATTGTTCATTATCTGAATATATTAGAATAGCTTCTCTTTAAATTTCATTCAAATTCACATCCTTGAAAATACAAAAAAAAAAATATAAGCATAGTGTAGATTTATTTTCATAATTAGTTTACTTATTAAGTTAAAGTCTGATTATCTCTTGCATGACAATTACGGGACCCAGAGAGCCCAGGATTACGTATTCAAACCAGTAGTACCTCAGCCAAATCTCTTCACAACATTAACGGATATAGATCAAGGTCTTAGAATTCACGTCTTTCAAACGACAATAAACCCACAAGTAGTTAGTGAACAATTGAGAGAATTGAATATTGAAGACGACAAAGCATATGCATTCTAGTCAAGTCAACCCAACTATAGATTTCCTTGATAGGATATCCACATGACCATACAAGAACCCAAAAGAGAAAAATATTTTGTTGTGATCCATTAGTTCCATAGCCAAACGCAAGATACTTTCTCATTGACATAGACACAAGTTTACATATACAAGTTTCCAGAACACACGTAAGGTATTCTGAGAAAATTACACAACTCCTAGTATTAAACATAGAAGCTGAAAAATCTTATGACTATTGGATAGTCGGAAGAAGAGATTGATTCTTCACATGACCATAACAGGTCCACAACAACCACGAACTCATGGTTGTGATCCCTAGGTCCCACAACCCAACAGGCCTTCTAATTAGTTAAACATTGACACCAGGTTTATGTACGTTGGTATTTATATCCTCACCACTCCCGCCGGATATCATAACATAATTTTTTGCATAAAACATATAAGCCAATCAAGCTAATATTTTCTAGGTTAGACCAGAAAACCACCCATAGTTTCCTATAAATCCACTACCATTTTCATGACCTTGTCTGGAAATATACATGAAGCATCTATAGGTCACTTTCAATGCATCCAATAGCCAATAGATAGGATCTCGGTAGAGCTTGACATTGATTGGAGCCTCCGAGAAGCTATTATATTTGAACGATTATTGGACCCCGTAATCTTACACCATGTATGAAGGCATGTGGGTGCGCGAGTTCCCGATTATGAAAAGGCACGTAAGGAAAAATAATGCGAGAGAAAGGCTTAGGGAAGCACATAGCACATGCGATACATGAAAGTAGGCTCGGGACTTAGTCAATTTGAGCACCTGAGGAAGAACACGTGAAAAGCGTGATTGGTTACACGTGGATAAGATGCCAACCTAGTGATAGGCTAGCCCAGGAAAGAGCATGCTTCGAATGGAATATTTTAGAAGAACATCATGAGATAAAATGGAAAGCTCAAGCCCAAGAAGCATGCTCACATGGACCACATTCAAAACTTGGCACCGGATCTGATGACGTTGGAAGGTGAGTTGGCAGGGTAGGAGAATTATAAATACAAGTGCCTGTAGAGTAAAAGAGAGAGAAGAAGTACGAGGTATAGTGGGTTAGAGAGTGAGTGGAGCTCTGCAGAATTACTACAAGTGGATATTTGTATTCAGGAAAGAATGCACTAAGCATGGAGTTGTAATTTTTCTTTTTCTGTTAGCTTAGTTACATACGTCCAAAGATATGCATGATGTGGTCTACTCTCTGTGACACTCTGTAATGAATCAATGAATATAATGAGGTTACCTGTTACAAATAGACATGGATATCAATGGTTTTAATACACTTTTCTCTCATATGGGTTCCCTTTCCTTTCATGCTATGTATGAATGCTTGTATAATTCTTTCTGTTATAATATATGTTCTAGATTCTGTTAAAGCACTCGGTCCAAAGTGACTGCAAGGATCTAGAGGTCGTTTTGAGCCCTATGGTTCTTGTTTGTCTTAAACTTCCCTCCTAAGAACTCTTACACTAATCATAGATGATGCTTCCCACTAAGCTAACATGAAATAGAGACTCGGTACCCGCGCGTGCCACGGGTGAGCGCTCAAATTTTGTTGGGTGATAGGTCAACATGCATGGGGTTCCTTCCTTTTGTGATAGGAGTAAAAATATCTACATCTCGGTTCCATTTCTGGGACCTCTTTTCAAAGTTGTAGTGGGATATAGCATACATCATGATCTGTGTAATGAGGAATGACAGAGCAATTGACTTTGGAAATTGTTGAATCATGGTTCAAGAGCACAGAGGATGAATTTGCTTAGAGATATAGCACTAGACCTAAGTTTAATGCACATAGATAGGTAGAAGAGAACCTCTACTAAGATCTATACGAGACCTTCTTCTGTTGCTTCTTGGTAAAACTATATGAATGGCTTTCAGCCTATGCATCTAAATCAAGTTGGTGTTATGGATCACATGTATGGACCGAAGAAGACTACCAAAGGTTACAGGATGCAGATCTGATGTGGACCCATGTTGTAGATCATTGGTGGAGAAGAGTACTAACTAGTTACACTCTGGAATATGCCATTTCCACGTATTCTTGTCTAGAGGTTACTGAGTTTGGATTTCTACAAGAACCTAGAGGAAGGTTTCTATGTGCTATTCCCCTAGCTATTGATTGTCACCATGAGTTTAGAGGCTTTCCCCATGGATTGCTAAACCATTCTGAGCGCTGGATAAGGGAACTTGGGTGGAGGAAGATGGCAGATATCATGACAGAGAAGGATAGAGAAGAAAGATGGCTTAAGTATAGTGAAGTGCATGAAAGGGAGATTGCTCAATGACGTGAAGCTACTAGTGTGATGGATCTATGGAGATAGACGTTGTCAGAAGGAGTTGAGGTTCATGCGGAGGACGTGGAACCTGAGCAGTCTATGCTACCCCATCTTGGCAAGCAAATGAGGGATACCCCTTTAGCTTCTAGTGAGATTTCATCACACAGAGAAAGAAGAGTCATTGGCCCATATCTAAACCCACCCAAAGTGACCGATCCTTGGCACTTGGTTTTCCCAAACTAGGAAGAAGTGTTATTGACCCAATTGATATCGTGGAAGAGATAAATTCATGCCAAGGAGATAAAATTTTACAGTCCCTTCTTCTATGGCTACACATATTCTAGTATTTGGAGGATTCTTTGGATAAGGAGCAAGTGTACAAGCTTTTGGTCTCACATCAGGGAGTGGTGTGGGACAAAGTAGTGGTAGTGGGGCACTATCACAAACCATCGATGCACAGTTCAGTGGGACTGTGGGGGTGCTTGGCATAACTCCTATATGCCCTATTGGACCCAGTGGTTCTAGTGGATCTGGTGGCTCTGGAGGCACAGGACCTGGTGGATTAGGTGGTGGAGGAAACACCGAGGGAACCAAGGCTCAAGCTCGGGAGGACAAGGACCCCAGCCACCACCTCAAGTATTCTTTGAAATGTCTTTGCATTTTCTAGATTACAGGGGCATTGAGGATGTTGTGGAACATGTTCACAAGTGTGAACTACTATGGTGCGTGAAGGGTGTCAAAACCCCAGAATGGAAGGCTAGTTAGTTTGCAACCATGTTGCAAGGGCACATGCATAGCTGGTATAGGAAGTATGACCCGCATCAAATGGTGGTGAATTATACTACCTTACAGAATGAATTTTTAGCAGAGTTCCACATCCTTGAGTTCGAGTAGAAAAGCATCAATGCTTTGAAGGATATTCAACAAGAAATGGAAGAGAGTGTGTGGGAGTATGATGCATGCTTTAAAACTCTCTTGTCTAAATTTTCATATGATATCCATCCTTCTCAGCATGCACAGTGGTTTTTTGGAGGATTGATCACCCCTTTTAGAAGGGCCTTGTCTCATAAAACTTTTACAGGCCCGCACGAAGCATTGGAAGCTACCTTACGCGTCGAGGCTATTGGTAGTATTGATACTAGTGTTAGCCCGTTCTTGAGGCTCAAATTACTGCTATGGCAAAACAATTGGAAAAATTATTTGTGAACACATCCCATGAGACCCGTAGTGGTTTGTGGTGCACATATTGTGAAATAAAGGGACACTTTAAGGATAATTTCCCCCTGGAGGATGGTACGTGCTTTGACAGTGGATTATGAAATTTTTCATGGGGACCATGATGCAAGTAGATGTCCCTTATTGCGGTGCGTGATCAGGAAGAATGTATCTTGTTACTAAAAAAATTACACATCTACAACCCATGACACTAAGGACTATAGGCTCATTGATCAAATCCATGAGGACATTGATCATGGGGTGCATAAAACCAGCATTGCTAGTGGTTCCAAGGATAATGATCACCATTATGAGGAGCCCATAGAAGGAGACGCACGTGGAAGAGGTTTTCAAGGAGGATTCTATGGTCGAGGTAACCATGGAGGAGGAAGGAGTGAGTTCCCACATAGAACATGTTTCAACTATGGATCTATAGAACATTACAAGCGTGAGTGCCCAAACCTATTGCAGTGCTCATGGTGTGGAAAGAAGCATAAGTATGAGGAGTTCCTAGAATTATTTGAGCACATGAATCGAAGCACCAAAAGGACAAGGGTGCTTTCAATGGTCATTATTAAGAAGGTAGACATACAATGGATGCCTGGGTAACACGGGATGAAGGTTTGGATCCTGTCTTGGTAACAACAAGGACAAAAGCCACACACATGAAAGAGGTACCAAGATAGAAAACCATGGTTTCAAGAGAGGAGGTTATTCATGGAAAGTATCCAGACCCCGCGCATCAAAAGGAGATATATTAGGACACCATGGATGTTATTCAAAGCTTACAAGGGGAGATCCAGTGTCTAAAGGAGCAATTGAAGAGGGAGGAACAAGGAAGGAGAGTCGAGGTGAAAAATGATGACCTGGATGAGGTCAAGGAGGTGTGTAAAATGCTAAGGTAGGAGAATATCATTCCCTTGCTAGGATCCTAGTTGAGAGAGAAGGTACCACACGCTAGAGAAGAGTGTAAGAGATAGGTCTTGCACATGAACCTTCCCCCTCACAGCTTCTGTGTGACAAGGAGATTACATTGAATGTAGTTGTAGATGGATGGCTCCTCAACAATATCCTCATTGACACAGTGCGAGGTTAATGTTCTAACTTTGGATGCATGGCATCAAATGGGAAGACCTACATTATAGCCATCTTCGAATGTGTTGTATATGGTAAACAAGACTAAATCAATGCCCATCGGTTTCTTGAAGGATGCGGCTATTACTATCCAGGGAGCCAAGTTTACCGGGACTTGAAGTCTTGGTGCTCGGCGAGGTGAATAATTTCCCAAAGACTACTTAGGCGTCCTTGGTATTACAAAAACAATGTGGACCTTCAGTTCAAAAAAGGGTACATCAGCTTTGAGAACAAGTAGGAATGGGTCATTATACCCCTGGTTGATGGGAATTTGACACCCTATATTGAACCATTGGGAGAAGAAGTTCTGGATAAGATTTATGTGTGCTCAATCAGAGACCTTGAGATGATACACCCTACTAACGGGGTTATCCAATTTGAAGATACTCAGTCAGTGAGTGATACCACCAGTTTGGCATGTGACAATTAGGTGCATGGAACTTATGAATTAATGGGATGGTAGTTGAGAGGATCAGTGACCAAGGTAACAAAGGCGTGCATGGTTAGGCACCTTGGAGGAAAATAATTGCCCAAGTATTCGGGAGCCTTCTCTAAGATCTTTTTGCATGAGGTAGAATCTCGGTGGAAGGATGAGAAGAAATGAAGGGAGATGTTAAGTTATATCTTGCTTAGCATAGCAGCTCGGTAGTGGGCCACACATCGGAGATCCTTTTAGAGTGGCACGAGGTAAGAATTACTCTCTCTGTCAGATTCTCTAGAAGTAATGTACCCACCATCGTCAAGGAGTACCATGGGAAGGAGCCCACCTCTTTCCATATCTAGGAGTGTGAACAAGTCTGGAGAGAAGACACAAAAGCTTTTCCACCATCCCTCTAGGTGCACAAGTTGTATTCTACACTACATGGTTACATGCGCATGGTACATTCATTTAGAGGCATCTTTCTAGATGAGGAATTAACAAGAACTCATGGATGACCTTATTCAAACCTTTGAATATCGGAGTACCAAGCCATCGATTGATAAGGCCTTGCAGGTATCAAGTGCCTTACCATGGGGGACAGTGCCAGGATGAAGATAGGTTGTTGGAATTACTAGGTGAACCAAGATTGGAGGCACATTTTGAAGAAGAAAAGGAAACAAAAGAGTTACAGCTTGAGTGTGCGTGTTTGGAAAAAGAGAAGGGAAAGTTGGTATATGTGATTGATGGAGAGGAATCAGAAATCTTAGATGTTAGCCATTCTATAGGGATGCACGAGGTAGTGGATAGTGTAGATGCTTATGCGTGTGCCTACCATGAGCCTTTAAAGACAAAGAAAGTTAACATCAGTTCAGAAGAAGAACCTAAGGAAGCTATTATTGGGGATTACTAGACAGAGAAGGAAGTATCAAAAATCATTGATTTGTTGCATGAATTTGAGGATTTATTTCCACATGGGTATCATGAGCTCAAAGGCATTCACCATTCCTTGGGGAGATGAAGATAAAATTGAAGGATAGTGCATGCTAGGAAAAGGCCCTACCAAATGAATCCCAACTTGCACGTAAAGGTCAAGGAGGAGATAGAAAAAATGATAGCTTCTGGGATCATTGAGGTAGTGGAAGAATCGAGTGGTTAAGTTCGATGGTAATCAACATCAAGAAGGATGGGTAGATTAGGATTTGTGTGGATTATAGGGAATTGAACATAGTTTGTGTCATTGATCCATTTCTAACCCCCTTCACTAAAGAAATTTTAGGAGTCACTGGGCACAAAATCTATTCCTTTACGATGGATTTTCAGGGTACCACCAAGTCCTGGATTGCAAAGGAAGACCAGGAAAAGACAAATTTTGCCACCGAGTGGGGAAGTTTTGCATATATGGTCATGCCCTTTGGGTTGAAGAATGTGCCAACTGTCTTTTCGTGCATAGTGGTGCAAGCATTCCAGGACTTCATCCATAAATTTCTTCAGGTCTATTTGGATGATGGACAGTATATGGTCCGGTTAAAGACCATTATGACAATTTGAGGTTAATGTTTGAGAGGTGTCGGAGTTGAGGATATCCCTCAACATTAAGAAATGTGTGTTTGTTACACCCTTTGGGACTTTATTGGGGCATATCATATGTAAGGAGGGCTTCTTTGGTAGATCCCACTAAAGTTGTAGTTATTATGGGGTTAAGGGAGCCTACTAACCAGAGCGTAGTGCATGAATTCCTTGGGCATGTGGGCTATTATAGAAAATTCATTAAGGGATATGCCAAGATCATCATGCCATTAGAGGAGCTGCTTAGACATAAAGTGCCTTCCATTGGGGAGAGGCGTAGCATAGGGCATTTGATACATTAAAATATAGGCTTATTACCACACCTATTTTATGGTTTCCCTCTTGGGACATGCCCTTTCATATTTATGTATATGCCTCAGGGACCATCATTAGAGTAGTGCTTGCATAGCCAGGTGAAGGGATTTTTGATCATCCTCTCTGTTTTGCAAGCAGGAAGCTGACACCAGCGGAGCAAAATTATACCACAACCGAGCGTGAGGCATTGTCAATGATCTACATGCTCTTCAAGTTTAGGCAATATCTATTGGAAAAACCCTTTGTGTTCTACACCGACCACATGGCATTGAAGTATTTAGTGAACAAGCCTGTTCTACAAGGACGCATATGTCGATGGGTGTTGTTTCAAGAGTTTGAATTCACTGTTGTAGTAAAACCTAGAAAAAACAACTATGGACCTGATTATCCATCAAGAAATGATTTAGGGGAGGACGTGCAAAGTATTAAGAAAGCAATGCCGGATCATGCGCAATCTGTTTAGGTTATATTGCATGCCCTCGGATTTGGAGGAGATTGCAATATTCTTAAAGGAAGGTGTGGCACCGAGATGGAATGAAGACATTGGAAAAGAAGTAGTTGGCCATATACATCGTGCCCTACATGTTAATCAGTGGAGAATTATACAAATTGGGACATGATGAATTTTTGCACAGATGTGTCTTAGAGCATGAGCACCTGGCCATCATGGAGGAAGCACATGGAGGAAGTGCGGGTGGGTATTATGCAGGTGATGCCACCGTGCGTAAGATATTAATGGCAATTTTATGGTGGGAAACCTTGTACAAGGATTACATAGATTATTGTAAATCATGTGACCATTATTATCACATTGGTAAACCAAGGAGGAGAAATGAAATGCCTTTGTGCCCTATTCCTAGCACGGAGCCTTTTGAAAAGTGGGCGATAGACTTTGTAGTACCTATTTCACTGGTAGCGCATAGGACCGGGTCATGTTATGTCATCACTTGCACAGATTATCTCACAAGGTGGGTAGAGGCAGCCCCAACTAAAGATTACATGGTAGCAACAGTGGAAAGGTTCTTATGGGAAAACATTATCACTAGGTATGGATGTCTTTCAAGTTTGACCAGTGATAGGGGTACGCATTTCTTGAATGAGACCGTCAGGATCCTATTATCAGAGTTCATGGTAGCTCATCACAAGACTACACCCTATCACCCACAAGAAAATGGAACCGTGGAAGCATTCAACAAGATATTGAGTCATACCTTGACCAAGATTTGTGATGTCAAAAGACAAGATTGGGATGAAAAGGTATCGGTAGTACTATGGGCTTACAGGACAACGTATAAAAGACTAAACAAAGCCACACCTTTTCAATTGGTGTTTGGCGTGGAAGCTATTTTTCCGGTTGAATTTATGTTGCCTTCTCTGTGAATAGCGTGCACAGGAGGGATAGCCGATGAACAAGTCTTTGGAAGAAATAATTGATGAGCTAATGAAACTGGATTAGAGATGATCACTTGCCCAATGGAGCCAAAAATGGAAAAGGCAAAGGAAAGGCTAAACAACCGTAACCTATGGTAGACACAAATGAGGAATGGTATGCAGAGATGCAATACCCATATGAGGTGATGATGGGGAAGGAATGGGAATCCCACTTGAGAAGTATACATGTTAGTGACTATAATCACCGCACAAACACAATAGAAAAAGAAATGGCACTAGAATTAGTATGCCCCACCAACAAATGAACACCTGAGGGTTTGCCTATATATGATGATGATGTTAAGGTTAAAATGGAGAAGGCAGGGCTGTTGTAACTTTATGAGTTGCCTTATTTTGAAAGCCGAGTACTGTACCGGTGGTTGATGTCATGGGTGCATGGAGACTACTTTCACTTTGTAGGGCACAAGATGCGCGTGACTCCCCAGCTGATTTCATAATTTACAGGCCTCATATGTGATGGAGATAGCCTAGAAGAAGACCTTGGAGATAAGAAAGCTATTCAAGAGACCATCACCGAGGATGCCTACAAGAAAGGGTCGCGGTACTATGACATTTCAGACATCAAGGACCCCGTAATGAAAATGGCTACACATCTAGTAACTAAGTTTGAATGGTCGGGAAAGATGGACACGAGTCAACAAACCTTGGCTACATGTCTGTAGAAATATTTCAAAGGGAACTATATATAACCTATTTGCATACATTGTAGAGGAAATTGTCAGTTATATGAAGGAAGGAAACAGGATCCTCTTCAGAAACATCTTGCTCACCATTGTATTCATGGAGGTTGGGGTGCCTGACGTGCCAGAAAAATTGGTATGGGAGTACCCCACGAGGATCCCTCACCCAAAAAGAGGTTTGACAAATATGTCTGCGATACAATGACAGCACCCTACATGGTGCAATGGAAAAAAGTACACGCACCTGAGGAATGCATTCGGGGCAGAGTGGAGAATCCCCAAACAACTCCCAAAGAACCACTGAAGGAGAAGATGAATTCACGGTCTACCAACACTACTACCTGGTAGATTCAAGCTAATAGATGAATCATGGAGCCCTTGGTGCAAGCTCCCCTTCGCATTTACTACCCAATACTTCCAAGCGGGAGTGAATAGGTTTAAAGAGTCAAAGAAGCTAAGACTGGAACTGGGTAGGTTGGACCAGGAACACAAGGAAATGATAAAGAAGTTGAATTACCCCAGTGAAAAGTGTGCATATGTGGAAAACTATGTGTCACATGAGATTCAAATGACAAGGCCAATGATGTTACCCATCACTAAAGGATCAATGACACATGTGTACTTGCACATAAGGCCAAAGTTTGAGAAGGGCGCATTTACTGGGGAATGAAGTCTCCATACCTGAAGACCCCTTAGGGAAGAAGAAGCCAATGTCCAAGAAAAGAGGGAGAGGAGAAGAAGAAGCACCAGTTGTGTAGACTACTCAGACAGTGAGCATGTCATCCACGAGTGCTAAGCCAAGCACTTACATGTGGAGAAATAAGTCTCCGGTGAAGGAGAAGACACCAGAGGTAGAGGTACCTAGGTAACCCATCTCTAAGGAAGAATCACCTGAGGAAGAAGATAAGGCCAAATCCCCTAATCAGGAGCCACCTCTCAGGAAAAAGTAGAGGGTTGATGAAGAAGCTGACTCAGAGGCAACTCGAAAACTTGGAGAAATACATGGGCGGAAGAGGGGATGAAAGTGAAGAAGAGACATAGAAATACCAAGATCCACATGTGTTTAGCATCTACGACTCGGGAGAGGAGAGTGGAGATGAGAAGAAAGAGTTTGTATTCACACGCACAAGGGGCGTACAGGATGAGGAAGATGCCAAATACATGGAGGATGAGGAGGTTTCCAGGGAAAAGGAGGGAGCCATAAGTTTTACAAAAGAGTAGATCATGGAGGTGGTAGAGAGAGAAGCACAAAGAATGCTCAAAGTCTTGGTAGACCAAGAGTTGGAGTGTAGTGCGGACATAGTGTTAAAGGAGGGGAAGGAGGAGAACATTGAAAAATAACATGATAGCCTAGGAGGCCCCGCTCTGATAGTAAGCTTCCCCAAAGGCGCGCACTCGGGTAGAAGAACTCTAGATGCAAAATAGAGATAGGTAATGGGCTATGTTGATGACACAAGGAAGGTGTTACGTGCATGATTCCAGAGCACCATACCCATAGAAAGGCTCATAGCCATGGGGTCTTTTGAGAAGGATGGCACATACCCCAGAACCAAGAAGATGCTCTCTTGGGCGTTCGAGTCCCACGTTGATGAGCCAAACTTCAAAGTCTACCAAGGAGCACTCATCACATTGCCAGAGTCTAAGGGGGTCAATCCCTTAGTGAATACTCAGGAGCTCTCGAACGAGTAGGTCTGTAATGCACTGAACAAGGTCATGGTCGAGACCGAGGCTAGATTATTTGCACATAATGATAGGATTAGAATGTTGGAGGTGAAGTTAGGGAAGAAGGAGGAAGAACTAGTGGAGAAGGCCAAGAGCTTGAAGCAGGAGGAACTGATCAATGCATAGTTAAGGTGTGAGTTAAAGGAAGAAAAAGTAAAGGTGCAGGAAGTATACAAGAAAATGGAGTCTATCAAGGGTGTCATCCTCCTAAAGCACCCAGACTTAGTGCCACCCACACAAAAGTACTCATCCCTCCTAGAGTGTATGGAAGACCTAACGCACATCCTCACTATGGAGAGACGACCCTTGGCCCTAGAGTTTGCTGAAGAAGTGGCCACATGCTTGAAAGAGGAGGACCGATTGAAGGTGGTAGCACTCATTATAAAGTATAGCCAAGTACTCATGGAGGTTAAGGTCGCTGCCCAATCTATAGAAGCCACATATGATACATGTGCGTAGACAAAGATAAGGTGGCAAGCTCCTTGGTCACCATGCTTGAAGCAGAGCTAAAAGAGTTCCAAGAAAAGAACAAGGGGAACAGGGCGAGAGAGAGACAGGGTCCTGGCAAAGTAGAGAAGAAATTAGAGGTAATTGAAGCTTTAAGGAGCTCAATTAAGGCCCAACTAAAGGAATTATACCCCCAAATCACTAGAAGGATGGATAAACTTGAGGACCTAGGCAAAGAGATGGAGCATATTGTGGACGTTTTGGGCACCCAGGGAGTTGGCCTAAGTTTTGATGAAGTGAGCACCACGTGGGAGACCTCTGCCAAAAGGCACAAGGTGAGGTCGGAGTATGGAATAAGCTAGAGGTAGACCTCCAAAAATATTTTCCTAGCTTGTTGAGGTGATGCTCCCCCATTCTTAATTATTTTTCCCAATTCTTTCATTCCTTATTCTTTTTGTGTAAGACGATTCATTGGTTCCCTAGACAACATGCATCTTGGTCAAGTGAAATGTTTCTGAGGATGGAGAATAGGCATAGTGTGGGGTGATGTTGGACCCCTGTAATCTTAAACCATGTATAAAGGTGTGTGGGTGCACGAGGCTCCCAATTATGAAAAAGTGTGCAAGGAAAAAGTGTGCAAGAGAAAGGCTTAGGGAAGCACATAGCACATGCAACGCGTAAAAGGAGGCTTGGGACTTAGTCAATTTGAGCGCCTAGGGAAAAACACGTGAAAAGCGTGATTGGTTGTGCGTGGATAAGATGTCGACCTAGTGATAGGCTGGTGCTGGGAAAGAGCATGCCCCAAATGGAATCTTATAGAAGAACATCATGAGATAAAGTGGAAAGCTCATGCCTGAAGAAGCATGCTTGCATGGACCACATTCGACACTTGGCACCAGATCTAAGGACACTTGGAAGGTAAGTTAGCGGGGTAGGAGAATTATAAATACAAGTGCTGCATGAGTAAAAATAGAGAGAAGTACAAGGTATAGTGGGTTAGAGAGTGAGCGGAGCTCTATAGAATTACTACGTGTGGATATTTGTATTCAGGAAAGAATGCAATAAGCATGGAGTTGTAATTTTTCTTTTATGTTAGCTTAGTTACATACGTCCAGAGATATGCATGACTACGGTCTGCTCTCTGTGACACTCTGTAATGAATCAATGAATATAATGAGGTTACCTGTTATAAATAGACATGGATATAAATGGTTTTAATGCACTTTTCTCTCATATGGGTTCCCTTTCCTTTCATGCTATGGATGAATGCTTGTATAATTCTTTATGTTATAATATATGTTCTAGATTCTGTTAAAGCACTCGGTCTGAAGCGACTGCAAGGATCTAGAGGCCGTTCTGAGCCCTATGGTTCTTGTTTGTCTTAAACTTCCCTCCTAAGAACTCTTACACTAATCATAGATGATGCTTCCCACTAAACTCACATAAAAGAGAGACTCGGTACTGCGCGTGCCTCGGGTGAGCACTCAGCTTCTGCTGGGTGATAGGCCAACGCGCATGGGGTTCCTTCCTTTTGTGATAGGAGTAAAAATTACTACAATGATCCATTACACCAATTCAAGTTAGGAGAGATTTCTTTGCCTTAGACTCACAAATCCCATTATTGTGTGTTGATGATATAAGATTTCCCAACTAGTTCTTCTATACCCACATATATTTCATTTCCACCAGCTGTCTCGACATGACCTTGGGAGATTGGGTAAAAAGAAGGGATACTTGTAGATTCTCATGCTTGCATGTAACTTTTCTATTGTACAGACTTCGTCGGGAGAAGCGCAGAGTGAGGTTGTTGCACAGGAAAAGCTAGAGGCAAAGATAAGGAAGGATTTACCTCTCCTCCTTCAAAAATAAGCATCATTCTCTTGCATTTTCCCCATTCTTTCATTCTTTCTCCAAATTCTTCATTCTTTCATTCTTTTTCCCACTATTTAGAGCCTACCATTCTTTATTCATTAAATAAAAGTGTTTCGAGGATGGATAACATGCATAGTGTAGGGTGATGTTTGGCCCAGAATATTGGTGAGTACAAGAAGGCACGTGGGCGTGAGGAACCCATTTGAAGAAGGCCGCACAAGATGAAGGCATGCATGGCAAGGTTATAGCAGGGTTTAGCGAGAACATGCAGTGTGTGTATGTAAGACAAGATGATTTTGGGACAGCCATATTCGGTGTTCCAAGTAGTACATGAAAAATCATGACTCATCTAGCATGCGGAGTGGATAAGGTGCCAGCCTTGTAGCTAAAGGGTCAAGAATGGAATATTCCATGCATGCGATGGAAGGATCCAAAAATACATCATTACAAAGAGTGGAGAGCTTGGATCAAAGGAAGCATGCTCCATTGGAGGACCACATGGACACTTGGCAACCGATCTGTTATCTCGAAGGGCATGGTAGTGGAGACTAAGGCTATATATAGAGATTCTCAAGTAGAAGAGGAGGGACACAGAGAGAGAGATAGCCTTTGGATAGGTGAAGCTCTTCAGAATAATGAAGGATCCTTTGGGTTGGGATTAGGAGAACTGTAGGAGTGATGGCATATTTAGAGGGATGGGTCTGTAACCAATTTTGTAATATGGAAACATAGCTTAGGGTCTTGATGCATGACTCTAGTCTACATTGTTATATTGGTTTGTTATGGCCTTAATGAATGTAATGTGGTTATTGAACTTGTTAACATGAATATAAGGTTTTTTTCTAAAGAATATATGTTGTTCATGGGCATAAACCCTGGTGCATTTCCTTTGTGTTATGAATCAGTTCTATATTTTGTTTGATACTTCTCTTTGTTATCTAAATGGATGCATTGATATGATAACTCATCCTAATTTCTTAGAATGAACGCATGGTTATTTTATTTCCTGCATCTAAATCATTGTTAAGGATGTATTCTCACAAGACTCATATAAAGGAGGGGCTCAAAGCACCCGCGCATGCCTTGAGTGAGCGCACCATGCCCGTTGGGTGATAGGCCGGTGCACATGGGATTAGGCTGTTATTTTAGGGGCAATAATGACTACACCTAATATGGATAATATATTGCGCTTAGTCACCTGGATCTAAGTTTTTTCCACACTAGATTGGTTTTCGGATACAACCAAGTGATTTTGAAGCAATCAAAGAGAAACAATACTACCTTTACCACTCCATGGGGTACTTATGTTTATGTGAGAACGCCTTTTTAATGAATGTTGGGGATTTTTCATAGAGCCATGGATGTTTTCATTACAAGATGCATAAATGATTTTATTGTAGTATACCAATATGATGTGACTGTATTTTCAAGAAATAGAAGTGATCACTTAAGTCATTTTGAAAATATGTTGATAAGGTGTAGAGAGTATGGGATTTCACTAAATCCTAAAAGTGTCACTTCGGTGTCCAAAAAGTAAACTTTTTGGGACACATGGTATCTAAGGAAGGGGTCATAATTAATCTTGAAAGGTTAGAATATATTAGTAAATTTCCCATTCCCATGTCAAAGAAAGGTATTTAGTCCTTCTTTGGGAAGATCAACTTTATTAGGAGATTTATTTCAAATTTTGCTGAAATAACTATTCCTATCACCAGTATGTTAAAAAAGGATCAGATCATTAAGTGGGAAGATGAAGTTGTACAAGATTTTGATGGGATTAAAGAAGCACTCAAGAATTCCCCTATCCTAGCTAGTCTAGATTACAAAAAGGTTTTTCAAATTTTCTCTTTTGCTTCAGAGAACACTATTGCTTTTGTCCTATTGCAAAAGGATGATGAAGGTCATGAAATACCAATCACTTTCTTTAATAAGTCCATGTATGGGTTTGAATTGAAATATAATATCATGGATAAACAAGCTTTTGCACTTGTTAGAGCTAAAAAAAGATTTAGACTATATATTCTAAGCTCTAAGATTGTAGCTTATGTTCCCCACACTATGGTGAAGGACATCCTATAAAAATAGAGGTGTCAAGCAAAAGATTTCAGTGGGTTAATAAACTACAAGAATATGATATGGACATTCAGACCAAAAAATTGGTAAGGGGTTTGGGTCTTGCAAGATTAATGGTAGAAAGAAATCTACATGTCATGGAAATCAATGAAGTTGAAGGAGAAAATGAGATTTTTTTGTGATAAACTAATAGATTCCATATGGTACAAAGATGTTATATTCTACCTCAGAAATTTGGAGTGTCCAGTCACTTGGATAAAAATCAAAGAAGGACACTCAAATTAAATTCCCAAAAATATGTTATGACAGAGTATGGGTTGGCTTGGAAAAACCTAGAGGGAGTTTTGTTGAGGTGTATAACAGAGGAAGAGGCCCCCAAGATTATTGATGAATTTCATGGGGGTATGTGGAGGTCACTTTACAGGAAGAGTAACTGCTCATAAGATTCTAAGAGTAGGTTATTGGTGGCCTACAATTTTTAAAGACAACATTATTGGTTAGAAAGTGTGAAAAATTTCAAATTTTTTCGGAAGAATGAAAGCATCTGGTGCTTTTCCTTTATAACTAGTATCTATTGAGGCTCCATTCAAACAATGGGGTATGGATTTCATAGGAGAAATGGAAGATTCCTCAAGTGCAGGGCACAAGTGGATTCTAGTAGCTACAGACTATTTTACTAAATGGGTGGAAGCCATACCTACCAAAAAAGCAACTCATCAAGTAGTGATGGATTTCATCCTAAATAACATCATTTGTAGATTTGGAGTACCAAAGAAAAATTGTGGTGACAATGTTATGAGCTTTAGAGCTAAACCTTTAATAAGTATGTGTCAGTAGTATGGCATCAACTTGACTTATGCTTCCAATTATAATCCACAAGGGAATGGTCAAGTTGAATCCAATAATAAAAACCTACTCAAGATAATCAGAAGAAATTTGGAGGTCAACAAGAAGAAGTGGGGTGAACAACTCAAGTTTTCCTTATGGGGATAGAGTTACAATTAAAAGAGTCACTGGAAAGAGTCCTTTTGAGCTGGTATATGGAATTCAAGTTGTATTTCCCTTGCATCTGCAACTATCATCATATCAATTTTTGCAACAACTTGGGGAAGAAGGGTTGATAGACCCATATGAGACAAGAATGAATCATATATTGGCATTAGATGAAGAGAGAAGGGAGTCTCATCAGAGGCACCTTAAGTTCGAGAGAGACTCAAGAAAAAAATTATAAAAAGGTGACCACTAGATATTTCAATGTTGAAATCTACTATTACTTTGGGATAGGAGGCATGAAGATAGAAGAAAGCATGGAAAATTTCATTCCCTATTGATGGGTCCCTATTCCATTGACATAAGAATCTATGAGTATACTTTCTTGCTAAAATATCTAGATGGGGATCTACTTGAATTGCGTATTAATGGCGAGGGTGCACGAAAAATTTCCTCGATTGATCTCAAACAAGGTACGCATCCTTGTACGGTGTATAGTTTTTTCATTTTATTTTTGTTTTCTATTTGTGTTTTTGTTTTCATTTTTGCTTCTTATTCTACACTTACCAGTTTCCTTGGTATTGTGATGTGTTTTAAGAGGATAGTTTTTTTATTTGACCTTGTGCGTGTTTTAATTTGACTCCATTTCCTAATAGATTTTACGTACTTGGTCTATTTGATTTTTTTTTTTGTTCTTGTGGCACCCACAAGGGTTGCCCATCCCCAAGTTAGATCTAGTGTTAGTACTTGATTTGAATATCACCCTTTTTGGGCCAATATATGCCTGCTCTGAAAAATTCTCTGATAGTTCTATCCCTATTTTAAAAAACGTATACTCAAAATATTGGGTCATGTCGGATGCAAAAGGGAGTCATGTGTTTAGGGTGTGAATCCTCTTTTTGGTAGAGGAATGTAATAGTTATGTTGCCCCTATAAATCCTATGAAAATTGGCCCATTTTATCTCCTAGTATTCTTTTGCTTTGCGGGACTCAATTTTACTTGAGGAGCAAAACCAAACACAAAAGGTGTCCACGTGTCCCTTCAAAGACATCTTTAGAAAGGCGCAAAGAATTAAAAAATAGCATGAAGAAAGGATCGGACACGTAGCGAGGTGCAACAAGGTAGCACAACTAGGTATAAAAGTGTCAAAATGAGGGAGGAAGTCTCTCAAGCATCCATGTGTCACCGAGTCGTTCATTCAGAAAATAGAGAAAGAAGGAATACCCAAAGCCACACGGCCTCCATGTGTCATGTAAAGAAGCCACCATCGGTAAGAAGATCCAAACAAACAATTAGGGAACTCGGTATTTGGGGAAATTTAATGCAATTTTGGGTCCCAAGGCATGCAGATTGAAAGTGTGGCTAAAAATAGAGTGGAGGCTCTTAAATGAAGATAAAAAATTAGTAGGTTAATAGAACCATGGACACCATTATAAGATCAAAATAATCATAGAGTTACAATTAAAGTCAGAAATATAAATGGAGGATGGGATCGATGGAGGTTTTCAACAACATACGAGCCCGAGATGATATAAGATAAAGATGCAGATATGAAGGTCGATGAATAGGATTATGGCATGTTTTTCTTTGAAAAAGTTCTTTCCATCTCATTTCAATTTTGACTCTCTATTTTTGTTGCTCGTATACATAAATCAAAATTGAATGTAAGACATTGGAATCCCATATGATTTTGATTAAATTGTGAAATCATTATCAAGTGTGAATTGACTTAACAATTTGAGTTTCCTGTGAAAAATAAAAAAGGGGATTCTATAGGGGCCTTGCCCTGGAAAAATACATACATTCTCAAGGACACAAGAAGAGAAATACATTTCAACTATTCCTCCCTTTTCTCTCTGAACTCTTCTGTGAATGGGAAATTTTTTCTCAATAGATTATTCTTTCTCTGAGTGAAATCTCCTGGGTCTTTAGCTATTTTCCCAAATACAATTGACCTAGCTAGGTCTTCACACATCCCCATGTCCATAAATTATTCAGTAATCTTCCTGGGGCTGTCCATGAGATTTATCAGCTCTATCTTCTTTTAATGAGACGAGACCCGAGTCTAGAAGATTCGAGCCACCTAGGAAGGAAATGGTGCCTTCCTTTTTCTTTGTAATGGTTGGACTTATTAGGAATAGGTTAGGAAAGAACATCTAGAGTAGACAGAAGAGCAAGAACTGCACCTAGGGACTATGTGGAACAAGATATCTTGAGTTGGACTCGCCCTTCCATCTTCTTATAAAGGATGGGAACTCTCTTGGAGAAGAAATTATCCAGGGCCCTGAAAATTCTTGCTCCTTCAAGAAAGCACAATATATTGAATGATTGGAAGATTGGACAACAAACCTAACCCTGTTGTCCCTATCAGAAGAAATTTCTACCAAAGAATGACGAGGAGATAAAGGCATTTCTCTCTCTCCATCTGAAATAACATTGGGACCGAGAACTTGATTCCTCATTCTTCCCTCTTGATGGTTGCACTGGTATTATAGTTGTTGATGTGGCACAGGTCCTATTGGACATTTTTCTAGAAAAAAAAATTGCTCCAATCCCTCCACCTGTGAGTAATGGAAAGCATAGAATCAATTGGAGATTTTTCATAAATCATATAAGAATCCATGAGAATCTCCTTGACATAATTTTATCATTGCATAAAAAGGGACACTGTTAATTAATCATCCCTGCCATAAAAGGCCTCCTCTCAATCCATAACTTTTTCAAATCTTCTAGAGATTTTTGGTGCTCCCAATGGAAGAGATGAAAATACGTTCACTGAAAAGATGAGAAGATGGGATTGATCTTGATCAATCTCGGGAGGAGGGTGATCTTAATTGCTTGATATGTCGGGGGCCATTTTTATCCATTGAGTGTGGAATCTCAAATAAGGCTCTAACAAATGCTTCATCTGTGCCAATCAGATCAAAGATTTGGTTCAAATCCTCTAAGGAAATTTCTTTTAGACTCGCTGCCACAATTACTTTTCCATTGCACCAAGTAAAAGACTCATGACATCATTTTAAAGTCTAAAAATGAAAATAAGTGCACATTTAATGAAGAAATGAGGTCGAATTTATAGTGAGAATGGTGCAGGTGAGCCGAAATGAATATAATCATTGCCATCATATGGAGAGGAATCATTGCACATCTTGCACGAAAGAAATAAATTCAAAGGAGGTTGACATTATGTGAACAAGAGGATATTTGACTGATATGACACAGATTCAGCCCGGAAAGACACAAATGTAAGTTTTTGTTTGAAAATGATCCTCAGAAAGGCGGAAAGGATTTGAGTGTCACATCAAGGCATATGGAGGTTCCTAAGTACCCATCATAAGTGGGTTGCTTTTCCCACAAATCCACTTAGCGTGAAAGGAAAATATATTATATGCACTAAAGAGGAATATTCCCTAGATATTAATGCTTTTGGGGAAATGAAGGGTGAGTGAGAGACCGAATATCTATAAATGCGATGAGAATGCTCTCGCATATGGTGGGGGTTAAAATTTTCTGAAGTTGTTTAGAGAAGGAGTAAACTAAGAGAATCCATTTTCCCAAAATCTTACCCGAGAAACCTATTAATTTCCTGAGCCTTCAAACGGAATCATGTCAATATGGTTATAAGTGTACAACCATAGATGTGATTGAGACTATAAATGAAACTTTCCCTTGCTGATAAATTTAATGAGCCTTGAGTTAATTGTGTTAATCATGAGCATTGTTGTGTCTACTTTTGAGTTGAGGTGTTTCAAGTAGATATTCATGTTCCTATTGCAATCTTATGTTAGGAATTCCTCTAAATCACATAAGATCTTATCCTTATGGTAATATTGTGGTAATTACAATTGTGTTGTGAGAAGATATTTCATTTCATTGTGTAATAAATTATTTTAAATTCACTTTATTTCCATTTTGTTGATACAGGTTGTTTTTATTCTATGAGTGTATCTTAGGCGTGATAGATCAGGGATTATTGATGTTTAATTGAGTCTTTGACATGAGATTTTATGTTTAAATTATCAAAGAATGTGTGAAACTATGTATCTTTGGGCTTCCATGGGTGCACATCTTCTGGTTGAAGGTTCATTGTTGGTTATTTGAAGTATTTTCATCATCTTATTTGGTATATTTTCCAGCATTTGTTAAAATTTCTCTGAGATTTGGTATAATCAACTTTATCCTGCTTAATTCCCCAAAAAAATCATCTATAAATGATCAATCCTATAAGAACTACCCATGCTTGCATTGTTTGTCCATAAATGCCAAGGATATTTGTTGAATTTACCCATACTTTACTCAAAATATGTAGGAGCAATCAGTTTTTATTGTTGTCTTTAGTAACCCGAACCTTTTCTAGGATATATCTCCATTCGCTAGGGTGACAACTCATGAGAGTTAGATTATGTTACATTGACCACGTCTTCTCAAGTTTTTCTTTCAAATTATAAAATGAGATTCAAATATTGTTGATCCATTCATTTACCTAACAAATACAAGTTACAAAACAGGTCCTCTCACCCTGGTTGAAGGCACAACCTAAAGTAGTGAGGGTAGGTCAAACCCTTAGCACGGTGTTATCCAAATTTTCCAAGATTGAGTGACAAAGAGTTAATTAGATCCCTCCCCAGCTACAAAACAACTCAAATTCTGATCTATCTATCTCTAAGAATCCTTCTCAGCTTGTTGATGTTGTTCAGCTTCAAAGGGAGAACCGAATTAAGTACCAACAGGATCTTTCTGAAGTTATAGCAAAGCACAATCGAGTTGATTCGAGATGGTGGTGAAGGATGTGGTGTCCGTATGATGGTGGAGTTGGTAAGTGTGATTTTTTTCAAAAAATGTGATGATAGTAGTCATTGTGATTGAATTTTTGTAAAAAAATTGTTTTTTAATTTCTTGGCGTTTTAGGCCTAGACAAGATTGGTGAAGGTGCTAATGACCTTAAGGAAAGGAGTTCCCAAACATGGGCACTAGTGTCCTACTCATGGGTTCCCTAGTCTTGTCTCTCGGTGTCCATGTCTAGAGAGCATGAGTTGAGGCTAGAGTGATGTAAATGTGAAATTTGTGTGTTCATGTTTTAGGTGGTTAGTTTTACATATACATGATGTTTTAACGCCATTTTTGTTATTTTGTGGTGTGTAGAGGATATCCATTCGAGAGAGTTTCGCGGTAGCCTCCATTTGACTATATTTCTCGAATGGGGTTGTCGGATGATGAGTGGGATGTTCTAGACCATGTCATCCCGCACCATGTAGCGAAGATGGGAGATGTGCCCCATAATATGCCTATGTTTGCAACTTTGTGCAATAGGTGGTGTGAAAATACTTACACCTTTTGGTTAACTCCAAGAGATATGACAAGCACACTAGAGGATGTGTATCGCATATTGTGATTACCTATTATGAGTGAGAGGGTACAGGTTATGGTAGTGGATGATATACAAAGATCGATGATGGTACATTAGGTGGTATTTTTTGGTGAATCGAGTTCCTACCTAGGCCCATATTAGCCTAGATGCTATTTTAAGATTAGGGGTTCCGTGATTGTAGAATTTTATTTTCATGGTGATAATTACAATGGAGGGTGGTGGTGTAGGCATATTATATAAGATGTATGATATCTAATGCTAGATAGAAGAGGAGATCACTAGGTATGCTTGGGCATCATGTGTATTGGCCCACCTATATATGGATCTATATATATATTTATTTATTTATTTATTTACATGGGAGGATTATGGGGTGGAATTGGAACTATGACATTGTTTTATGTATGGGATTATGAGCATATTGTAGTATTGAGGCTAGTTGGTGGGTTGTGAAGAGAGTGGCCTAGACCGAGATATGTTCGTAGGTAAGTGGGTTGGAATACAGGCGGGAAGATGGACCACGAGACACCTATAGATCTATGTTAGATCTCATGGGTCTAGAGGCCATTATATGGAGGTCATACCAAGACTACAAAGGATTTCCAAAGGATGTAGTAGAGCTACGATGTCTATGTCGTAATATGTGGTTAGAGGATCGGTTTCCAAGGGTGTCCGAGTTATTTCAGGTTGAACGGGTTTAACAATAGCACATCATGGCCCGGACATGACCTAAAGCCATATGTATGGGTTAGAGATATTAGGGCACCGAGGAGGGTTGGAGTGAGACCAGGGACCACAAGTATGGTAGTTAGTACCTCCAATCCTAGATGAGGCGAGATGCGGTGACAGAATCGATAGATGCAGACAATGTGGGGTGTACATAGGCATATCATGCATGGTGGGCCTCACATCGGTGGGTATTTTTGTTTTCATTTTTAATGGATGCAGTGAGGTTACCAATAGGAGGAGGAGTAAAGGGGAAAGTACCTACCCCAAGCGGTGAAGTGACAGCGATAGCATAGTGTGAGTATTTGTATAGTTATGTTGTATGATTTGTTGCTTGGTTGTGTAATGACCATTTTTGTCTAATGTGTTGTTCTTATGGTTGTAGGGGATGCATATTAGTCATTGATTGTGGACACATCTATCTACACATTGATGCAAAATGTGCCCACCGACATACTCGCAAGTGGAGGCATGTTAGAGTGTGTAGATGATATTGTGGGTGAGCATACCCATTTGTTTGAGCCGGGGGGATAGCGGAAGTGACGTGTACTATGTTCTTTGAGTGAGATGGATGAAGTATGATAGGAGACACAATGAGCTATAGAGGTGGAGGGAGGAAGTCCTCTAGCAAAATATGTATTTTCTCATGTTTTTGAGTTACAGAGTCACTTCACAGAGAAGTTGATGGAGAATACCCTATTGTGTACATAGATAGAGATATGGGGCTACGATCAGCGGTGTAGGGTGAGCGGCGAGGTTTCTAGTTCTAGAACTCTTGCATTGGTAGATAGTGATAGTGATGATGATATTTGATATATTTTTATGTATTGATGTAGGGGAGTTGCCCCCAATGATAGGGTTTGTTGTAACTATGATTTTAATCGAGATATATATGGACCATTGGCATATGTTGTTATATTTTGTTTTATTGATTATGTGATGTGATGATTTGGTGTGCATATGTTGATGTATGATGTGTTGATTATTGTTGTTATATTCGATGTGTGATATTGTGATGATTGGGACTCGTATGTTAATATATGATGTGTTGATGATTGTCATTATATTGGATGTGAATATTGTTGTGGTGATTTAATTTTATAACATATAGTTATTGATGATGAGTAATGATAGTATAATGATGATGTAGCATATAAGATGTATGTAGTATAATTGGGATGTGTGATAGATAAAAGAGTGCATTGTATGTATGAATAACATTGTGATGAATGGTAAAGTAAAAATGAATAATGTGAAAGAGTATGTGAATAAGATGATCATAATAGTGTAGTGAAGCATGTGTTAGTATGATGGGGATAAGGGGGTGAGGAGAATAGTGATGCCCCCTGTATGGATGATGAGGTTCATTTATATAAGGTCCCTCAGTAGTTGAGAATGAACCATAAAGTAAAATTACATCATCAAGAAATGAGTTGATAAAGCACACTAGATGAATTGAGAAAGTGCGTGTTGATAGGTTCTTATTGTAATAGATCCCTCAATAGTCATGTAAGAACCATAAGAACTGCATTATCAACAAAAATCATCACCCTTAGTTTTGATCATAAGTTTGTGGTCGAGTAACCAATTTTTTGGGTAACATGGGATTGTCTCTCAATTATGGGGTTGTTAACTAAGAGAAACCTCCAAGTAAGGTTAGCTTCCTCTTCCTATCTTATTGTTAAACTACTCCTAGAAAGGAAATTTTACTATCTACTTCTATCCTAAGCTTCCAAGGGACCAAAGAGAGATTGCATAAAAATGGAAATCCTAAGCTACATAGGTGATTGCACCAAGAAAAGAATGGGAAAACATTTAGATGAGTGAAAATGAGATGAAGAATGGGAAAGAGAGAGGTCAGACACAAGTGACACAGTCCCTAACTGCATTTGTCAACATCATTTCCATGGAGCACAACAAATATGAACCTGCAAGAAGAACATAGAATGCACAATAAACCTATAATATGTAATGAAAGGCAAGGGAATTGTAATAAAACACATCTAGGTCATAGAAAAACCACAAAACATAGATTTATTGATTAAATGGATGCATAATTCATTACAATCGAAGAGAAAGGAAAGGATCTACTCCCATAAATTCATATCGAGGCCTACAACTCAACACTACTCTATAAATATTTTGACAACATTCCATTACATGAATATTTCCCCTAAAAATGTTAATTATCACATAAATTTATTCATCCCAAAGAGGAGAGAGAGAGAGAGAGAGAGCTTTTAGTGTTCTCGGCTTCTTCTAGAAGCTCAAAAATGATTACCAATAAAAGATGATTGACACTTGGCTAGGTTTTTACTTGGAGCCCAAGGAAATATGATATTCTCACATTTTTCTTATTTTCCCCATTGATGCCCACCAAAATCCAATTTTCTAGATCCCATGATGCGAGCATGAAAAAACGATTCCATTGATATAAATTTTATGAAATTTGGAGTACCTAGTGAAAAGTTATGGAAAATCAAATCTGAAGAGGTCAAGAGGAACACGTTCCCATATTTTAATATCAGTTCACCATTGAAATCCCCTTTTCCTTTGTTTTTAAGATATATCAAATAAATCAGGTCTTGAGGGTACATCAATAACTTGGTCCATTGTTTATTTGTTCTCCCACATCCTTTAAAACCCACAATCCACTTCCTCTCCTTTATTCCTTCAATTTTTGGATATTACGAAGTTTTGGGGAACACATAGAACATTGGATACTACTTCACTCAGGAATTAAAACCATGTAATGTCCACAACACTATGCCCTCACTTCACTTTCCTTTTTTTGGGCTCTAACTTCCTTGCAGGAATTTGGTGTTCCCAAGAACTAGTGTCACCGCATCGTTCCATCCAATGCTCCCATCTCCGCAACACATTATCCTTATAACTCCTCATCTTTTACTATGTGGGTATTTCAAGTTTTGGGCTACAAAGGACCCAAAATAACTAGATCCACCTTGGCCTCGCGGGCCCGTAATAAGCCTCCCACCAAGATCAACACTTTGCCCTTTGATCTTTTGCTAATTCAGGAATTCGAGAACTTGGGGCCCTATGGAACTTGGCCCTCATGTACCTCCTTTTCATTATGATTAAAATAAAATATAAATATCCTAGCTTAATCTAATTTTATGCAAAGTAGTAAATAACGTACTAAATTAATAAAGGAAATGACCCAAGCAACTAAGTAAATGAAATGTGAAAATCTAATATACAAGAGAGGGTTAAGAAGTCCCTAGCTGATTTGACGAAGGTGTGGGGTTGTGTCACAATGTGAACCAGGAAAACAGGAGGAGGAAACAACTACAAAAATCCTAAGAAATCACAAATCCGATCTCTCTGACTGGACTGGGGAGCTTGAAAACAGATAAGGGCACCTGTGGGTGCTTTGGTCTGAGATTTGGGCGTCTTGGTCTATAGAAATAGCCCAAAAACCTCCTCTAAGGTGTCACTAGATATTCACCTATATTTTCTTCTTATCACACTAAAGTCAGTTATTGCACTAGATGTCACTTTGTGAATCAAAGATGAAGAAGAAACCTCGCAAACCCAAAGCCAAGCATCAAAACCCTAAAAGAGAAAGATGCATATGAATGGGTCGGATTGTCCTCAACAACCAAAATGGTGGCCTTACTCAATGAGTGTTGCACTACATGTCGACCCAACGTATTTCTAATTATGTGTGTGTGTGTGTGCAAATCATGCCCTAGGTTTCTCTTGTGTCAGCCGCACTTTGTGAAGTACCCAAAGAAATAATTAGATGTAGAATGTAGTAAATGTGTGCATGGAAACATTAGACTCCCCTCCTATGAAGTGTGATGTAGATGAACCAGCCTTGTGTGCCTTGTGATGGAGCTAGATGGATGCGAGATGTAGCTTTAGGTGCTTTTGATGGATGTAACTCTAGATTTTAATAGTAGATGCCTAGTGCTTGGTCCCTCATTATGGCCTCATAACTTTATATTTATATGGTTCTCTTGTTCTAATTTCATAATTAACCCCGAAAAGTCCAACCACTTAAAATATGGAAATCTCAAATGGCTAGAAAGTTCCCAAAATACGGTAGTAAAGTACAAAGAGGGTTAGGGCACCTATGGCACCCCATTAAAAAATAAGAATAATGTAGAATGAAAAAGTAGACTGAGAAAGTATGGTTGGAAGATCATAAGTGACGATAAAAACAAAGTAAAATGACCAAATAAAATAGGTTAATTAGTACTTTTTCACTCAATCACCATATGAGTAGCGATGAGACCGGGACTAAATAATGACTCCAAGTGCGTGATTTAGTGACTACATTTTCCCTCACTTTATGTTGTTGATCGGAATGTTCAATAACATAAAGTAGATAGAGATATGTGCACGATATCCATCCAGAGTGATGTAGAAAATGCACCAAGGACTAGACAAAGTGTGGAGTGACAAAAGATGGTGCATGGAGACTAAAGATGTAAAAATGTAATAGTGATGAGAGTGAACCTAGGTCGGAAGCACTTTTGTAGATTCCAATATGTGTAGTGTACTGCGCATGGTTAGTATTGCATGTGTGATGCAATTTGGTCATGTGTGTGTTGTTTTTGACTTCTTGTTTCCCATATGGATGGACCTGCAAAAGAGAAGACAATCAAGTAGTCAAATACACATGTATATGTGTAAAAATGTATATATAGTAAAAATATTGTAAATGAAAGTATGAAAAGGAAAAAGGAATGTGTGCACCTAATCCATGATGAGACAAAAAGGTGTAGAAAGGATATCCTGTAACTATTAATGAAGTGCAAGTTTTTTGGGAGATCTCACACCACTATGGCTGAAGAAGTGTAGGGAGAAAGTTGTTTTATTCTCCAACCCATGCTTCGCTTCCCTAAGATTGGTGAAGAGATCTCTGTACTACTGGTTTTTTTGGTGATCCGACGTTGTTGGTGAAGTAGTGTGGGAGGAAAGTCCAATGTATCCTCCAACCTATAACTACTCCCTAGAATGTTAAAGATAATCTACCCTATAAAATCAATTTTTTATGGGGTTTGTAGACTGGTCTGAACCCACTTGCAAACTATAGATTGAACTATAAACTAAACTATAAACTGAATTGTATATTGATCTATAGACTAAATTGTATCGGTACCATGTGTAAACCCCAAATTGGACATATGTGACGTCGCAGATAGGACAATGTGGCCCCAAAAGAGGATCACCCATATATAAACCAAAACTTTTCCTTCATGGGGAAGGAAAGTTCTTAGTAAATATTAAGGCACTCACAAATCGGTGGCTAGAAAACAAGTGTTAGTACGAACAAGCATGCATGTAGAGAAAAAATAATGTGTAAGCTAAAACACAATCAGACAATGTAAACACCCAAGAAAACAATCATAGACTATGCAGAGTGGGTTATAAACATGGGACACCACTCACAATGTCACAAGACACTCAAGTTGTCATGGCCACAAATAAACAAGTGTGTACACACAACAAAGGGCAAGGCCCACAAACAATAATAAGAAATAGTAGACAAGAATGACAAATAAGTATGGAAGAAAATATTCTTGCATAGCATAGTGTTGAACATGAAGCACCATACGAATGTGGATGCTCCTAGTAGGTAATATGTCAAACATCGGTGATGCATGTAGAATCTCTCGTATCTAAGATCAAAACTAGAAAGGGACATGAACACATATGTGTGTGTGATAATTATAATGACATATAAGATATTTATCTAGCATGTAAAATAAAGTGCAAGCAAGAGAAAATACAACCATAAAATGTAGTATGTTTTGTATGGATGGAATGGAATGCAAAGTGAATGATAGGATTTATGTGCCCTTAAGTGGAAGAAATTATATACAGTGGTGTTCAATTAGTATGCCCCCTCACAAGTCAAGAATGAACCAAAAACAAGAGTACATCATCAAGAAATGGTCAAACTATGTGTTGTGTATAGCGCGGTGTGATGAGTGTGTGGTGATGAGATGTGACATAGAGATGAACTGTGCGTGACCCTATAATGTAAGTATATTTCATGACTAGATGAATAGAAAGGATGTGGTGATTTATCCTAAATTGTATACCACTAAACGATGTAAGAAAAAGTGATGATATAACCTATCATGAGATGATGTTAGAAGAAGTGACCCTATAACCTAAGGTGTATATCACTAATCCTAGGAATGTCACATGAGAATATTGAATGATGAATGTGTGAGCGTGATGTGGTCTATTTGTGATGTATACCCTCAACAAATCCGGTATGGACTATAAGAATAGAGCACATCATCGGGTAGTGAGTTTTGCGCATATAACAGTAATATGCGAAATGCATACTATGTATGGTAGAATAGGATGTAAATGCAAGATGTGTCAATTCATTAAGATATATAGCATAGTGGATGTAATATGTAAGATCCAAGATGTAACATATAATGTGAAGAATGTAGCATAGTGCATGTTTCTTAACCAATTTGATTGTTCTTGATATCATTTGATGTGTCCCAACTTCTTCTTCCCTTCCTTGTGTTAATTATGAGTTGATTTCCCCTTCTTTGAGAGAGGTGGCATTTCTTGGCTTCCAAATGGCTTATACCATTTTTATACCTTTTATTATAAGATCCAAGCTTCTACCTGAGCATTGTTTAGAGATTATTATTTTTAATTGCATGATTATGCTACCTGTAACCTATTAAAAATACAAGAGTAAACTTAGTACTCTTGCCCATTTATTCTCTTATCTATGTTCTACCAAATTGCTTGCATGCCCTTCCACATTCATTTTATCTTCATCATTTCCTCCACACAAGCCATCACATTTTGTTGGACTCATTTGAACATCAAGTTGGAAAAGAAGTTAAGGAGAAAAAAAAACAAAACTAGTTCTTGCTTTGTCACGATTCTACAATTTCTAGGTTGGGGATGCATTTGAATTCTTAAAGTTTTCTTTGTTTCAGTAGATATTATTCCACATTCTTTTAGAGTATATTAGTTTCGTAGCTTTATTTTATTCGTGCAAATCTTCTATTGAAATTTGTTTCCTTGCATGTCCCCGTGGGTTTGCAGGGAAGTTTTTCTGCAAGAAGCTCCTGCATTAGTTTAGTATCAATTGTAATTTCCTTTCAACTTGTAAGCTTCCATTAGATCATGTTGTTTCTACCAGGGAAGTTTTAGGGAAGAATATTTTTGATAAGCTTTGAGTTCTTCCCGTGACTCTAACATAAGAACAAATGAAGTAGTAATCCACAAATACAAATTGGAAAAGCTTTTGTTTTATTAGAATAGATTAGATCCACTTTACACAGGAAATAGCCACACCAGGTTATTCACTTGTTTAGTTCTATTAATATTATTATAGAGGCAATTTCAATTTCTTCATATTTCTTTTGTAGATTTCTTTTATTTGTTTCTAGAAAGCATAAAAATCCAAAAATATTAGATTAGTTTAATTAGTTTGTTTTATTTGTTGCATTTCCATTATTCAATTGAAAAGAACAAAAACATTAGAATAGATTTGTTTTATTTATTAAATTAGTCATTTCCTTTGTTAATTAGCTATTAGCAACATGTAGGTTTAATTAATTTGAGGAAATTAATTGATTTGAATTGATTTAAGTATGTTTGTTTCTAGTTGGTATATTAGGAACATAGAGTTAATTAGAAAGGAATTAACATGTCTCATCATGTATCACTAGTTGGCTTAGGATTGACCTTTCCCTCTTGCGGTTTCTTTGTGAGATTGTTGGTTTCTTTTATTTAATAGTTCACATATCCCACATGACCATTCAAGGCCCTCAACAACCAAGACATCAAGTGTATGATCCCCGAGTCTCACAACCAAACACATCCCACCTATTTACAAACATTGACACGGGCCTTAGAATCTTGGTTTTCCGATCCACACCACTTCCACCTACCATCATCTCATAGTTGACAACACTAAACACTGAAGTAGACAATTCTTATGAGTTTTAGAAAAATCATCCTGGATGAAACTAGTTCCCACAATCCACTCACTTATCCTTTTCACATGTTTCACTCTCATGCTTCCATGACCTTGTCTGAAACTTCTATGAGGAAAACATAGGATAGTTTCCCTCCTTCCATAACCCATTGAGAGTATTTTCCATGAGCTAGATATTGACCACCATTTATGTGTTACCATCATCTTAGATCGTTCCATTTCACCCATGTAGGTAAGACAAGCTTTTGTTGCCTTAGATGAGCAAATTCCATTAGTTCCCGTTTAAGACATTAGATTTCCTTGATATTTCCTTTATTCATATTTTTCCCATTCACTATAGTTATCCATTCCATAGCCACTTTTCATATCACATTGGTTGTCCCTAGCATGACCTCGGGAGGTCGAGTGCGCTTGAAAGTCACATGTTGATTTTTAGTCGTACAAAATTGGTGAACCCAACGTGAAGGAATAGTTCCTTTTCATTTTTATGATTTCTACCTTATTTCATTCATCCTTCTCCTCTCTCATTATTCTATGGTATTTATATACCCCCCGAATATGTCAAGTTAGGAATATAGTAGGGCCATTTTTGGTCTTGAGGTATACTATTACCACATGGGTATGCAACATCTGCCCTCACTATCTGGGTAGGCTAATAATTACTCATCTAATTTACTTTCTCCTTACACTTCTCCTCCTCGAGGTGTCAACAATGTTTCATTATTCAAGATTGAGGAGATTAATCAACCTATGTATGGCCCGCATGACTTGAGTTCTCCACCGAACAACATGGCATTCACTGGAGAGCAAGGTTCCAATCCTCAGGCCTTGTCAAGACTACAAATTAGCATGTAATATGATTCTCTCCCACCCTATTTATTTCCATACGAAGATCTCCTAGCACACTTCACTGAAGCAAAAATTATTTAACGCAATAGACTAGTCCGTAGACCGGATGCATAGTACCGATGCTCTTCTTCAAAACAACTTTTCTACCCCTCCTCCTACATGAAACACATTCAAAGAAGGGTGGCCTCCCAAGGATCAAACCATATAAGGACATCATGAGCCTTTTCTTCCCAACCAAACTCGGAGTGCACCTACGCCAAATGCAACACCATATACAGGTGATGTAATTTCAACATTGGTGGATAGAGTTAGGGAATTAGATATTTTCTAGCCTCCTCATACTACACCTTTTATAGGGAAAAGAAAGATCCCCCACCATATTCAAAACTCGGTTATATTCCCTATGCACATTCACCCCCTTTGGTCTACATGGGTGTTCATAACCATGGTGATATTCTCACCGGATTAGCACGTCAAATATGCCATCTCACACCTCATACGGGTATCCTCCACAAGAACCAATTAGAAGTATGTTCTCAAATTCCATTCCAATGGGAAATGCGGTGTTCCCTAGGTTTTCACCTTCTAATCCGTACCCAAATAATTTTCCCCATACCTCCACATATATTCTAAATCACCGCATGGGACTTATTTTCTTTTCCTAGCTCATATGCTCACCTCGGGGATGCCTTACGCCTCTATAAATTCTTATACAAAGGCCATAGTATCCTCCTATTATCAACCCACCTCCCCATCAAGGGTCATCCATGGTAGATTCTTATGCATTGGGTACATATGTTGAATATCTTAAGGATCCCCTTGACTTTACCATATGAAGCATAATGCTTCCAATAAGCCTTCCCAACTTTCTAAAGTTCAAAGGGGAGGAGGACCCAAATGCACATATTAAATTATATGAAATCCATCGAGAGCTACTCCCATGCGATGTGGTTGTAGCTAATATTTCCCCAAGACTCTTGAGGGGATTACTCTCGACTATTACTATAGGATACCAAAGCCTTGATCTATCCTTTTGAACAACTTGTTTCCAAATTTATAAAGGCTTTTGATATGAATAAACTCTTGTGAACATGAATTAGAGAATTCCTCCACATCAAGAAAAAACACAATGATTTTTCTACCCATTTCATTTAAACATGGCATTAAGTCCTCCACTCCTCGACTAGCATCCCAAACATGGACCAAACAGGGCTTTGTGACTTGTTCCTTCATTCTCTCAACTAAGAAACTAAGGAGGATATTTTAGAGGTTATTCTCCACATTGACCAATCGGTGATTGATAGTGACCAAAAATGTATGGCTGAAATGGGAGACTTGTCTACCCCTCTCAGGGTAATTCAAACTACCCGAACGGTTCAAACAAAAATAATCAAGGACCTAAATTCCTCAGTAAGAACCATGGTGCTACGATAGATGACATAACTAAATAATCCAAGAATATGAATGTTGTTAACACTAGCAATGCAAATAATTATAATAACAATGTGAATGCCAATAATTAAATGAGTAACAACTTCACTCCTTTTGTTAATGTAATTGACTTTATTATTCTTCATTCTCCACCTTAGCAATTCTTAGCCCAAGCACTAGTTCCATACTCGAGCGGATATCGAACCAACATCGAGGCCCCCTAACTTTAACTTTAACAACCAACAACCGAAAAAATAGAAACTATGGGCCATAACATAACCAAAATCAAAGACCTCGTGATTATGATCCTGATTTATATTGTGGTTTCCATAGGGTTAGATGACATGACACTCGTACATGTTGTGATTGTAAAAAGATTGTACAATGGCTTCCAGAGGATCAAAAGTAGCTCTTTATTGATATGTTTTTGTCTAATATTATGGCATCAATGCAAAATGCTCACATAGGACCTGTTTCCCCTTAGAATTCTACCCTTGGGGTTTATAAATACCCTCTTCTAACGTGCCCTGAGAATTGAAAGCTTAACCCTCGTGGAACTAACAAAGGGGATCCCTTTGGAAATAATGATCATGAAGCATATACTTCATCAAACCCATTAGTAGCTCCTCCTTTAGATGGTTGGAATCATACCAAGATGATAGGCATCGTTGAGTTGGAGACTAAACCAGAGGTTAATGCAATGACCTATACCTGAGATTAATCCTCACAACCTCTTCTGGTTTACCCCTCAATTTCAGATGATACACCGGTGGCTCCTAAACCAGTGGGGGCATATGATCTAATTACATATTTGACCAAGACCTTTTCTCACATTTCCTTTTTGGATATGTTGAAGAATTCACCTACACACGAACAAATTTATTAGAACCATTTGGCCTTGGCCATTTCATCCACTTCACCCCTCCTCTGGATGCCCAAGTTAATCACATAGACTTTGATGTCTATCCTCCAAAGGCTTCCCGAGAGGGATACGAGATTTTTATTTAACATCAACAAGATGCCAACCAACGTTGAGTTGGCACAAAGAGGTGATCATGCATTGTACCTCCATGTTTGGACCTTTAACAACTATGTTAATTATGTGACAATAGATGACATAGTTGTTATCAACATAGTCCCCTTTTTTATTTTTTCAAAATCTTGGCTATGGAGAAACTAATTGTTCTTCAACGAGAAATACATTGAGAGGCTATGATAGTCTCAAGGCAACATCCATTGGGGCTATAGTACTTCTATTTACCCTTGGACCAAAGACTGTGTTGACTAAAATTTACATTATAGATTGGGAAACTAACTATAATATAATCCTCGGTTGACCCTAGATACATAGAATGAAGGTGATCCCTTCTACGTTGTTCCAAGAGGTCAGATTCCTACACCTAGGTAAGGTTTTTATAGCTTAGGGTGACCCAAAGCCATTTGACATCCATTTTGTAAACCTAAATAAGAAACCCGGGATTGATACTAAGTTCAAGCTCCCCGGCCAATCATTGAACAAACCCCAGACTAAAATCCGAGTCCCAACTAGTTCCAACTACTGAGTTGGAAACCCCTAAGGCAATCAAAGGGGTTGATTCTAGTGAAATTAAAGTTGTAGTAGAAATTTTCTTGACAAAAACTAGAGTAGATATCGTTAATATTTTGGAGAACTATTTGCATATTACTCTCTTGTTCGATTCCCAGGCATAGAAAATACTCTTGGGATTGGTTCACTCCTATCTAGTGTCTTTGATGAGATCTACATGGTTGAGGTTTTGAAATTCGGAGAGGAAGATTCCATGAATGTTCAAACTTCTATCTTCCCAAATGATTGTTGGACTCTTAATTATGATAGCAAAGTACCGCTTTGGCACTGGAGCAAGGGCGATCCTTACTTCTCCGGAGGAAGGACCATGTTTTTTTCCTTTAGGTTAAACTTTGAATATACAAATAACACCATGGAGTATGAAGTTATTCTTCTTGGTCTCATCATGGCCAAAAGGATGGGCATTAACAACATTAGATTTTTAGGTGACTCCCAACTTGTCGTTAATCAGGTTTCAAAAAAATTTGAGACTAAAGTGGAGCACCTACATCTCTACAAAACCACTATTCTTGAACTTAGCAAAGGTTTTGACTTTATTTCTATTAAATCCATACCTAGAGAGAAAAACCTCTTGGTCGATTCAATGGAAACTTCTTCCTCTCACTTTTTTGAAAGCGGGGACTTGAAAGAAACTGATTTTATGGTCTCAGTTTGATTGGAACCCTAGTTTGAAAATTTCCAACCAACGCAATTTTGGCATATGTTGAAGCTGAGAATGATCCTACCACCATGGAATTTATGGAGAATGATGAGGAAATCCTAGGATTTCTCAATACATACAATGATCTTCATCCCACGCACCATAAGAGAGGATTTTCTCTTAGACCTTTCCCTTTCTCCTACTTTGGAGATTGTGAATTGTGTTCTTCCTCATTGGAGGGTCTTGAGATCTATGAGGTAGAGGAAAAAGAGTTGGAACTACCTCGGCCTTACTCCGAGTTTGAAGAGGGTAACACCTCTTTGATTGAAGGAACCATAGATATCAATATAGGGACAGAGGAGGATCCTAAGATCTTAAAACTTGGTTATTCTCTTACTCCGGATGAGATAGAAGCACATACGAATGTGCTCAAAGAACATTCGAAAGCCTTTACCTTTAGTTACAAGGAAATGATGGGAATCACTTCTGACAAGGTGGTTCATAACCTCATCATAAATCCCGATGCCAAACCTATGAAGCATAAGTCATGACCCATGAAGCCAAAGGTGGATTTTCTTATTAAGGAAGAAGTAATGAAGCTTCTTCGAGTGGGTTTCACTAAACCAAAGATAATATTCCATATGTGTCTAACATCATCCTTATTCTCAAAAATAATGGGAAGATATGCATTTTTATTGAGTTTAGAGACATCAACAAAGCCTTTCCTAAGGATGAATTTCCATTTCCTTCCATCAATGTCATTGTAGATGCAAGGGCTAGTTATGAGTTGATGTCACTTATGGATGGCTTCTCCAGCCTATAATTAGATAAGGATCTCTTAGAAGGATCAAACCAAGACTACTTTTAGTACTTCCTCGGGGACCTTTTTCTACACAAATGTTGTTTGGCTTGAATAATGTCAAATCTATCTACCAATGAGCAATGACATATATCTTCCATGATCTTATCTATAAGATTGTTGAATCTTATGTCGATGACTTGTTGGCTAACTAGATAAGGCCAGAAGCATTGAGATCACCATGAGGTGCTTTGCATTATCTTCTCTCGTCTTCTCAAATACAAAGTGTAACATTAAATCTAGAAAAGTGTGTATTTATAGTAACAGAAGGAAAATTACTAAGATATATCATTTCTTCTTAAGGAATTGATGTAGATATAGCAAAGATTTTAGTGGTTCTAGAGATGACTCCACCTTCAGATGAGTCAGGCATTAGGTTTTTTGGGTAAACTTAGTGCAATCCATAGGTTTTTCCCAATCTAACTTATACCATCTATCCCATCAACAACTTGCTAAAGAAAGAGTGTAGTAAATAGTATACTTTTGAATGAATCGAAAAAAATTCTCATCTTACCACCTACACTCATGCCACCCAAAGTTGACCATCCTCTGATCTTATACACTTGAGTCAATGAGGTTTCCCTAGCTTTCATATTGACACAAGAAGATGATGATAACCGTGAACATGTCATTTATTTCATTAGTTGCACTCTTTTTGATTATGAGACACATTATACGTAGGAGGAGAAAGAATTCCTAGAAATTATCTTTGCAATGAAAAGGTTAAGGCATTATATGCTTAACCAAGAAACGCGAGTGATCATCAAATCTGACCAACTGTGAACTTTCTTAACTCAAGGTGCCTTATCTAAAAAGGTTGGACATTTTCTCACATTGATGGGTGAATTTGAACTCACCTTCATCAACCAAAAGTCTGTCAAAGGAAAAATCATTGTTGACTGGTTAGTGGACAACCCAATAGATTGTGGAGACCTAGTAGACCTAGATTTCCCTGATGAGTGTATATTTTATGTGGAAACAAAGCCTCCCATTGCATCATGTCCATGGTATTCTGATATCATTAATCATATTGTGGACCGTATGTATCCTGAGGGAGCAACCTCACAAAAAAGGTGGCAGGCTATGCATCATAGCTGCCAAGTATGTAATTGTAGAAGAAGTGCTCTATCGTAGAGCCTTCAACGGCATGATTTTGAGGTGTGTAGATAAAGAAGAATAAAAAATATCCTCTTCAAATCCTGCAGTGGATTTTGTGGGGGACACTTCAAAGGGCATGCTACTGCTTGGAAAATTCATCAAATGGGTTATTTCTAGCCCACCTTAAAGCATGATGTTGTAGAATATGTACGTAGGTTCCATAAATGTCAAGAATTCTCACATGAGATACACATCCCTACTCAGGCTCTACAGTTGATTGTGACACCTTGGACCTTCTCTACTTGGGGTTTAGATCTGATAGGAAAGTTCTCTCCCTCATCAATAGATGGCCGAACAATATCATTACGGCCACAGAAATATTTCACAAAGTGGGTCGAGGCCATGCCTCTCACTATTGTACATGGGTCTATGATCACCAAATTCATTTTGAATCAGATCATTTGTAGGTATGGATTCTCATAGGTCATTATCTCGGATAATGGCATGTCCTTTAAGAATGAAGAGGTGTGTGATTTGTGTTCATAATTAAAAATCTCACATCACACAGCCTCTTTATATTACCCTCAATCCAATGGAAAGGCTGAGGTGACAAATAAAACATTAAAGTCCATACTCCTCAAAACAATCAAGGAGAATAAGCATGACTAGCATTTAAAGCTATTTTCAGCCTTGTGGGCCTACAGGATGTTAGTAAAGATGCATACGAGGGAAACCCCCTTTTCTTTAGTCTTCGTATGTGAAGCATCCTACCATTAGAAATAGAGTTAGCTAGCCTTCACATATCTTTGCAAGGTATTTTAAACAAATATGTACACCGTGAAGTGTGATTAGTGCAATTAGAAACCCTTGATGAAGCTTGACTTAGAGCTGAGTAGTGCCATAGTGTTTATGCTAACAAAATGTGTCGTCAATATAATAAAAAGGTCTATGAATGAGAAATATAGGTAGGAGACCTAGTTTTGAGACTGGATAATTGGATTGACAAGAATACCGGTGAAGGAAGAAAATTTAGGCCAAATTGGTTAGGTCCATATCAAGTCATGGAGGACTATAATAATGGCACGTATCATCTGTGTACTTTAAAAGGTGAAGAGTTTGGTGAATCAATCAATTCACTTCACCTTAAACACTTCTACGCATAATTCATTTATATTTCCACATGTACATTATTACATCCACACTGCATATCATTTACATAATAATATTATAACATTGTGAAATAAGAAACTTATTTTTCAAGCAACCTTTAGAATTTTTGAGAATTGGTAAAGCATTTAATCATACTTCTTCAACCATTCATTATATCATCTTTAAACTAATCAATATTTTATCATCTTGCTAGATGAAGTTTTGACATTGATCCTACCAAGACCTACACACTTAGTTTTGGTCACATTTACTTCTAGCTTAGTTATTTTTTCCATAATCATACTATAAGCTTCTTGATGTCACATATTTCCTTTAAAAACTCTCTTTTAACAAATCAATCTAAAACATTTCACCCAGATTTCTTGTTTGCCTACTTCAACCCTTGGTGGTGAGCCCTTGCATCTTACTGGTTGCATGGGGTTAAAGCTAGGGAAAGTGTTCCCTCCCAAAAGCACAAGTTAAAATTGAAAAATCAAATCAAATTAGAAATATATGTATAAGCAAACAATTTCATTTTACAAATAAAACCACACTTCTTTGCCCCACTAGTCTTCGGTGATGAGCCCATGCCTCTTACAGGTAGCATGAGGTTGGGAAAGGAGGGAAGTTCCCTTACTCACCTATTCCTTGTCCTTGGTGATGAGATTTTGTTTCTTCTTGGTTGCATGGGGCAAGACATAGGGGTCCTTTCAAATAAATCAATAAGTTGTAAACAATTCAACAAGTAAAAAGTGCTTTGAATCCTTTGAAATCATTAGAAAATGAGTTAGATGTATGAGTTATAAGATATTTAATCCATAAAACCATATTTTTTCAATCAGGAGGCCATCTACGGTCTAAGTCTAGTTAAACTTGTAAGCAAACTGCATTCTAAATTGGATAGTTAGCCTTGCCTAGAGTTGAGTTGTAGTGTCCTAATTGGGTCTTTGTCAAAACCTTATCTTCATATCATCACTTTCATTCATCAAGATCTTATAACTTGCATCCTTCTTTACTCTCGATGTTGAGCCCTCACATATTACTGGTTACGTGGAGTTAATAATGGAGTGGTTTCATCTCATTATCATATCACTTTCATCAAATTTTCCAATAAAATAGGAATACCAAATATTGCTTGAAAACCAAAGTTTTAAGTTTGCAATTTGTCCTCATGTGTATCATATATATATATATAAATATCATTATGTTACACATTTGCATCATCATCATCATCCATACATGCATTCATAAAAGCATATTAAAAATCATTGGAGATTCTACACATCTAAGAGTACACAGATGAAGCAAGTCATGAACAAGTAAACTCTTACACAAGATATCTAAGCCAAAAAGAATTATATATATATATATATATATATATATATATAATAATTGAGTTTGTGTACAATTTCATCACACTAACAAGTGTGGTCAAAATGCTCAAAAAGAGCACAAAATCCAAAAAAATGATATATGTGTCCAAAAGTATAACAAAGCAATAAGGCATATAGCCTATCCCTCCCTACGAGATCTGGATGAAGGAGCATGATGAGGAATCCTGCTATAACTCCTATCATGTGAGTGGGAGCCTCCATGAGTAGAACAATGAGAGTGACCGTGAGATGGGGCTGGCGATCTTCCAGTAGTAGCCTCATTACGAGAGTGGCCTTGCCTTTATCTCCTCTTAGCTAACTGGTACTCAAAATTTCAGTCCACATCAAGGTCAAACTATCTGCAGCTCGCTAGATAAGTACAAATACATCAATGTGGTGTTTGGCCATCTGTAGTTTCCCCACATCCGTAGAAGCTCCTCTCATGTCTTCCCCATAGGAAGTAGTAATTTTTCAACCAAGATCTTGCAAATAAATTCTCACCAACCATCGAAGTGGCTAAAAATATAAAAGGAAGTAACGGAAAGTTATAAAAAAATTTTTAAATATATATATAACTATGTATCATGTGTAATTCACTAACATTTCTATTCTAAGTATTAGAGTTGAGAGAAGAATGATAACTTACTCGGATCTCCTGGATGTTGGGATGAATCTACTAGTCTGCTGGTGGTGGTGGAGCCATGCGTAACCTGCCGCCATAATCTCCTTAGAAGCTGTCATTGTCCTATAATGGATTGTTCTTCACCCCTCTCTTTTGTGATAGAGGATCCTTTGAATAAAGATTCTTATCCTCAGCCCTTCCTATTATGGAATCCTCTCTAGTCGCTCTCCCACTATGTATCGTCTCCTCTCCTCCCTCCTCATCTCTGTTCTCCTTGGTATTTGTCCCCACCTCGGCCTCCTCCTCCTACTCCCCTATATGTGTGGGGGCATCCTTAACCTATAACATCACCCCTAGCCTTTTTGGATCTATAATAACCCATGCTACACTAATCGTGACCCCAAGAGTAATGACGGTCCACTCGAGCCACCACAGGAAGTGGCTTTGGCCTCTCGAATCCCATGATAAACTATAGGAATCACTAGAAGGTCGTCAACGTAACACATCCCAAACTATTATGGCACCACGGAAATTGGATGTGTCTCCACTTTTTGGTCTATCCTATCAACGAGAGTGGCACGCTGCAAGTATCCATGGTAATCTTCTCATCCCCCCACAATCCAGCCATATCCTAGTATGACTTTGTAATCATGTAATTTGTGGTAAGAGTGGCCATTAGCTGATTTTTCCCCCTGAGTGGGTCCATAATGTTCCATCTAACTTCCTTGATAACTCTAGGGTCAACTATCCCAACTCCCCTCTGGTAGGGGATCATGCGCTCATACACTCAGCACATCACTAAAGTAGGATGACTAAGGGCATTTCCCTATAGTCAAAAAACCTTGTAGAGATCATAGTACATGGTCCCTAAAATGTCAACACCCCATGCATATTTGTGGTCATGTTGCTCTATGCTCATGAATTATGGGAGCCCAGCAGTAAAGTAGCTTGTCTCTGCTCTTGTTTTCCACCAAGCACAAAGCCAAGATACCAATAATGGCCTTACGCAAGGCATGGATAGGGGTTATGGTAACAGATAATAACCTCATCCCTTTCTTAGCACCAGTGCATTGTGTCAAGCCATCTCCCATATAGGTAGCCCACAATTGGGATACCACCATAGATCCTACACTTTCCAAAGTCAATCTCCTGCCTGTAACAGGAACACCCAGAATCATATGAACATCCTCTAATGTGGTCGTCCACTCTCCGTGGACCCCAAGCAGCTAGAAAGTGTTATGGTCTAAGTCTCAATAGCTTAATAAGTCGTACAATATGTGGTTCCTTGACGCTACTAACTATGTTTAGGATAATATCCATATCTCTACCCTGTGTAATAAGTCTCTCTCATCCTGAGATAGTGAATCCAAGATAGGAGGAAGCCAATCACACTCTATGGTTCGACTCCATTTGACGTATGAACTCTACATTTACCAAAATTCCAAAAAGAGTAATTTGGAACCTTTCTATACACAATAAGCTTATCAAGAACATCATAAAACAACACAAAACCAGAAAAAAAATTCTTCACACTTGGTCAATTTTAGCCTCTGCCTCGACAATTACACAATCGCCCTCTATGCGAGTAGTGGTTACACAACTACCCTCTATGCGAGTGGTGGTTGCATAACTATTGTCTAAGTAGAGTGGCGAGTCATGTTCGAAAGGGATGTGGCGTACCCTACAACACACAAAGTCCAAAAAGACAAAAAAATGACCATTTTGATAAAATAAAAGCCAAATACACCTAGGTGCCCCCTTGTGAACATTTTGACTATAGAATTATTGAAAATGACCCCCCCTAGGATGAATTTTTTAGATTTTTCACATTATAGGTTAAAAATAAATAAATGCAAATAACTTACTTGTCTTTGAGTTGTTGCTCCTCTCACTTTGGTGGGGCCACCATCACATCTGAATGCTCTTCGATTTGATTATACTTGTGCACAAAACTATCACAAGTGATCCAGAGCTCAAAAATCTCTAAGTGGGTGAGTGAAAATGATTTCTAAAAATAGTGATTTTGGTTATATATAGCATGTTTTAACTCTGTTTTGAGTGTGTGTATTTTGTAGGGTTGGAGCACTGGTGTGGGTATATTTCTATCCCCATAGACATGGTAAGTCTTCTTATCATTTTATTTTAGTATATTTTTCAATTCTACATTATATCTAGCACTTGATTCCCATTTTTTCTTGCAGGTGGTAGGAAGCTTGGGTTGGTGTCACTTCAACACATGGAGGTGTCAAGTATAACTTCTAACTCTCCCATTTGGGAGCACCATACTCAGACTCTACATTTTATGTCTCTTCATGGATAAAATGCTTATCCAAGGGGGCAATATGTATGCAACCAATTTTACACATGTTACATTGTTGAAATGGCTCAAAATTCCCAATGATGAGATAATATATTTGTTGAACCTTTTTCATTATGGTATGTGTTGTCATTGATGTCAAAATTGTAAAAGATGGAAGAAGTGGCATTGATGGAAAAAAGGGTTAATTGGTAAAGTGAGAAAATAATGAAGATGAAGGTTGATTGGTAGTGTCACTCACGGAGAGAGCATCGAGTCGAACGCATATGGAGAAGATTGAACTAGGTGATTGCATGATAATGACATTGAAGGATAACAAATATTTCATCAGTATTCAATAGCCTCGATAAAGTGAGTCAAGAAATTAGAAGTCAAATAAGGACATTAAGGGTCAATTAGATGTGAAATAGGCTTCATAATGATCAAGGATAAGTTCTAAGGGACCTACTCACTTTTGTGCAAGCCCACGGATATGAGGAGTTAGCCACCAAAGTCTTGAAGAATCTGCTGAAGTATTAAGAAGTGCAAAGCATAGAAAATTTGTGGATAACTAAATAGCCACCAAGAAAGGACAAAAGATGTAGATCAAAGGAAATTACCATGATACAAAGGAAAAGGTCACAAAAGCCAAGGGAAGCCAGTAGATCGAGCAAATATGAACTGGAGATGGATCAAGGACAATCAGATAAAGTTTAAAATGGAAGAAGTGAGAGTCAATATCCAAAATCGATGGTGATTCGATTTTCAGGTGATTGCGGCTAAGTATACAACTTGATCTCCATGAAGAACAAAGAAAACTATTGTTCCAGCTGTTAGCATTTAATGCTTATTGACCTTGGGGAAATATAGTTGAAATTTTCTATGAGAATCTGAGTTTCAAGGAGGAATAAAATATTGAATAATAAAATGGCTCACTCATCTGGGTCACGTTATAAATTCTAAAAATATGGGAAAATATATTTTTAGGCATAGCTAATAAATTACTCTTGCACATGCATGGAAAATGGTGTAATCAAGATGAATATAGAAGAAACAAAATCTGGAGTTAGTTATATGTATTTAATAGTCCGAATTCTTAGGCGACAGAGTAGGAAGATACACGACACACAAATTGAAGGAAAGGAATGGGTCGATTGGAATATAGGAATGAATTGGAGCCAAATAGCGTAGTTGATTGAGTAGGAAAATGATGCACTAGAACTGAAGGAGCGATAGAAGAAAAGGAAGCTCAAGAAATAAAATGATGTAATCGAGATGAAGGAGATAGAGAAGAAGAGAGAGGTCAAAGAATTAATGCATATATGAGAATGGCATCTAAGAATTAATTGAATGCATTACAAATTGATAGATGTAGCAAGAACACTCTCGTGAGCTGAAGGGAAAAAGGTTGAAGATCTGAAGAATAGAGAAAAGAGAGAAAGTGCAGTCAAGCCAAAAAAAATTCAAAGAAGGATATGACATAGAGTTGTAATTGAATATTTGATGCTAATAAAGGAGAGATGAGCATAGAGAAGATTTGTACAAGGAAAGAAGAGGTAGTTGCATGATGCATATTCCCTAAAGAGAAGAGCAAGGAGAAGATGGGGATAGATTCATTACGAGAGAGGGAGAAAGAAGACATGAAAGAATAATAAAGAACTAATGTGCAGAAAGAAAGAGAAGAGCCCTATGCAAAAGAAGACAACATTATCATATGAAGATCTAATGTGTAGAGAAAATCATAAGTTTGATAAGTAAAATGTGAAGAAAGGAGAGACCAGAAAGAGGTAAAGAAAACATTGCATATCTAACTTTGAAGAGTGATTGTGAATGAATGAAATAACAAGGTGATCATAATCAGTTGTGTATGCAACACAGAAACTAAATGATCAAAACTTTTATGAACATGTTATCCAAATAACTCTCCTAGTTATTTGGATAACTTACATACATATTCTTTCTTAGAGATCTCCATTGCAAGTGGTGCACACCTCAATTGTCTCCTTGGCACATTCACTTGGTTGTAATTTCCTCATATGCCCTTGTGCGCTTCCCCTTCTCCCCTTTCCTTTTCCTTTTCTTCCTTGTTCCATCTTCCCCTTGTGCACACTCTCTACACTTCCACCTTCTCTGCATTACTTCACATTTCACACACACCTTGGCCTTTGCTTCCCAAAATCAGCTAAGTCCTTGGCATCCTCATGTACCATTTCCTTCATACGTGTTGCAATTATGTGTGCCTTCCATCCTGTCATCTTCCCACGTCTCATTCTTTTGTTGAATACTTTTGTGCCCTCCTCTGCACCATTTTGTACCATGTCATTCTCTAACATGGTTGAGTATGCCACACATAGCCAATAAAAATTTGCCAACACAGCGTCAAATCTTTGCAACAAATCAATGAGTGATACATGGACGAAAATGAAAAATCATTTGCACATTTGACCATCTTCTCGCTCAATCAGCGCATGTCATGTGTCTTGCGTGCACAGATGACTCTGAAAATCTTCTGAAAACCATATCTTTTTCTACGGATCTCTTATCAGTATGCACCTAGTCTCAATTGATATCTGTTGCCATAGGCTATAGTGCTAGACATTCAAATTCAAATTCTTGGCAGATCTGGTAGGTGAGAAAGGGGAAAACGTCAATCTAGGCATTGATGAGTAGATCTGATTACTCCAACCACTTGATTTGATCTAATATGTCTTCTTTCCTTCTCCAACATGCCAAACATCCTTGTGGAAGCACATTTGACAGATTTTTAGGTGGATTTACGAGGCATTGAACGCTTCTTTTTTTTGTTGTATTTCAAATTTGGGTTTTCTCTCCTTCTTCTCTTCTCCTTGATTCATCTATAAAGATAAGAGTTGGGATCATTATTAATGTTGGACATTTTAGATCCTTACACATTTGATAAGGACCTGATGTCTTTGTATTTTGAGTTACATACCTCTAGATCTGACTCATGCATGTGAATATCGACCTTCACACCATTGTAACAGTCTATGCATTTTTGGAAGTAATAGAAACATCGTTTTGTGGTTATTCTCTATCCTAGCGTGTTTGCATTCCTTCTTCTTTCCTTTCTTTTACTCTATTTGTTTGTTGTGTCATTTTACATCCTTGCATCACCATTTTTCTAGTTATGTTTCATGAAAATTGATCGTGTAAATGTGTGTTGGTCTATGCTACACATGTCTAGCCTCCCTTGACACCTTTCCCTTCATTTTCACTCGTAATGCAGTTGTGTTCATCCCTATTTTTCTAGTGCTATCACCTTCCTTAGATTAGTTTTCCATTCTATTATCCTTCTATCCCTGGTCCCTTGGCATTGTTAGCTTAGTTTTCCCTTTCAGCATTAGGAGTAGCAGTAGTAATAGAAATAGATAGAGGAATCAGCCTTCTCTAGAGATCCTTCTCAAGCGCACAAGGTCCCACAAGTTGAAGATAGATCCATTATTGTCTTAAAAAATCGATTCTTCAAGATCGAAACACGGGTGCAAGTTTGACACCAACAGCTTTGCATGCACAGTGAGAGAGAAACGAAAAGCTTAAATTTCATATTACTAAGTTTTGGTGTGTGAACTTAGTATTTCTAGCCTTTAGAGGCTTATTTCAACACATTTGACGAGCCTGACATTTCCGAACTCTTGTTTTGTAGTTATGAGCACATTTTATGAGAAGATTGCATACCCAACAAAGTGTTGCAGCTAAATGATCCTATGAATACCTCCATATTTCACCGAGAAGCACACGTAGCAAATCTTCTGTGTCTACATCCCCATCTCCAGCCTGTTGCATGCACTCTACTCCTCCTTAGAATAGACAAGCATGCCCTATCATGGTGCTTCAATCTCCTCCTCCTCCAAGGAACTTTTCCAATTTCTTGGTAGAATCTCGCTCAAACTCAATGCCCAAAGTATGATATGTCAGCGGTTAAACTCAAGAGTATTCCATACTTCATAGGAGAAAATCAAGTCACACCTATTGAACACATTCAAGATGTGGCCAATGTATGTTATGTCTATTTGATTACACATGATGATGTTTTTGTCAAGTTGTTTGCAGCCTCTTTCAAGGGAAAAACACTCCAATGGTACCCTGGCCTGAGACCTACATCTATTGCTACAGGGATGAGCTTAGAAAGGCACTATGCAATTACTTTGAAGATAAATCAGATCATCTATCACTAGTGGAGCAACTGACTACAACAAAGCATGCACCCAACGAGTAGATGATTGATTTCAACATCAGATTCCAGAAGACTTAGGAAAAATTCCTCAAGTGGTAAGGCCTACAACCCAACATGATTTCTTGTACTATTTAAGGGCTTTGAATAGTGACATTTAAGTCATGATTCAATCCATGGGAGGTAGAACCTTACCTGCTGCATACAACATTGCAATAAGGGAAAAAATAGTCTCATTCAAGCTGGTAAGTTGGCGCTTAGGCCTCCTATGCCCTTGTTCCCAAAGATGTCTCCAACACCCAAGCCTTCTATTTCTCTAGTTCTAGTGTAGAGGAGGGAGTGGAGATATAGACCTCTCACGTGAGCGAGAGCCAAAATAAATGATGCCCTTATCTTCTAATTGTTACAAGTGATCATGAAGGGCATATAACAGTCATTTTCCTTATGGCCATTGATATAGTGATAGTTGTAGTAAGGTTTATCACATTGTCATTGTAAGTGATGTAGTGGATGGTTTTGATTATAAGGTAAATGGATTAAATGCTTGTCAAGAAAAAGCATGTAGCACATCATTGGGTATAGCATGATGTGAAGATGTAATGGTCCTTGGGAAATAGGTGTAGAATTATAAGGTGTAGCTTGATTCGAGTATGAGATGGATGATGCGTAGGTAATGGAGCAAAATAAACTTTTTTCAAGTACATGAGATAAAGACCGTGTAGGATGCTCAATATATGGGAGCGGAGAAGAACTAGATGATGGAGTAATAATAGGAGGAGGATCTATAACATATATAGCAATGAGATATTGTTCGAGTCAATAATCCTAAAGCATAAAAGTGTGAATGATTCACATGTGTTGTATTGTAATCATTGTTTTAAGGGATGAATCAAACCACAACAGAAGATAAATTACTTCTCTAATTCAATAGGCTGGAAGACTAGTTGGTGTATGCAAGCATTGAATCGTAAATGTAATCAATAATAGGTTTGGTTTTTCCCTAATGTAATCTAGGTAGATGATCATATGTGACTCTAGGGCCATTGTTGACTATGAATCAATGAAGAAAAACTTCTTCCATCTCACAATAAGTACTAATATATCCAAAGGGTAGATGCATGTACCATTGGAGAGTGTCATCTATGAGACTATGGCAAAAGGATTTAAGTAATAATCGATCATTGGAATATGAAGCCATAGCCATATGATAATGCTTGAGATGCAAGTATGGATTTCTAGTACCATCAAAACATGAAAATGTAGGCATAAAAAAATCCTTAGGAAATGTTGAGTTGTGAATCTTTTTGGGAATAGGATTGTCGTGCAATGAATTATTATCAATGGAAGCATAATAGGCCTTGCTTTCTAATGTGAGATATTGGACCTAAGACTATAAGTGACCAATAACATGCATGAGGGACAAGATATCCTGTGAAGGAATAACAAAGGATGGCAATAATGTGTTAAGTGGTTGTAATTTGCCATTATGAGTAATCATAGGAATATCAAGAGGAGACATAGGAGATTTTAATGCTAAGGGAACACTAGATATTGGTGTCAAAGAATTAATAGATGGCGAAGGACATGGAGCATCCGTATAAGTAGTAGGACTAACATTAGAAACATTTGTAGGAGATGGAGATGAGACGGTAGGTGGAGATAAACTAATAGAAGGAGATGAAGTGATAGGAGGAGATGAACCAAGAAGGAGATGAAGTGATAGGAGGAGATTAAATAATAGAAGGAGATGAAGTGATAGGAGGAGATGAACTAATAGAAGGAGATGAAGTGATAGGAGAATATGAACTAATAGAAGGAGATGAAGTGATAGGAGGAGATGAATTAATAGAAGGAGATGACCCATGCATGTTATTAGATACAATCTCAGAAGAAGATGATAGTGGAGTGGGGGATTCACACTCAATAGTATGCAAAGAAGTGGAATCATGACTATCAAGTGTGTCATCAAAATCAAACAAAGATTCAAATAGAAGAATATCATTAAGTGTATCATTAACATAGAATGAAGTAGTAGGAGTACTAGCATTTTCGAAATAGAGAGGTATGAGATGTAGCTAGAGTATCATCGTGACTAGTATGAGAATCATCATATACATGTTTATTATCATCAAGACCAAGCATGAAATTAATAATATCATCATCTAATTTTTCATTAGAAATTTCAGAAGGAAGGGTGCAGCTAACTGTATAACAGGGTGTGCAATAAGTGAAACTAACCGGGTCCAAAATGATGTTAGTAGTAGAATTATCAAAACTAATAGGCACATGGCATTCATTAGCTAAAATTTTTGTTGAGTATCATCTAGAAGAGTAACATCATGATATAGGGCAGTGAGTTTAGTGATGGTTGCCTCATCATAAATGGGATTGATACTCACATGAGGCATGACTAGCTAAGAAGGAGAAGAGTTATCCTTATCCATTAGGGTTTTAGTGGATCCTAGGGAAAATAGTTCTAAGCTATGGGTTCACCAAAATGATTCAATAAAATCTGATTATTTTATATGAATCTAAATGTACAACTATGATATAAATGATATACAATAAAATATGAATGCTAAACAATTTATTTAATTTTATTAATGAAAGGAAATAAGAGGGATAAGGTACTAACCTTGATCTTGCTTACCTCATAGTGACTTGGGACTTAGCAGTATGATGAAATGGGAAAATAGAATGTCACAAATAGGTACAGAAAAATGCAGCGAGGTGGGGAACCGACTAGACCGAGGTTCTGGAGAGGGATGGGGGTCCTCGTGGGTGCCCTAGTCTAAAAAAAAGGTCGGAACCTAGTTTCGAAGTATCATTAGGTTTTTTCACCTCTTTGAATTTTGTCACTACAAGATCACACAATAATCATTAGAGTTGTCATAAACATGTAATGAAGAAAGCACCTGTAAAACCCTAAAATAGACATCAAATCCTAAAAAAGAAAGATGCAAAATGATGGGTCAGACTATCCTCAACTACCACAATGGTATACTTACGACTGACTATTGCACTACATCTCAAACCCAATGTAGTTATGTGTGCTTTTGTGTGCAATAGTGCTCTTAGGTCGCCCTCGCACCAATGATGCCAAGATAGCGGGCAATAACTAGATAAAAATGCAAATGTGTGGATGGAATAGAATGAACTCCCCTTCCTATGCAGTGTGTATGTAGAATAATGGCCCAAATGCATTCCCTTACTCTATGTAGATATTTAGCCCTTGATAATAATAGTTCGCACATATAATGGTATGTATGTTGTGTTTATATAGGGATATCTTGTTTGAATTTCAACACTAATGACCCAACATGCCGACTAGTACCTCGGGAGATGAGAGGAAAACTGAAAATACTGACCTCAAATATCAAAAATAAGATCAAACATAAAGAGGACATGGGTGACCATGATGGAAAGGAACACCGCACTACTTTCCAGCCCTATGAATTGGTGTCAAGAGACAAGTGATGACAAATGAGTGATAACTGACAAACAGGATCCCTGAGACTTGACTAGAAATGTGTGTATGAGTGATCAACATGTAAGAAAAACAACAATAAAGACCAATAAGACAAATGGATGGACTATGGAATGGGTCATCAGTGAATACTTTTCTTACACAAGATCCATATATAAAACAACATACTTGATGGTATAATAATAGTAGTAAGTGTGTGATTTTGTGTATACACCAAGTTGCATAATATTTCTTAGAAATAGGAAGTATGAAGCATGGAGCGTAATAGTAGAAATGAGATACACTGATGATGTTAAGGGAGGGGAAATAAGCATGATGTCCTCCAAGTGTGTGATGAGGTAGAGATATAGTATATATTGCTAAGGCGATTAATGTAAGAAGTAGTTTCCTTGACAAAAATGATTGGTTGTAGCTTATGTGGGATTTATGACATTGTAGGATATTTGGGAGGAGAAGGATTTAGACTTATTTTGAGATTTGGTTGCTTCATTTGAGATTATAATTCTATATGACTTGAGTGGAGGAGGAGTTAGATTGATTTTGAGAGGCGAGTGTCTTAGTTGGAGTGGATTGTATAGGTGATGTTTGAGTGACATGAAGAATCAATATTAGAAGTGATGGCATGATGCTCATTGGACATAGATTAATCAGATTTAGGAACCCAATGGGATGTAGCAATTGAAGATGTAGCAACATTTTGTGTAGTAAATTAAATGAGGCCATAATTCTTAATGTGGCCAATTTATCGTTTTAAATTTTAGGAGCCATGAGAGAAGAAAAATGAGGATCCAAGAGTATTCAAATGTGAGTTCACCAAATGATTTAACAAAAATATATTTTATGATAAACCCTAATTCAAAAGTCATGTATGATAAATAAACACTAAAGTACATATCTGACATAAGTAATAAGCTAAATAAATGTAAAACCCTAAGTGCAAGAGAGGGAAAGAAAGACTTAGTTTATTTATGCCTGATGTCGATGTAACATAGACTGGAGAAACTGATAAACATGAAGGGAAAACTATCAAAATTTCCTCTATAAAATTCTAAAGTTGTTGGATATGACCGAACCAAGGTGCTTGGGTGGGGTGGGGGTACCTAGGCACACTAAAGACCTCTACTAAATGCATGTGATTATGCAGGGGCTTCAAATTTGAATTTTCTGGTGTCGCAAGGTGGTCGTTGATAGTTTTTATTGGTCACATGTATGTCATTGTATGATCATTGAATTCACATATAATCTACAAAGAGAAGATGAACTGTAAAACCCTTGAACTACATCAAATCCTGTTGGACAAAAAAATTTGTCAAGGGACAAATTTGTGGGTTTCCTTCTAATTCTCTAGGAATCTAAGTCCCTCTACTTAACTAGTGCAGCTTCTGTATATGCATGTGCGAGTACCGATGGATTTTCTTGGTGGTCTTGTAGTCGGGGATCTAACAAGGGCACTCCACTGAACCTCTAACAAAGCTAGCAATTTCTTGCTAGAGATGAATTTTTCAAGAGAGCAGGAAAGGGAGTGAGAATATGAAGTAGGGGAAACTAATGTTATAAGTAGGAAATCAGATGCTTACAAACACTAGTTAGAAGTTTCATCACATGCATTAAAATCAAGAGGAAACAACTTTTGCAAGTAGCAACAAGACCAAATAGAATTTATGATCACAAAGTATCAAGAAATCCCTTAGTCAAAGAAAGCTAGAAACTCCTTCTTCTTGTATTGATTGCTTAAAAAAGTTGTACATAGTGGAGAAATGAAGAAATTTGAAAGGAAAAATGGCTAACTCTTTTCACTCACAAGTAAGCAAAAGCTCTCTCATGAACTTACAAGAATACAACCAGCTAGAAGAATCTCATAATTATAACCCCTTTGAATGAGGAGCTCATTACAATTTATAGAATTTTGGAAGTCTCTTCGCCTATCCCCCATTGACCCTTCATATGTCTTGAAACTTTTCACATTATTAGGAAAACATTAAGTCCCCTTTTATAACTTGCTTAGGAAAACAAGAAGTTGTAAATCTGATTTCAAAAGCATGTTTGAAAGGATAGAAGGTCAAATTTTATCTCTTGAACTAGATATAAAGACCTTAAGCCTGTGGGGAGTGCATTTTACTTGAGTCTAAGCATGGTTGACCTATGGTTGCTTGTTGAAGTTGGTCTTAAAAAGGTCTATTAAGGGCTGTTGGTGACTTGAATGGTATGGAGAACAAAATTATGCCTTGATATGCATGATTTAGGCATAGAATTTATGGTCACAAAGTATCAAAAATCCCTTAGTCAAAGAAAGCTAGAAACTCCTTCTTGTATTGATTGCTCAAACAAAAGTTGTACATAGTGGAGAAATGAAGAAATTTGAAAGGAAAAATGGCTAACTCTTTTCAATCACAAGTAAGAAAAAGCTCTCTTATGAACTTACAAGAATACAACCACCTATAAGAATCTCATAATTATAACCCCTTTGAATGAGGAGCTCACTACAATTTATATACTTTTGGAAGTCTCTTCACCTATCCCCGATTGACCCTTCATATGTCTAAAAACTTTTCACATTATTAGGAAAAAATTAAGTCCCCTTTTATAACTTGCTTAGGGACAACAAGAAGTTGTAAATCTGATTTCAAAAGCATGTTTGAAAGGATAGAAGGTCAAATTTTATCTCTTGAGCTAGATATAAAGACCTTAAGCCCGGGGGAGTGCATTTTATAAGAGCTAGATATAAAAAAATTCACATTATTAGGAAAACATTAAGTCCCCTTCTATAACTTAAGGGTGACTTATTAATTAAAAACATTAAGACATGAAAAGTGCAACCCTAACGCAAGATTAGAACGCATAGAAGAGAGAAAGTGGGGAAGAATAGAGAGAAGGAAAAGGAGGATGTTACTCCCGATGAAGTCTGTTGATTTGGATTATTAGGAAGCTCCATGGAGATGAAACTCTGAATCTCTAAATCCTTTACCTCCTAAAAACTCCGTAATACTTACACTTGATTCCAAACTGTTCTCTATCCCATACCAATGAGAGGATATCTACTCTCTTGATTTCCTTATTGTGAATGATTCACTCATGTTGCGAGAAAAGTTTTTGCTAACGAGAAACTTCCTTTTGATGACCTACGAGACACCACAAACTGAGTGTTTAGAAACATTGTTGAGTTATCCCAATGGTGACCGTGGATGTTGCTCATGGAGATCCACTTCAAAGAATATGAGGATGGAAACTCCCTCCCACGATGACCCCTTGCAACATTGTCATATTCTGTGACATATGTCCTACAAAATGATACATTTGTTCATACATGCGCTAGGTACTGATGAACATATTGACGATACTATGAATGGTTCTTCAACACTTGTTATTCTTGAATGGAACAACTTACTATTTTTAGTAAGTGTGAAAGTTCTTCTCCAAAATCCAACTGTAGCTGCCACTTCAAATATTCAACTCTTAGAATGCTCCCTTTTGCAAAATTCACCCTCTAGAATGACTTACTATTTTTAGTAAGTTCTCAAAAAGTAACTTACTATTTTTAGTAAGCGTGAAAATTTGACTTTTTCAAACCTTGACTGGATGTGGCAACTCAAATTCTTTTTTCTCCTTGTGCTCCCCTCACCTTTTGGACTGGGTTGTTATTTTTAGCAGGTGCTTGTGAGTCCACTTACTATTTTTAGTAAGCATCAATTCTGGAACAAGATGACCATTTCATGAATTTCGACTATAATACCTCTTCTATGTTCACTACCTTCTTCGCAATCCCTTTAGTTGGTGACTTTCCCAAAATAGTAGTCCCTTATGTAAAAGACCTATTATTTTTAGAAAGTGGGCTTTTGGATGTTAGATCATGGTGGAATGAAGTTTTCTAATATGGTTTTTTTCCCAATATCACCCCTATGAAATTTTAGACTTACCCAATCAACGGTTTAGGAGATTTTAAAAATTCAAATTTTTGACCTAGCGGTAGCTCTAGACATGGCAACCATTAACGGAGCTTGAAAGTTACAGTTTGGTTTTCTTCTCCATTTGCAATAAAAATCACATTTTTGTGGGTTTTTGTTTCTTGTTCTTCCAATGAAATTTCTCTTCGAACCGACTGTCGGTTTGACGAGAAATCAAGTTTTTCTTTGTTGAGCCGAGAGTAAGCTTTCTTCATTGTGAGAAATTTATGTAGTGGAAGGGAGATTTGTAAGTGATGTTTTCATGGCCTTTGATAATGAATAACACAACAGCAAATGGTTCTTCGTTTCGTGCACCAGTTTGCAAGATATGTTTGAATCTTTGTTCTATGGCAATGAGGTTATTTGATGAATTTCTTCACTTCTTTGCTTTTTCTTCTATCCTTCGGTTTTTTTATCAATATTTCCTCTAAAACCTATGTGTCTTCATGGAATGGAATGTTTTATTTCCATGTCAGAGCTATTTTGGAGCAATAATGGTGGACTGAGTGAAGGCAAACACACAACTATGGCAGGATATGAACTTTGAATAAGAAGCCGCGGGAAATAAAGTTGAGTGTCAGCTTTAAAACATTTCAAAAATTCTCAGGAGGGGTGGGGTGAATTTTTGTGTCCCTGATTTCCATTAAGCATTAAGGAATGAAAGGTACATCAATTTTCATGTTGTGCCTCATCGCAACACTTGGCAAAAATATAACGGTTGGGCATTTATGGCAAAAAGCATGAGAAAAGCACTGGGGCTGGAAGTTGGTCATATGAAGAACCAAAAGGAATTATTGGGGCTGGGTGCATTTTTTTATTTTATTTTCATTAAAAATTAAGGGATGAAAGGGACATCAATTTACATGTCACGCCTCATCGCGACACTTGGCGGAGATCTAATGGTCGAGCATTTGGCTCCACTAGCTCCTGGGGGCTAGAAATTTGCAATCGAAGGGTATCACATGGATGACCCGAGGGATTCAAAAGGTTAGGCACATTTTCATGTCCCTTTTCTCAAAGGGATGGAAGGGGCATAAATTTTCACATGGCACCTCCATGTGACACTTGGTGATCATCCGTGCAGTGAGAGGTAAGGCTTCAACTAGCTCTCGGGGCTTAACTGGCAATGCGGGAGGTCATATTAGGGTTCATGAGGCTAAAAAATGGTTGGGAATATTAATTTTTCCTCTACATCCCTTTTCTAAAGGGACAAAATGGACATGAAATCTCACTAGGCTCCTAGTGTTGACATGTGTCCTCTTAAAAAATTGGCAAAGTGTAGAACCTTGAGAACGAACTTATGAAGGCCATATCTAGAGTTTCTGATGGAGTTTTTGGAAAAAAAAAAATAATATGAATTTGACTTAAAATTTCCTTCTGAATCCAATGGTTTTGGTATCAACTCTTGATTCTTCCATGTAAGCCATGACAAAGTGGAATTTTTATTTGGCTCCTTAGTTGAGCATGGAAAAATACCATATATAAACTCATCACCAAAGTGTTATGAAAGATCTGATTTCACCATCTTATAGGGATTTTAATTCCCTTTAAGACAATGTATTTTTTTACTCCTAACTCCATCTAGAGCTCCCGAATCACTTCCCAAAGTTCAGTAGCTTTTTTGTGCACATGCACTTTGCTAGGTTTGTGAACCTGTTTTTAATGAAACTACCCCAACTCCTCCAAATCCTTCCTGAATCTCCCAAAATAAACTCCATGATGTTACTAGACCTTCAATTCACCTCTTTTTGGATTTTGCTCCTTCGTTCCACTCCAAGGGGTTACATTAGTCTTGAGAAGGCCAGTGGTAGCCCTTCCCAATAACTGCCCAAAAATAGTAGTTTTCAAGAACTCCTAAAATCACCTAGGGGTTGACTTGACTTTCCTAATTCACCTAGGGGACTAAGTTAACATCAACTAGGAGGTCACTGGACTGATTGGGTAGACCTGGGGTGCCTCGGAAGGGTAAAACTTGAAATTTTCAACACAGGGGTATTGTTGTCATGCTCGAAATTTTCAATTTCCCTGTTACACATTTGCATGACAACAAATCCCAAAAAGAAAAGATGTAATATGTGGATTCTAAATGACCCCGCTTTCACTCATCTAAGTGAAATTACAACTTAGCATTACACTACATCTTAGACTCCATGTAGTTCTTGTGCATGTGTGATAGAATTGTGCCCTAGAAATCCCTTGTGCAAGCACATGTGATAACAAGTGATAGCTAGATGTACAAATGTAAATAGATGTGTGGATGGAAAAATGAACTTCCCCTTCCTATACATGTATGTAGAAAATGTAGTCTCTTATCCCTTTTATGAAATCTATATGGATGCCTTTGATGCTCTTAGATGCCTTTGGATGTAACCTTAGGTGATGATAATAGATGCTTAGAGCTTGGTCCTTTATTTTGGTCACATAGCTTTGTATTTATATGATTCCCTTGTTTGAATTTTTTAATTGATAACTGGAAGGCCAACCCATAAGAAAATAAGATGCCTAAAATATAAAAGAGGCCCAAAAATAGTGAGTAAGATAAAAAGAGGTTAGGGGCACCCAAAGGGGATGAGGGCACACAGGTGTTAGCATCTGGCTTGGCACTTTGGTGTCTCGAAGCCATAAAATACAAGTGAAGTACTAATTGGGATGTAGGGTGTAAAATACCATAAATATGAAAAGAAACAAGGCAAATATGCCAAAGGTAGTTGTTAATTACTAGTTTTCTCGCTTAGGAATCATATGAATGTAAGTATGTGTTTATGGACCTAGAAATGTACCCAGTGCGTGATTTTGTGTCTACACCATGAAACTTCATAAATTAACCATGATAACCTATTAAAGAATCGTTAACACCTGTAACACACCTATGGGAGCATGTATGACCTCATGACAACATTAACTCAACTTTGGAGGACTCAAACCATGACCATACACACTGAAACATGCTCCATAATACCATAGAATTTTACCAAACTTGACACTACTAATCAAACTTCATATTTGACACTAAAAGACACCTCATGGAGACTCACAAGAACTTGTTACACCATTTTCCATCAATGGAATTGACATCAATGACAACACTAACACACAATGGCCAACAATCTTCCCCTTTGTCATTTATGGAAACCACCTTTCAAAAACTTTGATGACAACCAATAAGACTAATCACCTACATGACCACATTTCCATGTTTCTAATGCTTCTTTCCCCTTTCAAATCTATGCAAAAGGCTAAAACAAAAACACTACGCATGAGAAATTACAACACACAATGACAACAATGTTCAAAAAACACATACTTACTTGACTTGACTCCCCCTTGAACTGTACTTTTTCTTCTTTGACTTCTTTAGCAACATGAGATGGTCCATGGACCTGAATATGAACCTTAGAAAATCTCCCCATGAGCTAATGTCCTCTTTATTTTGTCTTCCATACTTGTTTTACAACTTTTTCTAGGTCTATTCCATGACAAAACCACATATTTGTCTCTAAATCTATCAAATCCACCATTAAGACCATTGGACCTAAAGTATATTTTCAATGCAACTTGACTAAACTTCTCAAATCTATAAAACCATCCCAAGTACAAAAAAACTTCCAAATTATCCTAATTATGCTAAAATGTAATATCCTAGCCTAATCTGATGAAAGTATGTAATAAATAAATAAGCAATGAAATAACTAAAATACACCCAAGAAAACTAAGCAATAAAATGTATAAACCCTAATGTGCAAAGAGGGTTAGAAGAGCCTTAACTAATTTGAAGATGTCATGGGACTGTTTCGCAGTGAAGAGTGGCTAAACAAGAATGGGAGATTATCACATAGGAGCTGAATAAAATGTAGATCCAAGTGATTCAGCTAGACTAGGGCACCTAGAAAAGGGATTGGGGTGCACTGGGTGTCCTACTCTCTAATCTAGGCACCCTGATTTATGCGGGAAGTATGGAAAGCAATTTCACAAATTCACCGAGATGATGTGAAGCTTTCATTGTTTTTCATGTGTATGTCACACTTAGCTCTCTGATGTTGTTGTAAACATGCAATAAAGAAATCACCTGCAAAGCCCCAGACCAAGCATCAAAATCCTAAAAATAAAGATGCATATGAATGAATTGGACAATCCTCATGTGCCAAATTGATGGACTTATCACTAAGCGATGCACTACCTCTCAAACCCAATATAGTTCTAGGTGTGTGTGTGTAGAATTTTCCCCTAGTTTTCTCTTGTGCCAGTCGCATTTTGTGAGTACCTAGATGTAGAATGTAAATAATGTGTGTATGGAAACAATAGACTCCCCTCCTATGAAGTGTGATGTAGATGAACTAGCCTTGGTGTCTTGTGATGGAGCTAGATAGATGCAAATGTAGCTATAAATGCCTTGATGGATGCAACCTTAGGTGGTGATAGCTAGTGTTTAGTGCTTAGTCCCTTATTATGATCACATAACTTTATATTTATATGATTCCTTCACTTAAATTTCATAATTAACCCTGAAAAGGCTGACTACTAAAAATATAAGATGCTCAAACAAGCTGTAAAGGACCCAAAAAGTGAGAGTAAAGTGTAAAGAGGATAGGGGCACCCATAGGGGATGAGGGTGCCCAGTGCTTTGGCATCTTGGCTGGGTGCTCTAGTCCAAAAAAGGTGAAACTAAAGTATGAAAAGACAAACTGGGCCAATAAAGGTGCAAGACCAAAAGTAGTAATAGAAAGAAATGAAATATGGCCAAAGACATGGGTTAATCAGTACTCTTCTTGCTTAGGAATCATGTAAATAGTAGTATGTGATTGAGACTAAATAATGACTCAAAGTGTGTGATTTTGTGTCTACATCTCCCCTTTGCATTATATCATTGTCCTTTAGAAAGAAATACAAAAAAATGGATTCTTACCTTGATTACATTCCTTGAAGATGACTCGACCTATTCATTATTGTCCTAAAGCATATTTTCGGTGTTTTTACCTTATTTTGATGATGTTGTAACTTTATTGAGTCAAACACTCACCTACCTCTAAATTACACCTGTAATTCATCATTTACATTGCCTCACCTGCCTTTTAGATCACTTCATAGTGACTTTTTAGAAAAAAATTGTATATAGCTTATAGTCTTCAGTCCTTCATTTTGAAAACCATCCTTAGATCATATCTTCATTCTTAGAGCCTAGTCAACACTCAGATTTTTTTTTAAAACAACTCAAATATGTCATCTTTGATGTGTATACATAGGTTTGATAGTCCATAAAAACACTCATTTTAACTTTTCAATAACACGTTACCCTTGAAAAAATAGGGCATTCCTTTATGACCATGCATATTTCAAGATCATCAAACTTAAATCTCATACTTTTAGACCCAAATGTTCATGAAACCTCATGACAGTACCCTTCCTTCAAATGGTGCTAACTCATCAACCGAGAAAGATGAATCAATACAATCACTTTTTTATAATGACATCATTGTGATGCTCGTGACTTACAAATTTCTTCATAGATCTTCCTTCATAACCTTGTCTAGGTTTTCATGGTACACACATTTATCATACTCGATACCTTGATTATTCAAACTCATTTTGTAGGCATTACTTTAATAGTGCAAGGAATTTGTCATAGTCATAGGATCAAACACAACTTCAAGCACAAACAAGGTCATACTTGCACATTCAATCCTCTGTCATTTTCTTTGATAGAGTGAATCATAGGTCATACATTTACATGATACAACACTTCAAATTGGTCCTTCCTTGGTTCTTAAACATGCCCACTACCAAATTTTTAATCACTTTATGACCTCCAAGAACACATGGGATATATCTAGCTATAAAGACATAATTTTTATATCTTCACACACTTAGCCATACATTGGAAGGCTTACATTCATAGATTTTGAAAACTCGGGCTCCTATCAATTAGATCTTTCACTAACTATTCTCTTTTACAAGACCCCCGTGTATTCCAATTAGGAGACTCAACTTTTTTTTGACATTACTTTCACCCTTGAGACCAAATTTTGTGAGCATCAAAGAAACCAATTTTTTCGGTGTTTCAAGCATCTTCATGATCCTTATTCATCTAATCAAGCCTTTGTATACACTTTGTCACTTTGTACGAAATCACCACCGATAATACTTTTCAACTTTGAATATTCTCACTACAACCTTAAGAAACCCTTAATCTAATGTCTGTGAAATCTAACTCCCCATGAGTTAGTATAACCTTACCTTTATCTCCTGATAAGTCCTCAAGAACACCATGCTTGGTTCAACAAGTCTTATTTGATGATGTCTAAGACATTTTTTTGATGCCAACAACACTTTCAAATAATTTATACTCTTAATCATGTCTTCAATCCTATAGGCCCTATCAACTTGTTTCCATGCCTGTAGCAACTTATCTTAGTTCTTATGAGACTAGTTGTACTTTTAGATTTTATGTCCTTTTCCTAGTCTTACAAATCATCTACCATATCATAGGGCTCAGATTCCCTTTTTCATAGTCAATACCTATTCCATATTCAAGAACGTGAAAAAGACCCTCAAACATATGTATAGAACCACTTCATTTCATAAGTATACTTACAATCTCTATCGGACTTGCGGGTTTATAGCTCGACATGCAATTCTTCATGATTGTGGATGATAACTATGTATCATGCGATGTACTATCATTATCACCTGATCAAGAAACATAAGAAGTCTTCTTCCTTCTTCATGAGACATCATCAAAAATTGAATAAGTTCCATATCATTTGATAGATTGATTTATTATATTTCTTAGACTTGACATTCTCCTCGACCTTCTTTGCAACTTTCTTGAGTACCACACAAGCATGTACCTTATGGTAAGACTTTCATGACACTATTGAGACACAACATGACTATTTCACAAGAATAGTGAGAAATATCTCTTTAAGGGACCAACAGAGATACATTCTCAAACCAAGATCCTTGTACACAAAAATACTAGACACGTGATTATAAATCAAAACACACACCGACACAAGTCCATGACACATAATACCTTAACAATCTTAAGACATCATTATGACACACCACAGACACTTTGATGAAATGAGGACACCTTCATACACATAGATGCATCATGACATTGTTATAAACATCCTCAAGATAAACAAGGACATTTTGATGAGCTTAATGGACATACCTTATCCTTGATAATACATATTTGACACTTTTAAATAGTAAAAACTCTCTTTCATAACATACTTACCTCGATAGAGCCTCTACAAGATAATGATGACACTTTGTGTGAGTTTTAGAGACATATACTAGACTAAGGTAACGTTAACTTCATTTTTAAGACTGGGACTGATAATAATACCTTCAAACTTCACTAGACTTTAGACTTAACTCAACACTTAGACCTCCTAACATGATGAAGAAAGACTTCTCACCTACACAAGATTTGTAATTAGGTACCTTTGACTAGATAACACTTTTCTCTTTAATTCAAGACAACTAGATCTACTTGGAATGATTTACTAAATGTAGACTATGACCTTATATCCACCTTAAGCAAGACAAACAAACTTTAGGGACAGTGATGAATAATACAATCTTGCAAACTCATAACCTATAAAGATAAGAACTTAAACCTCATGGATAGATCAAATCACATACCTTACAACTCTTGAGGTATCCCACACTCCTAGCCTCATCAACTTCTCAAGCACATGATACTACTTTACTTCAACCCTTGACTCAAGCTTCTTGACCTCATTTGCATGATTAGACCTCTTATCATCCTTGACCACCTTTTTCTCATTCACCTTGACTAGATCTGAATCTCTTTAACTGATTTTGGCATTCATACTTCCTTCATTTTGAGAACCTCATCCTTATTTACTTTCCTTGATGATTCATGAGAGAAAAACCTTGCAATATGACCCTTGTGATGACACTTATAGCAAATAACCTCTTGCCTATCTCTTAATTGATGACTATTTTGATCTTTTCCATTGCTCCAAGGGTACACACAACTAAAAACTTCCTACAATCCCTTGCTCTATGACCAAAACCATTACAAGCATAACAATAACCATGAAATTTTACATACCTCATTGCATTTGGATGTCTAATGAGATTAGGCCTTGAGTAGACCTTCTTGGTAAAAACATCTTCATTTTCACCTCCTTTAGAACTAAGACTAGCTTCTTGATCTACAAGATTAATATTCTCATCTTCTTTGAGCTTGACATACTCTTCTTCTTTAGCCTTGAGTGTTGTTTTCATACCTTTGATTTCATACTTCAAACTAATGTTCTCCTTTCTATGGAATGTTAAATCTTCTTGTAGATCCATCACCACCTCTTTGAGATCATCTTGACTATGCATACAAACATCACAGGGATTATTTTTCAATATTTCACATTCCTCTTCCTTTGAACTCAAATCTAAAATAGCCTTCTCCAATAGACTCTTAAGACTTTTTATGGTTTCTTCATCCTTCTTAGCCATGGCTCTCAACTCCTAATTTTATTTCTTGATTTTGTATCCATCTTGTGCTTCTAGGATCTCCTCCAAGTTGTTAGAATTACTTCACAAGGACCCACTCTCATAGAAATTGTTGGAAGCACAATGGACTGAGAGGGGGGTCGATTAGCCCTATGATAGTTTTTACTTCATTTACGAAACTAGGCATTCATAATTTAAGTTGTCCATACATCATTCATAACCATGTGAGCTTATTAAGATATTCAACATTCAATCACAACAACATAATGCAAGATACACAACACATAAACACCATATGTAAGTGGGAAACACTCATGGGGAAGAAAACCTACACAATTTTTTTTCATATTGCACAAAGCAAATAAGTTTAGTGAAGCACCAATTTCACAATGAGCACCAACCCCCAATTTAGTAGAGTATCAACCCTACAAGGAGCACCAACCCCTAATTTAGTGAAGCACCCACTCCACAAGGAGGATAAAAACCCTAAGATGATCAAGCACCAACTCAACCACTTGTAGATGAATATATCTAATTTTTTTGTTGCCACAACTGATGGAGATCACCTATTCAGCTCACACACCTTCTTCATGCCCTCATTCCTTCAACTCACTCTTTTTATTCTTTCATGGCTTGAATTGTCTCCAATCCCTTGATCACATGCTCTATATAACTCCTCAACCTGTAACAAACTTCCTCATCTCTCAAATCATGCAATCATACATGTTACACACTTCTACTTGGGTCACAATTTTCCCTCCAAGAGCACTAGTTCAAAAATGAACTCAAAACATCACTTTTATATGCTTCTCATCTCATAATCATAAATAAATTCAGTCCCCCTCCTTAATTTTGACCAATATAACTTTAAAACATCCCAAAAATTCATAAAAACATTCATATTGGGCCCATGTAGGTTATTCATGCTCAAATGCACCAAACAAGCACAAAATTAGCTCAAAACCCCATCACTTGGATGAGCTAAAACCACAAACACCATAACCATGATTATTCAAGCTCCTAATTCATCACACATGTAAAATATGACATAAAACATCATGCATGCTGATTAATTATCTTGCACTAATAAAATTTATCATAGCTAACTCAAGAAGGCTCATATCCTTCACCAAACAATTGTTTCTAGGAACTAATATTCACCTTTGGACCTCAAGCACACACCAAAACACCTCAACTATGGCATGTAACAACTCATTGGAATCCCCTAGACCTATAGATCACATCCATGATTTTTATAGCTCATGAAACATCCATATGTGCAAACCACACCAACTTTCCTCTTCACAAAATTGAGCTTCCTAGAAAGCAATTTTACAAACTCAACTGGTTTGTACCCTTTCTACCACATTCAAGACCTCCAAAGGCCTTCAAAAGTGTAGACACAAAATGATGCACTTGGGTACATTTATAGGTCCATAAACACATATTTGCATTCATGTGATTCCTAAGCAAGAAAACTAATAATTGATAGTTATCTTTAGCCTCTTTCTTTGTTTCTAGTCTTCTTTCTGGTCTTTTACACCCTATATACCAGTTGGTACTTTATTTCTTTATCTTTAATGACTTTGGTAACCATTTCCTAGCTAAGACACCAACGCCCAAGTGCCCTTGACCCATCTAGGTGCCCCTGACTTTTTTCTATCTTACTCACTCTTTTTGGGCCTCTTTTATCTTTTGGGCATATCATTTTCTTATGGGTCGGCCTTTTAGCTATCAATTACAAAATTCAAACAAGGGAATCATATAAATACAAAGTTATGTGACCAAAATAAAGGATCAATCTCTAAACATCTATTATCATCACCTAAGGTTGCATCCAAAGGCATTTAAGAGCATCAAAGGCATTCATCTAGAACTCATATAAGGGACAAAGGACTACATATTTTGTATACGTGTATAGGAGGGAAGTTCATTTTTCCATCCACACATCTATTTACATCGGTACATCTAGTTATCATTTGTTATCACATGTGCTTGCATAAGGGCTTCCTAGGGCATGATTCTATCATGCACGCACAAAGAACTACATGGAGTCTGAGATGTATTCCAATGCTTAGACATAAGTTCACTCTATCAAGTGACCATCGGGTTCAATCTGACTCCCCATATTACATATTTTCCTTTTTGGGATTTGATGTAGTTTGAGGGTTTTGCAGGTCATCTTCTTTTTAAAGTTACATGTAAATTCGGTGATCATCCAGTGACATACAAGTGACCAAAAGTGAAGGTTAGTGACACTTGTGTGACATAAGAAAAACCATTTTTGAGCTCCTTTGCAATCACATGCACCTAACAAAGGTCGATGGTGCCCTTGCCATTTCCCTAATCTAGGCACCCTAGTCCCATCTCATCCAAGATTTTTTTATGTTCAATTGTGACATTCTTCACCTCTTGTTTATCAGGTTGTTCCATCCCATATCACCTTTGGGAAAGCGTAAATCAACTAAGTCTTTTTTCCTCTCTCTTGCAATCAGGGCTTTACATTTATTTAGCTTATTACTTGTGTCAGATATGTACTTTAGTTTATATTTATCATACGTGACTCTATAATTAGGTTTTATACATAAATCTTATTTTTGTTAAATCATTTAGTGAACCCACATTCAAATACTCTTGGATCCTCATTTTTCTTCTCTCATGGATCTGAAAATTCCTCAAGTTTAATTGCATGATTTACTTTAAATGTATCCACCTTGAAACTTTGTTCTCCAAAAATCCCTAAACACTATGTATCTCCCTCGCAAAGATCGCCACCACCCACAAGTAAGTTCCTCGATCGTCTCTCTGATGACCCTAGCCTTCGTGACCCTCCATCCACTCAACACATCTTAGAGTCCATTCAAGCTTTTCATTATTTATTTTAACACAAAATTCAAGCTATGGAAACAATGATTACATCTCTTAAATCTGAAATACAAGATCTCAAGGTTGCTTCTCAAGCTCATGTTAGTTCTCCTTCTACATCTCATTCTCCTCATCCTAATTCTATGTCTTCTACATGTGCTCATATTAATGCACCTCAATATTTACCATTACCGACACCTCTCAAGTTTGACTTAAATGTTAAGCAACATGACATTCTTCCTGAGCTTCTTAAGCATCAATTGATCAACTTTCCATCTACTCATTGTTATCCTCCTTATCGATTTCAAAATATCAAGGTCATCCATATTGCAATTATCATCAAATTAATGGACATAATGAAAATGATTTTTATGCTCTAAAATGACAAATTGGACACCTTAAGCATTATGGTCTCATTTCATTTGCTACACAAAATGTTGTTGCATCTCCAATTGTTACATCTCAATGGGTTCCTAAATCTGATTCATCTATGTCTCATGAGCATCATACCATCATTTTGTATATAAGTCAAGAGCCTCGTAAACAATCACCTCTCAAAATTGGTCGAGTCCTCCACTCAAGTAATTTATGACATTACCAAGTCAAACTAAGCAACTTCCTCTTAAAATCAGTCTAACTCCTCCACTCAAGTCATCTACAACATTACCAAGTCAAACTAAGCAACCGCCTCCCAAATTCAGTCCACCCTCTTCTCCTATCAAGTCTTCTACATCATTATCAATCCCACATAAGCTACCACCTATTCATTTTATCAAACAAACCATTCCTTACATTGATGGTTGGGACACATTTCAAACACCATCATAGATCTCCATCTCTTACACACTTGGGGGCATCACACTTTATCTCCCCCTTCTAGCACTATCAATTGTCTCTAACATCTACTATCACACTTAACGCTATGTACTTCATGATGATTCATCTTTCTTAGCACTTTCAAACCCTTTGATACACACATTGTATTGTCATTACCCTATGACACACTCTTGTGTTAAGGTTCACACTTGATTGTTGAGGGCATACTACATCCATGAACCTCACACACTACACATTTCACACTCCGCACTTCATGATACATCTTTCTAGCATTCCATTCTCACACATCATACTACCCTATGACGCACTCTTGTACTAAGGTTCACACTTGATTATTGAGGGCATAATACATCCATGAACCTCACACACTACAAATTTCATGCTCCGCGCTTCACGATATATCTTTATAGTATCTTATTCTTGCACATCATACTATCATATTTTATAATCTATGCTCTATGCTTCATGATATATCTTTCTAGCACACAAATTCAAACCATTTCCTAATGATGCACTCTTATTTTATGGTTCATTCTTGACTATCAAATGGTTTTTTATAAATAAAGCTCATCTCAAACTCATACACATTTACTTAGGGGCACGTTTCTCCTATCACATCCACATTGCATATCATTCCATCTCACTCACTCACAACATATTGCATATCTTGGTTGAACTTATTCTTGTTTGTTTATACTTACATGTACACTTTGTTTCCATGTTAGACGGATACTTAGTATGTCATTATCTTTATCATATACACATGTGTGTTCATTTGGTCTCTAGTTGTGAATGCAAACTTTTTACATATCTTTACATGCAACAATGATGCTTGGCATTGTACCTCTTACCAGTCCCACCGAGGCTCCTGGGGCATCTACTTTCTTACACACTACATGTGTTATTGTTTCATTTTATACTACTTCCTATTCTTACTAGCACACTAATCTTTCCATTAATCTATACATGCTTCAACATAATTTTTATCTTTCTAACATGTTAACGGGTGCTTCATGTGCAGCATTTACCTTACAAGAAATATTTTCCACCATGGTTTTCTCTGCATCTTGTTGGACACTATTTTCAATTTCTTTCTACTCGTATGCCATTGTTTGTCGGTTATGCCCTTTGTCTAGTATGTACATTGTATGTTTTTGGTCTCTTCGGCCCTAATTGTCTTGTGACATTGTGAGCGATGTCCCATGTTTGAAACCCTTTTTTTGTCTATCTTGTATGCACACTTGCTTATTACACTATTTTTCTATTACATGTTTACTTATTTTCTACTAACACATATATTAAGCCATCTTGTTTGCATGTGCCTTGAAAACTACCATGCACATTCCCTCCCCCTGTAAGGTATTAGTTTCGATCAATTTTAGGTCCTCTCCTTTATGCCACATTCTCCTAATGACATTACATGCACCCCAAATGAAGGGGGCATAAAATGGGTGAATCAGTTACCCCATACAACAAATCAGAGCTCCATGACAGCCTACATAGTACGGGAACAAAACAATTTACAGTTACAAAAAATGGCCTAGAATCGACTTGGATCCTCAGTTTAGCATAAACACCATCACCTAGATATAAACATTAGCACACAGGCACTTGTGATCTTTCTTGGGTGCCTATGACCGAGGGAAATTACAATTACTTTATTGGATCACTATAGTTTTTAACAATTCACATATTAGTTTTCACAGTACATGCATAGTCCTCCAACAATCAGAATGCATTTTATCTCCTTTTTCTACTTTGATCAAACACAAAACAACATAGAACTAAACATAGATCACACCCACTTTGAAGTGGTGTATAAATTCGGGAAGCATTCATGGAAGGAGAGTAACACTAGATCTCTCTCCCCAACACTCTTTTATCATGGCATGAGATCACTCAAAAAACTCACACTTGGCATGAGATAGCCCAAAAACTCCTTCTTGGCATGAGTTCACCCAAAAAAATTACTTTTGGTGTGAGATCGCCTTAAAAAATCACTCTTCTATAACATTTCAGGAAATTTTATATCCTTTTCACTCTTCATAGATTACGTGCACACTTTCCTTTTACTAATTTTTCACATTTTTACATGCTTTTACAAAATTTTCATAACACGTGACTTTGACTACTCTTTCGCTCTTCTTTTGTAGGTTCATCCTTAATACGTAACAAGAATCATCCCTTCACCAAGATATAACATCAGGTACAACACATTAGAACTTATACGCTTCACCCCTAGGGTCTCTTCCTCTTTCTTGGCTTTCACGCTTCATTTTTATCACTCCACACATTCACTTGTCTCTTCGGCACGCTATCACCATTACACTATGTATGGTTATCAAGTACACATCTCTTATCTACTTTATGTTATCAAGTATTCACTCAACAACATAAAGTGGGGGCAAATGTAGACACAAAATCACGCACTTGGGTACATTTCTAAGTCCATAAACACATACTTGAATTCATATGATTCATATTCAAGAAAACTACTAATTGAAAACTATCTTTTGCCTCTTTTCTTTGTTTCTAGTATTCTTTCTGGTCTTTTACACCTTATAGCCTAGTTGGTACTTTATTTCTTTATCTTTCATGACTTCAGACACTAGTGCCTAACCAGGACACCAGTGCCTAGGTGCCATCATCCCCTCTAGGTGCCCCTGACCTCTTTCTATCTTACTCTTTTTGGGCCTCTTTTATCTTTTTGGGCATCTTATTTTATTTTTAGTTGTCAATTATGATATTCAAACAAGGGAATCATATAAAAATAAAGCTATGTGACCAAAATAAAGGACCAAGCTCTAAGCATCTATTATCATCGCCTAAGGTTGTATCTAAAAACATCTAAGAGCATCAAAGGAATTTATCTAGCACTCATACAAGGGGCAAGGGAGTGAATTTTATGCATACATATATAAGAGGGAAGTTCATTTTTCCATCCACACATTTATTTACATTAGTACATCTAGTTATCGCTTGTTATCATGTGCACTTACACAAGGGATTCCTAGGGCATGATTATATCACACACACACACAAGAACTACATGGATTCTAATATGTGGTATAGCACTCGAGTCATAATTTCACTCTAACAAGTGACTTTGTTAGGTCAATCTAACTCCCCATATTATATCTTTTCTTTTTGGGATTTGATGTAGTTTGAGGGTTTTCAAATCTTCTCTTTACAGAGTTACGGTGAATTCTACAATCATCGGTGACATACATGCGACAAAAAGTGAAGGTTAGTGACACTTGTATAACACATGAAAAACCAATTTTTGATCTCTTGTAAAGTCACGGGTGCCTAACACAGTCTCTAGTGCTTAGGCACCCTTGCCCCAAACTAAACACCCTAATCCTAGCTTATCCCGAAGTTCCAATATTTTTTTGTTCAATTGTGATAATATTCTCCTCTTATTCATCAATTATTCTATCCTAGATCACCTTTGGGAAAGTGTAAATTAGCTAAGTCTTTTACCCTCTCTCTTGCACTTAGGGTTTTGCATTTATTTAGCTTAATGCTTGTGTTAGATTTGTACTTTAGTGTTTATTTATCATACATGACTCTGTAATTAGGGTTTATATATAAATATTATTTTTGTTAAATCAACTAGGAACAAAATTTATTCCTCTTCACTCTCCAACTAAAATCAAACATCATTCAATCTAAAGCATGCCTCATCTATCTCAATCTTTCAGTCTGAGAAATCATGTCCTAAAAATCAGCAACCTTCTTCTTCACAAATTGATCTGGTTGACCTATCAAACCTCATTATCAATACACAAACCTTATACCATTGGAAATCCCTCTAAATATACTTTCCATAACATCTTACATTTCCTTCAAACTCCAAGTGAGAGGCCTTTAACCAATTCCATCTCTTAAACTGATTCTTTATCCACCTAGGACTCAAGAGCTAAGCTTGAGCTCAACTTGCTCCATCACTTCAAAAATAACTTCCAAGCTTAACCAAAGCATGGAACACCCTTAGACATGATTTCTAAGAACTCAAAAACCTTCAACAAGTAAGAACAAACCAAAACAACCATCTTACCTCATTAAGCTACTTAAGACCATGTTAGACCAAGCATCCTCCAGCTTTAACCCTCAAAGAACAGGTCATAACTTCTTTATCCCTTATCAAAACACAAGTTTGATATACCACTAGAAATATCTATGAACTAGGATCACAAAAAAACTTGAATCAAGTTCTAACTCCACCAGCTCCTATAATTCCCTTTTTACCACAAGCCGCTCCAAAGTCCCTAAAAACCAATCTTCATAAATAGGGCACACTTTTCTTTTTCACCTCAACCATGATCTAAAACTATCATGAACATGTATAATAACTCTAGTACTAAAAATAATGTCCATTTATTTCATACCTTCTTTGGGAAATGTTTCTTCAAAGCTGAACTTATTTAGAAACAAACATTTTTAGTAGGGCCCACATAATGTCACAAGCACTAACTTACCTTTTGGAAATTTATAGGAGTCCTCTATAACCTTAGATCATCACTTTGGAAAAAGGAATCAAAACATATGCAGTATTCCTCTTTTTCTCTAAGTCACTTTTAGTTAGGGTTTAGCTAGGGTTTCAAAACAACTTATTTTCTTAATGATCGTTTCTAAAAATATGACAATTAAACCACCTTATTATTTTGGAAATTTTGCATAACTAACCTAAAAATATATGCCAAAGATATCAGGTCCCTATGTAAATCACACAGTCCACAATGAGCATCAAAAGGTCGACTCTTGCCTAAAAAACACACTCTAAATCACTTAGTTTTGCCAAAACGGACATATCTTGCAATTCCTTATTTAGAATGACCTAAAACTTGTTCTGAAGCATCATGAAAACATCCTCTAACTTTTCATACTCACCATATAGGCCAAATATCTTTGAAACTCTCTATCCATTAAGACTTTCCCCTGTTCTCACCTTCTTGCTTCCCAAGGACCTCATACATGCACTATACCTCTTAGTTCTGACCTTAAACTCATCATAAACCTGCTACATCATGTCACAACACCTTTCCCATAATTTTCTAGGACTTATCAGCTCTAAAATTCATACCTCCATACCATTCTACATGCTCTAGGGCTAGGAATAGGCTTGGAATGACTGACTCAACCATGAAACAACATGGCCCGACCATGTTGACCTCTTGCAAAATCATTAACACCTATAACACACCTCTAGGACCATGTATGACCTCATAAAAACATTCACTCAACTTAGGAGGAATCAAACCATGACCATACACACTAAAACATGCTCTAGAACAATAAACCTTCACCAAACTTGACACTACTAATCAACCTTCATGTTTGACGCTAAAAGACACCTCATGGAGACTCACATGACCTCATGACACCATTTTCCATCAATTTACTTGACATTAATTACAACACTAACACAAAATAGACAACATGAACACCAATATTTTTGGTGTCCTAGTGTTAAATGTGTGAAATTCTTGTAGTGAGTTGATCTCCCGACATGATGTAGGTTTCAGGTCTTGGGATACAAGGATTAGGGTAAGAATTTAGATTATTTGGTTTCACATGGTTATTTATTGAACAAAGAGAAACACAAAGAAAATTCCTAGCTAATTTTTGGAAAGATCTCCAAAAATATAAGAAACTTAAATTTTTCCAAAAATGACAACCTATGGAGCAAATGTATGAAAAACCCAAAAATTGATATAACTTGTGTAAAACTAGTTTAAAAATCTCTAAATTTTGAAATAATCTTACTTAAACGATTTTACCACTTAAATTTAAAAATGACAAATAAATTTCCAGTGACTTGGAGATATAGCTAAATCTTTAAAATTCTAGCCCGGATCGAAGCTACGATACTACTTGTAATGAAATTACTTAGATATATGTGAATATCAACAATAATATATTTTCAAAGAACACCAAGATGTAGAGAAATGTTCATAATATGTGAGTATAATGAATTGGACACTTCAAGGGGGAACCTCCAAACCATACAATAAGACTCAAGTACTCAATATGATGATCATCTACTAGATACTAACTCCTATATATACCTTACTATGTTATGTAAAGCACCAAGGATGACATACTAAGCATATAAAAGTATAAATAAGTGTGATATGACATGATAAGAGATTATGATAGCCAAATTTCAACCATCCTTATCCGATATATGACCTAAGATCAAGGGTGTATCATAATGTGGGATAAAATGAACCATGATAAAAAGAAGATCTCGCCAATCTTGAGAGCCCTAAACTATCATCACCACCGTGAATCCCAAACCACCGACCCCACTATGTGGTAGTGTATGGAAGTAGAGAACTAAATTGTTAACATTTATTTTTAGCCGCAAATATAAACTCTAAAAACTAAATTATCTACATGTGTTCAAAAGGATAAATGAGTTGTGTGAAGAAAATAATAAGAGTTTAAACAAAAATTAGAAAAGTAAACTAGAAAATCAAATAGACAATGCATGGAAGATAAAAATAGAACCACATGGATCAAATATAGAGAGCAGAAATTTATAAACTAAGAGTTAAAGAGAAAAATAAAACACATAAATTTCATAGAGCAAAACATGTTGAGATGTAGAACATGAGAACACATGAAGGAATACGAGACATAAAGGAGGAGGAAAAATCCAAGAATTTAGATCATATAGAAAGCCAAGTTTTCCAAATTTACTTATTTTAAATTAGAAATCTAATTTTCTCTCTTGTTTGAGTGTAGTGGCATAACAGAAAGGCTTAATAATAATGGACAAAGGTCGCGGGTTCAATCCACACCACCCCTAGCCCATACTCTTTTATTTGAAATTGATTTAAACCCCACCAATTAGTTAGTACAAATAAAAATGGAGAGTGAACTCTATGCCAAAGCCATATGCTTGGCCTAGTAAAAATGGGAAAATCCTTAGGGGAGAGGCGTCATGCAGTCAACTCCCTCTCTCATCCTCATATGTTTTACTAAAATTTGAATACCAATCTTTATTTTTATTTATGAAATAAAACCTCGTGAGGATTAATGGACCAATGCATTTTTATAGGGTTAATAACTAAGCTCGAATATGCCATATAAAAGGGTTTGGGATAATACAAAGGAATTTAGATCACATAAACTTATGAACCATAGAAAAGTATGGTGAAAATATTAGTGATATGAATTAGCAAATGGTATGTTTTAACTTATATTAACTATGAAAAGGGCAATGAGTGAAATTATGTTTCTTCATTGATTTGAGCGTTATGAGAAATATTGCCAAATTTGGAACCACGTAAAACTTAAAACCATGTATTAAAACTATTTGTGGGAAATTATAATCTTTTCATGTGTTAGAAAATTGTGCTCAGAATTGCCCAGATAACAACACTCTTGAATGGTAGTAGTTAATCCAAGAGGGTTAAGATTGCTCAAGTCCTATTCATGGCTTGTCTTGTATTGTTTTGGGGATTACAAACTAGGATTAGGGTCTTTATATTAATAATGTGAATGAGTGATATTGGGCATTTAAGAAGGTTATTATTATTTGTGTCCCAATTCTAGTTTGCCCGAGTTACTTGATTTTGGAGATAGAGATGTCCTGTTGTGAATTGCTTATGGGAAAAGGGAATGTTTTAAGAGATGTGTATATGGACTAGAGAGTGATATGTATGGAAGGGTTACTGTCACATAATACAATTTTTCATGCATGACAAGTCTTTAGGGGTTAAAATTTAATTACGGATAAAATTAATGTCTTTCCTTGTGATTAGTTAGGTAAGATTACTTCATCTACTGGTATGTTGTGGATTTCATCAAGAATGTGTAACTACTATTATCTTAAGTCTTTTAACTAAAATTATTTTTACTACAACGATTATTTCTAGGATGTGTAGACACTAAATCACGCACTTTGGGTATATTTATAGTCTTGATCACATACCACTATTCATATGATTCCTAAGCAAGAAAAGTACTAATTAACCATTTTATTTGCCTCTTTGCTTTCTTTTCTGGTTTTATTCTTGCTCTTACACTTTTTCTTTCCCAATTTGTTTTTAATACTTGACATTTCGACTCTGACATCGGCGCCCGGCCAGGATGTCGGCACCTAGGCACCCCCAGACCTCTTTGTATCTTGTTTGCATCTTTTGGGTCTTTTATAGCCGTTTGGGCATCTTATTTCTTACTAGTCGGCCTTTTAGTGGTTAATTATGAAATTCAAACAAGGGAATCATATAAATACAAAGTTATGTGATTATAATAAAGGACCAAGCACTAAGTATTTATTATCACCACTTAAGGTTGCATTTAAAGGCCATTATAAGAGCATCAAAACAATCCATCTAGCACTCACACAAGGGATAAGGGATTGTATCCTTGACATACACTTCATAGGAGGGGAATTTCATTTTTCCATGCACACATCTATCTGCATTTTCTACATATATTTATTGCTCGTTATTCAAGTACATCGACACAAGAGATACCTAGGGCATGGTTTGACACACACACACACACATGAAAAACTTCATGGAGTCGAAATGTAGTGCGGTGCCTAGATTGTAAGTTCACTCAGGTCGGTGACCACCAGGTTAGTTCAAATTCTCATTTGCATATTTTTCTTTTTAGGATTTGATTTTGGGGTTTTACGGGTTTTAAATGAACTCGGTGATCAAGCAACAAAATACAAGAGACTAAAGGCGACATCCAAATATCATGACCTTGTGAAACTAATTTTCTAAGGTTTTGAGTAGTCACAGTGCTCATAAGAGGTCCATAGTGCCCCAAGTTCCTCTAACCCTATCCAGGCACCCTAGTCCTAGAATTCCTGACAATTTTGCATTTTTCTGGGCTCGGTTGCGACACTCTACTTTCCTGCTTCATCAGTTTTCCATCTCGTGAACTTGAGCTTTATTGTTAATTGGCTAAGTATCTTACCTTCTCTCTTGCACTTATGGTTTCAACTTTACTAGCTTACTTTCTTGTGTCAAATATGTACTTTATTGCATATCTATATACGTGTTGTTACATATTTAGATTTAGCATTTATTTATTTCAATATTTACTTAATCATTTGGTGAACCCATCTCATTTGAACACTCTTAGGGTCCTCATACTTTCATTTCTTTCATTTTCCTAGGATCTTCTCATCATGGATATCTCTATTCATGATTTCTTGCTAGCCAATCTTGAGTGTCACACTAAAATCATTACTCTTTTGGCTACTACTCGTATTCCTTCCACTACTCATCCAGGATGTTGTTTATTATACATTTGTAGATGCATTTTTACAACACATTAATTTTCCATCCACCATAGATAAAAAATATATATGTACGACAATGATCTCCTTTATATATATATATGATTTTGCATCAATAATTTGGGAGTAAAACATGCATTAGTCAATACTTGATCTGAAATCAATCTTTTTCCTTTATTATTCATTCACATTATATGTCTTCCTACATTTATTTTTAACCCAACATTTATCTATGTTTAAGCATATGATTCCATTATGCGTCCATGCATAGGCATGGTCACCTTGCACTCACGGTTGGGCTAAAGACTTGTTATCTGCATAATTGTCAAGGGAAATTTACAGTAAGCATACCCAAAATTTTGTTTTGGCCCCAAGGAAGTTTGACAACGTTCGAAAGAAGCCCAAAATTCTCTTCCAAAATCAAGTTTTAAGAACTTAGCCATTTTTCAATCTTTTTTGCCAAAGGCGTTGAGAATGTCCTGTTGACATGCTTGAAAAGTGCGCCAAGGGCGCTGATAAGTTCCTGTCGACATGCTAAAAAGTGCACCAAGGGTGCTGATAAGTTCCTGTCGACATGCTGAAAAGTGCACCAAGGGCGCTAAGAAGTTCATGTTGACACAACAAAGAGTGCGCCAAGGGCGCTGAGAAGTTCATGTTGACATGACAAAGAGTGCGCCAAGGCGCTGAGAAGTTCATGTTGACATGACAAAAAGTGCGCCAAGGGCACCGATAAGTTCTGTCGACATCTTTGAAGAGTGCGCCAAGGTGCTTTGATAAGTTCCTGTCGACATGCTGAAGAGTGCGCCAAGGTGCGAGGAAGTTCATGTTGACACGACAAAGAGTGCGCGGGCGCTAATAATTTCATGTCGACATCTGAAAGGTGCGCCAAGGGCGCTGATAATGTCCTGTCGACATGCTTTGAAAGGTGCGCCAGCACCGAGAATGTCTGTTGACATCTTTGAAAGGTGCGCCAAGAGGCACTGATAAGTTCATGTCGATATCTTTAAAAGGTGCACCAAGGGCGTTGATAAAGTCCTGTCGACATGCTGAAAAGTGTGCCAAGCGATAATAAGTTCTGTCGATATCTTTGAAAAGTGTGCCCTTTTACACTTTGAAAATTAGTTTCTTCACGGGATCCATTGATCATTTTTGTAAAATATCTAAGAGTATGTTGGCACAAATGATGACATCATCCATGTTGCACCATGGGATGATGTCATCCACTAAGTTGTCAAAAGCCAACAAGTGACTTTGAGATATTTTGTAAGATATTTTTAAGTGGTTGGTTTGTTTTTGCCTTCTTCTCTTCTCTTCTTCTATAAATAATTGAATACTTGTTGTGTTAAGTGGTGGACATTTTTAGATGAAAATATAGAAGTGAGAAGAAAAGCCTTTGTATTTTTTGTAACAAAAGAAGACATTAATACAAATATTAAGAATTTGTGCTGAATATGTGTGTTATGGGCATCTAATCTTTCTTATGTCAGATCTATGCGTTTATTCTGTTGGATCTATCTCTACTTTTTTGTCATTTGTTCATCAGTATTGCTTTGTTTGTCTATGCAAGTAGGTTCAGCTCTGTTTACTACCAGCCCAAAACATAGACCCTCTGACCTTTCTACTTTGGAATTCATTTCTTTTCTCCCTTTAGATCCATCTTCTTTCCCTTCCTTCCTTCATTCCTTTATGTTCTTCATCGGAACTACTCTACTGGGATGAGATCCCAACCCCTGAAGGCAGAATATTGTGAGACTTGCACAAGATTCCTGCTGGTAGAATAGCAATAAACCAGTTTCACTTTGCTGACTCAAAGAGGGGCTATGCCCTGCACACTGTTGGCTCGTTTATCCATAGATCTGTCCATTCGACAGATTTTCAAACCAACAATTTTTGGTGACTCTACTGGGGAACGAACAGATCTATCTGATCTATAATGGTGGTATGATAGAAAATCAGTAAAAAATAGAAAAATCACTACCTGTTTGCAAATTTTAACTTTTGTTCAAAATCCAAAATTTTTGCAAAAGTGACCAAAATTGAAAATTTTCTTCTGAGATCCATAGATTTGGCCTAGTTGGAGACCTTTAGTTCACTGAGTTTTTATAAAAATCTGTATTTTTCCGTACATCTGAGTTTTTGACTGTTTACCAAAATTTTCAAACCCTTGCCAAAAGTCAACTCTGAGATCCGAAAATCAGCTTACTAAGCTTCACTTTCATTTTATCCTCGTTGTTCTTTGTCATTAAACCGCAATCGGTTTTCATAAGAGGATAAAATTAAATATTCAGAAAAGTACATCTTTGCTGATTTTTGTTAGAAAATTCGAAAAACCAGCAAGTACAACCAAAAAAAAAAGTTTTTAAATCTACTCCACCATATTGCAGATCGGGAAGGTATGCTGGCAGGTGAACCATTTACTCGTAGCAGGAGAGCTCGTGGAGAAGTCGATCCTACTTTTGATCTGCTTCAAAGGCACAACTTTAGTATAACACCGGCACGCTTTTCATCACTAAGTTCAGCTGATTTGTTAGCCAGAAGTGCCTCACCTCCACGAAAGAACCGGTTTTCACAAAGAGCCTCCACATCCCTTTGTAGTGCCTTGCTGCTCAGTGGAACTGTGCTTCCAGCTCATGCTCTTTTTCCACCCATCCAGATGGTGGTACCATGGGGAAATGCTATGGGTCCCCTGGCCTTGCCGCATCCTGTTCATGCACTCCCACACGGAAACCGAAAGAATTTTCCCAAATTTGATGGGAGCGGGAACCAAAGCACGGATTCACACATATCCGCATTTATCATGTCATGTAGTATCCTAGATGTAACCCATGAAGATGTGTCGATTCACGTTTTTCTAGAAACTTTACAAGGGCCCGCAGCAGAATGGTTTCAGCATTTACCGGCCGGATCTATTACCAGTTGGGCCACCTTGCGGGATGCTTTTGAAGACAGGTACAAGCCTTCGGAAGATGCATTTGCATTGCTATCACAGATCACTCACCTAAAAAAGGAGGCCAATGAGACCATGCACGATTTTATCACCAGGTTCAATGCATTAATCAACCATGTGCCTGTTGCCATGTTGCCAACACTAGAAAATCAAAAGTGTTTCTTTGTGAACGCAATGAGCTCAAAAATAAGTTTTTTGCTTCTACATGAACAAATAACTACCTTGCCTCTTGCCCAGGCTGCTGCCATTCGGATAGAGGACAACTTGCTTATATCTGGTGAATTGAAACGAGAGTCGTCCAAGTTCAAAGCTGCAAATCCTTCTCAGGCCACTTCGTCAGATCCGGCATTCCAGAAGATGGCAAATGACTTGCTCGCATTAAAGAAATAGCTAGCTCAGGCTTCTCCAAGCACCTCATACCGGGATATCCCACGGAGGAATTTCATTTCCAACAATGTTCCACAAAGGCCGCGCCTACCTGTAACTGCTCCGCGGCTGGCGCTTGAGGCTCCTCCGGTCAATGCTCTAGTCGAGATTGAAGAAGAGGAGCAAATTTATGAAGAACCTTCGTCATCAGGGTGAAGATGATCAAGATGTCGGTGAATTGACTGGCGACTCTACAATCGGGTATATGGAATTTGAAGATGCAGAATCTGATGATGAAGAGGGTACCCAAGGGTATGCGAGTTTGTAGTCTTATGTTGTTTTCACCCTCTCTCAAGGAAAAGAATCGAAGTTCTTTGCTAGGATGTAAAAAGAGAAGGCATGTCAAACACACCTCCAACCATCGCTAAAAGAGGTAATCCCCTTCCCCGCTCAACTCATTATTAAGTCTTTTTCGAAGAAATCTTTTCCTCCCATCTCTCCTCCAAATCAGCTTTCTTCTGTTTCCATGAAGACTAGTAATCCTACCCTACCATCATGAAATGAGGGACTCATTCCTTCATCAACGCAACCCTTGGTCGCATTCGACATAATCGATCATGCTAAAAAGACCAAGATCCAAATGTCTGAAGTGAGTATCTTCAGTCCAATCCTGAGTAGCTTGTAAGGTTGATCAATACATCCAAAGCCAGGTTGTCATAACTAATCAGGTTTCCCCAAAAGGAATCCTTTCCACCCCTCCTTCATCCCGCATAAATGTTGCCTTGACTTCCGCATCAGGAAAGATAGAACCTTTCTACCTCTCCCTCCTAATCAATGGCCACAAACTAAGCAACTACATAATTGATTCTGGAGCTTCCGATAATGTCATGCCGAAAAATTCGCCCATGCTCTGGGCCTCACCCTTACCAAGCCTTTTGGCCGATGTTATTCCTTGGAAACCAAGCAAGTTCCGCTGATTGGTCAAATCAAAGACGCGTAATTTGCGTTTGCAGCATTCCCGGAGAAAAGGGTAAAAATGACCGTCCTTGTTCCGATATTCCGTCAGCCTACGGAATTCTGCTGGGAAGGAGCTTTTGCAGTGAAGTTGGTGGGGAGATTCATATGGACTGGTCTAAGGCTAGAATCCCTGTCAAAGGTGTAATGCAAACATTGGAGCCTGAATCACAAAAGAAGTACCTAGTTACTAACTCTGATGACCCCAAAGCCCAAATTCTCTTCGAATCATCAGGGATGGGAAACTATTTCTTGTCTACCGAGTCTGACAATATGGATGTCCTCATCCAAGAAGGAGATCTTAACAAGATCTGGACTTTGCAGTTTGATGGTAGCTGCGCGACTAGTGGGTGTGGCGTTGGTGCCGTGCTTATATCTCCCGAAGAAGAGATTATTCCTCTCTCTTTCAAGTTGCAGTTTTTCAACACGAATAATACTGCTAAGTATGAATCCCTGCTGCTCGGCATGCAAGCCGCGAAGGAAAGAGGGATCAAGAATCTTAAGGTACAAGGTGATGCAGAGCTGGTCGTAAATCAAGTTAAGAGGATATACCAAGTAAAGAATGAAAGGCTCAGACATTACCACAACACGGTGTGGGGCAGCATCGAGGAGTTTGATGCTTTTTCAATAAAATCCATCCCAAGAGCTCAGAATGACATGGCCAATTCATTGGCCGTTTCATCATCCCTCATGCTCCCTCACCCAGGTTTAAAAACAGACAAATATACCATTGAGGTGGTTTTCCGCCCAAGCGTCTTGGGACAATTCTCGGCATTAGCAAGTATTCAACAATGATAATCAACTAATTGCCTTTCTAGAAAAGGTGGAAAATTTTAGTGAACTTCATTTTGAAGGATCCACTTCCACATGTCGTGAATCGATTCGATCGTAACGGTGAATCAAAAGGAAGTGATGGCATATGTCACCTCAAAGGAAATAAAATCCCAAAAGGCCCGTCTCCTAGAGTGGTTGTTCGATAAGCATGATCGCTTTGTTAAAAAGAAAAGACAAGATGATCCTAATTCCTCCCAGAAATCGAACCGGTCAATTTAGGTTCGGTAGAACATCCGCAGTTTGTGAACATTGGAAAATGTTGCACACCCGAAGAGAAGCGGAAGTTTGTCAAATTGCTGAAGAAATACATGGATGTATTGGCATGGTCCTACACCGATCTAAATTCTTTCAAGCCGAAGGATGTCCAGCATGATATCCCATTGAAAGAGGACGTCAAACCTTTTCGCCAGAAGCAGAGACATTATAATCCTAAAATCTTAGGTACTATCCAGGCTGAAATTCAGAAAATGTTGGATGCACGGATCATTTTTCCTATCCATCATAGTACATGGGTGGCAAACATTGTGCCAATGCGCAAGAAGAATGGCGAGATACGCATATGTGTAGATTTTCACAACCTGAATCAGGCATCCCTGAAGGACAACTACCCACTTCCCATAATGGACCAGGTTCTCGCAAGCGGAACTAGATCGAAATGTTGTCCATGCTTGATGGTTTTTCGGGCTCTGATCGTTTGAAGTCTCACCAAAGACCAATTTAAAATAGCATTCACTACTCCTTGGGGTATGTTTGTTTAGTAGGATGCCTTTTGGCCTGACCAATGTTGGTGCCACTTTCCAGCTGGGCCATGGACCTTGCGTTCAAAGGTATGATGGGGAAGGTCATCGTAGTCTATTTAGATGACTTAACTGTGTTCTCCAAACAGTGAAATGATCATTGTGATCATTTGGAGCAAGTATTGATTAGATGCCGAGAGCACGGGATCTCCCTGAATCTGAAAAAGTCCATTTTCGAGTCACAGAAGGAAAATTGCTGGGACATGTTGTTAGCAAAGAAGGGACAAAGATAGATACCGAAAGAGTTAAGGCTATTTAAAGCCTTACTTTACCTACAAGCAAGACCGGTGTTCACTCTTTCTTCGGAAAAGTGAATTTTCTTAGGTGCTTTGTTCCCGAATTTTCTGAAAAGACTCGCCACATATCAAACATGATGAAAGGGTCACCAACTTTCCAATGGAGCGAAGAAGGAAAGAAGTCATTTGAGGAGATAAAAGTCTCTATCACCCATGCACCGGTCTGGTATGTCCCGATTTCTCCAAGGATTTTATCATGTATAGCTATGCATCTGAGCACACTGTGTCAACCATCTTAATGCAAAAGAATTCTGAGGATGTTGAATCCCCAATTGCGTTCATGAGCTCTCCCCTCAAGCCTCACGAATTAAAAATGTCTCAGTTGGAAAAACATGCCTTCATCATTGTTAAAGCAGTTAAGAACTTCATGTATTACATACTAAACTCTCATTCAAGAGTGGTGGTCCCTAACACAACAGTCAAGTCCATCCTAACTCAACAGGAGTTAGGGAGTTTGTGAGGAAATTGGATCGCAAAAGTCCAGGAGTATGATCTAGATATAAAACCAACCAAGATGGTAAGAGGCAAGGGCCTATGTCAACTTATGGCTGAAAACAAAGATTTAGAAGACCCTGAGGAAAAGGATGATTGCACCAATGGAGCACAAAGCCAGCTGGAGAAAGCCGATTCTCTACCCATGGTTCTATTTGTCGCGACTAGTGACAAATGGTATTCTGATATTGCTTTCTTTCTCACTTATGGTGAATGTCCAGCTCATCTAACTTCAAAAGAGAAGTGTGCTATAAAGCTCAGAGCAGCCAAATATGTCATATGGGATGACGCTTTATACAAACGCGGAATAGATGGCATCTTCTTGCGATGTGTTGACAAACCACAGCAGATAAAGTTACTTGAGATTTTTCATGACTCGGCCTATGGTGGTCACTTCTCCTCTTCCGTGATAGCACACAAGATCATTCGAGCCAGGTATTATTGGCCAACGCTTTTCCAAGATACAGCCACTTGGGTAGCAAAGTGTGAGCCTTGCCAACAATTTGTTGGCAAACCAAAATTGGCTGCTTTTCCCCTCAGGCCGGTCATTATTGATGAACCATTCAGGCAGTGGGGAATCGACTTTATCGGTGCACTCAATCCCCAATCGAGTGCTAGACATAGTTATGTCCTGACAGCAACAGATTACTTCACCAAATGGGTGGAGGCCATACCTGTTAAGAATGCCACTTCTGAAGTTGTTTGCAACTTCATCAAGGAAAATATCATCGTGAGATTTGGCGTTCCACACAAAATTGTTGCTGATAATGCTTCCAACTTCTCCTCACGGGAAGTTATTGGTTTTTGCTATGGATACGGGATAACCTTGGCCCATGCCTTAGATTATTATCCTCAAGGAAATGGTCAGGGAATCCAGCAATAAAAACCTAGTGACCATCATACGGAAGCTGGTCAATGAGAATCAACGGTCCTGGCACAAGTCATTATATGATGCTTTGTGGGCAGACCGCATTACTCCAAAGAGGTCTCTCGGTATGTCACCTTTTCAAGTGTTATATGGAATCGATGCCGAGCTTCCCATTTCTGCAGAACTTCCTACTCTGCGCTTGGCACGAGTGATTGAAGATGAAACTTTCCAAAATTCTCTTGAAAAGAGGATCATGTATCTAGCAGAGCTTGAAGAAAAAGAGTAAGAGTGGTCGATAGGATCACCGATCATTAGAATCAAGTCAAAATATTGTTCGATAAAAAAGCTAAGCAAAGAGAGTACTAGGTGGGAGATCTCATCCTTTTGTGGGACAAACGAAGAGAGCCAAAGGGCATGCACGGGAAATTTGATTCTCTATGGAGAGGGCCTTTCAAGATCAAGCAGCTCAATGGAGAGAATAGCTTCTATCTCTCATATCTGGATGGAACTGAGCTCCCGCTTCCCTATAACGGGCAACATCTCAAAATATTCAGGAAGTAGAGCTTGTTCTCTTCTTTGTATAGTTTGCTTTAAGTTGTGTGTTTGTTTTTGTCGTGTGTTTGCTTTTGTTTGTTGTGTTTCCCTTTCTTTGTTCCTTTTTGTTCACCCTCCGGTCACCCTTGTTTTTGACTCTCCAACCCAATGGATAGGCACATGAAAATCTGGGATTCTCTACCCTTAAGCTTTGCTCAAAGATAGTCCCCAGAAAGAGCCAGCTGTTATCCTGCAAAATTGTCAAGGGAAATTTGCAGGTAAGCATACCCAAAATTTTGTTTTGGCCCCAAGGAAGTTTGACAACGTTCGAAAGAAGCCCAAAATTCTCTTCCGAAAATCAAGTTTTAAGAACTTAGCCATTTTTCAATCTTTTTGCCAAAGGCACCGAGAATGTCTTGTTGACATCTTTGAAAAGTGCGCCAAGGCGCTGATAAGTTCTGTCGACATGCTGAAAAGTGCGCCAAGGGTGCTGAGAAGTTCATGTTGACACGACAAAGAGTGCACCAAGGGCGCTGAGAAGTTCATGTTGACACGACAAAGAGTGCGCCAAGGTCTTTGAGAAGTTCATGTTGACACGATGAAAAGTGCGCCAAGGGCGCTGATAAGTTCCTGTCGACATGCTGAAGAGTGCACCAAGGCGCAAGGAAGTTCATGTTGACACGACAAAGAGTGTGCCAAGGGCGTTGATAAGTTCATGTCGACATGCTAAAAGGTGCGCCAAGGGCGCTGATAATTTCCTGTCGACATGCTGAAAGGTGCGCCAAGCGCTGAGAAGTTCCTGTTGACATGCTGAAAGGTGCGCCAAGGGCGCTGATAAGTTCCTGTCGACATGTTGAAAGGTGCGCCAAGGGCGCTGATAAATTCCTGTCGACATGCTGAAAAGTGCGCCAAGGCACTGATAAGTTCTTGTCGACATCTGAAAAGTGCGCCCTTTTACACTGAAAATTAGTTTCTTCCTGGGATCCATTGATCATTTTTGTAAAATATCTAAGAGTATGTTGGCACAAATGATGACATCATCCATGTTGCACCATGGGATGATGTCATCCACCAAGTTGTCAAAAGTCAACAAGTGACTTTGAGATATTTTGTAAGATATTTTGTAATTAAGTGGTTGGTTTGTTTTTGCCTTCTTTTCTTCTCTTCTTCTATAAATACTTGAATACTTGTTGTATTCAAGTGGTGGACATTTTTAGATGAAAAATAGAAGTGAGAAGAAAAGAATTTGTACTTTTTGTAATAGAAGAAGACATTAATACAAATATTAAGACTTTGTGTTGAATATGTGTGTTATGGGCATCTGATCTTTCTTATGTCAGATCTATGCGTTTATTATGTTGGATCTATCTCTACTTTTTTGTCATTTGTTCATCAGTATTGCTTTGTTCGTCTATGCAAGTAGGTTCAGTGTCCTGTTTACTACCACCCAAAACATAGACCCTCGACCTTTCTACTTTGGAATTCATTTCTTTTCTCCCTTCAGATCCATCTTCCTTCCTTCATTCCTTTCTGTTCTTCATCGGAACTACTCTACTGGGATGAGATCCCAATCCCTGAAGGTAGAATATTGTGAGACTTGCACAAGATTCCTGCTGGTAGAATAGCAATAAACCAGTTTCACTTTGCTGACTCAAAGAGGGGTTATGCCCCGCACACCGTTGGCTCGTTTATCCATAGAGCTGTCCATTCGATGATTTTCAAACCAACAAGACTATTCCAGTTCTATTTTTGTCATTGATATCCCAGTTTCATATAATTACTTACTTGGTAGGCCATGGCTTCACAGAATGCAAGCAATGTCTTCTACAGTTCACCGATGTGTTAGATTCTTACATGAAGGCTTTGAATATGAAGTTCCCATTGATAGTACACCATTCCAATATTGCAACCTATACCAGACTATTGCATTACCTATTCTAGCTTCTGTTACTATACATTTTGTTGTTGATCCGCAACCCATGCATTATCAGAAAAACCTACCTCCATTCAAGGGAATCATTTGTACACTAGATGTTATTCCATCCACTTTAGAAATCCCCCTTCTACTAATGTTATGGTACTTTATCGGGTTCTATCCATACATCAAATGTCATACCACCTTTAGTTTCTTCTCATGAGAAATCTACATGTGTTTCCCCCTTCACATGCACTCTCTTCATGAATAATACTTACTAGCTGCACATTCCATTTGATCCCACTTGCTCTAACACTATTTACACACATGATGGCTTGACTCGGCTTGGATTTACACTCGATGATATCTTACCTCCACTACATTCACCACATATATATCATGGATATGTTTGCATATTGTTGTTTATGGCCTCTGAGTATTTCACCTATCGATCTTTATTGCGCACATTGTGTCTTGTACCACCTACTCTTGGGAAATCCTGCTTGATTATAATGGCGATTTCATATCAAAATCATATCGATATTTCCTTCCTATGTCCTTCAACCATGTTTTTATTTGCAATAACTCATTTCTTGGATATTCACAAAACCTTACTCACTGGTATGCACATGGATGTCCATTACCACCCTTCAATGACAAGGAATATGCAATGTGCATGTATAATCTACACCAAAATGGCTCTCTACGGGATCAACCACATATTATTGTTTACTAGGTCTCGATACATCTCTATATGGTTTTGACCATGACAATGACAATCTCTTAGATGATGTTACTTGATTTCTCTCATATTCACACACGTAGGGGGCATCATACATCTCCCCCTTCTAGCATTATAAGTTGTCTTATTACACCCCCATTGTTTTATTACCTTGATGTGATAAGAGTAGTGGGATAACGACTTACTTATGTTTAGTGCCTTTATTCTATCCATTGTTATGGTCGTAATCCTAAGTTATTGCAATACTCTAATAGAATTGAAAATAATGGGATCATTACACTAACAGATGAATTGGTTGTGTGTCATTGTTACATGGATTCTATATCTATACTTTGCTTTTACTTTGTTGAAATAAACCTAGCAATTTCATTCAATCTAACTCCAACTATATAAGTGTTGAAATATGTTATTATGCCGTTTATTAGGTGGTTGTGAATAGGTATGATATCGAGCTTCATATGTTGAGGTATGTGGACCGTGATTATATTACTACTATGGTTTACCTTGGGATTGGATGATCACATTTTGATAGGAAAAATAGGATTTCGTGTGCATTGGCAACATGATCTTTTCTATTAAAATGCATGATCTAAACAATAATGGTTGAATGTAGACCATATTGAAGGGTATAATATCTTATCACCCTTAATGCAAACCTTTAAATGTATTGGGCACTATTATGTAAGGCCTAAAATAATGCAAAGCTAAGGTAATGTTAATCGAACCTAACATGTTTTAAACTTATCTAAGGGGGCACATTGGAAACCCCTCCCAAGTGGCCTATACAAACTACAATATTAAAGAGGTGTATTTATGAAGCACCGCCAACCTTCCATTTTGGAGATAAAATAGTTTGAGGTTTAGTTATCGAGGTAACTAAATTCAATTAGTGATATGTTTTGTAAAGATAGGTAACACTACTAAAATTGAAAATGGGAAATTCGGTGGTAGGAATTTGGAGGGAACCTGTTGGTTCTTATCTCATAAATTAATTATCTCGAAATATTCCCCATGACCTCGGAGAAACCACAAGGTGGTTTTGGGAAAAATTGGAGAGTTGTTTTATTATTGTTATTTTTCGTTTTGTAGTTTTGTTGGAGCTCTACATGGTTAATGGCATCCATATTTTCATACTCTCGAGTCCTATTACATGAATTCTTGCATGTATTTTACAATTGGGAGTAGAGATATTTGTTATAAACATTAAATGACTAGGTTTAATAAATAAACATGAAGAATTTTAGAGGTCTTTGCCTCTTTGTGGGATCGACTCTAGGTTTGTGGCTACCATTATCGGGAATGATTTGTTCTATTTCTTCCCTAACAGATTATTCTCGTTTATTATTTTCATGGATAAAATTATTGCAATAGTTATGTGTTTGATCTCGATGTTTTGAGTTTTATGTGGTATTTTTTTGATCTAGGTATTGTTGTTATTTGAAATATGAGCTCGAAAGGTTGCATAGATATCTACAACTATTGGTGAATGTTGTTGTGGATATATTTTTATATAAATTCTTCTATGATATCCTGGCTTGTTTTAGTTTGAATACCCAAGAAATTTTAGGTTTCTATTACTATTATTATAATGGACTCTCTAAGGTCATTTACGAGTATCCTTTTTGGATATCGTTTATGGAAAACTATTCTATGTTTTTTCTTAGGCCTCCTGTCGACTCGTAGCTTTAGATGTGGTTTTTCATTTTATAGACCCATTTGGGTTTTAGTCACTCAAGGGTTGAGCAAATTAAGTTTAAGTCCAAGGTTGTGTTTTCTATTTTATCAATCTAGCTTATGTTCGAACCCTTGTGCCATTAAGGGAAAAACTATTTGTTTTTAAGTACAAGACTTACTCCTTTTTCGTATAGATTCAACCATGTTATTAGAGGCTTGGACATGCCTTATGTTAAGCATAAACGGATCACTTTAATAGTAAAAAGGGGGGAAAACTTACACTTAGGTTTGTTCTTTTAATTACTCCACCTTTTTGGTTGTATGATGAAACTCAATTCGTATTTTACGAACTTGTTTGTTGGTAGTATGATAATCTCCTTTTGATATCGAATTGATATCAAGGTTCGATTATGGACTCTCTAATTTTTATGAGTTGGTTGTGAAGGTCGAATCAATCTTGGTAATGATTAATCCTTAACTATTTTGATGGGGCATCATGTAGTATACTATGTAAGATTGTATTGTTCTCCTCCTTTTATTAGTAAAAGATCATGAATCTTATGGAAAATGTTGGTGTTGTTTGAATTTTTTATATGTGGAACTCTCGTGGTTTTTGTTAAGATTAAGGTAACGGACGTTTACCTTAAAACGGTTTAACTCTCACTTTTTCTCGTGATCATTGGGTTATTGATTCTGTGGTGGTTGTGTGTTCATTTGGATAGAATATAATGTTGAATGCAACGGGGTCTTCAAATGGTTTAAGGTAATTGACAATTACCTTAATATTGTTGAACATATAATTGTACTCATTACTTACATATATATTCATATTATTTGGTCAAGGGATTATCTAATAATATGTGTTGTAAATAAAGGAATTTTTGAGGCTATAAGCACTCGAATGGTTTTGATAAACCTTATGTCCTACTTTGACCATGGTATTACATTGACTTGGGAATAAAATAAAATTATATTTGATGATTAATTATTGTCTATCTTCTAGAAATAAGGATTCCCTTAATAAGAATAAGCAACTAGACTTAGAGAAGGAAATGTGAAAATTATTGCTAATCTAATCTATTGATGGATGTTTTGTTTGAAAATAAGCTTGATATTGTTTGTTCTATAATTAATTTTGTCAATTTTGGGAATTACCATTAAGGCATTAGAAACGAGAATAATATGGGATGATATCATTCAAACCAAATTATCTTATGTAGATGTTGAATGTTCATATGTGTTATTATGATTGCTTAAATGGGTTTAATTATTGCAACATTTCATTTATACAAATACTAAACAACATAACTTGTTAAGTAAGAGAGAGGACTTACCATGCCAGTTCAATCGAAATGGCATTTTGTAGATGGCGTAATTTAAGTTTGCATGGCGAACTTTGTTGAAAGAAATTGTTGTTTCAATTTGTTGATGTAATGTTGCGATGTATTGATTATTAAGATTGTATGCAGTGATCGATCGTTATTCTATTGTTTAATAAAAAGGGTAAGTTAGCCTATTCATTTTATAACTATTTTGAAAAGAAAGTAAGGAATTGGAAATAATTATTTAATTGTCTTATCTCAGTGAATCAAAATTTATGTGAAAGGTTACTCAAGTTGTTTAATTGGATGATTGGGAACTCATGTGATTAATATATTATTACTTATAAGTGATTAAATAATAAATATTAAATATTAAATGGATGATGTATGAATATTTGCATTTAAAAATGAATGGTTAAAGTGTATTATGGACTCTTGCTTAATCATTTTGATATTAAATCTATTAAGAACTATTCTTGACATAATACATTACTAGTGTAAATAGACAAAATATGAACTGTGGATTTAATGCAAGTAAGATGATTTAAATCTGCAACTAGTATGTATAATGAACATGATGGAATGATTGTAAACATGCAATTGAAATATGTGAATTCGTTGTCTTATATCATTAGGTACAAATACAATCGTGAGGAGAGTATCGCTAAGACCTAGGAATTGACTGTCGTAATTTAATTAAATTTCCTTAAGTCAAATAAGATACGATGTTTCAATTAGTGGAACTTGGCGAGCCAACTCATTATGGCTGCTATATTGTAGTACCCATTTAATGACTTAGGTCATTATTTGGCTACTATGGTACAACTGCTATACTAAGTTATCCCATCAAGCTTCACTAATTATGACAGTTGTAATACCTTAAGATTCAAATATCGTTAAAGGTACAAATGCAAATTATATTACATGGTTATGTACACGATGTCATCTTATGATGACTACGGAAAGGAAACATACTTGTAATGATACAAATCATTACGAGAGATGCTTACTCTCCCATAGTCATCCTAAGTCGACATAGTGGCACTTATCCATACAGGCTGATCCGAATTTGTACCTTGAACGCAACTTGTAACTGGTTATAACTCCACTATCTAGTCCTAATCCAGATAACATAAATTAAGTGTTATGGTGAAATACAAGTTCCAATTGATGAGTGTGTCATCACGGAACTAAGTATGGCAAACATGTCTCTAAAACTTTGGCCAAAGTAGTGTAAGTTGTTGATTACACTTGTTTGATTTCACCAAGATCTAAGTTGTAGGATACCATATGGGTTTCATAAATGAATACCCATGTATACACTTAGAAAGTGTCACTTGATTATCAATTCCTAAAAAAGGAAACCAATAATATACCTTGTATACACACTCATGAAAGAGTAATACATGAGGGATCAAAATTAATCTGACTCATACAACTGCACATGGTTAATTGTTATAGGATGGATTGATTTAGATTGATGTTGGTTCTAAATTATGTTAATTTAGAACAAAGAAGCATTGAGATATGATTTTTTTTTATAAATTTAATTGAAGTGTTAAAAGTGGTTGTTACATTTTGGTATCAAATCTGAAGGTTACAAGATCTTGGACCTATTGAGTCCATTCGCTAACTTAACTTAAAATTCTTGTCTAAGAAAAAATGGTGAGAGGACATGTTGTTAATAATCAACCTACGGGTGGCGAAGTAGCCACAATATAGAAATTAGATTAGATACTTGTTGTCCTTCATGACACGTGGAATCGATTGCGGTTCTTAAACAACAAGTTACGAAATGAAAATGATAACGACGTTAATGGAAATGAGTAACCTATGGAACAACCTAATGCTAAAAATAACATGAATGTTGAAGATCCTAATGTGGGAAATAACAATAATGCAACAAATCTTAATGCAGCAAGTGCCAATGTTAATGCACAAAATCAGCCTAAAAATGAGAAAGCATGTTTGCCAGTGAGCTGAAAAATGATATAAAAATAATCAGTCTAGCTAAGTTTGATGGCACAATTTTAGGTGATGGATCCAAGAACTAGCTCAGTGAAATGGAGAAATATTTCGCTATCAAAAAAAATTCTGAAGATACCAAAGTAGTTTGGAAATCCTATCATCTCTCAAATGAAGCATCTTCCTAGTGGGACACCCACAAAGTGGAATTAAACATTGATGAAGCTAGTGTAACCTGGGATCAATTTAAAGCCTATTTTAGTACTGGTTACCCTAGTTATATTATGACCAAAAGATGTCTGAATTTTATACTTTTTCTTAAGGAAGAATGACAGTTACTTCGAGTATTGGGAGAAGTTTACAAAACTTCTCAAGTATGTACCCCAATACCAAGCTAATGAAAAATTCCACATCATGAAGTTTATTATAGGCCTAAATCTAGTAATTGGAGGCAAATTTGATGTGCATGGGCCATCAACCATGGAAGGAGTTTTCGAAAAAGCAATTAGACAAGAGCAGAAATTAAAAGTTATTTCTATGCATAAGGAAGAGAAGAAAAAGAAATTTTTTAACTTGCCTCAACCTTTGCACCTAAAAGGTGGGATGGAAGAAATTTGGAATAAAAATAGAACTAGAAAAGAAAATGGAAAGAAATTTACAACAACAAATCCTGCTACAAACTTTAAAACAAATGGGCATAAATCTAATGGACAAAACAGTAATTTCAGTTCTAAAAATAAATTTGAACATAGAAAGGGACCTATTGGGGGCTTATTTTTGTGTGGCTTGGACCATTATGCAAGATATTGCCCTCAAAAAAATAAGGAAAACAATCATAAACATAAAATATGTGTTGCGAGCGATAAAAAAAGTGAAAACAAACAACACCTATTGAAGTGTCAAGTAATTTATTTGGACTACTGTAACTATCTTATTTGATACTAGTGCAATCAATGTTTCATTTCTAATAAGTTAGCTTCTAAACTTAAAATAAAGTTTGGATATATGAAAATATCATAAACTATTCAATATGGGAATAACATTGTTTAAACAGTTGACCAATGCTTATTGGCGCAAAGATTGCAACCGCCAAGTTTCACCACGAAATAGACTTGTACGTAACACCCTTAGGCTCGTATGACATAATTATAGGTGTGAACTGGTTGGCCCAACATAAATCAAATGTAGACTATTATGAAAAATGAATCATATGCTTAGATGATCTACAAAATACTACAAATATAGGGAGTAAAAAGAGAATTTTTAGTTAGACAAATTTCAGCCATGTAACTCAAAAAGGCTAAAAATAAAGGTTGCATGCTTTTTGTTGTAAAAATTTCAGAATCAGGTGAAGAGGGTAAGATCAATGTGGAAGATCATTCGTTGTTACAAGATTACGTGATGTCTTTCCAAAATAACTACCCGGTCTTCCGCCTAAAAGAGAATTTGACTTCACTATTGATATCAAGCCTGGAACCAAGCCAATCTCTAAGGCTCCTTACAGAATGACTACTACTAAACTCATTGAACTTAAGGCACAATTGCATGAACTTATATTAAAAGGTTTTATAAGACCGAGTGTTTCACCTTGGGAGCACTCGGTTATCTTTGTTAAAAATAAAGATGGTACACTCATATTATGTATTGACTATAGAATGCTCAACAAGGCCACAATTAAGAATAGGTACTGTTAGTGCAAATTCACAAAGACACCCCCAAAATGACTTGTAGATCTAATTTTCTAAGGCAATTTCATTTGGTGTGAATGCACAACATTGAGCCTTCCCAAAGTGTGGGACCTTTGCAAATGGGGAAAACTCTCCGAGAGAAGGTTGGTTCCTCTTCCTAGACTACCCACCACAAGCTATTTCATGTAGGAATGCTAATCTAATCCTAATCTAACTATGCTTTGAGGAGACAGAGAGAGAGAAAAAGAGGGAAAAATAGAGCCTACACTAAAACGGTGATACACCGAGAGAAGGAAAATGTTGAACATCTATCAAAACCGCCATAGAATAAGAAGACATGAGCAATGGAAAGGATGGACAAGTGCATCACAAAACCAAGGATAAATTTCACACAAAAAATGTCCCAAAACTCCATGAACACAGCTCCAAAACCTACAATGAACATCCAAACATGCACAAATACCTGCAATGAAGAGAGGCAAGAAGAAAACAAGCAAAAACAAGCAAGGATGGACAAATGCATCACAAAACACATTTTTTATTACTCCAGAAGTTTGCATAGAACATCATTTAGCTGGTAAGAGGCAAAAAAATTCCATTACAGAGCATGGGAGGAGGTTCTAACTCCATTTTCGACCCTGGAGAAGAAAAGAAGGGAGGGCAAAGAAGAATGATGAACAACCACCTATTACAAATGAGCCAAAATTGGCTTTTAACCATCGAGCCGAATGAAGAAAGGCAAAAAATGCGGGCAAATCTGATTTTTTGACTTCAACCACTGAAAAGATTCATTAAAAATGTAAGGGAACCTCTAAAAATCCACTTCCCAATGCATTCAAGCCATGTTGGAGAAAGATGGGTGCCATACTTGCATTAATTTTTGGTGGTTGGATGTCATTTCTACGTTTTCCATGCAAAGACGTTTTCTCGATTTTCACCCACAAAACTCCATCAAAATTCAAAATTGAGCACCCCATCGTGTAGATAATTTCACCAGCTTTCCAATGACACCAAGAACGCAAAAATCTAAGCTTTGGATCAAAAGTTATGGCCCTCTGAAGATTTAAGGAAAAATTAGGGCAAAAATGGATTGGCGGGTGAAACTTTAAAATTTTCCCTTTTTGAATTTGGGAAAAATTTTCCAAAGATCCCCACACCCCACCACCCCACTACCACGTGTCATCATCCCATTGGTCTCGCGGGTTCAAACAAATCCTTCTACCCTTTTTGAATTCCGAAACATTTCCAAAATTCCTCCACGCCCTGCCACTCCGGGACACGTGTCACCACCCTATTCACTATGGGCACGCGCTCCAAATTTTTCCTTTGACACCACTGACCACTTTGGCAAAATTTTCAAATTCTCTCCGCGCCCCTAACCTCTACGAAAACAGGACACGTGTCATCCTACCATTGGTCCACAGGATTTAACCAAATTTTCCATTTCCTCCTTGGCGGGCCTGCGAGCCAATTTCTTCCTTTGCACCCTTTTGACCACTTTGGAAAAATTTTCAAATCCTTCCATGCCTCCAACCTCTACCCTACCACGTGGCACCTCCTTATTGGCTATGGGCTCAAGGGAAATTTTCCCCAGAAAACTCCATGCCGGGCCATAACTTTCAAAATATTTGGAGTTAGGAGGAAAATTTTACCTTTTTGGAAAGGTGAGGAAAAATCCTACCTGATGGGATCATTTCCAGAATCTTTTGAGTCCCTAAAGCATGCCAAAAATTCATTTAAGTGCCAGCAAAGGAGAAGAAGGAGGAGTTAGCCAAAAATAAGCATGGGGCTTATTTTGGATAACAATTTTGGCGACGTCACATCGGTCATCTACCTGCTAGATGAATGATCAGTGGCCTTTGAAGCATCCATTGGGCATGGAGTCAAGCCTGATAAACTGATTCTGATCTGAACTATGAAAATTTGACCTCTGAGCCACTTGGAAACCCACTGAACTTGGAGTTGTTTTCACCAAAATGCCACTGCAATGGACTGTGCAAGAGCAAAACCAGCAGCACCCAAAACTATGTACAAAATTGGAAATCATACATACCCCAAATGGGATATGCAGAGTGTGCACAAGCACTTCTTCTACTGAAAGAAAACCTACCTACTCTACTCTAACTAGAAGCAAAGGCAAGCTAAACAAACCCTACAACTGGTTGTGTAAAATAGCTTCCTTTCTTCAAAATGGGCAGCCATGCAATTGATTTGGAGCTGATCATGGCTACTTGGATGAGTGGAAAATCAACAAGAAGTTGGTCTTCTACCCAAATCAACAAGGTGTCAACTGAAAACAAATCCAATACCTCTTTCAGTTGCTCTGCATTTGGGTTGAAGAGGTATGGCAACTGATCCTTGGTACTTTGTAGCTCATCCTCATGCTTAGAAGCAAGCATGACTAGTTGTGGCTTCTCCTTTGGCTCCAATGAAGCCAAATTCCTTATTGGGCAAGGTCTGATCCGTTTGATATGCCCATAGCTCTGATTTTCAACTCCAAAAATGGAGTCCTCTTGTAGACCTTCTTGGATAGATGAAGTGGAAGAAGTGATGAAGTTCTTCTATTGTTTTCCTCCCTTTTCCAGTGAAGAACATGGAAGATTAATATCTTCCAACGTTGGTTCCAAAGAGTGACACAAAACACAAGTTGTTGTTTTTCAATGTTCTCCTTTGTGGCAGTAGGCTCTTGATGTTGGAGAACGAATGGTGAAGAAGAAAATATTGTAGTTTCAGCTGGCTCTTCATCCAAACATTCTTCTAAGTCTGATGGCAAATCAAACTCTTCAATGTCCTGCTGCTGCAAGGTCTCTCCTTCTTGTATGGTGGCCTCCAAATCTGCATTTTCTTCACCATGTGTAGTTTCATTTTCAAACATGAAACTTGTCAATCCAAACTCATCCAAAAACAATATTTTTGGAGAGATGAAGTGGGAGAGAAACATGAAATTTCTTGTGCCTCTTGCTCACAATTTAGACCTATTTTGTTCACCTCCATAATGGCTTCATCAATCAAATCAGCCCCTTCAAATGAAAGCAAAAATGTATCAATAATGTTTCCTTCTTCTGCTTGTAAAAACTGACTTGATCTCATCCATTTTCTCCTCTTCAATGGGATTTGGAGCTGGTTTTTCTTCCTTTTCCACAACTTGAAGACAATCTTGCTCTTGATTAAACTCTCCCTCTAGCATGAAGTTTGTCAAATCAAACTCTTCAATCTACTTGCTCTAGAGGACAAGTTGGGGCTGCAAGATCTTCTTCTTCTATGGCTGATTGTGCAACTTGAATTGGATTAGCATTTCCTTCAAATAGAGTGCCAACATGGACACTACATTCTGAGAAAACTGATTGTTGATCTGCTTCTTCCTTTTGCTCTTCTTCTACTACAACAAAATCAGTCCTGACCACCATTTTTGAACCTTGGCCTCTTCTGTAGGCTTTACCAGCAAAGGGATCTTCTCAATTCCATATTTAAGAGCCAAACTTACTAAGCTCTTAATCATTCCTTCTTTGCTTGGCTCTTCCTCTTGCTGTCCTTGATGACTGATTTTTGTAATTTCTTCTTCCCCACATAGAATTGGGAATGCAAGAGGAGGGGTGGGTTGGAGTTCAATTGATTTTGTAATTTTTATTGGTGGTGGAGGAGATGAAACCTCTTGTTCCCTTGGAGTGGAAGGTATTTTTGCTATCCAAAATTCACCCCAGGGTAAATTTTGATAACATGCATTAAATACTCAAGTCCCAGGCAAATAGATTGATTCAAGGAAAAAATCATGTTTCTAGGGTCCCCTCGAATTTTTCTAACTCCCCTGTCCAAGAAGAAAAGAGCAAGTTCTGAAAAAGGGTGAAAAAGCTACAAAAAACAAGCTTGGGCCAGGAAAAATCATGAAAAATGGCTAAGTCCTAGTTCAGGCGGTCCTTGGGACAGTTGGGACATCGGGGCACGAATCGGCCGAAAGGCCGCCAGGCGGTCAGCAGAGCATAGGGACATCTGGGCCGTGAGGACGCGCGATACGCGGAAAGGTGAACTGGCCGAAGGTCAAAGCAAAATTGACTAACTACTGAGTGGAACAGTTTGGGACATCTAGGCCGAGCGGACACGAAGGATGCGAACCGCCCGATCGGCCGAAACAGAGAACTTTAGCACTGAGACAGTCGGGCCGGCAAGTACGCGGACACGGGAGCCGAAGGAGCCGAAAGCCAATCAAATCATGACACGTGTCATCGGCCGAAAGAGGGACAGGGAAGCCCGAATCGGGCGGATCGAGAGAAGTTTGTCCCAGACGGTTTGGGACAGCCAGGGCTGCGCAGGATGCGAGGACGTGAAAAGGCCGGCGGCCCGAGGCAGACGAATCGAGACGCCACGTGTCACAGGGGAAAACATCCAAAGTTTCAAAGGGCGAGGTTTGAAGCGTTGGCCCAAGCCAATAGGAATTGGACGCATGTCCAACAGAGCAGGGAAGCGTGGAGCTCGGGGGAACTTTGAATAATTTAGCAAGAGTTTCGGCCAAAAAGCTAAAAGTAAAGGTCTTCCCCGCGCCCACAACAATCAATGTGTGCCACGTGTCCCAAGTGGCGGGGACGCGGGGAAAAAAGTGGAAAATGTTCCAAAATCACAAAAAGGTCAAATTTCAAGGGAAAACCCACGGGTAAGTGAAGGAGAAAGAATTACTCATCCAATCAGCACCCGACACGTGTCGTCCAGGTGGCGGAGCGCGGGAAAAATTTTCAAAACCCATTTTCGCTGTTTTGTGCCCTAAATCTTTAGATCGCCATATCTTTCGATCCAGAGCTTGGATTTGCACATTCTTTATATCATTGGAAAGCTTATAAAATTCTCTACATGATTCCGGGGTCAATCTTGAATTTTGGTGCAGTTTGGAGAGAGAAAGTTAAGAAACAGATCTGACGCGTGTTCATGGCCAGAAGTGACATTTCAACAACCAAATTTAACGCAGAATGGGTCGCATTCTCCTGCAATTTGGTCAAAAATGATAGGGTATGGATTTGTAAGGTCCCCCATGCCATTTTAATGCAGCTGAAGTCAATGAGGAATGGGCTCCCACGTTTTGTACGTTTTCTCTCTCCTGGGCTCGACCCATGCAATGTAAAAGCCAGATTTGGCTCATTTCTAAAGGTGGAACATTTTTGGGCATAGCAATCTTCTTCTTTCACCTCCAGCAAGTGATTGTTGCAAGAATCGGACCTCTTTAAAGACTGTAACATGTTTTTAGCTCTCTGAGGTTGTAATGCAGTGGTTTTGACATTGAAGATGATAATGCAAGCTTTGTGAATGAGTTCCAGTCCTTTGTTTGTATTATTTGTTTCATTTCAGATCCTAAATTATATCTTATCAGCCTGTGTATGTTTTATGTTGCAATCTTTGGTTTGTGTCTATTTGCATGACAAAAATATTCACCACTCCTTTTGGTGCATCACCATCTTTAGTTAGTTTCAATTTTTACATTTCTACCCCTGTCTCCTTGCAGTTTAGAGTAGGATTAGGATCTGAACCTCTGTAGTTGTGCAAGCATTAGATCTAATTAGAGGAGTTTGAGGAACCAGACCTCTAATCTGGAGATTCCTCTCTCAGTTTCACAAGTCCCACACTTGGAGAGAGGTTTCCATGTTGTGCAATCACACTGGATGCTAGAGTGATCAACCTAGAAGCCTGATCTGCATCCAGGGGTGTTGTGAGCCTACAACAACAATTTCTTTTAGCTCTCGTGGAGGGGATGACTATTTGGAAGGGAAAAGGACAAAAGAATTGAGATGGGGTGGAAGACTAGGGGATGGAGAAATGGAATTAATTTTTCAGACAACAGATGGAGAGTTTAAAGCTTGGCACTGATGAGGTAAAATAGATTGGGAAAGAGGAAAAGAAAAGGCATGAGATGGTGTGCTTACCCATTGACAAGGTTTTTGAATACTCCTCTCATACACCTCTATTCCTTCAGTCCACTTTGTAAGTAATGACAGCATTGCAATCATGAAGTCAAGCTTCTCTTGAAGGTTGTAATGCCTTGGAAAAGGTCCCACCCATGGGCAAGATGCCCTAAAACTGATTCCAAATGCTTTGATTTGTGATTGAGCCCTGGATTACACCATGTTTACCTCCATCTTTTGGATTTTCTCCAGAGATCTACATTTTGTTCTTGATTGCCCTCACAATCAGCATACCCTTGTGTTTGACATGCTTCATAGCCAAACTGATTTTGGCACTGCTGCTCATATGGGTATGCATGTTGATCTTGAACTTGATCAAAATGCTGATTTGAAGGATTTATAAAACATGTTGGAGGTAGAAAACATTGTTGTTGTTGTAAATGTGAATTCCATGATGGAAATGAAGTCATGATTGCACAACTTCATGGAATGGAAAAGAGTGAAAGGGATGGAAAGAAGAATGAATGGAAAATAGGTCTACAACTCAAAGAATGAGTTATTTACCAGATGGAGTCGCCATATGTGCTTTTGAATGTGCCTCCAAAAGGTTGAATCTTTAACAGGAACACACCAACCTATCAAAAAAATGAAGTGGAAGACCTCTAAGGTCCCACCGGCATGCCAAAATTATTAGTGCAAATTCATAGCACCCCCAAAATGACTTGTGGATTTACTTTTCTAAGGCAATGTCATTTGGTGTGAATGCACAACATTGAGCCTTCCCAAAGTGTGGGACCTTTGCAAATGGGGAAAGCTCTCTAGAGAAGGCTAGTTCCTCTTCCTAAACTACCTGCCACAAGCTATTTCAGTGCAAGCAAGCTAATCTAATCCTAATCTAACTATGCCAAGGAGACAAAGAGAGAGAAAAGAGGGAAAAATAGAGCCTACACTAAAATGGTGATACACCAGAGAAGGAAAATGTTGAACATCTATCAAAACTGCCATAGACAAGAAGAGGTGAGCAATGGAAAGGATGGACAAGTGCATCACAAAACCAAGGATAAATTTCACACAAAAATGTCCCAAAACTCCATGAACACAGCTCCAAAACCTATAATGAACATCCAAACATGCACAAATACCTGCAATGAAGAGAGGCAAGAAGAAAACAAGCAAAAACAAGCAAGGATGGATAAATGCATCACAAAACATGTTTTTATTACTCTAGAAGTTTACACAGAACATCATTTAGCTGGTAAGAGGAAAAAAATTCCATTACAGAGCATGGGAGGAGGTTCTAACTCCATTTTCAACCCTGGAGAAGAAAAGAAGGGAGGGCAGAGAAGAATGATGAACAACCACCTATTACAAATGAGCCAAAATTGGCTTTTAACCATCGAGCCGAATGAAGAAAGGCAAAAATGTGGGCAAATCTGATTTTTTAACTTCAACCACCAACAAGATTCATTAAAAATGCAAGGGAACCTCTGAAAATCCACTTCCCAATGCATTCGAGCCATGCTAGAGAAAGATGGGTGCCATACTGCATTAATTTTTGGTGGTTGGATGTCATTTCTATGTTTTTCCCATGCTAGAGACATTTTCTCAATTTTCACCCACAAAAATCCATCAAAATTCAAAATTGAGCACCCCATCGTGTAGAGAATTTCACCATCTTTCTAATGACACCAAGAACACAAAAATCTGAGCTTTGGATCAAAAGTTATGGCCCTCTGAAGATTTAGGGCAAAATTAGGGCAAAAATGGATTAGTGGCCGAAACTTTAAAATTTTCCCTTTTTTGAATTTGGGAAAAATTTTCCAAAGATCCCCATGCCCCACCACCCCGTTGCACATGTCATCATCCCATTGGTCCACGGGTTCAAACGGTCCTTCTGCCCTTTTTTGAATTTTGGAAACATTTCCAAAATTCCTCCGCACCCCCGCCACTGGGACACGTGTCACCACCCTATTCACTATGAGACACATGCTCCAAATTTTTCCTTTGACGCCACTGACCACTTTGGAAAAATTTCCAAATTCTCCCCGTGCCCCTAACCTCCACCGAAAATAGGACACATGTCATCCTCCCATTGGTCCGCGGGGATTTAACCAAAATTTCCATTTCCTCCTTAGCGGGCCTGCGGGCCAATTTCTTCCTTTGCACCCTTTTGACCACTTTGGAAAATTTCACCAAATCCTTCCATGCCTCTGACCTCTTCCCTACCACGTGGCACCTCCTCATTGGCCAGTGGGCTGTCAAGGGAAATTTTCCCCAAAAAACTCCGTCGGGCCATAACTTTCAAAATATTTGGAGTTAGGAGGAAAATTTTACCTTTCTGGAAAGGTGAGGAAAAATCCTACCTGATGGGATCATTTCCAAAATATTTTGAGTCCTTGAAGCATTCCAAAAATTCATTTAAGTTCCAGAAAGGAGAAGAAGGAGGAGTTAGCCAAAAATAAGCATGGGGCTTATTTTGGATAACAAGATACCCTCCTCCAAGGATTTACAATATTTTTGTTAGAAGAACATAAGACTAAGAGGGGCGGTGAATTATTCCTAAAAAAATTTATTCATTTACCATTCATCATGTGTTACCATTTATGCATCCATTCATTCATCCATGTATCATATATATGTCAACTTAACCATATAAGCAACCATAAACAAAATCAAGAGCAAGAGAGTACATAAGACACCAAAATTAAGTGGGAAACCTTCATGGGGAAGAAAACCATTGAAAATCTACTTATATTACACAAATCAAAGTAATTTAGTGTAGCACCAACTACACAAGGAGCACCAACCCCTAGTTTAGTAGAGAACCAACCCTATAAGGAGCACCAACCCCTAATTTAGTGAAGCACCCACTCCACAAGGAGGCTACAACCCCTAAATATGACCAAGCACAAAATCAGCCACTTGAATATGTTTGATCTCTAATTTTTCTACTACCACAATTGATGGAGATCACTAATTCAACTCATAAACCCTAACTCATACCCTATGGTATTAAACTTATGTTTTCTTCACTTTTATTTTCTCTATCTTCTTGCTCTCATGATGTCATGCATTCCTTGACCTATCATGATCTTCATAAGACTTAAAAACATGTTCTCATACCTGAAAAATATCTCTCTCTAGGTTGCATACCTTCCCTCCAAGAGCACTAGTTCAAAAATGAACTAAACAAGCACTTAAATATGCTTTCCTTCCTTCTAAACCAAAATAGGTCGGTCCTTCATGATAAATGCGACCAAAAAAACTATAGAACATTCACAAATTTTATTTACAATAGTCACATATGACCCATATAGGTTGGCCTAGCCAAAAACCTAATTTCATGTGCCAAAAATGGCTCAAAACCCCATGGACATATTCTCAAAATTGCCCTAACATGAGTACCACACTTTTTATGACCAATGAACACTTGAATATGAGTAAAAAACCATTTAACATTCATACATAGCTACAATTAATATAAGCCAATCAAAATATTTCATTTATTGGGCCCATTTCTCTTTACATTTCTCAAAATGGTTGTTTCTTGAACCCTTCAACACCCTAGAAACTTCATATGGTCACCAAAACACTTATATTGAATAAACACATGTTATGTTACCAATCAAAAAAATGGAAAAACCTATAGATAACTTATAAGCATGTTATAATTCATTAAATATCCTTTACTTCAAACCACATAAAGATTTGCCTTTACCTAATCAACTCCGCCAAAAAAGTTGTTTCCAAAGATTAGCTCATAAAATCACTTATACAAACATTCAAGACCTTAAAATTGATTCATTTGATGCCCGATTCATCTTTATTCGCATTTTAGGTAATAGTAAGCATGACCAAATCCATCTCATGCTCCAAATAACATAAAAGTTACACAAAAATAGATCATGTTCGAACTACCAAAAATATTTTTGCTCAAAGAATGCCCTAGAAATCCTATCATATGACCTCATCATAAATCAATGCATATGTCACTGTAAAATTATTTGAATCCTCTTTCCAAAACAACTTTAATAATCTCATGAATTCACTTATAGCTCAAGATAGTCCCATTTTACTAAAGACTGCTTTTTATGGCCTCAAAATTTCCCTTTGACCACCAACCTATTTGGACATCAAAACCTCATGAACCTACGTGAAATTGATCTAAAACCTTCTCATAATGGTAATTTAGTTCATACATCATTTTGCAACAATCTCCTTAAACTGAAAATCTTCAAAAACTATTTTTTAGGTGGGGCCCACATATGGTCATATGATCAAACAAACCTTTCTGGAAATCCCGAGGAGTCATCTCTACAACATAAACTCATCAATTTTTCATTTTCAATCAAAAATGGGTCAGTATACTTCATCTTTTACAAACTTGCTCCTAGTTAGGGTTTAACTAGGGTTTTTGACCTCTTTACCTTCTTAACATTCGTTCATAAAAACTTGACGATGAACTGACCTCATTATTTTTTTGAAACCTTCTAAACTCACCTTAGAAACATATTTGAAATCAAAAATTCCCATGCAAATCACATGATTCACAACGAGCATTTGAAGTTGTATTTCGAGATGGAAATGCACTAGAATTTGACCCTATCCCACCAAAATAGTCATATCTTGCAAAATACACAACATGGATAAATAAAAAAATTAGAGCACTATGGCACATCATAATAACATATCCAATCATCATAATTCAATACCATTGCTCAATCTTTCCATCCAATCTCATTTGCATAGCCTTACCTTAAGGATTCTACCTGTAGCAACTAGGGCCAACTGAAATAATGCAATAAATCATCAAGTAACCTCTAAAAATGACCCAAAAATACCTCATATACCATGATATACATGTTTTCATGCTTCCATGAGCTCATATATCTCCAATTCACTCTCACACTTCCAAGCAAACATATTTGCTCCCAATGAGCACCTATAGCCAAGTGAAACACATGTACCTGCATTATGCCACTGATGTGAGTGCACAAGAACCCTCAAATCATGATATCCATCATGCCAACATGATTCCCAAGCATCTAAGAAGCTCACACTGTCAAGTAACACCTTCTGGGCACCTGTATGGGCTTACTTCTGTGAGCAAGCATGCAACATCAATCTCCCTCAGTAGTAGATTCTTAGATATTTGAACCATCATGTTAGCACTTCATACAACATCATGACATCATCTTAAAACATTCACTTTGTCATTAATGTAATTTTTCATCAATGACAACACCTATTAGGCCTACATGCCAACAATCTCCCCTTTATCATTGATGGAAAACACCCTGAACTTCTCCCCTTTTTACATTAATGACAAAGGCTAACATATAGCTTACCTCATTCACCTGCATCAGCTTCATACCTTCATTCTTTGGTTAGAAACATCAACCAAAGGTCTCAATCAAGCCTCTTCTTGTTGATTTTCTCCAAAATCTGAGTTTTTCCTTCATAATAGGCTTTGAAGCAACATGCTCCCCCTCGAATGAGCATTATCAACTTCAAGATTATTAGTAAGCCATTAAAAACATCCATCTCACCTTGTTAGGGGAAAAAGTATTCATTTTTCATCTCTTAAGCATGCAAACAAGCTACTTTTCTTCCACACCCATGTTTTGAACATCTTGAGATCACCGTAGTAGCGCAGATACGTATAGCAAATTACATCACAACCATGCCAACAATGTCAAATCAACCATTATTTACCATTACTTCATCATTCTAGATAAGTATTCATGATTTCTATGCCTAAATCATGCATATCAAGGCATAATTTTGTTCTCCATACCATTCAAGTCACCAATGCAGGACCTTTTAAGACCAACTTTAACAAGCAACCACAGTCAACCATGCTTAGACTCATGTAAAATGCACTCCCCTTGGGCTTAAGGTCTTTATATCTAGCTCAAGAGATAAAATTTGACCTTCTATCCTTTCAAACATGCTTTGAAATCAGATTTACAACTTCTTGTTGTCCCTAAGCAAATTTTTAGTCTTCTATAGTCATTTCCAGGTAGAGATAGATCAAATCATACCTTTGCAAGCAAGATCAAGGAGGAACCAAAAATTTCTCACACTTGAATGGTCTTGAGAACACATTTTCACTCCAAGGAGGAAGCAACAATACATCTTTTTATCAGTTATTCCATTGTCTTAAAGCGTTGTAGATGTGTCTCACTCTTTACTTGAGGTGCAAGAGACGACAAACTAATATAAGACTTGATCATTTCACTTGTGAACACAATTCTTTACACATGTATGTCATGAAGAACTCCAACAGTAAACCGAGAAAGCACCATTCCATTCCATTTTAACTAACATTATTCAAGAATAAGCCTCTATAGGCCTGTGTAATGCAAATTTAAGCAAGATGCATGATTTTTCATGCCTTCTTAGACACCTAAGACCTTCTTCATTACACCAATTATTACTAATGCTTGCATGAGACATAAGAAGATGGAAAATGCATACCTTTCTTCATGAGAATAAGCCTTGGATCACTTTTCATACCTCTCGTAATAATGAATTATGCCTTTCTAACCTAAGACACCATCATAATCGCCATCTAGACCTCAGTAGATCCTCAACTTTCTTTATAGGCTCATACGGATACACATCGAAAGCTTAGATCATCAACCAATTATCTTCCAAGTAACTCTTAAGCATGTCACAAAAATTGATACCTCAAGAAATACATCCATAATGAGTGAAGTCATCAATCAAACCTTAACTCCTTAAACTTTTCTACTATACTATAGAATGCATGTTTTTACATGAAATATGATGAACCACTAAACAATCTTCTTCACAAACAAACAAGAGCATAAGGGAGGTATCATATATCACTTGATTACTTATTATACCATCACAACATCTTCAATATCATGTCACAATGTCTAGTCCTCCTTTGGGTCGCATTCTCCTAGCGATGTCACATGCACCCCAAATGAGGGGGCATCATTGGTGAAACAACACCCTATACACTAGTTTACAGTCATAGTTCAACATATTTCAACGTCGGTATAACATGGTCTTTAGTCACATAAACAACCTAAAATTCGACTTGGGTCCTCAGAAATACATAGTCACCAGTGCCCAAACACACACAGTAGTGCTCTGGTACCCCCGACCCTTCCCCGGGCACCTTTGACCAAGGGAAGTTACACAATTTTTCTCAGTTTGCTTACCACAACAATTTACACAAAGTGGCTTTTATAGGATAGGCACAGTTCTTTAGCACTCAACATGCATGCATTACATCCTCTCTACTATTCTCGTGTTGGATCGAACTAGATCAAAAGGGATTGGATTTACACACACCATTTGTAGTGGTGTTTATACTTTGGGAAGTAGTAAAATGTTGGAGAATAACACTAGACCTTTCTCCCTACACTTCTTCCATACTTGGCGTAGCTGGCATGAGATCACCCAAAAACTTGCATTTGGTGCAACTGGTGTGAGATCACCCAAAAACCTCATTCTTCTACAACATCTTTAGGATCCTTTCTATCTATTTCACTCACCATGGATCAGTGCACTTGTTCTTTTCCGTATTTTCACATACTTTTTACTCGTTTAGATTGAATTTTTCATATGCACATATTTGACTACTTGTTTTCTCTTCTCTTTTACAGGTTTGTCCTTATGGAAGCAGAAACTCACATCATCAAGCACAAGCAACATCGATAACAAGTACAACGCACCATTTACACATACGCTTTCACCCCTAGGGTGATTTTTACTTCCTCTTCTCTAAAGATCCATGCTTCATATTTTCTTGTCTTCTCGACACATTTTTTTCATCAATCTACATGGTTATCAGGTACGCATCTCTTATCTACTTTATGTTATCAAGCATTCTCTCAACAACATAAAGTGGGGAAAATGTAGACACTAAATCACGCACTTTAGGTATATTTCTAGTCATGATCACATACCACTATTCATATGATTCCTAAGCGAGAAAAGTATTAATTAACCATTATCTTTGGACTCTTTGTTTGCTTTCTAGTTTTCTTCTTATTCTTACACTCCTTCTTTCCTAGTATGTCTTTTGATACTTTGACATTTTTGAGTTTAGACAAAGCAGCGCCCAAGTGCCCCCGACCTCTTTATATCTTGCTCACATATTTTGGGTCTTTTCTAGCCATTTAGGCATCTTATTTCTTACTAGTAAGCCTTTTAGTGGTTAATTATGAAATTCAAACAAGGGAATCATATAAATACAAATCTATGTGATCATAATAAAGGACCAAACACTAAGCATCTATTATCACCACCTAAGGTTGCATCCAAAGGCCATTACAAGAGGATCAAAGCAATCTATATAACACTCACACAAGGGACAAGGGACTCGCATTCTTCTGCATACACTTCGAGGAGGGGAAGTTCATTTTTCCATACACACATTTATCTACATTTTCTACATCTAGCTATTGCTCGTTATTCAAGTGTGTTTGGCAAAAGAGCTACCTAGGGCACAATTCTGCAGACACACATACACACAAAACTACATGGATTCCAAAATGTGGTGCGTGCCCATATCATAAGTTCAATTAGTCGAGCAACCGTTGTCGGGTCGGTCTAACTCCCCAATTGCATCCTTTTCTCTTTAGGATTTGATTTTTTTAGGGTTTTACAGGTGCTTTTAATCTTTGCAGGTTTTAGGCGAACTCGGTGATCAAGCAACGAAGTACAAGCGACTAAAGACGACATCCATCGAACATCTCATGACCCTACAAAATTGATTTTTGAGGTTTTGAGCAGTCATAAGTGCCCAGAGGAGGTCTACAATGCCCTGTGTGCCCCCGACCCTATCCGGGCACTCTAGTCCCAACATTCCCGACAATTCTACATTTTTTTGGGCTCGGTTGCAACACTTTTCTTTCTGTTTCATCAATTTTCCATCTCAACACAACTTCAAGTTTTATTATGAATCAACTAAGTATCTTACCCTCTCTCTTGCACTTAGGGTTTCAAATTTATTAGCTTACTTGCTTGTGTCAAATATGTATTTTATTGCATATCTATATATGCAGCTTACTTAATTAGAATTTAACATTTATATTTCAATATTTGTTAAATCGGGATGTTATATTCCTACCATGTTCATAGGTCTACCACTTTTTGGGTGACTGCACTACAAATGGTATTCTCTCTTACCTTATTGATTTCTTGCATCTTCCTTCTCATGAAGGGTAGGTCCACTCTCACTTTGTGGGAGGTGTGTGGGGATCTATAAGGCTCGTGGTTAGAGGTAAATTGATTTAATGATACTCTTTCTCTCATGGTGCAATTTGACATCATGATGGATCTCTAGAAAAAGGTGATTTATCAGGTCACAACATAGTTGTAAAATATTATATTTTATGAAATTTATTGTATTATACATTAAGAAAAAAAAAGTAAAAATTGTATATTGAATTACGAGAACCATTATATATTGGAAACTATGTAAAGTAAATAAAATTATTCATATTTAACAAAATGTGACAAAAATCTACATATTTAAACATATGTATTATAGTAACACACAAAATTTGAAAATGAATAGAACCATACACTTTATAACACTTATCATAGATTTGTGGATATGTTGAAATCTATAAATTGACTATATGGATGCTTTATGATTAAGGTGATAAATGAACCTAATCAATCAAAGTGTACTTATAATGTTCATAGTCACATTAATGGAATTAATAGAAATATATTCACATGTTTAAATTATTAATTGCAATGCCTTAGTTTAATTGGATGAAAAATTATATGCGAAATCAAGTAGTTATTCATACTTAATGTTATACATGTAATGAATTCACTTACGATTATTATGGAAGAAAACTATACAAATTAAAATGAATGACACAAATTAATCTACTATTTTAGGTAACTCTAAACTACTTGCATTATCTTTACAATGCTTCTTGCATGTGTTTAATTGTTATTCACGATATTAGGAAATTGAGAGGCCTTGATTTCAGTTCCCAATTGGTAAGGGTAATTGAAAATTCTTATTCATTTTTTTGGTGTATTTTTCTAGTCACCCACTAGCGGGTCTCTACAAATCTACTTGTTGCATATATTGCATATGTACCACCAAAATATCTCAATATTTTTGGAGAATAAATGGACACCTAACCGAAAAGAAAAATAAACACTTGAAGTTAAAAAAAACAATCACATAGGTTTTTGATTTAGATTCCATATTTGTTTTTTTCATGAGTTTATGATTTCAATGGTGACAAAAGTGCATATTATTCCCAATGTCATCATGAACTAGATAATAGAATAAAATCAATTCAATTTATAAGAAGAAGCTATAAACGATGATCAATACAAAGGATGTGTGGCATGTGGTGGAAATTATATGGAATTTTCTATAGCATCCCAATATTGTGTCACTCAAGGTTATTATATAGCTTATTATGTTCTTCCTCTTGTGAAACAATAAATGATTTTTTCAAATTTCCATTTGTTACTTATGAAATTGTTCTAAAAAAATTAAGTTAATAAATTTACTTGACTCGCGTGAATTATTGTTGTTTTCCCTTTGGCGCCAATTACTATTACCTTTTATGAATATATGTACATACCTTTTTTTTTTTTACATTGTTGTTACACCTACATCAACTTTTATTTATTTATGTAACATGAATTTATACACAAAATTTTGTAACGCCACAAAAACAGACACACAATACAACAATAAAAATACCAAAAAAAAAAATTGACCTTCATTACTTGATACATGACATCACATGAAATCACTTAGGATAATTCAACATCACATAAGAAATTTATACCAATATGGACTTACACGTACCACAAGATGAGAAGTTATTGACTTCACAAGGAAGGCCGACACACATTTCCAAGCCTACCTAAGAGGCTTACATGGGGAGAGTTCATCATTGTAACTACACCTTATCCCTCTAAGAAGGGATCCTAGCTAGCCTTTGGTTCCTCTAGAGTAAACACACCACATCAACTTCGACAATCCCCATTATCCCTCCATTATAACACGCTCTTATACCTCCACTAAGACTATCCATGAATCCCCTTGTTTCCTCCAAAACAACACACACACACACACACACACATTTCACTTATTCATCCCTTCACTAGCTACACCTTATTCCTCCAATAAACAATGATGAAACCTCACCCCAATAAGAAGATAACACAACCACACAATACACATGATGCAAATCATATCTATATTTCCCAAATAATAAAAGACACACAGTGATCCACTTCAATACTAACATACAAAAGGGGCACTACTCATGTCACAACATTTACATGTATACAATTTTATTACAGTTATGTTCCAATAATTAGTTTAAGGATTCGAAGGCACTTAACATGGCAACATACTTTCTCATTTTTTTCTAGACTAAATTTCCTTAGTATTGTTTTACATTCAACTTAAAAATGTTTCACTTAATTTGGTTCATATGCCTTATTATAATTGACTTGTGTAACTCAACTGTTAATGGGATCATTTGGATACACACGAGGTTGTTCCTAGGATTCATTTTTAAAGGGAAATTTTACTTAGTTTTCCATCATACCTTTATTACCCAATAATACTACTGTGAGGGAAAGAGGGAAAAATCTATCGTTTAAAGGGTTAAGGTTCACGGTTCTTTCTTTTTATTTATACTTTCATTGTTGATTAGGTCCACATTTAGGTTTACATGTCAAGAGTTCCTTTTCTCACAACATAAGAAGGATTAAAACAAGTTACAAGAAGATCTAATTTCACTTTTCTCATCGAATATCATCTCATGGTTACGCTTATCAAGACTAAGCAAAAATTACAATTTTGTTAAATCTTAATATCGTACTATAGAAACCATATTTATAATTACATCGAAGATTAGGATTCATCCGTAACACAAACCTCAAATTTTTTTCAAGAGCAACTCGACCTTAACACCTAAAACCCTTCATTTTATGCATGTTCCAAATAGGTGACTTGCATTTTATTTTAAATTGGATTCACATGAGGTGTCAACTAAGAGAAACTAGTCACCCTAATACACACATGATTACCATAACTAGGGAAAAGGCCACATTCTTAAGACAACGTTTAACTATAGTCATCCCTACTAAATGGGTTCGCGAAAATGACACCAAGCGTATAGGCTAAGATGGTAGTCGTAAACTTGGGCTCCTTAAAGTTTTAGTTTTCTACATTATGAAGGATCACACGAGAAGGGGAATCATATAAGGGTTTTGGTTAAATTTTTTATTTAAATTTCTTTCCTACAATTTCAAGGTAATATCACAACACACTAGAGATTTAATAATTAATTTCACACTCGAACACATTATAAGAGGTCAATTCATTTTCGATTTGCATAACATATCCAACTGTTTTGCAATACATAATCAAATTAACACCCATCAAATTAACACCTTATTATAATATTCACAATCAATACCCATTTCCATAAACACCCTTACAATGAAAGGGGACCACATAAAACAAATAACAAGATGCTCATACTTATTATAATATTCAATAATTAACATTTCAGTATATCACAAAATGTTTATTTAGCCTCTACAATTTCATTGTTCCCAAATAACATGCTAATATGGGATTAGTGGGCAATAACACCATGTTCACTTCCTCCATGTCTAACATGCTAATATGGGATTAGCATTCACTTCCTCCATGTCTCGGTACACTTGTAGCCACCACTTCCATGCATGGTGGTGACATGGCATCCACCTAAATCTAACATAATTAACGTGTTTAGTTTTTCATTCACATGATCAAAATACTTCATACACAACCAGAGAGGGTTAGGGATATATAATAATTTCATCGCAATTCATTTCTTAAATACGGGTGGAGAGAAAAAACACTATTTTTCCAAAATTCAAATTTCTCAAAACAAGCCACAAAATAAAGTTTCATACAATTATTTATAAGTGTCAATAATTTTTCGTCGGTTAATGACTTGACTAGGGTCTTAGGAAATTTTATATTTTTCTACTAGTTTGCGAAAATGACCGATTTTAGCTCGTAGACTAAGGAGTCGCGCTCAAAACTAACTTCTAATGGCAAACACGCAATGGAAAAATTCCTACACACTCTCTTATATACCAAAAATTCTTAGGAGTTGACGGAACTTAGAATTAGTGAACTATTTACAAACGACAACTATTTTTCTAAGGCCACCTTTCGTAATTGACTAGTTTTGGTCCGTCAACACCGACCGCAGGCGTACAAACTCCTTTGAAAAACTAGCTAGCAACGTGTTTTTCCCTGAACTGATGGTTACATGCAATTTTCAAGTAAAAATACTAGAGATTTATGAAGGCAGATAAGCATTTCTTCACTCAAGGTCCAAACGGCAAGCTAAAAACGAAACCCAACTTTTCACTTTTAGTAGCTTCCTAAAACTGCAAAACGGGGTAACAAGGATCTTAGAGGGGTGGAAAAAAAAAAGAGCACAAATGGTCAATCAAGGTCAATCTAAGGCTTGATGTGACTCCCCACATAACAAGGAACACAAACAAAACTTGACATCTCTTTTCCGGGGTTCGGAAGGTTGTTTTGCGAGTCTCTCGAAAATCATGATTTACTAACTTTTACCAAGGGATGTAAGCTAGGTTTAAAGGTGAACTCAACTCAACTAGTCAATTAGAGGGGTTGCAGCTATCTAGTTTGATTACAAAGTTTCCAAAACATCTCAGAAAGAGGGTTTAAGACTATGGTTGGCAACCCAAGGGTAGTTCATATTTGCGTAAGTCACGAGGTGAAGTTTTATTGTTTTACACTTTGAGTTTGTTTAAAATAACCAATGGTATAATAATCTATGGGTTTATATTTTTATTTCATTACAAATGAAGAACCAAAAATATGAAAATTATGGAAGATGAAGGTAAGGGAGACCATGCCTGAGGGGAAAACAAATCAGCCAAAGTTGTGGAGCTCGATTCCACATCTCCACAAGGCATTTTGTCGAACATTTTTCATGCACCATCAAAACCTCCATTTGCACCCTCCAAGAAGCCATATTAGACCATACATTATCCCACATCATAGCAAATAATCTTCTATAACAGCCCAATATTTTAGCCATTCAAGGTAATAACTGGGTTGATTTTCTTTATAAGGTAACGATACCAAAATAATTGTTTGACATGCACAAGAGGCCATTAAATTTAACCCATGGGGACAACTTTGTTGGCAAAACTCTTCTTTTCACCACTTTTGTTTCCAAAAACATTACACGTCCAACTTTTCTAAAACCATTTCCCCGCATATTCTATCATAACAGTCATTTCCTCGTGGCTTTTGGCTATTTTCACATTCCAATCGAAATACAACATCATTTGCAGCTCAAATAATTTATTAGGTACAAAGGTTCCATCACTTGACTATTTAATGTCCCATACTCGTGATCGAGTCCTTCCTCTTAAGCACCCCTTCTTGTAAGCTCCACACTTTGACACAAGCAAAGAGGATGTTGGTGTAGACACAAAATCACACACTTTGGGTATCTATCTAGTCCTAATCATATACTACTATTCATATGATTCCTAAGTAAGAAAAGTACTAATTAACCCATGTCTTTAGCCACCTATCTTTGCTTTTTCTTACCACTTTTGGTTTTACACTCTTACTCGCCCAATCTAATTTTTTATACTCTGGCATTTCTCATCCTGGACACTAAGCACCTAGCCTAATAATGCCAACACCAGTGCCCCCATCCCCTCTGGATGCTCCTAACCTCTTTGTACTTTTCTCACATCTTTTGGGTCCTTTCTAGCCATTTAGGCATCTTATCTTTTTAGTAGTCGGCCTTTTGGGGTTAATTACGAAATTCAAGCAAGGGAATCATATAAATATAAAGTTATGTGACCATAATAAAGGACCAAACACTAAGCATTAGTTATCACCACCTAAGGTTACATCCAAAGGCTATTCTAGAGCATTCAAGCATCCATTCTAACATCCATTCAAGGGAAAGGGACTGCATTATTCTGCATACACTTTATAGGAGGGAAATTCATTCTATTCCATGCACATATCTACTTACATCTTCTACATCTAGTTATTTGTTCATTATCGGGTGTGACACACACAGAGCCACCTAGGGCACAATTTCACGCACACACCTAGAACTATATTGGAGTCCGAAATGTAGTGCAACACTCGGTCATAAGTTCACTTGTTTGTGATTGAGAACAATCCGGCCCCTCATTTGCATTCTTTTCTTTTTGGGATTTGATGCACTCTTGAGGGTTTTACAAGTCAATCTTTCATTGTAGGTTATCGATGACATTAGCAAT